>OY986040.1:63716427-64916427 GCA_963920215.1 Nineta flava
GTAATTTTTCAATTTGGCATGATTCCACAAAAACATTAAACAGACGGTCAACTTCCATATCAGACACGAATCCTATTGTCGAATAAATGACCTAAATAAGGTTTATAAAGTTTATACCGATTTCATACATAAAAGAAAAAGAAATTTATAAAACATATTTCAGCACCTGAAGAAATAAATATCAAAATCAAACGATTAGATTTTGAGATGTTTTAAATAAATAATGGTGAGTTTTATACATAATTTATCTAGAGCACGGTAGTGCGCAAGGCCGAGTTTAAGGGACACATTCGGACTTTTCACTACAGTGCTACTACTTAAGGAAATATTAGAACACTGCTTGACCCCGAAATATCTTCTGAACGAAAAGAGCTACAGTGTTGAATTTTCGAATTATCGATACTTTACGTAATTATAAGAAACCGGATTTTTCAATGATCGTTAATGAATTAACCGTTAAAAAGTTATTTCACTTCAAAAACGCAAAATTCACGGTATACGCCTTAAAAACTTATGTATTAGATATCATAATTATACGCTACTTTCAGATATCCTATAAAGTTGATATTTGGCATACGGGTAGATCTAGTACCCAAACCGACGGGAAAGTTGCGAAAACTGGAAATTTTGAAAACTGGAAATTCAGAACGTATATATTTATCTTATTCGTTGATATTTTTATCGAGTTCTATCAGATTGGATGACACTTAGGTATTTAAATATTGATTGTATTAAACCATATCATCGTAAAGAACCATGTAGAAAACACAATGAACTATATTATCACTAAAAATTTCTTTAACCGATAGTAGTGACAATGGCTTGTTGAACATAGCAGTTGTCGTATAGTATTTAAAGTTAAGCAACATTAGTTAAAAGCAGTACTTGGATAGGTGGACATTGTGTGCAGTTGTTTTTTTTTTGTAGTTTTGTAATAAACATGAATTTATATTCTCATTTTAACTTTTTTATTATATTTTGCATTGATGCATTGATCAATTATTTATTACTATTATTTATTAATTAATCGGTAAACTTCAATTTTTTCAGTGCAATCCCCCGGAAAATTGGAAAAACATCCTCCAAAATTACGTTTTTCTGTTCCATAAATGCTAGAAAGACGGAATTTTCATTAATCGACCCGAAATAACGTCAAATTAACAGAATATTTTGAAAAACTTCATTACTTACATCGCGACCACACCGAAAATGGGAAAAACATCCCTAAAACTTACCTTTTCACTTCTATTCATGATAGAAAGATCGGTTTTTTTTCCATTCGACGTAGAACAGGTTCAAAATAACAGAATTATTTGAAGGAAGAAAATTTTTCCATCACAACCCTTCGAACTTGGGAAAAACAACCCCAAAACCAACCTTTTTGTTCTATACATGCAAATTAGAAAGTTATTTCGAAAAACTTAATATTTTTTATTGCAACCTCCCGAAAAATCGAAAAAAACACCCCCCAAAATTACGTTTTTCAGTTCTATACATGCTGAAATGATGGAATTTTCACCAATCGACCCGAAATAAAGTCAAGTTAACAGAACTTTTGAAAAATTTCATTACCAACATCGCATTCCACCCCACCCCCCTAAATAATTGAAGTAAAATTGCCGTTTCACTTCTTTATAAAGTCAAATTAACAGATTACTTTGAAAAATTTCATTACCTATATTGCAAACCTCCGAAAATGGGAAAAACACCCCTTAAACTGCCTTAAGGCATTTTGATCACACTAAAAATATGACCTCTAGAGAGTGATTTATGTATTCTAAAGAAATTCGCACCCCTAAAAGCACCGTTTTTCTTCTGTACATGCTAGAAAAATGTGGGTGGTTGCATTCGACGCTTAATAGCTACAAATTAAGAAGGTCATTAGAAAAACTTAAAACTTTTCGTCACCATTCCCTAAAAAGATGGGAAAACAGCCCCCTTAAGTTCTATTCATGGTAGAAAGATGGGTTTTTTTGCTTTTGGTGGAGAATTTCCAAGACATTTCTATTATACTATTGGTCAATACCTCACACATATGAGATTCTATACAATAAACATACAAGTGTTACAAATTTAATTGTTTTACCTCAGAACACCGTCATTTATGAACCGATTTTGAATTTTTTGTTTTAAAGGGTTTGATTTTTCATTGTCACCATTATTACATAACAACCATACTATATTAATGATTGAATCTTTCGAAAGCGAGCAGATCCAGTTGACGTTATATAACGCGAAGCGGTCTCCTTTGTATATGTGAATCTAAAAAGAGTAAAGTATCGCGAAGCAGAAAGAAACGCAAAGCATTCGTGAAGAGTAATAAAACGCGTAGCGTTTTGTGCGAAGCCTTCGGTTTCGTATATTTAAGCCTTACAAAAAGGATTGATATCCGACCAAAAACATAAATGTAAGAAAGGGCCGAGTTTTCGGGAAAATCCTTAATGTAATAGTTCCTTCTTAAAAAGTGATGATATGAGAGTAAGGACCTAGCTATTTACAAAGTAAATAGCTCTAGACTTTATATAATAGTTCCTTCTTAGAAAGTGATGATATGGAAGAAAAGACCGAGCTATTTACAAAGTAAATAGCTCTAGACTACATTTAATCATAGTTGCTTCTTAAAAAGTGATGATATGGGAGAAAGGACCGAGCTATTTCCAAAGTAAATAGCTCCAGACTTCATATAATAGTTGCTCTTTTAAAAGTGATGATTTAGGTAAACTATTAACTAAAAAAATTAATGAGGGGTAAATTGATTAAATGTAAGAAAAAATTTGGTTGAAATTTGTTTCGTAAGTTTTCCCTTAGTATGTTTTTAAATTTTATATAACGCGGCAAGTTTTAAAATATTTGAAATCATCAGAAAAAATAACTTGCCGCGTTATATCAAATTTTAAAAACACACTAACGGAAAACTTACGAAATAAATTTCAACCAAATTTTTTCTTACATTTAATCAATTTACCCGTCATAAATTTTTTTAGTTAATAGTTTACCGAGCTATTGACTTTGTAAATAGCTCGGCTCTTTAATGGGATATCATCACTTTTTAAAAAAGCAACTGTTATATGAAGTCTGGAGCTATTTACTTTGTAAATAGCTCGATCCTTTCTCCCACATCATCATCTTTTAAGAAGCAACTATTATTATTTGAAGTCTAGAGCTATTTACTTTGTAAATAGCTCGGTCCTTTCATCCATTTCATCACTTTTTAAGAAGGAACTATTATATAAAGTCTAGAGCTATTTACTTTGTAAATAGCTCGGTCATTACTCTCATATCATCACTTTTTAAGAAGGAGCTATTACATTAAGAATTTTTCCGAAAACTCGGCCCTTTCTTACATTTATGTTTTTGGTCGGATATAAGTTAATCATAAATTAACCACAAACTATAGCATTGAATGATAACATAATAATGACGATTATTTTTGTTTCAAAAAAATGATAATAATGTTTATTATTACCATGGTTATTATTATTGTTATTATCATTTTTTTTTCTTTTGTAAACTAATCGGGCTCAGCCTTGAATAAAAAAAAAAAATAATGATAATAATAATGATCATGATAATAATAAACAATAATAGTAAATGATACTATTTATTCTCAACTGGAATTAACCAACGCAACCCACCCCAACCACTACCGGGGCTGTGCCCCTGGAATCCTTCATCATTATCATCAACATCATCATCATAGGAAGAAAATTAAAAATTATTTCCATTTCTTTCAAGAAATACATTCAATATCTTACACTATACATATGTCCGGAGATATTTTGTCTTTGGATATTTTGTCTCGGGGATATCTTATCCAGCCATATTTGGGGTAGAATGCTACGATTTATCACCTGACCATATTTTTATAGTTCTAATATGTACAGAAATATATGCAATTTTATTTTTCTAATAATTATAATAATGAATTCAACTGTCATCACGGAAACTTTATTTGATATTCATTATAATTCCTTCCTCTAACAAAACTCTGTCTACGTAGCTTCTACGTGCCGAATTTTTATTTATGTATCGTTAATCTTGATTTACATTACTATACAGTTTTTTATTTAAATCATTAAATTTAAATAAAAAAGCTTTATAAATTTGTCTGTTGTCAGATATCTGATGTACCGAGTGGGTCAATTTCGATGGTTTTATGGTGTAACTCGGTAACTATAAGAGATAGAAAAATGGATGGCTCAGTCTCGATCTCTTTTTTTGAGACCAATTCATTGGTGTCAACAAAAATTTGCTAGTATCTTTTGTTTGCGAGTTTCGACTTTTAAACAATTGTGAATATCTTGCTTGTTTGTAAAGCTAGATGAAAATAATTTTTACATTCTTTAGGCACTTTTTTTGGTATAATAAAGGTTCGTTTTCGAGATTCGACCTAAAGTTGTGTTTTTTTAAATAGGAAGTATAGTTGGCTATGACTTAGAATGGATTTTTTTCGTCTTTTTAACCTTGTATCATTTATCGGGTCGCTTTTCATCCGTAAGTCTGAAATAGCAAAAATAGTAATTCCGTAGTTTATTTTTGAGTTTTTTATATTGTATATTTAATAGCAAATTTTAGTTGACACCAATGAATTAGTCTCAAAAAAGAGATCGAGTATATGCCATTAATTTTTTTCGATCTCTTATAGTTACCGAGTTACCCCATAAAACCATCGAAATTGACCCACTCTGTACAGTCAAAACCATATTTTTTTAAATTTCGTTATTATATTATTGATTTTTCAAAGCTTTTAAAAGAAAATTTTATAATTTAAAATTTAAACAGAAACAGCAAGTTTAACAATCATTACGAAGATAACAAGAAAACTCGAGGACATAAATATGAAATTCGAAAATCGATCAAACCTAACGGCTGAGAGCTTTTCTGCCATTCAGTAGTATTAAATAGCTTATACAGGCTAATATAAGGAAAAAATCCTGACCGAGTTTGTACTAAACTCAAAAGTATACGACTACTCTAATCGCCGGCCGTATGTCCATGGGCCGAACGTTAACTCAAGCAAGGAGGCTGATGACCACTTTTATAGAAAAATAAAAGCAATTATTATGATAACAGAAAATCGTGAGCTATCGCCATGGTAAACAAGAAGGGTGTGTGAAGCATATACTGGGAAAATTTTGGTACGGTACAGTGTATTCTAGTGTTTCACTGAGGCTACGAGGTAATCCCGCCTCGCCTTGGTCCTCGGTTATGAGGCACGAAGCGAGGCGAGGTGAGGTTCAAAATTTTAATCCTCGTTACCAACCGGGGCGAGGCGAGATATATTGTCCCAACAACATCACCTCGGCCGAGGCAAATTTACAAAAAGTAATTTTTTTAAAATAAAGTAATATAGTAAGATCTATTTTTACACAAAACATGAAGCAATAGATGCATTTTAAAGGAAAAAGAAATTTTAGGCCATGATTACTTTTTATAATAATAATCATAACTTTTTCATCGCCGGTTTGCAAATTTTATAGAGAAAGGTAAATTTATGATTTTTGTTTTGTTGATCGACTGCATATTCTTATTTTAGAGAAAAAATAATAATTTTGCGGTCGGGGGACCCCGTCGGGAACGAAGTTCTTTACGTTATTGTTTTCACTCTAGACGTGATTTTCATATGTAGATTTTTATTGATTATATTAGTGTATTTTTGTCTCACCAAAAAGCGCAGCGCTCTATTATTCAACTCTATCTCTCTCTCATTTGTATATTTTATTTTAGCGAATTTCCGGGAGGAAATAAAGTTATTGGTCTCGTACCAAAGTCAAAATTTTTTTCAAATGTCCATCGATCCTACCTAGCAGATGTCGAAAATCATCGTCTCTAAAATTTACATGCTCTACCAGCGACTAGCGTTTGGTAGAGCATTGGTCTAGAATGTCTACCCCAAGACTTACTAGACGAAAGTTACTTCATTACAATAATTCAATCCACTCTACTGCAAAATTTAAACCATTTCAATTATTCACTGGTAGAACATATAATTTTAACACCAAAAACAATTATTCAAAAAACAAGAACACAAAGAAGTACAACTGAAAGAAAAACGCATTAATAAACCAAATGCAAATAGGATAGACCCACCAAATATTAAAACAGGCGAAAATCAGTGCCGGATTAAGGCAGCGCGGGACCCGTAGCAAATTCCATTAAGGGGCCCTTGCTTTACCTTAGGTTTTAAATTTAGGATGATTAATAAAAGAAAATGTTACAAATGAACTTTTCTGGATTTAATGTGGACAAATTTAGAGATTAAACTATTGATATCGTTTTCTCTGAGTAAATCAGTTTCTATATTCATCAAGCTGAGGTGATTTAGACGTTTTTGTCCCATCGTATTACTCATTTTTTATACGCTTTAACGTTGAAAAAGAACGTTCGCCACTGCAGTTGGTGACCATGAGATACAAGTAAATGCGCTAGGCAATTTCTACATTTGGGAAACACGATTCTAAAGTCCAGTTCCTGAGCCTCGTCCATATTCCGGTCAATAGCAGTAGCCACATCTGTTTTGAGCAGCTCAGCGAACTGCACGATAATTGAAGATTTTTTCAAAATCTCCTCTTTGTAAACAGATATTAACTGATGAAATACTCCAAAAATACTAGTTATTTTATGGTATGCTTTCATACGTTTATCTAAAGCAGGCAGTACGTTATCAATAATGACTCAAAAAAAATATAACATCAGTGACTTGTAATTTCCTTAAATATTTTTTTTTACGCTCAGGTAGGCGTGGGTGCGCGGGGCTCGTAGCATTTGCTACTCTTGCTACGTAGCTAATCCGGTACTGGCGAAAATGTATTCAGAAAAGGTCTTGCATATAACGAATTTAAGCCTAAATTTCGAAAATGATTAGTAACTGAAAACAAAAATATAACTATCAAATTATCCAAAAACTCAAAATATACATATCAAAAATTAAAAAGAAACGTTCATTTCAGGTTACTCGTCTTCAAGATGAAAATAAATATAAATAAATCAATTTCTATCTTCTTGCCAGAAGATAGAAATTATAGATCTGATAAACACCAGGGTCCCGAAGTCAGGGTCCCGAAGAAGCTGGGCCAAACAAAATTAATTAAGGATTATATAAAACTCATTCACATAGTAGATTTGGATGTTTATAAAGTAACTTAAGATAATATACTAAATTCTTTAAAAATAGCAACTAACAATGATAATTTAGGTACCATAAAGGAACTAACTAAATAAAAATTCAAAGAATTATCTAATAAATTCAACATGTTATATCCTCATATAAGGAATAAACGAGCTTTAGTTGACGGGGTTGGATCAATTATCAAGGGCATAACAGGAAACATGGATGCCACAGAAAAACATTCCAAATTTTATAAAGTACAAAATTTCCATTTAAATAAGCACTCTGATTTTCAGATGACTCTGACCAAACAAATGATAGATCGATTTATAAATATTACAAATTTCATAGACAATCAACAAAAAACAATTAGCGAAAATTTAATCCTCAATAGTAAAATCCTTACAACTAGTCCAAGTAGCCGAGCAGTCTAAGGCGTTATGTCTGCGCAGTATGCATCTTGGAAACTGGGAGGTTATGGGTTCGAATCCCGACATCGGCAGTTTTTTCAATTATTAAAGAAAAAAAGGAGCGGTTAATTGAATAAACTGTCGGCGTTTGGACAAGAACTAAGTAAGCGGCTATGCTTGAGAAGGTTTTCTGCAGTTTCCATCACGAACTCCAGATGAATATCGGCATAGTTCCTATCAGACTCGGCTGCAGCCGCATTCTTACCAATTCCTAGTCTACTCACAAATTCCTTCCACTCCACTCCGCACATCCTTAGGAATCACAATGGACCTCATGGTCGAAGTGTAGCCCGTCCAGGGCAGCCTCTACAATCTATCTATCTATCTAAAATCCTTACAACTAAAATTCAACTAAATTAAGAGAGGAAGGAAATTTTAGAGATATACAGTATTATTATCAAGCAAATTATAACATAGATATGCTAATTTGAAATGAAAAATAATTTTGAAAAAATTAAATTAAATAATTTAATTTTTTCAAAATAAAAGGAAGAATTTTAATGAAGTTAAATTAAGTTTATTTAAAGAGTTTTGATTAAAAATATTTAACAAGTAAACATTAATATTCATTAAGATTTAAGTTTTAATAACATTAATATGCCATACAAAATATCAATGTTACTTAAGAGAACAATAAGAGTCATTTAGTTAACGCTGATAACAGGATTAAGAATTGTACCAGTTTTTAAAAAAGAAACAGTGTCGTAAATATGCGTTGGCCCATTTAAATAATTTCTATTATTAAATCGGATCTGTTGTTATGGATCCCATAGTTGTAGTATCCCCCAGAGATTCGTATATCGTTAATGGTTTCTTCGAAACCCCATTTTTAATTCTTTATCTACTTCTGCCTACGACCGTTGGTAGAATTATGAGAAAACAAATAGTAAAATCAATTTATTTACAACATAAAACAAAAAATGTACATATATCTACAATTCGATACTGAACAATATGACTCTAATTGACTCAAGTATCAGTTTAGGCTTTCTTTCGTGAATCAAACCAAAACACATTACCGATGTCAAGAACAATAGTTAATCAGTGAACCATGAATAAATCAGGTACCGAGCACAAAATATTATCGAAGATTCTTGGGTCGAAACCCATAAAAAAGTGTCCCATAAATAAGAGCACTTTGACGATACTGCCGGTAATGTCTATTTAATCGACTATCAGAAGGGTAGCCTTTCCTGGTTGACTATCAGAATGAGAGTGCTTTTAAAGAAATCCAGAGTGAATAAGGTGAACTCCGCTCGAAAACAAAACACAATCAAAAACAACAATGCGCGGACACGCATTTACATAATACAAAAAAATGAATAATTTTAAGCAAAATACTAAAGTGACGTCCGTATGCATACTGAGTAAGCGCGACCTCAGTATACATAGACGCATAAAAATAATTCAATAATTTCGTAACGATATGTTTAACATATCCAACTAACCATTTAAATGACATAGTAGTATCAATCATATTAGCCAAATTAAAAGTAATCTCTAAACAAATCTTGCATCCCTCCGAATTAGAATCTATTCATTCAATACTCCAAAATCAATCTTTTCATATTAAAAATACGTTACGCAGGAGCTGCGTCAACTTAGCGAATTTCCTTAGAATACACTCTCTAGCGCTCATAATCTAAGTGTGATCAAAATGAAATATAATATCTGATATGACTTTAGTATTTACAAAAATTAAATTTATTAATATCCAAAATAGAACGGTATATAACGATTATAGTTTATAGTTGTTTATCAATATTGACATTTCAAAATTAAATTAAAATTTTAATAAAATAATTTTACAGTTATCTTATAGAAGTAGAGTTTCTGTGGAGATGAAAAAATCAACGCAAATTTTAACCAACTCCAAAAAACGAAGCTCTAAAACACATTTCAGCTCGTTATCTCTTTTCGTTCTTAGGTTATCGTGTCCGCAGACAGACAGCCGGACATGCGGAAATGGCCAAATTTTATGAACACATACCAAAACATTCATGCCTACGATCAATATTTTTAAGCGTTACCGTCGTGATATACCTTGTATATTTACATATACTAAATTATACGTAATAGATTTGGACTAGAAATGTCTTTTGGATTAAATCTGTAAATTGTTATTTTTAGCTTTTTAATATAGCGACTTTTTGTGTTTTTTGAATTCGATTGAATTTTTTTTAATGTTTTTTACAATAAAATATATTTCATGTGTTCGTGTCAAACACAAAATATTAAATATGTCTCTTAATATTAGAATAATCGGAAATGTATAAGGAGTAAAGTTGTACAAAATCAAGTCTGCTACAAGTCATTACTTGATAATTTTTCTCAAACTCTAATGTGAACAGAGATATTTAGAATTTTCACTTTCAATCTTTAATTGTCAATATTTCTGTAAATATTAGTGTAACAGAAAAATGATTACAGTAAAACTTAGTACCTACAACTAAATTCCAGAAAAATTTTTCGATTTTTCAAATATTAAGGGAGATATATAAAATTTTGTGTTTCCCTCTATCTCTAAACCCCCTTTTCCCTCGCCGGATTTTAACCGTTAACGAACTTGACATTTAGAATGCCAAAAGCGCCTCAAATACCAAATTTTATACCAATTGGAATAAAACTGTGACCACTAGAGAGTCCACAGACATTTTAAAAAGTACAAGTATATATCTGTATATATATTTATATATGTATATATATATATATATATATATATATATGTATATATATATATATATATATATATATATATATATATATATATATATATATATATGTGTATAAAAATTTTTGCGATAGTGATTTTTAACATCTTTAGGTAGGATCGGTGGCCATTTGAAGAAATTTTTACGAAATTCCAACATTGATACAAAACCATAGATGCATTTCGTTTGGAGGAAATTCGCTAAAAACAGAGAACAGATCTACGAATTATTAGAACTCGTGGCTTGTTATATTGATAACAAAATCATATTTTATGTCAAAATACCAAGGTTCGAAAATAGCTTATTTGAATTCATCCACTCGCTACTCATACCTGTTAACAATACAAAACAAGACAACCTATATCCTTATATTCTTTACAATAAGCAAAAAACTTTTTATCTGACCGCAAAATGTAAAAAAATTGAACAGCGATTTATCTATAAGAAAACCTATAACCAAGAAAATACGAATGATTCAAGTTGTATTGGAAATATATTGAAAGGTGAAATGGCTCATTGTACACTAACAGAACAAACAAAGGTTCAAGTAATATCATAAGCAGAAGAAAACTACATACTATCGGTTAACATTCCCGAAACGAATATTCGAACTACTTGTGGGTTCAAAACTAATATTCTACAGAGTTCATTAATGCTACATTATGAAAATTGTACGATCACGATAAATGGAATACAATATATTAATAAATGGAACCATTATTGAGATTCGATATATCTTATACCAGTGGCATTCTCCGAAATTAATGCAGCCAAAATCCTTCAGTCAATCAATTTAGCTAACTGACTGTCATATGAAAAATTATCAAGCTACACATCAGAGAGATTACTGGTTGTTTGGTACTATTACAATACTTTTTATGGTCATTTTGTATGGAGTTGTAAAAATTGTAATCAAGAAATATGAACTGGATAAGACAATAGAAAATTAAAACTCAATTGGTCGTCGTCCATTTAACATAATTATAATAATAATAATTTATTTGATTTACCCATTTTGAGTTTTTCAATAATACAATTTTTCGTACAGCTGATTTTTTTTTTTTTAAATCTCTTCAAAACTTAATTAAATTAATTCTAATGCTATAATAAAATACATAAAAATTCACTATACCAATTATGTCTGTATTTTGTTCCTCCTCTTCTGCATTACTTTTCTTAAAAACTTTGCCATTGCTAAATAATCTGATAAATTCTATATCTTTTTTTAGGTACCTTGCCCTACACTCCTCTAGCCCTACACATTCTGAAATTAAGTGAACTTCTGTTTCGACTTGTTGCTCGCAGATCATACATATTCTGTTGTCACACAAGTCTTTTTTGTTTATATACCTCCAACTTCCTAATCTAAATGCAGCCAATCTTCTTTTCAATTCAAATTCTGTAGAGTGTACATATTTTGCGCC
Organism: Nineta flava; assembly: GCA_963920215.1. Taxonomy (NCBI): domain Eukaryota; kingdom Metazoa; phylum Arthropoda; class Insecta; order Neuroptera; family Chrysopidae; genus Nineta; species Nineta flava. The sequence goes on from OY986040.1 coordinate 63,728,141, forward strand.
AGTGTCATAATGTGCCAGCCCTCTGTAGGAATTCAAAGATGTTTTTTTCTTCTATATCCTGCATCATTTTTTTAAAACTCCACTCTCTTATTTTTTCTTTCAAAATACACAAAATTTTACATGAATCAAACTGCCATATCTCGTCACAAACATTTAAGTCTCGTAATACATGCTTTACTTTATTTCCCCAACTTAAATCACTTTCTGTGTTTTTTCCTTGAGTACATTCCCACTGTAACACTTTGTTATTGTTATTCACTAACCCTACGTAATGCTTGCCGATATTTTTATAGATATTACATTCAGTTGGCATTTGCCCTAGTTCCAATAGTGCCCCATAATTCGCTGTACCATAAATGACTCCATTTGAACTAACATTTTGAAGCATACCAATGAATTCGTATTGATTTTTTTATAGCATATTTAATTTACAGGAACTTCTGTGAATTTTTTTTCTTTCGAACGTCCTTTCGAACGTGGTTTGCACATTGAAAGAATAAGGCAAAATTTGCTAATGGGTAGACAATTGAGAGTTTTTGAGCAATCTAAGATTCGTGTGACATTATTACTAAGACAAATTGAACGAACTAAATTTATAATTTATAAAGGTTGATCTTTTCATAAATCTCATATGTGCGAAATGCTAACAAATCTGGCTAATGATGAGTATGTGGTATATTCTACGTTTTACCATTAATGTCGTGTTTTATTTAATTTATTAGTGTTTACTGTCTGTGTATATCCAATTATCGTTTCCGAAATAATATGTAAGTATTGATGTAGCGTATGTGCTAATGGTCTTAATGGTATTTCTACCATCAAAACCACTTTTAAGTATTATTTGTTTTTGTGTGCTATGCCATGTTTTATGACCTTGTGTAGAATGTTTTGTGATTACCGAGCTCCAAGTAATCTGTAAAGTTCTCTCTCTCCTCCATAGGACTTGTGGAACTGGTAGTTTTGAGACTAAACCCCACATGCACTGTTGTGCCAGCATTTAAGGTAAAAATTCTCTGGAGCTAAGGTATATGGTACCGAATTGAATATTTTTTGTAGCCGATGTAAGCTGTGTAGACAATTTATGTGTATATTTGGCCTGTGTAGTTACACCAATAAGTCTACAATTTGCTCCTGACAACCCATCGATAGCATCCAACCACTCTTTTGCTCCTCGACGAGGATATTTTTGTCTGTATTATGTGCGTAAACTTGTGGTGTATATAATACGCAGAATCTATGATGTTATGAATTTATTAATTCATAATATCTTTATTTTGTTTGGTATCCTGTATTGTTATCATTCGGAATCATATAAGGAAGTGTTGTGACTAGGTTTTGTATAAAAAGTGTAACATTTCGTATAAGGTGTACGAAAGTGATAAAGTGTTTTCAGGATACTTTCTTAAACAAATGTTGTGTAACGTCATGTATTACATCGGTATTGATGGTTATTTGTGTTACAAGAACAAGAACATTGTGGTTTTTGATATGGGCTTCCATCCAAGAAGCCTCAACATTATGCCGAATATCCTCAGACCAAAGACCAGACCAATAAGTGTGAGGAAGTCGTGTTGTGATATGTAGTTAGGCTTGATCAGGTTGAAAAGTTTTTGGTTGTATTGACATTGGAGCTTTTTTATTCTGTGGAGTCGTGTATCGTTCGTGTGTAGTCGTGAATTCTTCAAGAGCTGTGTTATGAAAACTGTTTTTGAATTTTTTCTGGTACCTTATCATGTATGTGTGCGGTGAATTTATGTATAAGTAAGAATTTATGTATTTTGGTAAGCTATCGTTATTTGGAATGGTGACTATGTTGGTAAGAGCACCTGAAGTGTCTCAGTATAAATTTTTGAATTACGACGCAGTGTCTAGGAAAATTTTTGTCTGTGTTTTGAATGAATGGTTTTGAATGTATTAGCAGTGTTAATGTTGTTGTGTTTGACCGCCTATGTGGTCTGTAAGTACATTTATATTATGCCATTGTTTGTGTATAGTGGAAGTAGTATGCTATGTACTTGTTGTCTAATCTTTTTCTACATTATTATATGAGGTGTAAAAAATTAGTGTCACTATTAAATTTGAATAAACAATCAAATCACACTAATACTGCGAATTAGTAAAAAAAAGTCTCAGTTGTTCTTATAAATTTTGGAAATATCATGTGAAAATTTCATAAGCGTTCTTTTATTGATACTCAGAATTGTATATCAATTCCCAAACGATTTGCAAATTCCTTAACAATTTTTTTTTTGCACAGGTAAAAAATTAAATTTCATGAAAATATGTACTCATCAAGTGCATATTCAAGTGTATTCTAGTGTTCTAGACAAGTGAAATGAATATTAGCATAATTATGTACTATAGGTAACAAAAATATTTGATAACAAATAAACACTAAATTTAATAAAAAAAGAAATATTATAGCAATTTAATATTCAAATTACAGCAGATGTTTAACAGACATTGTAGAACCAATTATATATTTCTACATAAAAATTTTATTCTTTCTAATCATGTAAATAAATAATTTTTATAATTTTATATAATAAAATTTTGTGCATACCTGTATTTTCATAAAACATCAAACATATGTTTTATTTTCGTTTGATAATATCGTATATCCATGAAATTTGTTATTAGCAGTTTTAAAATCAGATTGTACGCTGTTTTTATGAATAGATTAGAATATGGTGAGTGGAGACATATTGTTTTACATATCGAAAACCAATGTTAAGTTTTCATTAAATCCTAAGGGCTTGGAGCCCTCGGATACCTGCAAAAAATCAAATATTTAATCATTGGTATGTATGCGTGTGAGATTGATGTATTTGTGAGTGAATATGGCATTTCAGGAATTTAAAAAAGTAAAAATTATCCATTTTTGTAGATAGTTGTTGTTAACATATAGTGCTCTTGGGTGGTTAATCAACCCACACCCACAATTTATCCAAAAAAAATCTACAAAACTTAATACCAACAAATATAAAAGTACATTACTTTATATTTTGTGGTTTATTAACAATTTTCTAACATTGTTAAAAGAAATGCCCAGAGCTTTTAGGCAACTGTATCTTGTGATTCACTTTAGCGTACCACGTAATATTGTTTAACTTAAACACAACGATTGACTAAGTTACATCTTTGATTCGCGAATAAAAATTATGCTTACTGTTAATTTTATCGGTGAATATCCAAACAAATGACACCTCTCAAATCTGCATCGATTTATCGAGTGGGGATGTAAATTAAATATAATAATATGTGGGGATGTGGACTCTGGGATCATTCAACGAATTTACCTAAATCTGTTAAAGATTTAAGACGCCTGAAGGTAATCTCAATATTAATTCTGGAAATTATTATTTCTAAAATCAATCAGAATATTCGTTGATGAAATTCGATCAGAAAATATCGTGGTTTTGTATAGGACCCCGCACTTTCTTTGTGGGAAATGGATCTCTATCAAACTCTCTGACACTCTGGTACTTCTTGATGTACAGTAGTGCATCAAGTCCCCATAGGCATTTAATCCTAAAAAATCAAGGTTTTTGGATATACTCGTCTGAAGTAGGACTTCTGTAAGTTTGTGCATGCAATTTTGAACGGCACTCCAACGGTTACTTGAACTTAATTGACCGCCACAACCAAAATAGTTGAGGAAAGATAAAACGATAGAGACTAAGTGAAATTATTAAGACTGTGAACTTATTAAGTTTTTTTAAGACAAATTATTAAGACTGAATTCATCCACTTTTTATAAGTGTGAAGAGAAGATTTATTAATAACATTCTGATCCTAAAACATATTCTAATGCTGTATGTACCCATTTTGACGATTTAAAATCCGACTTAAAAATAAAAAATAAGAAAAAGTATGAAGCAAGTTTTAAGGACTGGCTGCGGACCTGATCAGATTTACGTACTTAAAAGTTTCGAGTTCAAAATGGCGATCGTAAAAATTAATAAGCCTGGTGATGTGTGAGGTCAATAACACCAATAACTCCTGAGTACATATTATACCAATACCAGAGTGACTTTTCGTTTTTGTGATGCTATCATGAAACTGATATTTGATATTTGATATCTGAGCACACAATTCTAATTACAAAAAGAAAATACTAAGATCTAGTTTTTATTTTTTTATTTTTTATCTTTAAAACTACGTTTTTTTTAAAAATCAAATATAATTTATAAAAAAAAGAGGGTTAAACATGTTTTGAAAGTACTAATTAAATTTTGTAAATATGTATTTTCAGTGCGCGGATGTCGTACGCTGTCATCATCGTCATCGTTGGTTTCGGTGTTCGTGTGCTGTCTCAGCATTACTTGTCGGCCACGTCATCTGGCCGACATTGTCTTCGTTGAAGACGTTGAACTGGCGGTCCCGTGCATCCCTGCTGGGAGTGGTCGAGGGGAGCAGCTGAGGGTGGGGCCTCGGTTTCTCCGAGATCTGATGTGAGCTTGCTCTGCCGAGGCAGGGTGTGTGGGACTTAGCCACCAGCCACGTCAGTCCTTGGTAGGATAGTGTGCAATGAGTGCAGAGATCGGAATCTGCATTACTTCGGGCGAGTTCTAGTACGTCGGTGTATTCCGGGACTGGTAAAGTGGAGGCCGGGCCCCAGAGTATTGGAGTAGGACTAATAAAGTCCGAGGGTATACCCGGCTATTCCAGCCCACCCCTTTGCACACGATGGCTGGTTAAAAATTTGTTTATGGACAATAAAAATACCCAAAACCAAATGGAAATGCCGCCTTTCGTAAAAGGAGGCCCGGGCGGCGTCCCGGTTATGCCCGAAACGTCGGGGGGACCAAACCACCCTAAAGATAAAAGGAAGAATCGCGGAAACCAGGCATTACTTCCAGTTTCCCAAAGGCAGTGAATCGTGAAGTATTTTTTAATAAAGAAGAAGGGTGACTCAAGCGACTTGGTGCAAGTCGGTGAGCCCCTTTTTAATAGCAAAAAAATTATACGAAGTTGTGGGACGTCTTAAAGACGCCAAAAAAGTTTTCAATTGGTTGTTGGTCGAAACATTCGGCGACAAGATCACTAATGACCGATTATTATCTCTGAAGATGTTAGGCGATCATGAGTTGGAAGTATCGCTCCATGGAACATTAAAAGTTCCCAGGGAGTGATCTTTTGCAGAGACCTCATGATTTGCTCAATCGATGATATAATCGAAAATTTGTCGGACCAGGGAGTAGTTGAGGCCCGAAGGATTAAGTGGAGGCAGGATGGTGAGTTGAAAGAGTTACCTCTCCTCCAACTTATCTTTAACAAGATAGATTTGCCAGCAACAATCGATGCTGGCATTCACAAGAAAATCCCCGTGCGTCCGTGCATTCCAGCACCGATGCGATGCTATCGGTGTCAAAGATACGGGCACACGGCAGGTAGGTGTGAAAGGCCTCAAATGTGTGCAATGAGCCAATGTCATGTGTTAATTGTGGGGGTAGTCACACAAGGAAGAAACACAAGGAAAAGATGGCTATCCAAAAAGTGAGAGTTTTGGATAAGCTCAATTATCCTGAGGCGCGCAGAAGGGTGATGGGCTCCAGCCCTCGGACTCAACCTGCCGTATCCTATGCCCGCGTCACAGCCACTCCCGCCCGTTCAGCTGACGCTTCTATGCTCGCAAAAGAGCTTGCTCCGCTGATGATGAAAATCATCAGCGAGTTTTTAAATCAAGAAAGTGACGGCCAGGCGTCAGCAAGGCCAGCTAAAATTATAAGAACAACGCAGGAGGGACCCATTCAGGCTCCACGCAAAACAACAGTCAAACATAAAAGAGAGACCCTAAAAACAAACGCGAGAGCTTCGGAGGTGGCAACCAATAAGTCCACCTCAGAAGAAAAAACGATGGAGGTGGATCGTGAAAAGACTCCACCTCCATCTTCATCATGGGGTGAGTCGGCTCTGCTGGGGGAGCTGAGCTCACCAAAGCCGGAGATATCCAGGCCTCCGGCTTCAACATCTCCGGGAGGCAGCCCAGCGCAAAAGCTGCGCTCGAGTAGCCTCCCGGATCGTGAAAAAAGGGTCGTCGTCTCATACAGGGTGACTTCGGAGACGGATTCTGATTCCGTCACTTTCCCCGGCAAGGAGACGACCAGAAGGGATAAACGAGGCTGGCCGAAGCGGAAACCCAGGGAGTGATCCCACAACTTCCTGGGGCAACCCATCCTAGCCAATAGAAATGGTAAATATATTACAGTGGAATTGCAATGGTATTAAACAACGCTACTGTGAGCTAAACATGCTTCTGGCAGAGCATACACCTATGTGTGTATGTATACAAGAAACACATCTTAGACCGGCGGAGACATATACCCTGTTGCCGCAATATTAATAAGGCAGGGCCTATCTTACCAGGCCCTTCGCCTTGACACCCATCTACAAGCTATAGCCGTTAGAAAATACGGATCGCTCGAACTCACAGTATGCACTATCTATCTGCCGGACTTCGATTGGAGTATCGAAGATCTGGCACGTTTAACCTCGCAACTTCCACAACCATATCTGATTCTAGGTGATTTTAACGCTCACAGTCAATTGTGGGGCTATGAGCATAGAGACGCACGTGGGAGACTCATCGAAAGTTTCTTGGATGAGTCAAACACGTTTCTTTTAAATACCGGTGAGAAAAGACGTTTAAACGCCAGAACAGGTGAGATGTCAGCAATTGATCTGACACTATGCTCACCGGCTCTGGCTCATCGACTGGAATGGATGGTACTTTCTGATCCTTGTGGGAGTGACCATCTACCTATCAAAATTTCTCATAACTCACCGATGTGTCCATATCCTACTTCGCCGAGATGGCGTCTTCGTCGAGCCAACTGGGACACTTTCATGGAAAGTTTTCAAGTTCCCACGTTGGGGGGAGACGTAGAAAAGGATGTGTGCAAAATAACCTCCAAAGTCATTGATGCAGCTTCACACGCTATAAGTAAGTCTTCCGGCATTCCATCTAAGAGAAAAGTTCCCTTGTGGAATGATGTCGTGAGAGTAGCGGTTGCAGAGAAAAAGAGGTTGTTTAACAAATTGAAAAGACGCCCCACGCAGGAAAATTTTATAGCCTTTAAAAGAAAAAGATCTAAAGCAATAAGAACTATTCGAGATCAGAAAAGGCTGTCTTGGGAGCAATATGTTTCGGCCATCAATACCTCCACACCATCTTCGGAGATATGGAGGAGGGTGAAGGCAATTTCTGGGAAATTTTCCTCATCACCGGCGCTGCGCTCCTCAGTTTGGAAGGCCGAGTCATATCGCAGCGTGCCGAAATCACTGAGTGTTTAGCAGAGAATTTCGAGCGTGGCTGCAGCTCCCAAAATTATCACCCGGATTTCCTGCGGATCAATATGCATCACGAACAACATGATGATTTTGATTTTTTCTCAGATGAATCCTTCCAGTATAACAACGATTTTACAATTCAAGAACTACTGGAGGCGCTAAAGGGGTCAAAAGATACATCACCTGGATCCGATACAATACATTATGCCATGATCCAGAATCTGCCTTATCCTGGTCAGTGCGGATTACTGGATCTATACAACAATATTTTTCGGCAGAGCGTTTAATCTCAGCAATCGCGGGAAGCTATTATTATCCCGCTGCTTAAAGAGGGTAAAGATTTATCGCAACCATCAAGCTACCGTCCAATATCTTTGACTTGCTGCTGCAAAGTTTTCAGTTCATTCAAAGTTTCATGTGTGACCACAAATTTCGTATCCGGGTGGGTGGCACTGACTCTGGGATCCATTCCCAGGAGAATGGTGTTCCCCAGGGCTCGACGCTTAGTGCCACCCTTTTTGCTGTAGCGGTCAATCACATCGCAGCTTCAGCGCCGATTCGTCAATGTCTGTATGTTGATGACATTGCAATTTTCTATGGAGCTCCATCAATGGATACAATTGAAACGAGACTCCAGCAGCGCATCAACGAAGTGGTGCATTCTGCAGAAAGTGTTGGTTTTCGGTTCTCCACAATTAAAACTAAAGTGGACCATTTCTGCAGAAAACGTAAGGCACATCCTGATCCGATCCTTTACTTCAAAGGTACCCGCCTTGGATGTGCCGACTCTATTAGGTTTCTGGGACTTGTCTTTGACAAGAAATTAACGTGGCGTCCACATCTCCAATCCCTGGCAGTGAGTTGTGGCAAGGCAATGAATGTGCTTAAGGGATTGGCTGGTTCATCGTGGGGTGCGGACCGGGAGATGCTACTGCGGCTCTATTCATCGCTGGTTCTGCCCAGGATGGATTGTGGCTGTGTAGTATTCTCCTCCGCCCGGACGTCATCGCTCAAAATCCTAGATTCTATTCACCACGCAGGCATTAGACTTGCTACAGAAGCCTTTCGAACGAGTCCCTCTATGAGTCTATGTGTAGAGACGGGATTGCCCCCATTGAGGTTGAGACGTGAGCGCCTGCTCTTCAATTATGTCGCGGGGGTATGGGCTAAGCCCAATCATGTCAACTTCCCGGCTCTCTTCGGAAAATCCAGATTTCTGAGGAGACTCTATGACAGACGTGCCACGGTCACCAGACCTCTGGCCGTTCGAACGCAGGAGCTTTTAGAGAGTCTTAATCTAGAATTCACTCAGGTTCTTCCCTATAGTTTTCATGACAGTACCTCCTTGGCAGATCGAAAAGGTAAGGTGCCGCCTTGACCTGGCTGGTCTCCGTAAAGATGAGACCACACCCTATCGGACCTGCTTTCAACAAATTATTTGCGATTACAATAATTCTCTGTGCGTGTTTACCGATGGATCTAAAACCATTTCTGGTGTGGGGAGCGCTATTGCCATTGGCAATAGCTCACACACTTGGTCGCTCTCCGCACAGGCATTGCTGAATTATATGCAATTGAGCAAGCCCTGCGATATTGTGAAGAGTTTTCGAACCTTCACAATACATTCCTCATTTTTTTCGACTCGTTGAGCTGCAAGCACTAATTTGCACGCTTTCAAAGGACCCTCTGGTGCAAAACATCCAAGCGATACTCCACGGGCTCCAGCACATGTCCATCATTTTTGTATGGACGCCTAGGCACGTGGGTATACATGAGAATGAGGTGGCTGATGAAACTGCGCGGGTCGCGGCTGATTCAGGCCATCTGGATCTAATTCCCATACGCCCAGGACGTATGGGAATTAGATTTTGTCTCTTTTATGTGTTTTTATTTACATCGTCGTACAATTTTATCTTCTCTTAAAATGTTTTGTGTTTTTCAATTATTCATTGATTTTATCTGTGATATTGTGGACCCTTTACACCCACAATATCACATTTTATAACACATAGTTTTTAGGTTTTATTGTTTTTATTGTAATAGTGTGGGCTCTTTACACCACACTATTACACGTTGTTATATTTTTAGGTTTTAAAACTTTTTATTGTTATTTACTTTTTAAGTTTTAAATTTGTTTTATTGTTACCTAGTTTTTAAGTTTTTTTATTTGTTGCAATGAAGGCCTTTAACACCGTCACTGCAATGTTGTTATTTGTTGTTGTTTATATTTTGTTGTTATTTTTTTATATATTTTATTTTTGGTTATTTTTTTCCTACCTAGTCAATTCATTTGACTAGGTAGTGTTTTGATGTTTTGTTATTTGTTAAGTTTTGTTTTTGTTATTATTTAACCTGGGGGGGCTACTGAGCAGGTTCTCGAAGCCCCAAAAAGGGGGATAGGTTTTAGTGGGTAGTCTGGCGGGCCAGGAGTTCCACACTCTGTGCGTCAATGCATTTCCCACCTCCTTGCCGCAAAAAAAAAAAAATAATAATAATAACACGAAAGTGAATACAACACAACATCGAAACGAAACACATAACACACCACATATTGCTCGGTTAACAAGCCACGCAAGACCAAATATCAACACCATCACATATTTCAAAGCAAACACAAAACACTTCACCTATTGTAGGACTAACACGGCTCACACATGACCAAATAACACACTACTCACAACCGACGGACAACAATCCATTCACTCATCGAATACGAAAGCGAACACAACACAAAACAACACCACGCAAACCACCCAAAAGGCGATGTCGCAGAACAAAATATACATACAAACATTTATACACACTACAAGAACCCCAACACCCTTACAAATATACACGCACACTCACCCACATTCTCCGGTTCACATGTAACACTAGAACCAAAAAATAAAAAACACAGTTTACCGTCACTAAACTATGTCCCTGCGGTAAACTAATTGGGCTCAGCCTTGAATTAAAAAAGAAAAGAGAAATAATAATAATAATAATAATAAGGTACACTAATCGAGTTCACCCTTGAAAAAAAGAAAAAAGAAACAATAATAATAATAACACATTTAATACGACTGACTGAAATATTCTCTACGGATATCCGGGTGGAATTCGGTACTGACAAATGCAAAACACAACACATAAATGCTGACCCAGAAACGCCTGTTGGATATAACCTACAAAATGGTGTTCACATTAACCCCATGGAGGGGGGGATAATTTAACAGGTATCTTGCACCAATCATAAGGCATCCCGCACACAGATATAAAACAAACACTTACACAACACTACATATAAAGAATACAAAACGTACTCAAAAGGAATCTTGATGGTAGAAATACCATTAAGGCCATCAACACATACGCTACATCATTTCTCACATATTCCTTCGGAATCATAAAGTGGACAAACACAGATATTTAAAACATACAAATTAAAACACGAACTTACATTACAAAACACAGGATACACCACATACATTTATCGTCAGCCAGGTTGATCTTACCACGGTCACTAGGAGGACGTGGTCTCACAGACATCCGACTATTATACGATCGCCAGCTCCATAGCCTACGGGAGTACTTCCAATGTAAAACACACACCTCACACTTACAAAAAGGCATAACATCTTCAGACAAGTCATACACGCCACTTAACATGTACACAATACAACACCCTCCTCCACCAACCAAAACACAACACACAGTCACAAACATGCAGACATGGAAATCGAAGGTTCTATATGGAAGGTATTTGCATGAGATTAGCCACGACTGTGTTGACCGAGAGGCTTCGCAGGCTTGGTTAACCAAGTGTAATATCTTTCCGGAAACCGAGGGCTTCATGTTTGCAATACAGGATCAAATCATACATACACCGAACTACAAAAAATACATACTCAAACACACACCTCACACAAGACCAAATAACAACACCATCAGATATTTCAAAGCAAACACAAAACAATTCACCCATTGTAACACTAACACGACTCACACATGACCAAATAACACACTACTCACAACCGACGGACAACACCCCATTCGCTCATCGAACACGAAAGCGAACACAACACAAATCAACACCACACAAACCAACCAAAAGGCAATGTCGCAATAAACATACATACATTTATTGACACTACAATAACACCAACACCCTTACAAATATACATGCACACTCACACACATTCTCCGGTTCACATGACAGACTAAAACAAAAAATAAAAAACACAGTTTACCGTCACTTGACTATGTCCGTGCGGTACATTAATCGGGCTCAGCCTTGAAAAAAAGAAAAAAAAAACAATAATAATAATAATAACAGAAAAATAATCGCAGAACACAATAAACATCCAAATATTTAAACACACTACAAGAACCCCAACACCTTCACAAATATACACGTACACTCACAGACATTCTCCGGTTCACATGACAGACAAAAACAAAAACAAAAAACACAGTTTACCGTCACAGTGTACCGCACCGACTATGTCGGTGCGGTACACTAATCGGGCTCAGCCTTGAAATTCGCGCTAAAAATCTCTACATATATTTAAAAAAATTCTTCTCTCATTGATTTTTATTTAATGATAATTAAATAAATCAATAATAGTCGTATCATTAGTGTTGTATATTATATGTTTTTTTTTTGTTTTGTTTCATTAATCGAATCGAATCGAATTATCAAAATAGTAAAACGAGTAAAAATAGTGAGTGCGGGAAACTCCACATTATCCTTCTTATCCACAAATTTCAAACCTTACCCAAGCTTCACTAATCTTTCTTCACCAACGTTCTACAAAATTGGTAAGTCGAATTTCGATAAACAAGTTTTTTCGTATCGCATAAAACATTTGGCCCTAATCGAGCCGGATGAAATTTCGATTCATTTAAGGACATGAACCACACCCTTTGTTTGTGTAGTTGTTTGTTAATAAAAATAAATTGTTTGTTAATCAAATTAATTGTTGCATAATCCTTTTCTATTAATTTTAGGATACAATAAATGAATTTTCGTTCGGTACAATTAAATTATTAGCAGCATTTTGTATTTGATTATAAATTCCGTCGTTGTAGCATTTTACAATTATTATTTTTTCTTAGCCATTTTTGCATTTATTTTGTATTTCATACGTCGTTCATTTTTTATTGATTGTAAACCTTTATTTAATAATTGGTTATAAATTTCCTTATATATATAATCGTGTTGTAGCATTACATTTATTACAGTTATTTTGTAATTAACTATAACTTCTTAAAGTTTGGTACTATCCATTCTAAATATTTATTAAATAGGCAATTGATTGATTTTGTGATTTTGTTTTTTGAGAATCGTATTAATTTAAAATTTGTGGTCGCCATTATTTTGTATTTCAATAATTTTCTTTGAAATTAATTTTGTTTTCTAATATTAATTGATTTATTGGAAAAAAGAAAAGAAAATTATAAATCATGCCGACGAAAGAGCAATTAGAACAACAATTGAAGGCTTTAGTGGCTAAAAAGGAGAGATATTTTGGTAGAATTCAAACCCTATATGAGTGCAGTAAAAAAATTGCCGATTGGACAGAACTACACAATTTTCGCGTTCGCTATCAATCTATGGAAGAAACAAAGAAAATTTTCTGATACCTTATCGATGATATCAACGACAAATATCTCCAGATTCTATCCCAAATTTTCAAGCTATCGATGCCTTTGACGATCTTTATTGTTCAATTTTGTTGACTGCGGAAGATGTTTTCAAAAAATCTGAGTCACGTCCAAGCGTGAATACTCATGTTTCAACTCATTCTACTAATCTTTCTATTATTCCCAAATTACCAAAGATAGAACTGCCAACTTTTTTGAACGTTTTAATAGTTTAATCCATACAAATAAAAACCTCTCAAATTCTGAAAAAATTCATTATTTAATTGGTCAATTGTCGGGAAAGGCTTTAGCCTCTTGTATGGGAATACCCCCTATCGGAGAGAATTATGATATCATATGGGATCGGTTAATTGAAAAATATCATGATACGCGTGCGTTAGCTAATTGTTATTTCGAACAAATTCTCGAATTCAAACCGATCACTCATCCTACAGCGCAATGATTGAATAAATTCGTCGAAACATTTGAAAATTCTTACCGCGCATTGCAAAAATTAGATATTAGCGATTCGCAGGATTATATCATGTCGTACTTATCACTAAGTAAACTCGATTCCGAAACAAAGAAATTATTCCAAGACAATCGTCGAACGAATGATATACCCTCCTATTCAGAAGTTTTAAAATTTGTAAAGGAAATTCAATACAAATTCGCTGGTTGTTCGTAGCATTGGGCACAATAATACGTCTAAATGTTTGGTGTGTAATAACGATAGCCATCTGCCATATAGTTGTTCACAATTATTAAAACTATAACCCGACCAACGATTTAAATGGGCTAAAGATAAAGAAGTTTGTTTGAATTGTTTAAATTCTGGCCATCGTCTTGTCAATTGCAAATCGAAATCAAATTGTTCGAAGTGTGGAAGTCGTCATTATTCGTTGTTACATTTTGGGAATTGCAAACCGGATGTCACACACGTTCAAACAAACCAAATGGCCACTAATCTAGCATCTCAACTACGCCTCCACAAAGTTTGTGTACAACGCAGTCATTGGTTCGTTTAACCGAACACAACACTACCGTATTGTTGTCAACTGCAATAGTAAATGTTCTTGACATACATAATAATGTACAAATGTTGCACTTTTTATTGGATTCGGCAAGTCAATCGAATTTTATTACCTCCCGCTGTGTTAAGCTTCGAAAATGCATTTCTCCGTGCAAGAAATAGGTTCTACTGTGAAACCTCTAACTGGACGAACATCTATTGTTATCACTTCACGTTTTGATAGCAACTGTACATATGACGTGGATGTTTTCGTAATTGACAAAATTACTGATTCATTACCATCCGTTGAAGTTGATAAGTCGTTGCTCGTTCATTTGTCCCCTTTGTCATTAGCTGATCATACTTATCACATTTCGGATCCTATTGACGGTATTTTGGGAGCTGACGTTTTCGCTCAACTATTAGTAGGCTCGACTCAAATAACTGGTCCCTTAGGCACACCAGTAGCAATCAAAACCACTCTTGATTATGTTGTTGTAGGAAATGCTCCAACCATTCCCAACACAAACTTAATACAAACGTTTTGTTCTGTAACTACACCTATTGAAACTATTCTCACTCGATTTTTCGAAATAGAAGATCAGGAAGATTCTTCATCGTGGACTAAACACGATGAAGAATGTGAGAGTATGTTTGTTTCTACTGTCACTCGTGACAATACGGGTCGTTTTGAAGTGTCATTACCGTTTAAAGAAAGTTCAACCAAGCTTGGAAATTCGTATAAAACAGCATATTCAAGGTTTCTTGCTTTGGAGAGAAAAATTGAATCGTCTGGATCATTGAGAACCAGCTACAATGCTGTAATTCAAGACTACATTAATCAAAGTCATATGTCAATTGTTGAAAATAGTGGTTTCAAGTTACCCCATTATTACATCCCACATCATGGTGTGACGAAAGTAGATAGTGTAAGTACACCTTTACGTGTGGTGTTTGATGCTAGTGCTAAAACTGACACTTCGTTTTCGTTAAATGATGTATTACATACTGGCCCCAAATTACAGTCGGATATATTAACAAATATTTTAAACTTTCGCTTATTCGCTGTGGCTATGATGGCGGACATCAAACAGATGTATCGTCAAATCAAACTCTCAAAAAAGGATCGCTGTTTTCAATATTTATTATGGAGATTTACACCAGATGAACTTATCAGCTTAATACTGTCGCATAAAGGTTCGGTGTAAAACCTAGTCCATTTCTAGCCATTAGAACTGTGCAGCAATTAGCTCACGAAGAAAATAAATCATATCCTATAGCAGCTCAAACCATTTTACGGGATATGTATATAGATTATTTGTCCAGTAGCGTGGAGTCATTGGAGGACGCTATCCCTTTATTCTCCCAACTCTTGAGTTTGTTCAAGGCTGGGAGATTTGATTTGGTTAAGTGGTCAAGTAACTCGCCCAAATTATTAAATCGTATTCCTGAGGCAATTCAAAATCTCAAAAATTAAATTATTTGATGATAGTGCTTTAAAGGTACTTGGTCTTGAATGGAATCCTCATACTGATTTATTTTCATTTAGTATTAACAGTATGACTACCACCTGTACGAAACGATCAATTTTGTCAATAGTTGCTCGGATATTTGACCCATTAGGTTTTGTGTCACCTATGACTATGTATGCAAAACTCTTACTCAAGGAATTATTGAAATTGAAATTAGATTGGGATGAGTGTTCCTGTACAATTACAAAAGGTATGGCTTACTTTTACAGAGGAACTCCATTTACTAAGTAATTTTAAAATTCCCCGTCATATTTCAACTACAACTGGTGGTCAATCTACCTTAGTTGGATTTGCAGATGCAATTGAAAGAGCCTATGGAGCTATCATAGATGGCAAGGTACAAATTAAGTTGGTTGGAAATTAAGTTGAAATTTGTGTCGGTTCCTCGCTTAGAACTTTGTGCCGCACTTTTATTGGCAAAATTAATGAATTTCGTTATAAAGACTTATAGTGATCGTTACAAATTTGAGCGAAATTTGGCCTTTTCTGATTCAACTGTCGTCTTATGTTGGATTCATTCGTTTTCTTCGTTAAAAAATTAGAAGTTCCTGAATTACGCACGGTTTCTTTACCCGTCGTTACTAAAGAACCTAATATTTTATTTCATTTCACTTTTCGTCTTTTGAAAAGTTACTGAGATCAACGGTATACATTCCTCGTTTCTTGAAGCTTTTCTGAAAACCTTTTGAATCGTTGCATACAATTAAAAAATAATCGAGATTGTTCAACTCGTCTACGGACGTTACGCCCGTTTAAAGAGGATGGTATTATTAGAGTAGGGGGTCGACATGGTAATGCAAATCTGCCCTTTAATACTCAACATCCTATTTTACTCCCTAAAAGGGAACATTTCATCGATATTCTCATTGATTCTTATCATCGCAAACATCTTCATACAGGTCCTCATCTATTATTGTCGCTACTTCGATCCAAGTACTGGATTCTTAGTGCTAGGGATGTTGTCCGAAAGCAAGTGCAAGCATGCAATTTATGCTTTCATCTAAACCCAAAAGCTACTTCCCATTAGGGCTGATTTACCAGATAGTACGAGTCAAAAGTCTTATTTGTGTATGTTTGTGTGTTTGACTACGAAAGCGGTTCATTTGGAAGTAGCCTCCGATTTGTCAATGGCAACTTTTCTGGCAGCGTTCAATCGATTTTTATCTCGCCGAGGGCCTCTTGCTGTTACATATTCGGATCAGGGAACTAATTTTGTAGGCGCAAAAAGTTATCTCGAAGACCATTATACCTTCGTTCAATCGTCAGATTATGATGAACAGTTGAAAGAGTTGTGCCTGTCTAAGAGAATTCAATGGAAACTTCACCGAGAGCACCACATTTTGGTGGTATTTGGAAAGCTAATATTAAAAGCGTTAAGACCCATTTGGCCCGTGTCGTTGGTGATCAATTGCTTTCTTTTGAAGAGTTCTGCACTGTGCTTGCTCAGATTAAAGCACTATTAAACTCCCGGCCACTTTTTTGTCTGAGTTCTGATCCATCAGAATCAGTGGAATTCCGAAACTCTGCCAGTGCGACCTGGCCAGGTTGTATTAGTCATAGAAGACAATTCCCCTCCACTTAATTGGCCTTTAGGTGTTATACAGGAAGTTCATCCAGGCAAAGATGGAGTACCTAGGGTTGCTTCAGTTCGGTTTCGAAATGGCGTATTCAAACGTCCTGTTGTACGATTATGTCCTTTGCCATCGCAATGATTCGAACCTTCCATTGTTGTTATATTTTGTGTATTGCCTATTTATTTCGTGAATAAATAATTTCAGTTAATTAATTTTATGTATTCTTTTATTTAAATTTTCTTTCGAGGAAAATTGACACAATTTTCGTTGTATATGGCAATTCTGTTATTTATTAGTTTTATTTTATTTATTTATTTTTTCGTGCCTTTCTCCTTTTTGCTGTTGAAAGTAGGTTCTTTCAAGGCTGGGGGAATGTTAACGCTAATGAAATATATTTATGTATTTACTGTTTTTTTTGATTACGCCAATGGATATTGTTGGCGTAATTATTGAATATTAAAATAGTTTTTGTTCTAAGAGTTTTGCAACAATTGTAGAGATTTGTGATAAATAGTAAATTGATCGTTATATTATCGAATGATAATTAGTGAGAACTCTAGGTTTTTGAAATAAAATTTCAAATTCGTCCCCTTTACCTAGATCAGTTTTTTTTCCAGGCCTTTAACCAAACAAATTCACTCGTAATTAAAAACAGCATCGAACTAATCGATAAAATCAAAGACCAACCGGTACATCCAAAAGCACTACTAATGTCATTCGACGTCAAAGCTTTATACCCCAGTGTACCAATCCCAGCAACCATAAAGATATTGGAAAAATGGCTAAATACTCAAGATATACCCAAAGAAGAAATATCAGAATTACTAAAACTAACACGCCTTTGCATGAAACAAAATGTCTTTACATTTGAAGAAAAATTCTACAGGCAAACATTCGGGACGAGCATGGGTAATCCACTATCACCTTTCCTAAGCAATCTCTTTATGAACGACTTAGAAGAAAAAGCCAAGAACAGCTTCGAATACTTTCCGACGGTCTGGTACCGGTATGTTGATGACATTTTTACGATTTTTGATACGGCCAAAGAAAACCCAAAAACCTTTCTGGAAAAGCTCAACAAAATGTACCCATCTATAGAGTTCACAACAGAAGTCGAAAAGGAAGGCTCGATCCCCTTCTTAGATTTAAAAATCAGCAGGAACAAGGGCACAGATAAATTAGATTTTGACATATACAGGAAACCGACCCACACAGAAAGGTACATCACTTCTGACTCGAACAGTCCACCTCAACATATTCAACTTTCTAATAGCCATATTCAACTTTCTAATAAATAGACTACTAAAAGTGCCAATGTCGAGAAAAAAATTATTTTAAAGAAGCCAAACATATTAAACAAATCGCAATATTTAACGGCTACACTCCACAATTAATAAATTTCATGATCCGTAAAATTAAATTTAAAATTCTTAAAAGAAACACTACGGCACTAACACCAGAACGGGCCGACAACGAACAAAATAAATGGTGCAAGCTAACGTACTTCCCGCCGTGTACGAACAAAATTAAAAAAGAAATGGAAGATCATAATATAAAAATAGCTCTCGTGAGCAACTGTAAACTTAAACAGATCCTCGGAAACCCAAAAGAAAAAATAATAGACGAACAAAAATCGGGAATCTATAGCATAAAGTGTCCTTCGTGTTCACAAACATACATTGGCCAAAGCCGTAGACAAATAGGAACCCGATTCAAAGAACATATGGCTCATACGAAATACGGCAGATTAGAAAAATCCTGTGTAGCTGCACACATTCTAGAGAATGACCATAAAATCGACAAATCTAATTTAAAACATGTTAAGGCTGTTCAAAATCCCTCAGAGCTGGATGCATACGAAAGCATATACATTCAGAAATTCAAAAGAAATATTATGAATCTAGAAAATGGACCGGTACCAAATTCAGATTTAATCAAAATCTTATGGTAAAATCAAGTGCCAACATATCCATCTCTCTCTAAAGATGTCGAAATACAAAGAACGTGTTCACTACGCAAGGCATAACTCAGCACCAATCAGGTGCGGTCTTAGAATAGCGTCTAAAGTCGGCCGAACATATATAAGTAGCGTAAAACCAAAATAGTTTGTGATACCGTCACCAAATTAGTAACAAGTAACATATCCTGGGACAATATAAGAGTAATTTTAATAAGAGTAAAATTAACAGGAACAAATGTGAATGAAGAAATTTTAACAAGAGCAATTTCAATATAATTTAAAATTTATTATATTTTAAATCGAGTATATATTTTAATCTAGTTAATTTTCTATTTATTTTTTGTCTGTTGATCTCGACTTTATAACTATCTCTAATTGTCAAAGAGTAAAGTACGACTAGCTAATTTATACTGATGATGACTACATTGTAGTCGAAATACGTATTTATAATACAAAAAACTGATCTAGGTAAAGGGGACGAATTTGAAATTTTATAGTAAATTGATGTTTTCTTTTTTACATTGATAAAAACTAGATTAGTTCGTTCGTAGTCTTCGCGCTAAAAATCTCTACATGAATAAAAAAAAATTCGTTCTCTCATTGATTTTTTATTTAATCATAATTAAATAAATCAATAATAGTCGTATCATTAGTGTTGTATATCATTTTTTTTTTGTTTTGTTTCATTAATCGAATCGAATCGAATTATCAAAATAGTAAAACGTGTCAAAATAGTGAGTGCGGGAAACTCTACATTATCCTTCTTATCCGCAAATTTCAAACCTTACCCAAGCTTTACTAAACTTTCTTCACCAACGTTCTACAAAATTGGTAAGTCGAATTTCGATAAACAAGTTTTTTCGTATCGCATAAAACAATAATAATTAATACTTACAGAAGAAACAAACCCATCACTACGTTCCACGCTCTACGCTCCAGCTACGTTCCAGAGCTTACTGAACGAAGTATTATCTGGGTACATCGAAGATTTCTGTCAAGTTTACCTGGATGACATACTAATTTACAGTCGATCATTCAAGGAACATTTACACCACCTGGATCGTGTACTTGAAAGACTAGAACAACATGAGTTAACTTGTAAATCAAGCAAATGTGTCATTGGCAGCAATAAAGTGGAATACTTGTGACACATTTTGAGCGTATACAGCATAGACAGAGAGGAAGAAAAGAATGAAGCTATAAGCAATCATGCTGTACCAAGAACACGGCGACAACTACGACAATTTTTGGGTTTATGTGGTTGGTACAGAAGCTTCGTGAAGAACTACGAAGATATAGCTGCACCTCTAAGCGAAATGCTCTGAAAGAACATAAAGTGGCGTTGCTAACTATACATCAGAAGGCGTTCGTAAATCTAAAGTCATCGATAGTTAATGCAATGAAGCTAGCACATCCAGATTTTAAGCAGACGTTCTGTATTGTTGTAATGAAAATTATTGAGAATAATTTTTCTGGATTCAACACACATTTTAATTATGAAATAGAAAAATATTAAGTAAAATATTACGAAAAATATTTAACAAAACAATATTTTTCTCCTTGGAAAAAGAAGGAGTGCAAAAAGAAAATAATGTAATTCAATTTGTTTTTTTTTCTTAAACTAAGTTTTTTTTTAAGTCGAAAATTGAAAAGTAAATAATAACTGCTTTTGATTTAAAGTTTTTCTTTTTTTTAAAAAAAAGAATTGATAAAAATTATCAGATATAATTTAATTTAAAAAAATCAAAAGTCATACTAATTGAATGTTTTTGATAAATAACATAAATAGATACACAAATAAATAATTTTGTAAAAACATGCCGTGTTCATTAAGTCGGTAGTTAAATATCAACCAAGCGGGGTGTGATTATGGGTCAAACAAAAGTAGAGGTATAATTTTTAATTAATTTTATAAATAATCTGAACACTCTGATTACGTCCATGGTTGTTGATAAACTAAAATATTCTAGAAGCCTCCATGCAAAAATATATTATCAAAAAATATATTTATTCAAAAAAACAACCATGTTCTCGAATGATCTTTGATGGGTATATAAACCGGTGACCAGGGTTGGTTCAAGTCAGTTTTATATCGACTATTGTCTGATTAGTTCAAAGTTTAAAATCTACTATTGTCTGATTAGTTTAAAATCGACTGTTGTCTAATTAGTTTCAAAGTATATATTTTGACTGTTGTTTAATCAGTTCAAAGTATATAATTGTTGTTCAATCCAGATAATGTTAAAGTTGGCATTTGTATAAGTAATTCAAAGTTTGCCATTGTGTTGAAGAATTAAAATAATTGTTGAAAAAGAAATTGGATTCTTATTTTTTTTAAAGCAATATAATCAGGTTTTTTTTTTGTTTCGTAAAAACTTGTGTTCAATTTAATTTTTTTTTCTTTTCTTTAACAGAAAAACCTGCGTGCCATTTCAATTATAAAATATTTAGTAAAACCTTTTACTTATATATTTTTTTTGATTTTGTCGAGTATCGGAATCATTTGCAGGTTCGGGCAGCGCTCCTCTGTCGAGGCTCTCTTTATACCTCAAAAGATACCGCGACAGTATAAACACGGATGCTACTGACGTGGGATAGGTGCAATATTGTTTCAAATGGGAGATGATGGAAGAACACGAAGACTAATCAATTATGTCACCAAGAAACGGGACTCACAGAGAAGTATGCCACAACAGAGAAGGAATGTCTCTCGATAATCTGGGTATTCAGGAAGGTTTGAGGATATCTGGAAGGCAGACATTTCAAACTTACACAGATCATGCAGCGCTCCAATATTTAAACAAGACGAACGATAGTCGAGCCAAATTAACAAGATGTGCATTGACATTGGGAGCCTATGATTTTGAAATAATGCATGTTTCCAGAAAAGATAATCAAGCCGCCAACTCCTTGTTCCGATAACCATAGGGCAAGGCTGAAGACGAAGAAGCGGAGGACATTCCAGAGTGGGTGATTGAAAAGAGGGCAAAAACACCAATGGAAACACCCACACTAAACGACATTCGAAGATGGCAGGATGAAGATCGTGATGTCATTGCCATCAGAAGATACCTCAAAATAATCTACGTCGACTAGTCGACCGAACTAGAGCTAATTATACCTAAGCCGACGGGATCCTATGGTAACATAGTCAACAGACGGTATAAGAAGTTCAAGTGCTCCCCGAAAGAACGCCGACTTGGTTTTATGAGAAGATACCACGATAGTGACGAAGCAGCTCACCCTGGTTGGAGAGAAACCGTACCGCGTGTACTGGTATGGAATGCAAAACGACATTTGTATATACGTAAAAGGGTGTGCTACTTGCGCAGGAGTGAAGCCACTGAATCAGAAATCAAGTGAATCAATAAGAACTCGAAGACCTACTTCACCATGGGAGGTAGTCAGCATCGACATAATGGGTCCATATCCACGCACATCCCGTAGAAAGACGAATATATTGGTCGTGACTGATCCTTTCACTAGATGGATCGAAGCATTTCCATTGGGGTCTACGTCAACCTCGTAGATGTCCCAAGTACTCAAGGATGAAGTATTTAGTCGATATTGGAATCCAAGAGCAGTACTTTGTGATAATGGCCCCCAGTTTAGATCGAAAGAATGGAAAACAGTGAACAGAGATAGGAACACAGAAATATGGACCACTCCAATATACCATCCACGAGACAACCCCACGGAACGACTGAATCAAGAGTTGAAGAAATTGTTGCGTTTGCATCTTTTGAAACAACAGCACAACAACTGGGACCAACAACTTAGCAAGTGATTGTTCGCAATACGTAACAGCTGGGGGATTGACAGATAAAAAGTGAAGAAAACTCTCAAGATGTGCAAGAATGGGTCAATGAACGAAAAACCAAAATTTTTTCATAGCTACCCCTTATCTTGTATACATGCTAGAAAGAGTAGTTTTTGCATTCAACGCTAAATAGCTACAAATTAAGAAGGTAATTCAAAAAACTTAAATTTTTCAACGCTTCCTCCCAAAAAAATCTGAAAAGCACCCCCTAAGCAACTCTTTTAACTTCTATTCATGGTAGAAAGATGGGATTTTCACCAATCGACCCGAAATAAACTCAAACTAACAGAATATCTTAAAAATTTCATAACCTACATCGAAATCCTCAAAAAGAGGAAAAACACCCCTAAAACTGCCCTTTTCACTTCTATTCATGTTAGAAAGATCGGGCTTTTTTTATTCAACGTGGAACAGGATTAAAATAATAGGATTATTTTATAATATTGAATTTTCGCATCGCAACCATTTGCAAATGGGAAAAACATCCCTAAAACTTCTCTTTTTCTTCTATACTTGCTAGGAAGATGTTGTTTTTTGTATCCATGCGTAATAGCTACAAATTAAGAAGGTAATTAGAAAAACTTAAAATTTTTCATCACCACCCCCTAAAAAAATGGGAAAACAACCCCCTAAACAACTCTTTTAACTTCTATTTATGGAAGAAAGATGGGGTTTTTTGCATTTGGTGGAGAATTTCTTCAAACTAATGGGGTTAATCGATAAACTTTAATTTTTTCATCGCCACCCCCTTGAAAATGGAAAAAACGTCTCCAAAAATCACCCATTTACGACTTTACAGTGTTTTTGCATTCAACGCAGAATAACTGCAAATTAACAAGTTAATTCGAAAAACCTAATTTTTTTCATAGCTACCCCTTGAAAATCGTAATGTGAGAAAATGTATCAAAAAAAAAATATCCCCATCAAAAAAACCCTAAAAACATCGATTTCAAAAATATACCCCCTCCCCTTAAGTCTCTAATGGTGAGTACTTTTTGGTAAGTATTTTTTTCAACTTTTTTTAAATTCATGTAATATTATTTTCTGTGACGCGGAGCCAACGGGTCAAGCGGGGAACCCCCTTGCGAGCAGAGTGAGTTTCTCGTAAAGCTACTGTACCAGGACGATATCTATGTGGTTTCTTGACACCATCAGTGGCTGGTGCATTTTTACGTGCAGCTTTTGTTGCTAATTGTTTTCTTGGTGCTTTATCACCAGTTGATTTACGAGCAGTTTGCTTGGTCCTAGCCATTTTAAAATAACAATGTTTTATTAAACAATATGTTATTTATAACCAAAACACTTTGATATTACAACGTTAAACGTCTTAATGGTCTAGAAAAACTGTTACATTTATATTTAAATCAAATTTGGGAGGGATTTTATTACATTTCATCCGATTGGGTATGTGAATCTAACAAGAGTTTAGTATCGCGAAGCGTAAAGAAACGCAGAGCATACGCAAAGCGTTGGCTGTTTTGTTACGCAAAGCGTTGGCTGTTTTGTTACGCGAAGCGTAAAAAAACGCGTAGCGTTTTGTGCGAAGCCTTTGGCTTCGTGTATTTAAGCCTCTCAAAAAGGATTGATATCCGACCAAAAACATAAATGTAAAAAAGGGCCGAGCTTTCGGGAAGATCTTTATTGTAATAGTTCCTTCTTAAAAAGTGATGATATGAGAGTAAGGACCGGGCTATGTACAAAGTAAATAGCTCTAGACTTCATATAATAGTTGCTTCTTAAAAAGTGATGATATGGAAGAAAGGACCGAGCTATTTACAAAGTAAATAAGCTCTTGACTTCATAAAATAGTTGCTCTGTAAAAAGTGATGATATCCCATTAAAGAGTAAGAAAATGTAAGAAAAAATTTGGTTGAAATTTATTTCGTAAGTTTTCCCTTAGTATGTTTTTAAAATTTTATAACGCGGCAAGTTTTAATATATTTTAAATCATCAGAAAAAATAACTTGCCGCGTTATATAAAATTTTAAAAACATACTAAGGGAAAACTTACGAAATAAATTTCAACCAAATGTTTTCTTACATTTTCTTACTCTTTAATGGGATATCATCACTTTTTAAAGAGCCCGGTAAGTAGGCCCGATTTCAATTTAAAATCTAATGCAAATTCTATATTTTAATAACTAAAATTTGTCTTACTTTTGGATGAGTTGTCAATAAAAGTTTCTTCACCATTAAAGGTTATGAGTTATGATTAAAAGTTATGTTCACCATTTAATTATTTATCTAACTCACTAATAATTCCTTCAAATGATATTATTACCACTATTACCACTGAAATATTAAATGAAGTGCATAATAATATTTAAAAGTATTTTCGATAATTTAATAAAATCCAAAATTCTTACATGTAATAAATACGTTCTTGAGTTCCTTCATGTTCACCAGTTTGGCTATTTAACTATCTCTATTTATTTTTATAAATAATAAATAAAGTTAATGATGATTATATGCTGAATCCGCTGCTTTATATATAAAAATAAAAATATTTAACTTTCATGTACGTCATTTAATGAAAGTGAAGTTTTGTATTAGATCCTAGGTATATATATTTATTTTTTTAGATAGCAATCAAATAGGAAAATTAAATTCGTATTTGGTAGTTTAAAGTTGTCATCATTTTTAGGACCTCAACACATAATTTGAAGTTTATATAAAATTTATTTTATAAAAAGGAACAATTTGAACGTGTTCTTTTTGAAAGTATAATAATAATGTACAAATTAAATAACACAAACAGTAAGATTACTAAAGTACACAAGGTATTATGTTATATTAGATTGTAAATTTAGAATTGGTTTCCATATGGCAGCATAGTTGCGAGATCGAGGGTTCAAATCTCAGAGGGATAGATTAACTTTTTAATTATTATATACTTTTTAATAACCCCTTTGAATGCAGCCGTGGCTGACCAGAAACTAGTTATTCCAGAAAAATTTTCAAAAAAATATGTTTTGAATAACATTATTTGCTAATTGTTTAAACAAGCATTCTTCTGGAAGAGGCTTCTGAATTATAAAAGCAGCACGAGAAACCGAACCGCAGCTTTCCCATACATTGACTTCGTGAGATGTAGGAAGCAGAACGGCTGGACAATAGTGATACAAAGAGGCGTTACAGTTGAGATGGGAAGAACATCAACGCACCAGGAGCCCAAGAACACCTTTGACAATGAACTTCATAACAGAACGGCGAAGAAGTGTGGTATTCATTAAGTGGGGGGAGAGGATGCTGTAATTCGAGGCGCGAGTAACCGGCCGCTTGGATGAAAGAATAGGCGATCGATTTTGAGTGTCTGAAAAGAGGATAGGCGACCAACATCTAGAGTCTGTTGACATAATGGAGAATCGACTTCAAGAGTCTGAAGCGAGAATAACACAAGTGCAACACGAATTAAAATGAGAATTTGGGAGCGAATGGTGTATCTGAGGGACGCAAACGATGTATTGACCAAATCACTACCGTGGTCGAGGCTGTGAAAACCGACATCATCAACATTAAGGCTGACGTCGATGAGACCAACACACAAGTAAAAACTATGCGTATAGATCCTGAAGAGGTGAATAAAATCATTCGCTACGCTGCATTAGATTCAACGACGCTTCTGTCAAACATGCCGGAGTTTAGTGATACACACCTGCCTGTAGGTTGTTGGGTTGAAATGGTTACTAAAAAACGAACTGGACCAGCAAGCGATTGGACCGAGAGGAAGAAAAAAATGAAGCTTTGAGTAATCATCACGAACACGAAGACAACTGCGGCAATTTTTGGGCTTATGTGGTTGGTAAAGAATCTTCGGGAAGAACTACCAAGATATAGCTGCACCTCTAAGTGAAATGTTCAGGGAAAACATAAAGTGGCGTTAGTTGACATTACATCAAAAGGCGTTCGAAAAGCTGAAGTCATCGTATTAAGAAAAATATTTAAGACGAAACCTTTTTCTCCTTGGGAAAGGAGTTTTTTTACATATTGATTTTTAATTTTTTTTTTCTTTCAAATGAAAGTTTTTTTTATTTAAACAAAATCAATGAAAATTCTTTTTACTAAAGAAAGTTTTTAAAAATAAAAAATCAAATGAATAAAAATTTATTTTATATTTGAACATGTTTTGCAAGTAAATACAGGTTTAATTTTGTCCAATACCATAAATATAGGACAAAATGGCCTGTCGATAAACAATTGATTATGTTATGCATTATTGTAAATTGAAGTATTTATAAAGAGGCAACGTGCAAATTATAATATTCCTGCTACTATTATTACAGTAGAGTCTAGTTAATCCGGCACTTCAATAGTTCGACACATCCAATAATCCGGCATCCTCAGTCCGTGCCTCCCTCACCGCTCCCTACTCCCGTTCTGCGAATTTTTTAATTTTATTTTATTTATTATAAATTTTTCTATACAATCCAGTAATTCGAATATTCCAATAATCCGGCACCCTATAGTTTTTAATAGTGCCGGATGAAACTCTGTATTCTTACTGTATTCTTAGAAATAATTTGAAACAAAATAAGTTTGGTAATATACGTCTTTGACTTAATAAAGCATGATATAGTTTTTCAATAAAACTAGATTTCAACTTAATAAAAATTTTTTGTTAAATCAACAGATTATTAAAAGTAAAGCCCATTACACAATGAAAAAAATAAGGTATAAGATATAAGACTTAAGAAATAAGCAATAAGAAATAGCACAGCGACCAAACCACAATAGGCGATAAGCTACAATATTCAACCAATCACAGCGGTTGAATGCCTTCTGCTGGTGTGTGCACGAATGTCAAAAACATCGAAAGAATGGATTGCGCATAACATCCTGCGCATAACATTGAATAAGAAATGGGAATAAGAAATAAGGAACAGATATCTAACGCGACGGAAATTCTGTTGCTATTTCTTATTCCTTATTCCTTATTTTTGAATTGCGAATTGATCAAGGGCTCTGTCACCTACTAGATTCCGCTATTTCTTATACCTTATTTCTTATATCTTATACCTTATTTTTTTCATTGTGTAATGGGCTTTAGTTGTTATTTAAAACTTTTGTGGTTGTTAAAGCATTTTATAATGCTATTTTTCATTACATTTACAAATAATCTACTTATTTAACAATAGGGAATATGTATGACTGTTTTTACTAGGCCAACTACTCTTAATGACTGAACGTTACATACAATGGCTATCGAACGTAAACGACTGCACCAACTTAAAAATTAATAATAATAATATGCTTTACTCGAGTGACAGAAATACAGTATAGAATGCGTCTTACAAAACCGTTTTACATACAAAATAAAATAAAAATTAAAGCAATATGACAAAACTTATATGCTAGTTAAGAATAAAACGATTCCATATTATAATGCAAGAAGTAATTTTTTAAACTCCTTTTTGAACCTTAATAAAGGTAATTTTTTTATTAATTTGTACTTTACTATATATATATATATTTATATATATATATATATATATATATATATATATATATATATATATATATATTTATATATATATATATATATTATATATATATATATATATATATACATATATATATATATATACATTTATATATATATATATATATATATATATATATATTATATATATATATATATACATATATATATATATATATATATATATATATATATATAGCATGGCATTTCGAGCATTATTTCAAATGCAGTCAGCTTTGTTTGATGTGGTACCAATAACTGTTTGTTTCTGGTACTATGATTAAGACAGAGATAAGATATATGGTAAGATAATCATGTGAAGAACGAGGAAAAGTTTTCGTCCTACAAATTTAATGGAATGAACTCCGAGTCGCCCATTCTCAATGCTCAATGGCTTCCAGAAAATTTCGATACCGTTTTCCAAAATTTTATAATTAAAAAAGTTGGGCGTCATGTCAAAACGAAGCTACTTACAAAGTACCAGCTTGATGCTCATCATCCTGAAAAACCCTTTGGTCTCCCGGACTAAGGCTATTATTTTTGAATATTTTGTAATTGGATTGTCTGAATTCTTTTCTTAAATGATGTTGATCCAAAAATATTCAATATCTAAATATCAATATCTAAAGCAATCCAAAAATATTCAATATCTAAAGACAATATAAATTGCGTACAATACGTCACATAAAATTAGATCATGGAAGCATTAATATGAATCCATAAAATGCACATATTACGTTACTAACTTCAATTTTTAACCCGACTTCAAAAAAGGAGGATGGTTTGTGTATGTAAAAAAATTTTAATTATTAATGGGTATTTAGTTTAAAAAAAAAATGGTGTTTAGTTTTTTTTTTAAAAAAAAAAACTAAACACTTTATAGAAAATAATTGAATTATCAATTATTTTCATAAATATGAAAGTTAAGTTAATTTAGTAATTTTAATTAAAAAGTTATTATGATGTATTTAAAAAAAAAAATAATGAAAACTAAATATACGGTACTTTAGAAAAAAAATCCAAAGCAGAGTATTGTATGTGGAATTATGAAAATTAGAAAACGATCGGTACTAATGCCATACACGTAAATATAAAAAAAAAACACGTTGAGCCGAAAGTCTTTCAATAAAAGCTGGGCCCATTAAAAAAGATAATATTGAGGTAGTAAGATCTTTACTATCCAGTAAGTGTCTTAGTTATCGACAAGTGATTCGAATCTGAAAAAAAATAAAAGGTACAAAAAAGGGAACAAAACAAATATATGTTAAGATAAAATATATTTGAAATAAATAATTTCTAATCTAATACACTGATAGTACAACTATCCTTAAAACACTAACATTGGTTGTACAAGTTATGAAAAAAGGGATTACATGAATATGTGCTAAATTGAACTGTAGTAAAAGAAAACTACAGTAAAAAAAAAATATGTTCAAATATGTCTGATTTGCAAAAATATAAATATGGATTACAAATTTAATTCAGATACATAGTTGTATATAAAGAGACATTACGCTTCTGTAAAGAAAAAATACACGGCCAAAAAAAACCAAGCGTATACAAACAATATAGTTATAAATTGAAAACGTCAATGCATATTCACATAAAATATAAATTGTACACCAAAAGTGTGTATAGAATGTGTATTGAATTGTTACAAGTTTGGGAGACCACAAGTTTCGGAATAGTGAATTAAATAAATTATACAAAAAAAAATATACTTAGATACAATCAGATAGAAACCATTAATTCGCCCATTCGATATTTCAGCACAATCCATAAAAAAAATATTCAACTTGTAAATTGAAGAAATAAAATTTTAAATACCATCTGATTAATTGATGTGAATCAACTAATTTTAGTAATTGTCTTCTTTTTGTAGCTATTTTTTTTGTGACTCTACTGAGCCAACTAATTTTTGTAACTACCTCGATGAGAGGACTATTGTAACTAACAGAGAGAAATACTCTTTTTAACTGAACTGAAAGAAGTATTTTTTGTAACTCCTTGATGAGACGATTTTTTGTAACTCAGTTCATGAGATTACTTTTGTAACTGATTTTAAATATGTGCTGAAATATTAAAGTAAGCTTGTATATACGCAAGTCATTTCTGATCTAAGCCAATGCCTGTTGAAACTATGCAAATTCTCAACTAGCATAAACCAATAATTATATAAATTCTTTGAATAATAAAAATATGAAAAAATATCAATAATAAATTTTTATACAGTGGAGTATTAAAAAAAATTATTCTCCAGGTTCTCAATTCGTCTGTATTTTTTTTATTTTATTTATTTTATTTTTATTTTTATTTTATTTTTTTTTTATGTGTGTCACCTCTGAACTCCGACATTTATGAACCGATTTTGAATTTTTTTTTTTGTTTTAAAGGGTTTGGTTTCCCATTGGTCCCATTGGCACCAAATCGCATTCTGATGAAGGGATTCTCGGAAAATCGAGGAAAATCCTCTTTCATAATGGGAAAATAAGAAAATTTTTTTAAAAACCGACTTCAAAAAATTTTTTTACAACAAAATAAACCGACCCCAAAAAAAAAAAAATTTTACAAAAAAAAAAACAAAATGCATGTAAATAAAATTGAAAATCTGTTATAAAAAAATGCTCTTAAAATTAAAAAGAAAAAAAAACGGGTAAAAAAAAATGTGTTATAAAAAAATTCACTAAAAATTAGTAAGTCGTTTAGTAGGTCTACCCATATTTAGACAAATAAAACTAGTTATAGAACTTCAAAGTCACTAAAAAGCGAGAAATAAACCATATTTTGACAAAATGGAAACCCGACTTCAAAAATAAAATATTCTATAACAAAAAATGCACTAAAAAGTAAAAAAATAATTGCATATTCTTGTGCCAATTTTAGTTCACCTAAGCAAAAATTTTTAAATATATATGTACAATTATTGTTATTTTTGGAAGCGGTGTCCAAAAATTATGTGAATTTCTCTATGCTGACACCGCCTCCAAAAATAACAATAATTGTACATATATATTAAAAATTTTTTGCTTAGGTGAACTAAAATTGGCACAAGAATATGCAATTATTTTTTTACTTTTTAGTGCATTTTTTGTTATAGAATATTTTATTTTTGAAGTCGGGTTTCCATTTTGTCAAAATATGGTTTATTGTTATTTTTAACAAAATTACTGATTTTGAAGACGTTAATTTTCCTAACATCTAATTTAATGCATATTAATATAAGCAATGCGTGCAGACATTAAAAGATGGTATATACTTATTTTATAAACGAATCGTTATACGATGACGCTACCGTCAGTTGAAGGTTTAAAAAAACTATTGAACCAAATTATAAGAAGCTATTATTAAGAAAAAAAGTCCTATAGGTAGAGTACAGAAGAAAAAAGATTATAGAACTTCCAATCATCAGTTAAGTAACCTATCTACTACCGTCTAGTATATGGTCTTTTAAGAAACGTGGGAATCGCATGTTGATTGTTCATCTTTGAAAGCGATCTTCTTGTTGTAGTGGTAGTTACTGCTTCAGATACATCTACAGGATTTATATATATATATATATATATATATATATATATATATATATATATATATATATACATATATATATATGTATATATATATATATATATATATATATATATATATATATATATATATATATATATATATATATATATACATAGGGGTGTGTTTCATGTAGTTTCGTATAATTAATAATCCAGCCGTAATATTTGAAAGTTGCATAGGACCGTTTTTCTATAATTAGTACATGTATAAATTTTTAATGTCCTGGTAACATGTATTAGACAAATCAAAAACATTCCTCAGGAGCCATGTAAAGTAAACAAACTTTCTCAGTGTAAGGCAATGAATATGAAGACGACACTTATAACAGTAATAAAATTGCAAATATTTTGTAAATATTACAGAAAACATGCTCGCGAGATGTTTAATTCTGTAATAAGTTTAGTAAGCATACAAAATTAGTGTGCGTTTCATTTATTTGATATTTGATAGAAGGTAGTTTGATGTTTTAGGTTATTTTGCTCTCCCATCTATCGGGTAAATATTGTATCATTAAGTCTAATGATGTTTTATAAATAATATCTACTGTTTAATCAGTGGCATTAAACTAGTTGATTACTACGCATGTTTTGAACATTTTTAGTGTTCTGTGTAAAAATTTGCAACAATTATTGGTCCATTTAGTGTTATAATTTGAAATTTAGCTCAAGGGTACAGTATTATGGGCCAATTATAAATGTAAAGTACACAAAGTTGGGTTATGGTTCTTTGAGTTAAGTTTAAGGAGTAAATTGTAATACGGAAAAATTTAAGGAACCGTATCGAGTGTAAATGAAACCTTAGGAATATCACTACAATGTTCAAGTTACGGACGCAATTTGATTGGAAATGAAAAAAGTAAAATAGTGGGTACCTTAAAATGAAAAAGGTACATACAAAGCACCTATTAACAGTTATTTCATTTTTAAAACAAACACTTTAACTGATATATCAATTTATTTTTGAGACTATTTATCATGTTTGGATGCTGTAAAAAACTGTATTTTAACCTTCAATCATTGACGTACAAACGTGGTCCGACGCTGAAAACGTTTATCGTTCATAGTTTCATTTTGAAAACCAAAAAAAAGTTTCAATAAATAATATTTATTTGAGTTCATTTTTTCAGTACACTTGCATAATTC
Source organism: Nineta flava (assembly GCA_963920215.1). NCBI lineage: Eukaryota > Metazoa > Arthropoda > Insecta > Neuroptera > Chrysopidae > Nineta > Nineta flava. The sequence continues at coordinate 63,761,148 of OY986040.1, forward strand.
CCAGGACCCTTTAAAAATGACGAATATCATTCGTACGCCAGTAGTAGTGATACAAAATGCCACATCGGTGGTTAAGTGGTATAAAAGTTGAAATAAAATTGCCCTTGTGATAAGAGACAAGTTTTATTAGGAAATTTTATTTGGCGCGTGCCGCACTAAAGTTTGTATAGAAATCTTATTATTTTTGTAGTTTTCTCTAGTATTTTTTTTTTGCATACCGTTAATAAAAGAGAAGGCCATCCGCCATACTGAGAATAAAAATTGCATTAATCATGTGTTATTATTTCTTGTGTATAAAATTGACACTATTTTTATCTGAAGCAATTGATTTACTTGAGATGATATGTTTTTCTCCTGGTGGAATGTGATAACAGTGGTGCGAACTTAAATGAAACACTCGTTATAAACCAATACAGTTTCAATATATAATATTATTATTTTATTCGTATTACTTAAATAATCTTGTTATCATATTATAAACAAGAATAGCAATACACGTACATATACTAAATTTAAATATGCATCTCTTTGTTACAAATGACATGCATTTAATTATAAAATAAAACATTCAAAAAATGGGTGCAATATATTTATTTGTACAATTTTTACTTCCAATATAAAAATATACAGACTGTAATCGTCAAGACTAGCCATCGAAGCACAACATTTTCAGCAGTGATTGCCTTAAATCATTGTACTTGCAAAACCTATTTACAAAAAGGGGGATAAAACAGACCTGAAAATTATAGACCCATAACGCAACCACCTCAATTTTCAAAAGTATTTGAAAAGTTAATGTATAACAATGTTTCTAAAATGTTGGAGAGAGAAAATTAGTTAACAAAATGTCAACATAGTTTCAGACCAAAGCATCCCTCATACACGGCTGGTATAGAATTTTCTGAATTCATCTTAAGAAACATTGACAACAAACAATATGCGTTAACATTATTTTTTTAACTATCTTTTGCCTTTGATACTATGAATCATGCACTTCTACTGAAGAAGTTCCAATCAAAAACATAATTGTAAAAAAGGAGCGAGTTTTGGGGTGGGTACTTCATATAATAGTTGCTTCTTAAGAAGTTATGACATAGGAGAAACGACCGAGCTATTTACCAAGTGAATAGTTCGGTAAAGTATTTATCAAGAAAATTAATAAATGGTAAATTGAGTTAAATGTAAGAAAATATTTGGTTGTAATTTATTTCGTTTTCCCTTAGTATGTTTTTAAAATGTTATATTGTGGAAAGTTTTAAAATATTTGAAACAAAAGAGAGAATAACTTGCCAAGTTATAAAATTTTAAAAACATACAAAGGGAATTCTTGCGAAATAAATTACAACCAAATTTTTTCTGACATTTTTTCAATTTACTATTTATTAATTATCTTGATAAGTAGTTTAGTAAACAACTCGGTCCTTTCTCCCATATCATCACTTTTTAAGAAGCAACTGTTATATGAAGTATCTCCCCCGAAAAGTCGCATCTTTTTTACATTTATGTTTTTGATCAGATATGACTACTTTTTGAAAGCCCTAAATATACAAAGCCGAAGTATTCGCACAAAACGTTACACGTTTTGGTATGCTTTATAGAAGTTAAAAAAAAAAGTAATTTTGATGTTATTTTCCATTTTCGAAAAATAAAGTTTTCCAATTTTTTTTTTATGAATAACTTGAAATTCCGCGTCAAATGTAAAAACCGCAAATTTTAAAAAATATTAAAAAATTTACATAGCCTGAAAAACGAAATATGAAATATCTCTTTTGATTTCCGAGATATTTAAATTTTAGGCCCAAGAAAAAGTTTAATTATTTTTGTCAAAAATTTTCGAAATAAAAAACGAAATTTTCAAATACATCTTTTATGTTTGAAACTCATTATTAAATTTGATGTTAATTTATTCTATCCAACGCAATCATTACGAAATTAATTTACAAACGTTTTTCTTTAAAAACAAATTTCAAAATTTTTATTTCATATTTCGACATAGTCTAACATTCAAATGGTATTCCATATTCGACAAACCTTTTTCAAGAGTTCTACACGATTTTGGATATTATAGTATGGGTGCACTGCCTCAACAAACGTCTTTCGAGAGTTGTACAAGTTTTTGGATGGTATAGTATGGACTATGGATACACTGCTTCAACAAACCTTTTTCGAGAGTTTTACACGATTTTGGATGGTATAGTATGGGTGCCCTGGCATGTCTATTGTTTAATGTTATCTTGGAGGCAACTGTACACAAATACTCTAACTAAATGGTTAATCAAATAATTTTGTTTCAAATATTTACAGTCCTTAGGATGCTAGACTAATATTCTATACTCCATTCTGATTGATCATATTAATATCTTGACGAATCAGAATCCAGAAAAATTTATGTTTCTTACGTATGTTCTATGTTAAATAATAAACAAAATTTTCAATAAATCGTATATGTTTGAAACTCATTATTAAAATTAATGTTAATTTATTCAACGGAATGATAACGAAATTAATTTCCAAAAAATATTTTTTTTTTACCAAAGAAACAAAATTTTTAGTTCATTCTTCACTAAAGCATAGAATTCAAAAGGTATCTCATATAAGTTGAGAACAATATTTATGCTAACACGGACTTTATCGTTGACCAATAGGAATCGAGTATCGGCTAATCACTAATTTATATTATCAATTTTATCCAAACAATTGATGCAAAAATTTTGTATTTCCCGATATAAATTTCGTGGTTTCATAATTTTCCTTTCGGTGTGAATAACTTTTTAACTGTTTATTCCTTAACGATGATTGAAATAACAGTCTGGACTAATTCCGTAAATAGTATATATTCGAAAAATCACCACTGTAGCTCTTTTCGTTCAGAAGTTATTTTGGGGTCAAATATCATCTAATATTTCCTGTAATAATATCACCGTAACGTACATAGATATGCCATTGGTTTCAGAGTAATACCAAATTAGTGGTTTCGACCATTTTTAAAAAAAAGGAAAGTTATTGTATTGGTTAAGTGTCAAATCTGAAACGAAGTGTGCAGACACTGGTGTGCCACATTGATCGACCCTAATAAAGGTCCTTTATTATTCATCATTTGTATAAACGATTTACCTTTACAGATCAATGATGATGCTTCCATGCTGTCTATTTAAATGACAAGGAAACGAATTATATAAATGAATAAAATAATGAAACAGTTTTCAAAATGGTGTACATGTAACCAACAAATTGTCAATGTTTGTGAAACGACATATATGACATATAATATTCAAATTATCGATGAACATTGCTTACATAATATTAGTTATCCGATCACCAAAATAAATCAAATGAAAATTTTGGGTGTCATAACTGATGCTGACTTGAAATGGAACTATCACGTAAATATTATATTTGCAATAAATTAATCATAGGCAGCTAAGGAGATAATGCTGATTCTTTACTATCAGTGCATCATGCGCTTGCTTGTATATTAGCTATTGCTATTTGCTATTGTGTATATAGCTATTTTATATATTGCGTATATATTTTATATATGGACTAATATTTAATATGTGTCAAAACATTCAAAAATAATAAGTTACACACATTCAATGGAACCTCACTTATATGGAATCACCTATATGAGGGGATATTACATTTTATAAAAAAATTGGTGACTCAGGAGTTCGACTTAGCGAACTTAACGAATTTCCTTAGAATAAATAGATTACCCTCTAGAGGCGACAATTATAGTTTACAATTATAGGCGACAAATATAAATATATATATATATATATATATATATATATATATATATATATATATATATATATAACAAAAATTTTAACGTTTGTGATTTTTTTATTATGGTTCCGTAGCCAAATGGCAACAAAGACGGAAACCTATTAATATATTTGTGGTCGTTAATCTACCTGTATGCCACAAGCCCATAACACCGCCATCTTTCCATGGATGCATTTCAAATATAATAATTCGATGTAAGACACTGAAAAGTCATGCATATCCCATTTCATTCTCTAAATATTTTTAATTAAATGAAACAAATGATCCCACACAAACCTTATCGGAAATCACCTTCGGTGGAATGAAATCTGACTCCGGAAAGCGAAAGTTTTTAAGATGGTGATCATGTCTCAAATTGATTAACTTTCTATAACGTGTCGATTTACCGGTAGTAGATTTTAAACCACAGAAATTGTTTCCCCCTAAGTGAATCCTAAATAAGTAGAAACTCATTTGCTGGGCCTCATATGCTGAACAATATACGAATGATCATTAACAAGTGGTAGTGGATCCATCAGCTGTTCAATTTCCTATGTTTGTAAAGGTTGTAGAGGTAATAGATTGATATAATAAATTATTATTATTTAAATAAATAATAAATATATGTTAAAGATATAATTGATCTTTATTAAATTGAATTATGACATATTATATATTTATATGTAAATTATCAAAGTTGTTAACATTCAAAGCAACCGTGATAATAGAAGGAAGTTATAGTTGTTAAGCAACAGATAAAAATGATAAACAATATTATTATAATAATTTAATAATGAAGAAGCGATACCGCTACATACTTCCCCTCATCAACTAATAAAGAAAAACGACTAGAAAAAGGTTGAAACATAAAACAACCTTGTTCACTCGGAAAAAACTTTAATAGTTGATGTACATCTTAAAATTAAATACAAAGTAAATTAAGAAAAGATTAACATTGAAAAAAGTATGCAGGTTTAAGTCTGTCAATCGAAATAGAGGTAGGTTTGTTATTGATATCAATAATAAAAAATTTAGGAAATCTCTTGATAACAGAGAAAGGACCTCTATAATTACAAGATAGTGGAGGTTTGACATGATCCTCGCGTATAAAAACTTTTTTTGATGAATCTAAATCTTTGGGTAAAAATACATTTTTGTTGGTGAACTGTCTGGTAAAGAAAAATTTTGCGTTGATCATTCTATTTTTCAACTCTTGAGTAGATTGTTGAACAGAATGATATGTATCAACGTTTTCTGAAAAGAAATCATATAGTAATCGAAGAGGAATTCCATATAAAATTTCTGCAGAAGAAAGGTTAATATCCTCCTTGACCGAGGAGCGCAAATTTAGAAGTACCCAAGATAAAATTTTGTACCAGTTATTATTTTTTTGACAGCAATTTAAAGAAATTTTGAGTGACCGGTTAAACCGTTCAATAATACCGTTGCTGTTAGGGTGATAAGCAGTAGTGGAAATATGCTTAATTCCTAGAGAAGACAAAAAATCTTTCCATATATGTGATTGAAATTGTTTACCTTGATCAGTAGTGATCCTCGTAGGTAAACCAAAACGCGAGAACCAAGAAGCAATCAAATTATTAATAATTTCTTCCGACATGATAGTTTTGATTGGAATAGCCTCGACCCAACGTGAAAAACGATCAATGATAGTGAAGATATACCGATATCCTTCACTAGAAGGAAGAGGTCCAACAATATCTAAATGTAAGAAAGAAAATTTGATACTTGGTTCTTCAATTGGCATAAAATCACTTTTAGTGTGACGAGTGATTTTATTTAATTGGCAGATCGGACATGATCGTGTCAAATTTTTGATTCGTGAAATAAGATTAGGGTTAAAAAAGAATGTGCGTACTTTTTTCAAGGTTTGTCTAATTGATGGATGACCAAGATTATGGACAGCTTTCCATACATCTTCTATATCAATGTCAGGTACGAAGATTCTGGGAATATTCAAAGAAGTCTCCACGTAAACCTTAAAAAGAGAATTCGGAGGAGTACGTATTTCTAAATAATATTTTGGATTTTTTAACAAACTAATAAGAAGAGGATCACAGTTCTGAAATCTTCATCAGAAATCTTCTTAATATCAATCAAATCAATACTTGAAGGTAGTGAAATAGTATTAATTCGAGATAAACAATCAGCCGGAATGTTTAGATACCGCTACAAGATCATAAAAAAATATTCAAATATCTTTCAAAAACGGTCGCTTATTTTATAAAAACTTACTGTCAAACTCAACTTGAATGTTTTCCATCTAATTAATAACTCAGGATACCATACTTTTCGAAAGTCCTTAGTTCGGAAAAATAAAAGCAGATACCGTGGTAAGTATAAGTTTATATCTGAAGTATGATATCGAGAAATATCGAGAGACATTAACAAATAAATAATACAATATCGTAAATGTATAATATAAAAGTGAGATAGTTCCACATATAGTGAATCCATTTCACAGTATATCGTGTATAGTGATTGTATAATTTTTTATCTTTGTCATTAAAATAATGGTTAGTAATATTTAGTTGGGCGTTGTATAAAAAATAAATGTTTGCGTTTATACACCATCATCATCATCATCCATGATGTTCACTATCAAATACAATAATATTATATTCTTTGAGTTTTAGTATTTGTTTCACACGCATTATTATTAGGTAAGTAATTTTAATTTGTAGTGTAAACAGAGTTGAGAGATCTCTGATGAGTGAGGTGACCGGTTAATGTTAGTATCGTGGCTGAAGAAGAATAGCTAAGACGCACGTTATAAATACAATCATTATGATTTAATATAATATAAATACCTATTACATTTTAAAATAAAAATATTTTAATTTCCAAAATACAATATATATATATATATATATATATATATATATATATATATATATATATATAAAATATATATAGGTAGATCCATAACTTTCCGACAAAAACGTGCGCACTCATGTGCGGTAGGGGTAGGTACTGGGTTTTTTATTATGTTTAATTCGTACGTGCCTCTTAATATATTGACTGAATGGATCTTGTTTTCGGTGTTTTTTCTGGATTCAATCTCCTCGGAGACTGTTATAATTTGACCCAGTATCTATCCTGGCAGTCAGATCCCAATTCATAATATTCATGTTGATGTATGGTATATGTGTGACATATTTATTTTTATATTCAGTGGACAACGAAGCAAATATTTTTCGTCCTGGTGGTGACACTTGACAATATTGCTTGTCAAATCTAGTTTTTTGCCTATTATTGATTTTGATAACTTCTCTTTTTGCAGCACTGTCTAACCTGGTCACCGTTTCGTCTATCCTTTTGCTCACCGAGTGGAGCTCTTGGAGCTCCCATAAGCTCAATAAGTAGATTAAATATTTTACTGTCATCCGGCAAGAATGTGTGTAACTAATTGAAGATCGCCGAAGATATTTAAATCTTTTTAAGACGTTTTTAAGCTAAAAATGGAATTTTTAAGAGTTTCGTTCGTATTTTGGAATCATTAGATTTTTGTAATTTGTAGCCTATAGATCTGTATCGGTAATAGAAACATATGAGGGCTGCATTTGCAGAATGGCAATTCGATCTCGCGTTAGCGCTTCTAGCCAGCCATAGTTGTAATTCCCTTTTAGTGTATATCGTCAGTCCACGTAATAATAGGTTCAAGGGTATAAAGTCGAGTGAAGTGAATTTATTTTATTTGATAGTGAACTGTCGGAGAGCTTCAGAGTCGTCGCCATCAGTACTTGGTAAATCAACATACATTCTCTCAATAGTGCCTGGTTGCAAATTTGAGGACTTACTAATCTAATTCATAACTTATCGTTGATTATCGAACAATAGTTCATTATGTAGGTAAATTTTCGGGTAGTGTGGTATTATTGTGTGGAGTCCAAGTAGCCGAGCGGTCTAAGGCGTTATGTCTCTGCAGTATGCAGTACTTGGAAACAGGGAGGTTATGGGTTCGAATCCCGACATCGGCAGTTTGTCAATTATAAAAATAAAAAGAAGGGCCGGTTAATTGACTAAACTGTCGGCGTATGGACAAGAACGAAGTAACCGGCTATGCTTACGAAGGTTTTCTGCAGTTTCCTTCACGAACTCCAGATGAATATCGGCATAGTTCCTATCATAGTAGGCTGCAGTCGCATTTCCTACCAATTCCTAGTCTACTCACAAATTCCTTCCACTCCACTCACAACCTCACATCCTGAGGCATTACAATGGTCGTTATGGTCGAAGTGTATCCAGGGCAGCCTTTACAATCTACCTCATTGTGTGGATTTGGGAACCAATGTTAATCAAATGGAGGGTTTTGCAGTATATTTAAACTCTGCAATTGAGGTAAATACTGTGTTGATATCTTGTGCAGTAATTAGCGATAAATGAATGGATTGTACTCGATATATTGTATCTGTAAATCTAGGAACTGATGTGGTAAACATTGTCAGGATCCTTGGTTCTCTCGGAGGCGTTCTATTCATGTTAATCTCCAGCTAAATCACAAATTGACCGAAAAACTTTTTCCACTAATATTTTGATTAATTTCAGATTTCGGTGTGAATCAGAAATGGTCGAATGATTGAGTCCCGTCAAATGATTGCCAAAATTATTATTTCCTTTAAAGAAAATTTCCTTTAAAGTAGAAGAATATGCCTAGAATATCAGAGAAATTATAATTTTTTTAATTTTATAGATAGATAATATTAAATCCGAATAAAAATTTTCAATTTGAAAAAATTGATGTGTCGTGTTTTTTATAGGTCCTGTATATTTTGTCTTTGATTGGTATATATTACGTCAGATGGCAGATGCTAGACTTTCTGTCATTGACCAAAATTTTTACGAATGACCTGCAACTTAAGTTTTGTATAAAAATTATCAAATAACCAACTTACAATTTGTATATATGATATAATAAGGATAAACTGTATAATTGAGTGTTAGAATTAGAAGAATTAGAAGTAGTTAGTGTTAGTAATAATATAAGTTAAATAATATATATACCTACTTAATTCAACAATTCTTAAATACTTGATAATATAATAATTTATATATTGATATATTCATTTAATTTGATTTATAACCTCTTTGCTATTGATGTATATACACCAATATAGAGTACATAACGTATAAATTCGGAATACGTTTATTATTTTTCAATTTACATACAAGAACTTTGTGTGATATGTCTGAAACTAGCTATTATTACGACAACATTTGAAAAGTTTTTTCAAAACGACAATATTTATATATTTGTGAATGTCCTTAATTTTATTCCTGTTCAAGATTAGTACTTTAACTAGCTGTCCAATTTATTTCACATTTAGTTTTGAAGTAGAATTAAAATAATAATTAAAATAATAAGTTGTTAATGTGTACAATATATTATACAAATTGAATCACTAATCTTCAAAATTTCAGATTACTTGTTCTGTATAATGAAGAGGATAATCAATTTATTTTAAATTTTATTATTATTAATGAATGAATTTTTTTTTTCATTCGTAATGAAATTTAACATAACCAATTATAATTTGTAAAAGTAATTTTATCTAAAAATTAAATTTTTTATATGTTCAAAAATCAATGTTTTCAACAAAATCGCATATATTTTTACAATTAAATTATTTATTAAATAATCAAGAATCCTCGATAAATTAAAAATTTCTAACAATTGAATCCATCACATAATTGTAATTTATTCAAACAATTATTCATCCATGCAATTACTACAATCAAACTTTTTTTTTAGTTTTCTTGGTTGTAGGATTTTTTCGTTTAGATGGATTTTTTTCATTCATTATAAATTCAACTATTTTTTGAACTGCTGTGGTGTGTGGATGTGTAGACCACACTCTACCTGTAACGTCTTGCAGATTACTCTTCTTGAATGGTAGTTTCGATAAATCAGGACGATAAGGCGTTCTGAGCATGTCATATTCTACGATTGCACTTTTTTGTGATTGTACTTGGCTTGGATCAAAATTAATAAGATGAACTCCAGCAAGATTTTTAACTTTAGATAGCACAACATATGCTTGTCCGCAGGAAAATATACAAGAACCTATATCCAGAAGTGCACTAACCAAACTTAAACCTTAACTTTTGTGAATAGTGATAGCGTAAGTTTGACATATTGGAAATTGCTCACGATACACAATTTTATTTTTAGCCGGTTCCAAATCATGTACCAAGCCATGTGTAAATTTAATAGGAATTTTCTTAATTTTATTTAGGTCGTCAATATTCCGAAAGATTTGCTCCACATTACCAATTGAACCATTAACAAGTCTTAAACTAAGATCGACATTTCTTCGAAGCATTACACGAGCTTCTATTTTATATTAATTTTTTTCTTTAAACCTGATGTCATGGATGAATCATTTTCATACTTATCTAATATTTTACGAATTTTTTTAGAAAATGCTTCGACATTCGACCTCATTAATAGGAATGACCGGTTTTTGACTCCTTTTTAACATTGCTTCATTAAGATGAGCACACATATTTCTTGTTGGTAGTAAAGAAACTGTGCTGTCAGGTAATGATGAGAGGTGAACTGTCAATTCTTGAAGTCTATCATTAACAGAAGTTGAATTAAATTTCAGCAATCTGGAAGATAATAATTTAGAATCATCTAACGATATAATTCCTAATCGTAATCGACTCAACAAATTCAAAAAATCATTATAATTTTTTTGTTGCAAGTTAATACAAATTTCTTCATAACTAAATAATTTTTTCCACAAATTTGTAACACTCAATGAAAGAACCTATCAGTGTATTTATATCTATAGCTGATATATCTTCGAAAGGTGATTGTTCTCAGACAGGTAGTAGTTGTAACAAATCTCCAAATACCAAAGTTTGTTTTCCTTCAAACCAGCCATTGTCATTGTCAGAAGTATCACATATTTACATTAAACATTAGTTAATATACATAAGAGTTATGTTGGACATCATTGACACTTCATCAATGATTATAAGCACCATGTTCGAAAATTCAGCTCCATAAATTTGAGGTTATGTTGGAAATTGGCAAATACAAAAGTTGTAGATATTTTAATTACCTACAACTTTTATATTTACTTTTTTCCGGTAGGAGGTGTACTTAAGCTGGAAATCGTAAAAGTCATTATTCACGACTTTTTTCCTACCCCCACCTCTCTTCCGGGACTTTCATCAAGTTCTCTCCATTTTTAACCCGACTTCAAAAAAGGAGGATGGTTCTCAATTCGTCTGTATTTTTTTTTTTTTTTTTTTTTTTTTTTATGTTTGTTACCTCAGAACTCCGTCATTTATGAACCGATTTTGAATTTTTTTTTTTGTTTTAAAGGGTTTGATTCCCGATTGGTCCCATTGTCACCAAATCGTATTCTGATGAAGGGATCTCCGGAAAATCGAGGAAAATCCTCATTTTATATGTGATAACCGATTTCTGCGAAATTTTTTTTGTTTTTTGAAAGGGTATACTCATTCATAATGGGAAAATAAGAAAATTTTTTTAAAAACCGACTTCAAAAAAAATTTTTCCATAAAAAAAAAACCGACCCCAAAAAAAAAAAATTTTACAAAAAAAAACCAAATTCCTTGTAAAGAAAACTGAAAATCTGTTATAAAAAAATGTACTCAAAATTATTTAAAAAAAAAAAACGGGTAAAAAAAAAAGTGTTATAAAAAAATTCACTAAAAATTAGTTGGTCGTTTAGTAGATCTACCCATATTTAGACAAATAAAATCAGTTATAGAACTTCAAAGTCACTAAAAAGCGAGAAATAAAACCTATTTTGACAAAATGGAAACCCGACTTCACAAAAGATGCACTAAAAAGTAAAAAAATAATGCCAATTTTAGTTCACCAAAGCAAAAATTTTTAAATATATATGTACAATTATTGTTATTTTTGGAGGCGGTGTCCAAAAGTGAATATCTCTATGTTGACACCGCCTCCAAAAATAACAATAATTGTACATATATATTTAAAAATTTTTGCTTTGGTGAACTAAAATTGGCACAAGAATATGTAATTATTTTTTTACTTTTTAGTGCATCTTTTGTGAAGTCGGGTTTCCATTTTGTCAAAATAGGTTTTATTTTATTTATTTATAATAAATATTAAATTTTCCGACCAACCGTATACAAATAAGAAATTTTATTCTCTCAAATATGTTTGGTCCTGGTCCAAACTGTTTCAAATTGTATATCTGAATCTATATGATGCTGTAATTGTCAAAAGGTTTCAGACAAAAAAGTCCATTAATACATTTTTCTGGAAATTTATTCTGTAGGAAGTTATATAAGCATGTAGTACAAATAAAATTACTCAACTTGGTTTTTATCTTCAATAAACAGTTGTAATCTTTTCCAAAAATTATTTTTTAAAGGTTTTCGTATTGCCGAAAGAGATGTTAAATTGTTCAAACAGAAAAGTCTTTGACAAGATATACACTCTTTTTTTGGTGTATCTAGACATTTTTCTTTCACGTCAGTCAATGAAGTATGATATATTATTATATCTATTATTTGGTCTTCATTTAAATTCGAATCAGACAAATCGCAACAATGCTGTATACATCATGTCGTTAGTTCATTATAATGTTTGCCGGATTAATTAAGTTTCTGCATGTTAACGTCTTCTAAAGCATTCTCTAATTCACAGATTTTATAACCATACGATTTCATTTCATGCAGTTGTCTTATCATACTTCTGATACTCAGAAAATGACTCTTTAAACTATTAAAAAATCTATAAACTATTAAATGACTCTATAAACTATTAAAACGGTTACACTACCGCGTTCCAATATTTTATACGAAGTTTTATGAAAAACGGTTCTTGTGTAGAACAATGTGAAAATTCGCATGATTTTTTTTTATTTTCAACCGATTTTAAATAATGGTCGATTGAGCTTTTATGGTTCTGTAAAACCCATTTAATATTATTTTCAGCTTCTAATCGATCTCCAATTACAAGTGTTATTCTTGCGGTAATGTTTTCAATATTTCCCGAAAATTCAAAATTTTTGTACATATTTCCCGAAAATTCAAAATTTTTGCACATATTTCCCGAAAATTCAAAATTTTTACGTATTTTATATTCTTTATGAATCCTTTCTTATTTACATTTGTATTTTTTTGTTTGTATCCCTCACTAGCATCACGTTGTTCCTAGAGGGTTTTATCAGAAGTTTTTAGTCGCCCAGTTATCTTTTTCTTGGTCTCCCAGCATTATTATTCATTGGTTGGGCTATATTAGTTGCTTCTCGAACATTTTCAATAATATCATCACCTTTTTGTTGCATATTTTCAGAATCTTCTACATTTGATCTCTCAGAAGTTGTCATTGGAATAAATACATCGTAGTGTCCTAAAGCACCATTCCCGGAATAAAATAGACGTGCAATCTGACTCTTTTCTCTATTAATTCCAACTACTGACTGCATGTCAGTGTGTTGGTAGACACTGGAATTCTCAAATTTTATATGGTCCCAGCAGCATTTATTTCAGAATACGAGCCATATGTATGAGGTTGGAGCGTAGAAGTGCGATATTGATCAATAGCAGTGGTTACCGTTTTCATTACACGTCATACATTGAAAATCTTGCCAATTGGTTACAACATAATTCACTATCGCTTCGCTAACTTGTTGAGTATATTGTAAAAAGTTTTTCCCATTTATCGTATACGATATTGCATGAAACATGCAGCTCCCATCTCCGGGCATAACTATTAATCTATGTGGGATGTTATCAATTACCAAATCTTTTCTATAAATATCCATGTTTATATCTAAAATAACGAATGTTATAGATTTAATACAACACCGATCAAATCAATTACTAAAAATATAACAATAAAAAACACTTTGTTACCTAAGATGACTGTAAAAAATTTTTTTAATAAAATTAAAAAAAATGCCAATGTATGCTAACAATTATAAAAACAATTTTTAATTAAATTTAAAAAAAAATTAATTCATTAACTTTTTGGAGTTTGCTCCTTTAGAATCAATTTCAATTTAAAGTCCCCGGTACAAAAATTTGATGGCTATTGAGGTTGAATTTTTTTTGACTTAACAAAATCAGTGTTTGTTGGTTATATATTAAAAAAATTCGTAACGCAGGAGCTGCGTCATCTTAGCAAATTTCCTTAGAATACATAATTCACTCTCCAGCGGTTACAATTTTAGTCTGATCCAAATGATGTGTCGTATTTAATATGATTTTGACTCTTCATTTCCTTCAAGAGTAAATTCGCTATTAATAATAATTAAATTTAAATTTTAATATAATAATTTAAAAAACAAACACCACTAGTAAATTATTTTCGGTACAATATCCTAAGTGAATTTATTAAAATACTGGCTTTAGGAGTATTCGTTTATAATATCAACAAATAATAAATTTTTTAAATTATAACATATAAATGTTTAACTAATTTTCTAAAAATTTCCGCTTTATAAATTTTTAGATTTTTCCAATATGTAGACAAATGTACCAAATTTTCTGTTTCCCCTTCCCACTAAATGCTTACCATAAAAACGTTGTCGCCCGAACTACATATACATACAAAGTTTCATTTCGATACGACAATTAGAAATAGGTTAAAATTGACTTCTAATTAGCATGTTTTTGATAAATTGAATATCAATATTTCGAATCAAATTTTTTTTTAAAGTATAAAAATATCTCTGTAAATATTAGAGAAACAGAAGCTTGATTATAATAAAACTGATTTTCTACAACTTTACTTGTTATGTGTTTTCAGATTTTTTAAATATTAAGAGAGATATACTATTGCAGATATTTTGACATTTCGACATCATATTTTATTCACTATTTTACAATAATGTTTTATATACGCAATCAATAGATCTTGATGAGATCTTTCGATTGAAACTAAATCGAACGTACCTAGCTTTACCGTCTAGCTTTACTGAGTAAAAAGTTATGCTAAACGGAAATTATACGATTCAGTAAAACGACATCAAACTGGCGGCACCGGCACCGATTCACTCTTTCATATGGTGTTTTACGGGTTTCACTAGATTTCGCTTGAGAAACTTTTTCAAATCATATACGATATCTTCACTTTGACTTGGCTTTTTGATAAGTTAGGCTGACATTGCATTGTTTAAAAAAATTTTTTAATTTAACGCCATGTATCGTTGCTATAACTATTTCTCACTAATATTTTATATACATATATCGATAGATCTTGACAAGAGCTGACGATTGAAACTGAAAGAACATCCTAGCTTTTCTCAGTCAAAAGTTATACCAAACAGAAATTATGTGACGCAGCAAAACGTCTCAAAATGGTGGCGCTACCCCCTCCACCGCGCGTAATTCGCTGGAGCCCTAACTCAGCGTAACAAATTTTTTGAACCTTTAGCTATTTTGTGATGTAATTATATTTTTGATGTAGCTGATAGTTTTGTAGCTGCAAACTGTATTCCCGGATTTTGTTATCATTTTTTTAAAATTACACTACGGGGGTACGTTTAGGCATAAAATATGAGAAAACTATTGAGTTTATAAAAAAATTTTTCAAACAGAAATTATTATATATTTTTTGTTAATTTTTTTTGGACCGTGCTACTCGAACACGCGCGGGTACCCTGCGAGAATTGTAATTTGTGAACTTTCACGTGAATCTCGCTGGAATAAAAGGTTTTATGTTTATTGCAACCTATAATTAACATGAATTTTATTTATTTTTTATTGACAAAGAGATGAAATACATTAAGCTAGCAGAGCATGCAGTTACACAATACAACAAAGACCAATTAGTTTTTTATTAGAGTATTTAATTACCATTTAATTAGCTTAATAATTTCATATTAAATACAAAATAATTAATTGATTTTTTAAATATTGCTCTGCTGGTTAAGCTAACAGAGCATTCGGTCATACAATAGAACAAAGAGCATTTAATTTTTAATTAGGGCATTTAATTAGCATTTAATTAACGTCTAATTATGAGACAATTATAGTTGTGTTCTACTCAGTTTGCTCTGCTAGCTTAGTGGACATGGATTTTCATCAAGTAACGAACCTTTCAATACAAAATTAAAACATAATGAATGCACTATTAAAACTAACGTAGTGTCTGAGTTTGAATCGTGAAATAAATTAAACAGCTAAGAAAATAACAAAGCGTCAAATTTTACTTTTAAACGTAAACTTCATGCAGACCGTCACCAAATTAGTTACAAGTAACATCTCCTCGGAAAATAATTACAATTAGCTAATTCATACTGATGATGACTACTTTGTAGTCGAAACACGTATTTATAAATACAAAAAAATTTTTTGATCTAGGAAATTGGGGAAGAAGTCGAAATGTAATTCGAAAAATCCTAAAGTTCTCTTTGATATTTTTTATGCGTTTATACTTGTTCAACAGTAAAAAAGATTAGTTGCCAATTATAATCAGGGTATGTTCTTTTTGAAATGATAAAGTGTTATTTTTACCAGTTTCTATTTAACATGAAATGTTTGTATATAAGGAAGTTAATTAATTAGTTCGTATGTTAACATCAACACTAGCAAACCAATTTTGAACTATTTAATGACGTCCAATTGAGGTGAATTTTTCATATATGTAAGTTTCTGATAACAATAATATTTTATGATTCCATAATAGAATTTAAAAAAATTTACCGAAACAAAAATTTGGTGGAGGCCTCAGTAAATAAATTTTTTATTTATTATAAACTTACCTATATATCAATAAAAATAAAATAGAAGCTCTTATTAGTAGGTAACGTAAGAAATACAGAAAAATAAATGGTTAATTTATGATGGTCTTCTCTACACAAACCATCCCAAGCTTTAACAATTAACTATTTGATAATTTTTATGTTATTTTTAGCGCGTTATCTATTAATAAACTCTTGGTTTTTAGTTTAAAATTTTTTCTACTTATTTAAGTGAAAACAATTTTATAAGGAAAAATTATGATAATTTGGCATTTTTATTTCAGGATTAAGGATTTAAAGACTTTATTATTATATATTTAAAGAACAATTTTGTAATCAACGCAGTCATTTACTTTAACAAAAAAAATTAACGGCACCATTTTTCTCAATAATTTAATATAGTTTAAAGCTTATAATTGCGATAAATTGTATAGCTTTTGATATAATTATGAATAACGGTTTTGAAACTGCAACAAAAAATCATCCAAAAATGCAACAAAAACCATCCAATTTCTTTCAGAACAACTGATTCTGAAGTATAAATTTTTTTATGTATTTACATCCGCATCAAAAAAATTCCACCTTGTTTTGAAGGGGTATAAGTAAGACAGACGCTATAAACACTGTCGTTGCATTAACTGAATATATTGAATTTCAATAATAGGAAATTGTATTTGTCAAAAACAATAAAATGTAGTAAAATTATATCGTACGTAATTTTGTCACAATATATAATTCTCTGCATACTTATACACTTTATAAGTAGTTTACACTGAAATTTAACGCACACAAAAAACCTATTTAATGTTTATTTTGTTTGTAAAATATTTTGAGTTACTTGAAGATTTTAACATTGGCAGTATAGTATCCATTAGATTTTTCTTTTTAGAAATTCTTTTAAAATCATTTTGAAATTATAGTATACAACTCTGAAAGTAAAAGTCACGCATGTAGGCATACTAGAATGTAAGTTTTTAAACAAAAGTTATTTTGTCTTAGGGTTTTTTACCAAAAATACATGTCCAAATATTGATTGAGTTTTAAAAGACCGAGTCTATATACACGTGAATACGTGTATATAGTATAGGTACTTACAAATATCCATTTTCTTTTATATTCGTTCATTCTGAATATGAAATATTACTTTTCCGTATAAATTAATTTTTAACTTAGGCGTAGAATACTGTACCAACTTCTTCAATAATTTGTATAGAAGGTTTGGGGAAATGAAGATAAATTTTTT
Organism: Nineta flava; assembly: GCA_963920215.1. Lineage (NCBI taxonomy): Eukaryota > Metazoa > Arthropoda > Insecta > Neuroptera > Chrysopidae > Nineta > Nineta flava. The sequence goes on from OY986040.1 coordinate 63,778,881, forward strand.
CAGATTCCATGATTATTGTGTCACATATAAAAAAAAAATTAATTTCAAATGATACAAGAGAAGACAAATGATACAAATGATTAAGGTAGTATATTAAATATACTACCTTAGAATCGTTACTATCGTGATCTAGGCTTCACCGATTATTTTAGGCATAATATTAGCAATCAATCGTAAAATCATATTTAAAAAAAGTTCCGTTAAAATATAACGTTAAACAGTTAAATCATAGAAATTATATGGGTCTCATACCTATACTTTATACTTATGTAAATACGTTGCACAGATGGGGTTTGTTATTATTAAAACTATTATGTCTGACTGATATATTTAGACATTTTTGCAATAACCATAAAATGGAAACAATTTAAAAGACTATGCCTTTGGGCATATAAATAAATGTAGCTAGTATATACTTATCGGAAAGGTACCTAGTATTAGAATTTTTAGTAAATTTGAAAAAAAGCCGTCTTTCAAAATGTTAATTGTTTTCTGAAATTTCTGTAATGAAATATGAAGAAAATAATAACTCTGACCAAAAAAAAAAAGTGATGCGCCCAAAGTTTTCGCACATAAAAAGTAGTGATATCCCAACAAATATGTTCGCCTTCAAAATAGGGAAATATATTTGAAGGCCAAGTTTTTTAACAAAACTGAGAAAATTATGCGTATATATTTATTGTGTAAATATCTCAGATGTGTAAACATTTCATGTTTTACGCAAGTTTTAGGGAATTTCAATCAATCAAATAAAAAAATAAAAAAATATGTACGTGCTATAAAGTTTACCGAGTTTGGCATACATTGAATATTACAAAAGAAAACCATATAAAAATTCTGTATACAAAGAACTAAACAAAAGTTAAAAATATAAACCCTATTTTGACAAAATGGAAACCCGACTTCAAAAATCAAATATTCTATAACAAAGAATGCACTAAAAAGTAAAAAAATAATTGCATATTCTTGTGCCAATTTTAGTTCACCTAAGCAAAAATTTTTAAAAATATATGTACAATTATTGTTATTTTTGGATTCGGTGTCAGCATAAAGAAATTCACATAACTATTGGACACCGTCTCCAAAAATAACAATAATTGTACATATATATTTAAAAATTTTTGCTTAGGTGAACTGCTTAGGTGATTTTCCTCGATTTCCCGGGGATCCCCTCATCAGAATGCGATTTGTTGCCAATGGGACCAATAGGAAACCAAACCCTTTAAAACAAAAAATTCAAAATCGGTTCATAAATGAGTTCTGAGGTGACACACATTAAAAAAAAAAAAATACAGACGAATTGAGAACCATCATCCTTTTTGAAGTCGGGTTAAAAACAAGAATAATACTTTGTGTAGAAAAGCGTGCCTGTAGGGTTTTTGGATCGGGCATTTGAAGATGAGGTGTTCTAGCGTTTCTGATTCATAATAATTACAAATTTGACAGTTAATGTCTTGCCTCCACCTATAGCTTATGTCGTTAACGGTCAGAATGTCAGAGACTCTTAATTGGCTAATTAGGCGGATTTTCGAAAAATTCAGTTTACCTTCTAAGTTTGGTTGGGCTCCTGGACATGCCATGATATGCTGGTAAATCGGCTAAAATTCGAATTAAGTATTCTTTCTTTGTCTATTAACACGAGTTTTTCCTTATATTTGTTTTAGCGAATTTCCAGAAAGGAAATAGTGCTAGCTGAGCATTGTCTATAAAATCACTTAATTATATTTTATTTAATATCAAATTATTAAGCTAATTAAAACCTTCAATAAATAAATTTGCGAGAATTCAAAAATACACGTTTAATTATTTAGTTTGCAGAGTATTCTTATCAAAATCTATATAAATCGGACAATATTATATTAATTTTAAAAGTAAAATTTGAAGTTTTGTTATTTTCGTAGCTGTTTAATTTCAAAAAATCCCAAAACATTTCTCTAATCTTTAAAATAAATAATTATTTCACGATACAGACTCAGACACTACGTTACTTTGAATAGTGCATTCATTATGTTTTAATTTTGTATTGAAAGGGTCGTTACTTGTCGAAAATCCATGTCCATTAACCTAGCAGAGCAACCTGAGCAGAATACAAATATAATTGTCTCATAATTAGACGTTAATTAAAATCTAATTAAATGCCCTGATTAAAAATTAAATGCTCTTTGTTGTATTGTGTGACCGAATGATCTACTAGCTTAACCGGCAGAGCAATATTTTGTATTTAATATCAAATTATTAAGCTAATTAAATGGTAATTAAATGCTCTAATACAAAATTAATTGCTTTCTGTTGTATTGTGTAACCGTATGCTCAAACAGCTTAAGGTTGCAATGATCGTAATGTGCTCCAGATAATTAAATGCACTTGTTAACAATAAATGGTTCTTTGTTTTAGAGGGTCAAATAAGCTCTCATGGAGATTCAATGAATTGAGATTCAATTAATGGGTATCCATATACATAATTTTTACTGGGTACTTATTTGCTCCTGGGCACCTCAAATGAGGCCGTTTTAAATATGAGCTCTTAATATTAATATATAAATCATCCTCATCGCAGTTTTCCATTTTCATTTAAGTCACATGAGCAAAATTTTATGTCTTGTTAAAATAGGTAGGAAAATATAGCTCCTATGTGTTTTCCCGATCCCAATACATACTTTTGTAGGTCTCTTACACTCCAAAAAAGATCTCTTACACGTTTTCATTAACCCAACCATTCAAATGATTCTATACATCAAAATTTGAATGCTCACCAAGAAGAGAGCTACACAATTTAGAAGCAAAAAAAGAATTGTTATGAGAATTAGGCGGGCTCTGCGATGATTTACAGAAAGCACTGATGCTATGTCTGACTTTCTGGGTTGTGAGTTCATTTCAGCAAGTCTTCTTCTAACATTTCTTGCCTTAATTAACCCTACAGATAGTTCATAGGGGATCATTATCGCTTTAGTGCTAGAATGGTCGTAGCAAACTTTATTAAAAGTATTCCTACAAGGCTTGAGGCAGTCATTAGAGCAAGATAAGGTTATATCCACTGTTAAAAAAAGTTTAATTCCTTCCAAAAACCTCCAAATATAATGCTTTTTTGAATGTATAAAATTTATGAAAATTTGAATTTTTTGAGTTAGTTATTTTGCGTAAATAATAAGGTTTTTTTTAATTTTGCCCCCATATAAACAAAAACATACATACAAATTTATATGAATTTTTTAAAGTGCACCACTTTTTTGCTGTGCAGTATATTTACTAAGAACACTGGTAAGAGTCTTAACCAGATAATTTTGGAATGCCACGTATTTAAAAACAAATTTTAGTATTATTTATTTTAATTGATTGATTCACTTGTTGGATCATATTTATTCAATCAACACTTAGACAAGAAAAAACTCGCATTTGTTCGGAAAAGTTTCCCAGTCGGTCTTTTTGTATATTATCGCTTACGGCATGTCCCTGAATATTGATCAGGACTCATTCTCCCAAAATTCTGATTCGAATTTTGTTAATGGAATTCAATTTTTAATATGGTTTAATTGCCTTGGAAGAAGCTGTTTTTGTGAATTTGGTGAGTCAAAAATTTGATTGTTTATAACTCAGAAACTTATTGATTTTCAGGCAGGTTTCTCCAAACCGCAATTTAAAAAAAATTCATTTTGACGTGCTGAATATGACCCAAATTTGAAATATCTCGTAAAACAGAGATATTGAAAAAACAAACGAAAGATCCTGTCGAAAATCCAAACGAAAGTCCACAAAACTTATATACCATATTTGAATAACAAAATTTTTAGGCTATGTGAGTTTTAGGTCGTGCCGAAATAACGAGAAATTTTACATAAAAAGTTAAATAACTCCGAAACGGTGTGTTTTATCGAAAAAATAAAGAAAAAAAATTTCTCTTTGAATCCCCACTTATTTCCCAAAGTACCTAAATCTTAAGTTTCATAACCGAGGGCCACTTTCCAAAATTTTGTCTTTTTTTCAAGAAAATTTTGGCTTCTAGACGCACTAGAAGGATGCGGTTTTTTGCATATGACACGAAATAATTTGAATCTTATAATAAAAATCGGAAAATTTAAATTTTCGTCCCAACGAAATCGTCCCAAAAATGGGAAAAACCAAAAATTATATTTAAGTATTTAAATTAAAGCCACTTCCCGGCATTTTAGAAGGATGCAGTTTTTTGAATTTGCGCGGAATAACTTGAAGTCTATAAGAAAAATGGGAAAATTTTAATTTTCCAAAAACAAAATCCCCCAAAATGGGAAAGCAACAAAGTAACCTTTCTAGACATGCTAGAACGATGCGTTTTTTTGCATTCCATTTGAAATATCTTGAAATCTATATGAAAAATTAGAAAACTTAAATTTCCCCAACGAAACCTTCCCAAAAATGCAAAAAACCAAAAATTACATTTAAGTGTTTAAATTTAAACCTTTCCAGAAATTTTAGAAGGATGCAGTTTTTTGTATTTGACGCGGAATTACTTGAAATCTATCAGAAAAATCGGAAAATTTTAATTTTCCTAACACAATATTCCCAAAAAGGGGAAAACACTAAAAACTACCTTTCTAGACATGCTAGGATCGTTGGGTTTTTTGGAAGCCCCTAACGAGCAGAGCGAGTTGACGTTATATAACGCGAAGCGGTCTCCTTTGTATAGTGAATCTACTTTAAAAGAAAAAGAGTTAAATATCGTGAAGCGTAAAGTAACGCATTGCATAACAAAACGCATAGCATTCTGTGCAATGCCTTCGGCTTCGTATATTTATATATTTAAGCCTTTCCTAAAAGAAGTGAAAACCGATCAAAAACATAAATGTAAGAAAGGGCCGAGTTTTCGAGGAAACCTTCAATGTAATAGTTTCTTCTTTAAAAGTGATGATATGCGAGAGAGGACCGAGGTTTTTTTTAAAGTAAATAGCTCTAGACTTCATATAATAGTTGCTCTTTAAAAAGTGATGACATGGAGAAAGGACCGAGCTATTTACAAAGTGAATAGCTCTAGCCATCATATAATAGTTGATCCATAAAAGTGATGACATCTCATTAAAGACCCGAGCTATTTACAAAGTAAATAGCTCTAGAAGTTGCTCCTTAAAAAGTGATGATATCTCATTAAAGAGCCGAGCTATTTACAAAGTAAATAGCTCGGTAAACTATTTACCAAAAAAACTAATAAGAGGTAAATTGGTTAAATGTAAGAAAAAATTTGGGAAACTTAATTTGTAAGTTTTTCCTCAGTTTGTTCCTAAAATTTTATATAACGCGGCAAGTTTTCTTTTTTGTTGATTCAAATATTTTTAAACTTAAACCGCGTTAAAAAATTCTCCAATATTAGCACTTTTTAAGAAGGAATACACACACCACAATAGCACAATATGTAAACAAACAACAACAAATAACACCCAAGCCAACACACACAAAATACTACACTATTTGATGTTGTCGGAAAACGGGAGGATCATGACAGGAAGTGGAGGCGTGTGCTATTATGCGGCAGGTTAGATTCATCTTGTTTATATATATATATATATATATATATATATATATATATATATATATATATATATATATATATATATATATATATATATATATTGTCGCGGTATCTTTTCGCCCTCTTTTCAATCCCCCGCTCTGGAATATCCTCCACTTCTTCGTCTTCAGCCTTGCCCTGTGGTTGTCTGGACAAGGAGTCGGCAGCTTGATTATCCTTTCCGGGGACGTGAATTATTTCAAAATCAAAAGCTCCCAATACAAGTGCCCATCTTGTCAATTTGGCTCGACTGTCCTTCGTTTTGTTCAGCCATTGAAGTGCTGCATGATATGTGTATAATTTAAAATGTATTCCTTAAAGATATCCTCGAAACTTCCTCAATGGCCCGATAATTGAGAAACATTTTTCTCTGTAGTGACGAACTTTTTTCTGTGGGTTCAAGTTTCTTACTGGCATAATTGTTTATTCGTTTCGTTTTCCATCATCTTCCATTTGAAACAATATTGCACCCAGTCCGACGTCACTAGCATCCGTATTTAAACAAAACGTCTGCTTATAATCAGGATGTGCTAGCTTTGGTGCATTTACTATTGATTTTTTCAGATTTTCGAACGCCTTCTAATGTAATATTCGCCAGCGCCACTTTATGTTCTTCTTCAACATTTCGCTCAGAGGTGCACTTATATCTTCTTAGTTCTTCACAAAGCTTCTGTAGCAACCACATAATCCCAAAAATTGTCGAAGTTGTCGTCGTGTTCTTGGTACAAGATGGTTACTGATAGCTTTATTCTTCTCTTCCTCTTTGTCAATGCCGTCTTTGCTCAGAATGTTGCCAAAGTATTTCACTTTGTTGCTGCCAATGACACATTTGCATGGTTTACAAGTTAATCCATATAGTTCTAGCCTTTCACGTACAAGACCCAGGTGGTGTAAATGTTCCTTGATTGATCGACTGTATTTGAGTATGTCATTTCGATTTGCCAATAACCAGTCCAACAAGATCCAATGTAGAAAATATTTTGGCATCTTACTTTTCTCAATATCTCTTGCAGATATGGAATTGAAAACTCATTGCTCTGGGTAATATCTATTCCATCAATATCATCCATCAATATATTCCATCCTTTTTCTTCGGTAGTACGACGGGTGCGGCCAAAGGCGATGTGGATGGTTCTATAATGCCATCGCCTTCCTTCTCTTCAATGATTTCTTCTTATACCCTTTCTTTTTCATTGTTTTATGGGTATGGTCACAATTTAAGGGGGGAATTCATTATTTCGATCTTATGTATGATAGTTTTCGTCCTTACAACTTTGCTGAGATGTCACCAAATGACATATTTTAACTGCTCTTGGTTCTCAAGGAGTTGTATTTGTAAATCGCCCGATGCATTGTTAATTGCTGCCATTTCTCTATGGGTTCATTCTGGTTTTCTCCATGAAATTCGGTCTCTCTTATCACACCCCAAGTAAATTATACCACTAATACCACTTCGGTAATCGATGCTCACACCAATTTTTATTAAAATTCATGACCAAGTATCAAATGGTTCCGTAGGCCAGATACAACCATTACTTCAATATTGAACTTCATTTTCGATATCGTTACATCCATACACATTTTCCCAAGAATCTTGACTATATTGTTGCATGTGCTCCACTCCCTGTACTATCTCTGACAAGGTGTCATTTTCAAATACTTTTTGCCAATTCTTCACAGATAAAATTGTATGTTACTTGACTATCTACTAACGCCAATATTGATCACCACGCACATCAACTTCCACAATTTTCCCATTCTGATGTGAGTTCTTGGTTTCCATTGTTGTTAAATGAACAGGTAATTGATGTTGTTCACGCCGATGTTGTGTGTTTTTGTGGAGGTTAATGTGTACTCCAGAACCAATTTCCTCCCTATTTCATCCTGGAATTAGTTTCTTGGCGGCCCAGGTCTATTTTGTTGTCCCATTCTGGGACAGTTTCGACTAACGTGCCTCTCTTCTGGAATGCGAAGCACGTGCCTGGACTGCTTGGACCAGTTGACTGAAAGTGACACATTTTACATCACAAATTAAGAATTTTTCCAAAGAGTTTTTTCAAAAACAACTTATTGATGCATCAATTTATGTTGAATTTTTTGAAACCAAGAAAAGGTTTTGTTTAGGTTTTATAAACACTAATAAAATATTGAATTTGTAGCTATTCTGCGCATGTGGGTAGAACCATGTCATGCATACATGCAATGCCTAAGTATTAAGTACACTATCTACGAAAATTTTGGAACACATCACTATTTATGTCACAGACATTTTACGTATAAATATGATAGTGTTTTTTTTTAGACTAGGCTGTCACGGACATACAACCTTAAGTAATTTAGAAATATTTATAATTACACATAAAAATAAATTACAGGAAAAAAATACAGGTACCGTTCCATTTTGTAAAACAAGATTTTGTTATTTATTGGTTCATCAAAAAGAAAAAAAAAAACAAAACATCATTAAGTTTTATGTCATTTATAATGAAAAAGCTTCTCAAAGGCGGAGTTACAGTTGTTATTTAAGAAATATAACTTTACGTTTGGTTTCAAAGTCATTAATATGTTTTGTAGTTTATCAAAATATAAAAGTTTTTTTATAGTATCCCACAATAATTATAAGAGCATTTACTACCTACATATATAGATCATAGATCTTTATACAAATTAAATAGTTATTTAAATGTCTGATAATATGACGATAGTGCGCATGGTCCATGTTTAATTTAATTATTTGTTATGTCATAATTCTTATCGAACACAAAAAAGAATTGTTTTTTAACCGACTTCATAAAAGAAGGATGCGATCAATTCAGTTGTATTTTTTAATGTTTGTTACCTCAGACCTCCACCATTTATCAATCGAGTTGGACATTTCATTTTTTCTTTAAAAGGATACACTTTCAGATTTGTCCCATAGAAAACAAATGTTTTTTCAGTTGGTTTTATTTTTTTGTAAAAAATTTTCACTTTTGTATAAATAAAGATTAGAAAAGGATAATAATAAATTTTGCTAAAACTTCTGTGTACAAATTAGGAAGCTGGCCAGTGTATTCGGTTTGTATTATATTGACCAGATGTTTTGCTTACAAAGCTTTTCAAGCCAATTTGAGTTGCCTGCAATTGAGAAACATAGACCTAGACCTTTACTTAAAGATTTATACCAATTGCCATCCTATATAAATAGATAAAATGGATAACTAAAAATCAAAGAGCGGTTTCAAATCTATTTTACTCAAAAATAAAGGAAAAAACACATTTCATAATTTGTAAAACCAAAGGTTAGGTATTGTACCCAAAGGATTGACCAATGCTCAAAAAATTTGAATAAACCGAAAACATATTAAAACAAAGCGGCGGAAGGGGAAATTTCTGCTAAAAGCCTATTTTGTCCACTTCTGGTGGTGTAAAAATTAATAACAAGATTTCGGAAGCTTAAGTTATTAGGCTACCGTGTAATCATACACCTAGCATGGACACACACACACACTTGAAGTCTACGATACATGTCTCGAAGAAGGAACTTTTCCTCGGATGTAGAAACAACAACGACTGGTACTACTTGGAACGCAGGGAAAAAAATCACCAGAAGGTCATCCTATCGGCCGTTCTGCATGCTAGATACAGCAGGCAAGATACTGGAGCGAATAATCCAAAGGATTGAAGAAGTAGTTGAACCACTACCAGCTGAAAACCAGTATGGCTTCAAAAGAGGGCTTTCAACACTAGACGCGGTCAGTCTTGTCGTCACCACAGCCAATTAGGCGATCGCGGGGACCAGATGGAAGGGTGGTACGAAGAAGTATTGCTTGGTAGCTACATTGGACATCAAGAACGCTTTCAATTCCGCCAACTGGGACTATATTATGCAGGCCCTTGAAGAGAAAAATGTACCAGAAATACGACACGAGGAACGGTCCAAAGGAATATAAAATAACTAGAGGAATATCCCAGGGTTCAGTTCTGGGCCCGCTCTTGTGGAATGTCTGGTCTACTGAAGGTAGTATTGCCAGGAAATGTCAAACTTGTGGCATATGCAGATGATGTGGCCGTAGTAATCGTCGCAAAGCATCTCGATGAGATAATTTTCGCGTTTGACATCACTTTCGAGAGAGTCAACCAGTGGATGAATACGATGAACCTGCAGTTAGCATATCACAAAACTGAGGCAGTGCTCATCACTAGTAGAAAGCAGGCGGAAACCATCACGCTAGAAGTTGGCGAGCACGAAATAACTTCAAAACGGTTTTTTTGGTATTTGGGAGTGATGCTTGATGCCCGGCTCAACTTTAAGCAGCAAGTGGAGCATGTAAGAGCCAAGGCGTCGGTAGTAAGGACAAGCCTATCACGTCTGATGTCAAATATTGAAGGCCCAACAAAGATCAAAACAGATCACTGCGGTGCTGACCTATTGAATTTCCATTTGGGCTGACGCCCTGGGAGTTCAAGCTTCATGGAGAAAAGTCGCATCAATATACCGATTGAGTACCCTGAGAGTGACTAGTGCCTTCTGAACAGTATCAGAAGAAGCGGTGTGCGTTATGGCCTATTCCAGTGCTAGCTGAAGAAAGACAAACCCTATATCAACGACGGTCATCTACGTCGAGTTCTGATGAACTCAGGACTGAAGTACGGCAGTATAGCATACGCAGATGGCAGGTGCAGTGGGATGCCACAGTAAAGGGTACATGGACGCACCGCCTTATACGACAAGTGGATGCTTGGTTCAACAGAAACCATGATGAGGTCAACTATTACCTGACCCAGATGCTTTCAGGACATGGCTGCTTTCGAGCTCATTTTTACCGGTTCAAGCGCGATAATTCTTCAGAGTGCCCGTTCTATCCCGGAGTTTTTGAGGATGCAGAACACGCGTTCGTTACATGTCCACGCTTCAGCTGGCAAGATATGACTGAAAACGTTCCTTCAACAGAAACTTACACCAGAAACACTAGGAGAAGCTATGCTGTCATCAAAGGCTGCTTGAAACGCGACCAGCACTTTCGCCACGGAAGTCCTCAAGGATCTGCGTTCCATTGAAAGGAAAAGAGCCAAAGACAATCTCGGCTAGAAAAATACAAGAAGCGACTCCAGCTATCTGAAGAAAGAGCAGTAGCTAGATCCTATCCCCGGGAAGTAATGCCTTACGGCGGTTTCCGCGGTGAATCAGAGGCCGGAGAAACAGGAGGTTTTTAGTCGGTATTGAACTCTGAGTCCGACATACCCAGGCACACCAGCTAGTCTTGATGGTACGTAAACGTATTTTCCCAACCTCTATAAAACACACACACACACTATGCACAGAAGATTTAAAATTTTATAATTTAAGAATGAAAGTTTGATCATTCTACAATGAATGAACTAGTGAATGTGCTACAGTTAAAGGAGCATTTTTCAGGCAGGTTGCTCGGAACCGCAATTTTATTTTTAAATCAATTCATTTTGTCATCCTGAATATGATTCTAGGTTTTTATATTTCTTAAGGATGTACGATCGGAGCTTCAAATATATATATATATATATATATATATATATATATATATATATATATATATATATATGTATATATATATATATATATATAGATATATGAATATATATATATATATATATATATATATATATGAATATATATATATATATATATATATATATATATATATATATATGTATATATATGAATATATATATATATATATATATATATATATATATATATATATATATATATATATATATATATATATATATATGTGAATATATATATATTTTATTGTTTCTATTATCAGTTTTAGCATAACTATAAATAGAGTGATAACCAGAGAAACTCATGAATAGGGAATATGCATGCAAATTTTTTTTCACATTTATTTTCAGAATATACTGTTAATACTGTAATAATATTTAAAAACGAAATTAAAATCTGACAAATATCAAGGAAGCTATAAGCTTTTAAAGATTATTATCTGTCTCTTTCTTGCAAAAATACTAAAAATGGCAATTTACGTTTATTTTAAATGGTGAAAGTGTAATATGACGTCATATAACATATCAAGAGGGCTATCACCCTCTTTGTCTAATCGGGAATTTCAATCATTCATATCTCGCTTATTTTTAAAGTTATTTAAAAAGTAATTTTACCTTGATATTTGTCAAGTAAACATGCTTCAATTCAAGTGAAAAAAAATTTGCATGCATATTCCCTATTGCTATTGAACAAAGTGGAATTATATACTAATAAAATTAAGTTAACTAATCACTAAAATGTCATAAAAATCTTTATTTAAGTTCTAAAATATTGAGTTTATCAAGTCTATTTAAACTATCACTGTTGTCTAGAATATTGAGCACATACACATTCGAGTGCATTTCTAGTCGGAAGACATAGTTTTCACTAAATCGCACTATTTCATTTAAGCTACGATGTATATAATTGTTCCTCACGTACCACGGTGAATCACTTATCGCATGTAACACTTTAGATTGAAAACGCTGTACGATCTCAATGTTACTAACACTAGCCGTACCACACAATTGTATTCCAGAAGTCCATATAGGCATTAAAATACTTTTGTACACTAATAGTTTGATACCGAGAGATAATTTAGAATGGCGATTTAGCAGCCAATGATATTTACTAAACTTAATATTTAGTTGTTTTCTTTTGGTCCATATATGCTTTCGCCAAGTAAGCCTTTTGTCAAGATGCATACCAAAATTTTTCACTTCCTGATTTTGTGGTAATATGACGTCATATAAAGTTACTGTTGGGCAGTTTCTTTTTCGTAATGTAAATGTAATTTGGGCTTATTTTGTTTGTATTGACATGAACTCGCCACTTGCACAGCCATTGTTGAATTTTATTTAAGCTACATTGTAGTTTTTCTGATGCTGTTTTTGGATCCGTATCGGATGCAAGTATTACGGTGTCATCTGCAAACGTAGCAGTGATGTTTTCCTCATCAACTGGCAAACCAGATGTGTAAATAAGATATAATACAGGACCTAGAACACTTCCCTGAGGCACCTCTGCAAGGATAGGGTGAATGTCGGATAATTCATTTTGAAATCTTACTTGGTAGTATCAGTTTGTCAGATATGATTTTAAAAGAAGGTAATACGAATCTAGAATGCTTTTCTTTAATTTGTATAGTAATCAAGAGTACCATACTGTGTCAAAAGCTTGACTAATATCGAGAAAAGCTGCAGTATTATTCTTGTTTTTAACCCGAGTTCAAAAAGGATGATGGTTCTCAATTCGTCTGTATTTTTTTTTTTTTAATGTGTGTCACCTCAGAACTCCGTCATTTATGAACCGATTTTGAATTTTTTGTTTTAAAGGGTTTGGTTTCCTATTGGTCCCATTGGCACCAAATCGCAATCTGATGAGGGGATCCCCGGGAAATCGAGAAAAATCCTCATTTTATATGTGATACTGATTTCTGCGAATTTTTTTTTTTTTTTTGAAAGGGTATACTCATTCGTAATGGGAAAATAAGAAAATTTTTTGAAAAACCGACTTCAAGAAAATTTTTTACAAAAAAGAACCGACCCCAAAAAAAAAAAAATTTTACAAAAAAAAAAAACAAAATGCATGTATAAATAATATTAAAGAGAACTCACACCGTATTTATAAAATACAAAAAATTTTGATCTGTTATGAAAAAATGCACTAAAAATTTAAAAAAAAAAAACGGATAAAACAAAAATGTGTTATAAAGAAATGCACTAAAAGCTAGTAGGTCGTTTAGTTGGTCTACCCATATTTAGACAAATAAAATAAGTTATAGAATTCAAAGTCACTAAAAAGTGAGAAATAAAACCTATTTTGACAAAATGGAAACCCGACTTCAAAAATCAAATATTCTATAACAAAAAATGCACTAAAAAGTAAAAAAATAATTGCACATTCTTGTGCCAATTTTAGTTCACCTAAGCAAAAATTTTTAAATATATATGTACAATTATTGTTATTTTTGGAGGCGGTGTCCAAAAGTTATGTGAATTTCTCTATGCTGACACCGCCTCCAAAAACAACACCTGAAGATATCTTTAATGTAGTTTGGAGGAGATTGAGTACGTGGAATGCTCTTGTCAGTTGTTTCTTTCTAAGAGCAGAAAATTTCTTTTGAAGGATTTTTTGATACACTTCACTATGTTTTTCATAAGCGCTAGTGGAATGATTTCCAGTACACTTAACACACCGATATGCTCGACCATAATTATTTTGATTCAAAAAGATTAAGGCTTGATTTTTTGTTTACATGTAGTTGAAGTGCATATAAATCAATTATAAAAGTTTCTGGAGGGAAGTACCGGGATCTTGAATTAGTAACTTAATGTTAAAATTAGAGTTTTATTGCTGTTATAGAGAAACCCATATTTTTACATATATTTTGATAATTTTCAATGGAATAAAATAAGACGAAAAAAAAACTACGCAATAGAAAATAGAAATATTAATAAAGAGATTGATCGAATAAGATTTCAATATGACGGGCCTAAAAAACGATATTTACGAAAACAACTGAGATTTCGGGTAAATTTTATTTCTGTCGGTGGTAAATAAATTATCCGAAATCTCAGGTTTTTTCTTAAATATCTTTTTTAGGCCCAATATGGCGGGCCTAAATTAAATTTTAATTTTAACTTACAACAAAAATAATAAACATTATTGTGGACTTTTATGAATGTACCTACTATATTCGATTTTGAAGAATTTCTTAAATTGACTGTACATCAGTGCTCGTACATACTAAATATATTTTTTTATACTAATAATTTAAAAAATGACAAAGAATATTATTAAAAAAAGAAAAAAAATGCCCATGAACACGAAAATCAGTTAATTTTAATTCGAGAAAAAAATTCCCAAAGTTTGAATGACGCAAAAATTTTTAATTTCAAATTTTAGCGTTTAAAAAGATCAGGTCCCCGACAATTAAAAATTACCATGCCACCTATTTTTATAAAAAAAGGTTTCAAGCTGGCAACGGAATAGGTGTGCGACAATTGACTATTAAGTTGGTTTATGAGCAATTATTTAAATCATTTTTATCACCTTATGAATCATTACAAATTGCCTGAAAATCGATAGCCAGAAATTTGCCTTTTCCAACTGTAATTATAACACAGTATTAGTAAAGGTTAAAGCAGGGCAATTTATATTACCATTTTTAACTCCACACTGCTCTGAAATTGTACAAGTCAAGTTTTGTGGTCTACTATGTAAATCGGTATTTATGTCCCATTCAAATTCGGTTGTTTTTACTTACAGTTAAATAGTTTGTGTTTAAAACATTTATTGGAACCACGTACTAGGTGAAATTACATCTAATGATACGAAAATATTATATAAGTGTTGTAAATTTGTATAATGAGACAATTTACAATAATAAATAATATTTTACTTCGTTGTCGTTAATGTCGTTGAGAGTAAATGTAGGATATCAGCCAGTACCTGAAGAGTTATCGTTTTCACATAATCAAATAAGCTTTTAGGAAGTTTTAAAAAAATATTTTAAATTAGTCAGATAGGGTTTTAATAATTCGACGGAAAACCTTAGAAATTTTATTTCTAATCGTGGCCACCAGGGTTGAAAATTACATTGGGTATACAAAAATGATTGACTAACGCTAATTATTATAATCCTCTTAACATGTTTTAAAGGTTATTAATTACAACTTCAAATACCTACAAAAATTTAATCGAGAAATTAAAATTAAATCATACCACAGATTTATATATCGAAATATTAAATGATCTTTAATTTCGAAAAAAAAATAAAAAAATTTCTCGCTTGTTATTTCGCAGCCTTAATATAAAATATATAATAAAACTGATTTTAAGAACCGTCTACAGAAATATACGATAGGTTACTCTTCCACACCATATCCTAAAATTAACAGCAACAGAAACCCATATCAACCGTTTGTGATATAACGTATTATTATTGTGTCAGATCTAGCGGTAGGCGTAACCCCACTGTTGTCCCTGTCTTATATACGCTGTGCCTTGATGATGTATATTTTGTTACATATACGACGTTCAAACATTTCTCTACATTATAGTCCAATATGAATCCGACCAACTGACGGACGGGACGCACAACACTAAAAAGTTTGAACCTCGTTTCTTCTGAAGTAGTCAAATTTAATGTTAGAGTATTGTGCAAATCGTTTATGTATAATTATATTTTATATAATAGATGTATGTGGCATTTTACTACCGAGTTATCCTTGAAAATTGGGTCAGTCATTTATCATATGGAGCTTCAAGTTGTGAAACTACATCCATATAGAATGAACATAAAATTTAAATATTTTTCATTTGCGGTATAAATAAAAAAGGTAAAATTATGTGCATGCTACTTTGTCAATCAATCATTTTCAAACTCAGAATTAAACTTAGGACACGAAAGTGGCCAAGTCGAGTTACATTATTTCGAGTTACAGCAATGAATCAAGTAGCCAGTTAGTACCATGGAAACACAAAGGGATATCACCGAACTATCTACACCAAAATTTGATATGCTTTTTGGCTTCTTTTGAATTAAGGATGGTATTTTCAAAATTGGTCATACAAACATGTGCCAACATTAGCCTGAAGGAGACTATCTATAACTAGCCATAATGTCTGTTTGTACATTTTGTTGCTAAACCTTGTTTAAACCTTTGTGCTTCTACTGGTAAATTCAGAGGCTATTGGAAAATATCCAATTTATATATAATAATAATAATAATTTAAATGAAAAAGTTCGTAGGTATGTGGACAAGAGATATAAAATAATTCAAATAAATGATTCATTTAAATTACTTACAAATGTGGGCACGATATCTCATAATAATAAAGATAATAAACTCAAACCGCATCGTACAAGCAGTATCACCACACAGTTTAATACAAACGGAAAATAACATAACACAAGAATCCAACTCATCACAACACAAAATTAATAAAATTACTACTACCGAATTAATACACGTAACATCATCACTCAGTCAAAGCCAAACACAAAACCCTGTATCACTTGGATTATTAACACAACTCACACTCGACAAAATAGAACACATTTCACTATCCACACAGCTAAAAAGAAAACTTACAAAGCAGTTTACTCCACCTAATGCAAACCCTTCTACACATACACACACACACACACACACACAGTCATACATTGACCCATACATTCCGGTTGACAAGTCAGACGTGGCGAAATGACTTGAATTGACTGATTAGGGCAAGCAAAGGGGTGTAGTCACTTGACTAATTAATAATTTTTAGCTTGGACTATTTACGACATTGGTTTTGCTGCACCCGCACAAACTAATATAGCCTTGAAAGAGAAGCAAAAAAGGCCTAAATACCTTGATCTTGTCCAAGAGCTACGACAACTACATCCTGGATTCTCAGTCAAAATGGTGTTTCTGATTATCGCTTCACTTGACTGTATACGTTCCATTTTAGATATTTATCTTTAGAGACATCGTCTTCAAATAACAGCCCTTGAACTTATTATATATTTTTTTGCAGGTTACACATATGTGTGGCGGGAGGACGCAGCTGTGTATGACTAAGACACAAGACAGACGAACACACTCCCTGATAAGGGAGACAGACCGCTCGAAGGACGTAGTAGAACATAATATATAGTAGTTGTCCTTTGAAGAAGTTTCACAACCCTATGGTCGTGTAGTCAAAAAATCTGCAGAAGAATAGCCCGCCGACAGTTTAATCAATTATCCGCCCCATTAATTTAGAATTGAGAAACTGTCACCGCTGAGATTCGTTGATTGAACGGCCAAGCACGGCCAAGTGATTGGTTTCCAATTTATAATTGTAGCTATAAATTTATAAATGAGTGCTATAGTTCAGTTCAAATTTATTGCCTGTTAGATTTACGTAGAATACATTAATAATATTTTTTATTGATAACTAGCTTTACCATGCCACGCGTTGCTATGGCTAAATGGTAAGAAAAAAAGCCGAAACGTAATTTTCTAATATGTTAAATTTGACAATATTTGACATTAAATTTCATACAAAATTCACCCCACCCCATTTCTCCCCCTTAAAATGTGAATTTTTAAAAATCGTTTCTTAACGTTTAGCTAACGGTTACTAACGTTTCTTTGCTAACATTTACTATCTATAAAATACCTACATGCCAAATTTCAGCTTCATGAAGATAATTTCTCTAAATTATCTTTACAACCCTTTTTCACCTCTTTTAGGGGTAGTATTTTTTATAAAAATATTCCCCTATATGAATACAACGTTGTGTAAGAATTTCAAAGCGATCGGTAAAGAACTTAAATATATATATATATATATATATATATATATATATATATATATATATATATATATATATATATATACATTTATATATATATATATATACATTTATATATATATATATATACATTTATATATATAGAAATTTATATATATATATATATATACATTTATATATATATATATGCATTTATACATATATATATGTATATATATGTATATAGGGTAGTTTAACCAGTCCAAGTGGCCGAGCGAGAGGCCACGGCGTTATGTCTACGCAGTATGCCATCTTGGAAACTGGGAGGTTATGGGTTCGAATCCCGAAATCAGCAGTTTGTCAATTATTAAGAAAAAAGGGGGCGGTTAAGTGACTAAATTGTCGGCGTATGGACAAGAACGAAGTAATCGGCTATGCTTGAGAAGGTTTTCTGCAGTTTCCTTCCCGATCCCAGATGAATATCGGCATAGTTTCTATCATATTCGACACAGCCGCATATCCTATAAACTCCTAGTCTATACACAAAAAATCATTCCACGCCACTTACATCCTCACATCCTGAGGTATCACAATGGACCTTATGGTCGAAGTGTAGGCCGTCCAGGACAGGCTTTACAATCTATCTATCTATCTATCTAGGGCGGTTTAAAAAAAATGTATAGGAAATTAAATTATCTAAAAAAAATATCACTAATGTTTTCTTCGTAAATCTAACAGGCAATAAATTTGTGAACTATAGCTTCAAGCTATAGTAAGTTGAAAAACTCATATGCATACTTGAGTTGATCATGGCATTGCTGAGCGTGGGGTATCTTTAATTATGAAATTTAATGAATATGGAACATGAACAACAGTTATTTCAGATCACAGAAACAAATATAATTGGAATAAAAATAATACCTATAACAAATAACAAATATAATAACAAATATAATGGTAAAAAAAAGGTTTTATTACTTAAAACTGAATATATAGTAGTAGTAGTTGTAGTAGTGAAAGGGAAGCCGAAGTCGGACAACTAGGTCATTCTAAGTCTTTTTTATCAAAGCCATAGGAGCCATCTTCTCAATCTCTAGTCGTGTGTTCGGTGTCTAACCTACTTCTCAAGTGGCAAGTGGCAAGGCAGAGCTCCACTTCAGTTGCTTTACCTTAGCTTCCTCTGTTTATGTCAAACCGAAGGTTAAGTATCCCATTCTGGCTCTGTAGGAACATTGCGCCAGGAGGTGATTGAGCCTATCATCCGCCCAGTTACAGCCCGGTTTACACTGTCCTCCAACCTCCTCCATGAGGGGTGGATCCATTTAACCCTGCAGTTCGCAGTAAGCACCCCAACCGAAAAGTTTATCGCTTTCCAGTTTTTGTCAATAAACAAGGTTGACCTTGCGGCTTTGTTAGGCTTGTCTAAAGCCTATTGTATATGTTCAATTCCTGTTCGTAGACCTACCCACCCCTTCATTATAGGCAGAGGTAATCTGTTTCCTTGTTATTCCTGGTTCCCGTCCCTGGCATGGGTAACCTTTACGGGCGAGTTCGTCTTTACCAAGCTCTCCAGCAATTTTACCCAAACGAGAACCAGAGGAGACGTTATTTTAGAGCTGATTGCTGATTGATTGACATAACGCGGCTTGGCTATCCGAGCAGATATAAATCAACCGCTCAGTGCCACCCACTACTTCCTCCATGTTTGCCACTGACAGCTTGATATAAATTTCTGTTTGATAAACAGAAAGACAGCAGCATATCGTCCAAATTCTGTCTTGGTATTTATACGTATACTCCAGCCCACGAGTAAAAGCCTATATTGCCTCTACGGTTTGGGGCGGCCACTTATGATAATCACATTCAAGCATGAGAGAGTGGAACTTCTCATTCCGCCTTTTGTGATATTTGCATGGGGCCATAGATGACACCTATTCTCCCTCACATACCTTCGTCTCGAATTCTAAGGTGGGCAGCAAAAGTCTCCTTATCAATCCATAGATCAAGGAAAGGTATTCTCAGAAGAACTTCCAGACCGTCGGTGGTTGTGATACCCCAGCTTCAAAATATGCCTTCCAAATAAGGTGGTTATGTAGTATCATCCCTATATATTTGACTTCTGGTACTAGTGCCAGTTGTGTTCCGTCCATCAGTGATGGTACATAATCTTTGATCTTCGTCCGGTGAGTGAATGGGATCAAATTCTTATTTGCTGGGTGTACAGAGTGACAGCTCCCAGTTGAGTATTGCTGCCAAGTGTGACATAGACTCAGCCACAAGTGGAAAGTGGTATTCATGCTATGGAAAGTAGGTATCCATAAAGAGTTTGGCAGATGTCAATGTTACGTCCGCTCTCCTTATTGGTCCTATCATCCTATCTTTATATCCTATCTTTCTTTATTCGTGATCCCCCTCAGGACTTTGAATAATCTGGATGACTCTGGTAGTGAATTGATATCTCCACAGTAGTCTCGCCATTTTTCTCAATTTCTAAGTTCGCCTTGAGTTCTGTCTATGAATCGTAGATGCGTCATCATTCTTGACGACGCAACTTATCATCCGATGGTCGGAGAGCACGACATCGGATATCACCCTCCTGTTATGAATAGAGTCTTTGAATTCACTTGATACCAACGTTATATCAATTGCCTCTAGCCTGGTCGAGGTGACAAAAATTGGCTCATCTCCTCTTCTTTCTAAAATCTCGAGGTCCGTAGTATAAAAGTACAAGGTACTTTAAAAGAGCTTCACCTCTGGTATTCCCATTTGTGCCACCTAATCTGCCTCCTTGCAAATTTAATAAGTTTTTGCAATTCCTCAGAAGGAGGTGGTTGTTTTCTATTATATGGTAAGATCCATCTGCCCACCACCATCTTTGTGTAACTATTGCTAATACTTATCTCGATTATCCTCGCTGTTTCATCCCTTGATTCGAGTGGCAGTGTTACAGTTTTGAGATCATTAGAAGTGATGATACAGCTCCTATGTGCCGCATGTTATCTCCGAATGTTATCTCCAATGCTAAGAGCAAACCCTGCAACTCCCAGACCTCTGAACTATTCCCTGAAAATGTAAGGTTCTTGAATCAACACTACTTCTCTTGTCTTATCTTTAAGGGGCGCCATCAGTTCTCCTGTGGTTCTCCTGTTGGGAAGGAGATAAATATGCCTCGCCTTCATCGCCGGTATAGGAGAAACTTTTCCTTCTCTTCTCTACTGCGGCATTTTACCCAGTTTCTATCGTGCCACTTTACTCCAGGACATGATTCACCGAGTAGGCAGAACCACAAGCTCGTAGAACAGTGCCAAACCGGAGAATTCCAGGCTCATTATTACTTTTTCTAGAACACCGGGTTCCTTCTTTTCCTAACAATTTTTCCAACATTTAGATGTTGATTATGGAACTGCGGGATATTTGACTTCGTTTTCTACCTTTACTTGGCTTCTCAGATAAGAACCGACCTTCTCGTGTTATAAGGCGTCCTTCGCTAGCGTGACTATAAAGATAACACTCCCAATCAAAGAAGGGCGGCACCGGCCAAGGAGTCAGTTTTTCGATGCCTCGTCATCAGCGGCTATGAGGAACCATCGTGGTTTCACCAAACCACTGTTGCGGAAGTGAAGCTCGTATATCGAATTTCTTTGTCTCTCGCCCCTTGGTCCCTAATACATGCGACACCCTTCAATAACGGTCATACATCTCTATATGACCATCTCACCCACCATTAGGGCGGGGATTTCTTTTTCTGTCCTCTTTGTTGTTCTTTGGCGGGTAGTGGAGGTTCCCAAAGTACTTTGTGGATATTTCGTCCAGTAGGGATACACCAGACCTCCTTAGCAGTGAATCAGAAGAGGTTCCGCTTGTTCCTCACGGAATTTTTGGGGGTTTTCACCCTATCTTGAATCCCGCGGGGCTGCAGACGTAGAGGTAACCTTGGTAGCAGGGTCGCTCTCTCTCGAGCTTCACCCTGTAGCTGCCGCGCCTCCTTCTCCGCCAAACGTTTCCGTTACTGGTCTCCATATAAGCTTCCCAGCTGCTGTTTTTGGTTTCTGATAGCCAACTGGAAGCTTTTCCTGGCTCTTCCTCTTCGATAACCGATTCCACCCCAACGGTGGTCGTTGGTTTTTGATTCCTCTGTTATACCAATAAGTTCATCGCCTGCCTTTTGTTGGGAGTTTGGAGACTCCGTAATATTATCTGATATGTTGTATGTGATTTTTATGTCTGTTTAGCCTTTTATTAAAAAAATATTTGACATTTATCCTCTGTCCAGTGAAAGTTGGATTTTGTAAAGGTGTGTGTGTGCGTATTTCTTCACTTTATATTTGTGCGTGTGTACGTTCCGAGTATGTTTCCTTAGCTCCAGATCGGACTGGTTCTGTTATCAATAGTTTGACTATCACAGACCAGGCTAGTGTCTTAATCCAGGCACCACCTGTCGCTACTATATGCATCTATATTATACACCAGTTGAAAGAGCAATTCCCACTACTGGCTAGGTTAGGGTGGGCTCGTGTACCAACCGGTGGCCTAGGTATGTCACCTATCGTTGTTACCACTCCAATGCTATTTCCTCCGGAGCTCAATCTTGAAGGTGGGGACTGGTCAAGAGACAGACCCAGCAAACACGTAATTGTGTGTTTGTTGTTTTGTGTATTTTGTATTGTGTATTGTATAAATGTGATGCTTGGGTCGACTTTGGCTTCATTTTTAAGTTCCCCGTTGACCTTACCAGCACGGTTAGATCGATTCCGTTCTAAGGTTCATCAACTACTGGGCCCAAGTCAAGGCAGTGACCCGAGAGTTGGTAAAATTGTATTCACTATTTATCATAGTTTAAATTTCATAAATCATTTTCTGTCAGATTTACAAAAAAATCATTAGACAATTTTTGTAGAGATATTTTTTTTTAGGTGACAAAAATGTCTTTTTTTATTTTACATTTTTATCTTATAACTTTTATAAAATAAATTTTTTCCAGTTATTACTCTGTATCAAGATATGCTGAACACCCGGTATATACCCTGACAAAATATATAAATATATATATATATATATATATATATATATATATATATATATATATATATATATATATATACATATATATATATATATATATATATATATATATATATATATATATATATATTTTATCAGGGTTGTACTTTCAAAGTATTTGTCATCAATAAACACGGTTATAGAAGATCTAATTAATTATACACTTGGTTTTTCATTTTATTCGTTTATTTTATACGTATTTTATGGTGAATAACTTATAGCAATTATTTAAAAAAATTTTTCAATATTCAAAAATTTTACCATCTAAAGGGTAGTTAATCTATAAACGGTGAATTTTATTTAAAAAAGTGAAATTAAAAACCAATTGAGTTAATTGCTTAAATATCTGGTATATAGTGAGTTCATACGGTTTTGTAATGCAAAGTTATAAGACGTTTGACCTGAAATTGTGGTGAAACTCAGTTTATGAATGATAGTTTCAAACAAAAGTATTTTAACAAAGAAACATCTTTTTGCTTTCAAGTTTTTTTTTCCTATTTTTGTCGGTTCTTAAGATGGATATTTCCCCCCCTGAAGCCTTAAATGTTTTTTTTTTTTCAAACAATCATTTGTGTATGTCAAATAATTATTTTTTTCTAAATTTTGACAATTCAAAACGTCAATTTTTCTAAAATTTAAATTTTTTTACAAATTTATTACCATTTTGTTAATGAGTGTAAACTATATTAGAGATCTAGTCGTTAGAAAACATGATTTTCGTCAGAAAACGGCTATAACTTTGGAACAGTTTGTTATATCTTAAGATATATCTTTGGTATCCCTATCTTCCTTATCCAATTTTAACCTTACTTCTCTTAGGCACGGTACGATCTTGTCGTTGGTGTAGAAGCTGGCGTGCATCGATGAAGGGCTCTATATGTCGGCGGTAACTATTTTTAAGGCAGGAATTCCCATGCCAGACAGGATAGCCTTCAGAAGCCCGACTAAGAAACTAGATGCCTAGAGAACCAGCCGAAGGCTAGGGCAGTACGGTTAAATGATATATTGAACAATCCCCTTGGAGCAACTGCCGAACTCCCTTGTATAAATACTCAAAATGGAAACCAAACGTAAAAAATAAAATATGGGGCTCAAATCCCCTCAGCAAGTGAATCACCTGAGGCGTAAGCTAATCTTGCTGAGGCACAAAAAAGTGTAGGTGCGCCCAGCCCAGCAGCCTCAGACCATTAAAAGCATTAAGGGCAAAATGCGAGATCTTCAAATGCTAAATATAAACCACCAGCGCAGTAAAGCAACCTCGCTTGTCTATCAAAATGTGCTGGCAAAGGGTATTTCCATAGCCTTAGTCCAGGAACCTTTGGCTGTAAACCATAAGACTAAGAAATGCTGGAGGACAAATTATTTACAATAAAACTCTAGAGAAATCCAGAACTTGCATTTATGTAAA
Source organism: Nineta flava (assembly GCA_963920215.1). NCBI lineage: Eukaryota > Metazoa > Arthropoda > Insecta > Neuroptera > Chrysopidae > Nineta > Nineta flava. The sequence continues at coordinate 63,803,161 of OY986040.1, forward strand.
GGAGGGCTTGTCGCTGATAGAGTTATGTCAGAGAGACCTTATAGCGGTAAAACTCCAGTTTCGTTCCCCATGTGTATATTACATGGCTAACGAAACTGGAGTGGTAATCATCGCTTCGGTCTACATACCCTATGATGCATTTTCTCCACCACCAACAACGGAGATGAAAGACCTTATCCAGTATTGTGAGGCAAAAAACCACCAAATGATAATGGGATGTGATGCAAACGCTCATCACACTGCATGGGGGAGTACTAACAAAAACTCCATCGTTTTATTGCGAAGAAACCCGATGACACAATTAGTTCGCTATCTAAGCCCGATAATACACTATCTCCGGGAAAGATATACTCGAAACACTAATTCGGACTCATTTTCCGAATTCGGTGTCAATAAACAGTGAACATCCTTCTAAAGAACGATTTTACTAAGACCTCCGAGCGACAAGCGAGGACGAGAGAAGAGCGGTGATTACCATTTATCGCTCATGGGCAATAAACTCTCTCGACCACTATAAAGTACCGGGGCAAGAATACCCAGTGCTTTTCCCAAAAGGAGCAGAGCATCTTCTAGCTCTGCTTGGTCACTACTTCAGGGCAAGCCTAACTACAGCTTATATCCCAACAGTATGGAAGCCAGTAAGTGTGATCTTTTCACCAAAACCGAGGAAGCTCAATCACTTCACCGGAAAGAGTCTTAGACCAATTAGTCTGTCATCGTTTCTACTAAAGATAATGGAAAGACTTATAGGATTTCAGTTAACTCAAGGAGCATTGTCGAGAAATGCACTTCAAGCCAACCAGCACGCGTATCAGGTGGGAAAATTCTATGTATCAGTCCTCCACATCCTAAAATATAGGCGTGTTTAGGCGTGAATATAGACCCTCCACATCCTAAAATATATATAGTGCGTGTTTCTTGGCATTGATTTACTATGTAAGTCAGCACGGCGTAGAAGACACCTTCTGCAGGTGGACAAACTCTATGGTGATAGGCAGAAGAATACAAACCTCCCTTCTTGGAGAGTCTCTTACTGTGAAAGCCACCAGACGATGTCCGTGGTGGCTTTCACAGTAACAGGGTGCTCTTTTGTTCCCACTCCTGTGGAGGCTGGCAGTGGATATCTTACTGATGGGCCTAAACTAAGAAGGATACTACACACATGGATAGGTGGACGACATTATAACTGCAGTTCAAAAACCCTGTGATTCGCACAGGAATGGTGTGTGAACGAGAGATTCAAAATAAACCCTGGTAAAACCCCACTAATTCCATTCACACAAAAAAAGGAAGGTGAATAAAATAAACCACCCATCCTCTTCGGTGAAGGACTACATATCACAAGTGAAACCAAATACTTAGGAGTGATGAAAAACTGTAAATTAACATGGAACCAGAGCAAATAAGAGCAAATCTTCTTGTATGCTTTGCAAGAAAGCATGTGGAAAAGTCAGTGGTCTAAAACCCAAAACGATCCACTGGCTTTACACAACAGTTGTTAGGCCCATTATAAACTATGCTTCTCTAGTGTGGTGGCCAAAAGTTAATCAAATGACGATATAGACAAAGCTGTCCAGGATCCAAAGACTGACCTGTTTGTGCATTACTGGATCCAAGAGCAGTACATCCGCAGCTATCATGAAAATCATTCTAGGACTGTCGCCGCTAAAAATTGTGCTAATAGCTTAACCGAGATCCAGCGCCTTTAGAATATCTTGCAATAATAACTGGATTACAAAAAATTAGTTTGGACATGCAAGAATCGTGGGAAAATCAATCATCTCAGTCCCCGTTTTTGAAATGGGCACTGATAACCTTTCCAAAATATACTCCTTCTCAAAACCTTTAACTGTAGTCTGTGATAGGGGCATTTGGGCGGAAGGAGAATCACTCTATATCAAGAAAAGGAATCGCTGGTATACAGACGGCTCCAAAACTGGAGAAAGAACCGGGGACGAAATTAAGGGTGAAAGACCCAAGGGAAACATAAGCCTCAACTTGGGAAAATATGCCACAGTCTTTCAGGCAGAATTCTACGCCATACTGGCTTACGTCCGTGAGAAACTACGTAAAGGCTACAAATCCAGAACGTAGGAATTCTAGGGGAACTGTTGGAGCGGGCAAAACGGGACAATGTAAAATTGGTCTGGGTGCCAGGACACAGCGGTTTTGAAGGAATTGAGAAAGCAGATACCTAAGCAGAGAAGGGAGTCGAAATGCCCTCCATAGGCCCAGAGCCAATTGTAGGAATTCCAAAGACAGCATGTAAACAGATGATCAAGGATTGGATGAATGTTTAACCCGTGGTCACAGGGAAATATACCGCAGCAAAAGCTCGGAAGAATACTGCTTTGGAATACATCCAAGAGCCGCTCAAGAAGTTATCCTTCGATGCACTGATCCTGAACAGAATACAACTACGGAAAGCACTCGGATACAGCAGATACAAGATTTTCGGTGCATCTTACCCCGAATATTTGAACCTTTAGGAAGACTTTTTTGTCAAAAAATCATTTGTATTTGTCAAATAATTTTTTTTCTTCTAAATTTTGACAGTTCAAAACATTAACTTTTCCATATTTTAAAATTCTTGACAAATAATTTATTTCCAAAATTTTGCTAGTGCGTGTGTTTCTATAGAAACTATAAACTATATTAGAGATCTAGTCGTTAGAAAACATTATTGTCTTCAGAAAACGGCTATAACTTTGGAATGGTTCGTTACATCTTAAAGGCAAGTATCCCATTTTATCTTCCTTATCGCATTTTAAGCTTAATCCCTCTAGTCATTTTAAGTTCAATTGAATATTTCAGTGAAACAAGTACATAAATTTTTATTTTCTGTGACAATCACGTCAAAAATGTATTATCATTCACATAAATTCCAACTTAATACTCCCTCTAATATAATGTTTGTGGTATAGTGCTATATGTTGTTGATTGCTAATGATGCAAAACATTTTTTAAACGTTGATCATACACTCACACTAGCAAATGATAGTTACCTGCGCTACACATAGCACAGCAGTAAGCTAGAAACCCATACGAACGTATAATACTAAATATTGAAACTGTTAAACTTATTATAAGACATAAATCATATTATCTGACAGTGTAATGTTATAGTTTGTAACTTGTGACTATATGATCATCTACTATTTGATAATAATAGTTTAGTTAAGTTTAGTTATAGTTATAGTTACATAAATTTTATTTTTTTATTTTTATGGATTAATAGTTAACAATTTTTGTAATAATTGTAACATAAAAATCTAGTTTACACTCTCACACAAGTTGTATATTTAGATATTAAAATAATGCATTTGCTTGTCGAAATATAAGCCCGCGTTGGTATGACCTGATGCTTTTAAAAACTTCAATAATTTGAAATAGTGTGAAACACTTACATATCATTCACATACTCAGGCAGCAAATTCATATCACCAACAGACTGACTCGCGTTAGCTGCTCATATTAGTGGCATTGTACCTATATCCGAAAATATTTCAAAATTATTAGGAAGATTTGTTGTCATTTTAATTTACTCTATCATCTATTATAATATGAAACTATAATTTTTTCGTTCAAGAACAAACAAACAAAGTTATGATCTATAGTATTTCAAACGATTTAATTTCTTTTAGCGAGTTTTCGCTAAATAAATTTACCGATGAAAGATTTTCGGAAAAATTTCTTCAAATGTTCATTGAACCAACCTGGTAAATGATTAATGACATTTTTTATTAAGTGAAATTTTGATTCCCAATATCTCAGATAATTCGTTTAGTTTAGATAATCATTTTTTTAATAATATTATTTCCACAAATAGTATTTATATTGCCAATTTATTTAATATCTTCTAATATTAAGCACATACAATTGACTTTGTGTACGGAATTGTACACGGGTTAAGTCCACTAGGCCAAAAGTACCAAGAGTGATCTTTTTACTTATTACACATACGCCGTCGGGATAAAATGTTTGTTATTAATTCTAAATGATGTTGAAATTGTAATACCAGGATTAAAAATAGAATCAGATTTTAATATTTTACTAATTTTGAATTCGTGTCGGAAATACCGTGCCGAAACAGAGTATAAATCATGTGTATGAACTTGGGCCAGCACTTTTCGAAATTAATATTTTCAAAAGTTGTGTTCTTTTTGTTCTCGCTTGTGACGCAAAGCTCAATCTCTTAGCCCCAACAGTTTTCCGGGATTTATGAAAAAACCAAATTACAAGTTATTCAGTTAAAAAAATGGGCAAAAATTTTTCGGACAAAACATTTAAACAAAAAAAATTATTAAAATTTTGTTTTTTAGTAAAAAAATTATAATTTTTCACGATGGCAGAGTTGTGTAAGGCATAGGCTCTTCCTAGAAACAATAAATAATACCCCAAGCAAGAAATAACATTTAAAAAATATCGGGAATTTTGAGAAATTAAAAAATCTGACACTTGTGCCCAGTTGTGCTAGTACACTAGTTTTAAAAAGTATGTGATTTTTTTGCCAACTATCGCCTAGCCGATGAGCCTGAATATATAACCCGGAAAGTTAAGATACAACTTGCACTTCCCAGCGCTTACACTCTCAAAAAACTAAAGGTTCTACGACAAATCTGAGGGTACGAATATCATACGAGGAAGCTGAGAAATAACTTCTTCTTCCCAGTGCCAACACCGCATAGTATTATATATTAGAAGCATATATTTCATATAGCACCAACGCATAAGATTCTTTAACCGTGCCATAACTATTTTACTCGGATATATATGTACTCATTTCTGAGTGCTGTTCAATCTAGTTCGCATGACTGTGGACGCATTGATCGGCTCAATCGTCGCCTGGTTAGCCTAAAACAACTGGATCGTGAGGTCACTGAACATTGTCCCAAAATATACATAGATCAATATAGACGTCACGCTCGTCGCGTGTCATACGTTACCAAGCATAGAAGCCCCCTTTACCAAGCATACAGGTATTTGATGGCACAATCATCTGAGCCATTTCTGCTTCAAACATTGTGAGTTTTTTTTGCAGTGATGTGATTGCTTTAATTATTATTATTGTGTTCTATTAAGCTGTGATTTGACACACATGTTTTAGCGAATTTTTTAACTCGTTTTTACTTTCTTTCTTTTTTGTTGAATTAAAATTTTTTTTTTACTTGTTAATATTCTATACTCATATTTTAACTTTGATTATTTTTTAAATATTATTAAAATAAACGATTTTTTCTATTCTTCTGGCAAGATATTTTCGTCAGGAGGACGATAAACCTGAAATGAACGTTTGTTTTTAATTTTTGTGTATGTTAGTATTATTTGTTAATTTAAGAGTGATTCGTTTATTTTCCGTTATGATGTTTGAAATTTAAGGTAGAGTTTATTATAAGCTGGCTCTTTTCTAAATATATTTTCGCTTGATTCAGTATATGGTCGATCTGCCCCATTTGCATTTAGTTTATTACTGCCTTTTTGCTTTAAGTTGTGCTCCTTTCTGTTTTTGTTTTTGAATCATTTTTTTTGGCGTTTATTATATGTGTTTTTATAAGTATTTTTGGTAATTGTTAGGTGTAACATCTTTTTTAAAATTATATGTTCTACCTGTAAATAATTAAAATGGTTATATTTTGTAGTAGAATGAATTGATTGTAATGAAGATAATTGGGGAGTTCGCTCCCCTCACATATCTCTGCTGCCGTTGCATTCATTCCCCACCATTTCTTATTCCATTAACGCGCTTCTCTAATTGGTAACTTTATTTAAATAATAACTTATTAACGGTGGGTTAGGCGCAAAAATGACCAAGGACGTTTCATCTTAGCATTTCATCGTCTATCCACCCTTTCAATAAACTCCATGACTTTTGACTAAAATGTAGGATATAAACTGCAATATGTCGACAGAAACTTTGCGACAGTTGAATTAGTATAAGTACTAAACACTATACTACTTACCTATCTTTTCTATTCACAATAAAATAGAAAAAAACTTTAAAAAAAAAGTCAATCGAGTTCAAAAAACAAAAAGTCACTAAGCAGAATCGCACTGACACTTAAAAGCTAAGAATAACAAAATACACATTTAATTCGAAAGACAATTCTTGTCCAAACCATTCCTATAAATTTCATGAAATATTATTATTGTTATGTGCTACCTACTGATCGGTTTGAAGTAGGTGCCATGTAGGGCACCGAATTCTTACCATCTCCGAGGATGGCAACGACTTCAAACCGATCAGTAGGTAGCACATACCAATAATAATATTACATTAAAATTATAGGTAATAAGTGTATACAAGAATTGTCTTTCGGATTAAATCTCAATTGAATTTCTTTTATAAAGTTTATAATTTTTCCATTTTTATTGTGAATTTAGGTGGGTAAGTAATATAGTATTAGATTATCAAATGATAGTTAATGAGAACTCTAGATTTTTTAAATAAAATTTCAAATTCGCCCTAATACCTAGATCAGTTTATGTATTGTAAATACGTATTTCGACTACAAAGTAGTCATCTTCAGTATAAATTAGCTAGTTGTAATTTACTCTTTGATAGTTAAAAAATAAATCGACAATATTAAAAATAAATATAAAAATTAAATAAATTTTATTAAAATTATTCTTGTTAAAATTACTTTCATTTAATTTATTCTAGAGTAGTATAACGTTTAGTTAGGTACATATACTCATTCAATTGTTGCTAAGTTTCAGTCGACATATTGCAGTATCATCTGCTAACTCCTAACAGTTAAGCAGTGCTGTGGCTGCCATCGTTAGCTCAGAAGCATGAAGTGATGACTCTCTGACTGAAACACCTGAATCATTAGTATATTTCATTTGATTTGAGAGAGTTCAACAAACACACTGAGCATGCCTATAATATTTGTAGTTTTTCCTAGATTTCCATAGGATCCCCTCATCAGAATCTGACTTTGTGACAGTGAGACCACCTCGACCGTATACTATTTCAAACAAAAAAACAATTTTCAAAATCGAAGTGACGGAGAATATCGGTGAACATTCTTCCTTCTTTTTTTGAAGTAGGTTAAATATTGTGTTGATTGTCATTTCCACAGAAACTATATTTCTAAAAAGTAACTATATAATAATAATTTTATTAAAATTTTGTTTTAATTTTGAAATGTCAATTTTGATTGTCATTTCTCTAGAAACTATAAAATATACTATAACTATAAAATATAACTATATAACTATATTTAACTATAAAATATACACCATTAATCGTTATATATCGGTGTATTTTGGCCATCAAGAATCGATTATTATTTCTTAAAAAGTTCATAATATAAAAATCAAGCAATAATAATGCATTATTGTCGAGTAATATAAGTTTTAGTTCGTAATTAAAAAAAAAAAAATTTATTTATTAAGTTATTTTTAAAGAGGTTTAATATTAATATCGTACTGTAAAAATGTTGACAAGTACTTATTATTTTTTTAAATATGTACTTACCTAATATTTAAGGAATGATTTTAAAAATTTCAACATAAAATCTAAATTTTTGAACTCTAGAAGCGCAGAATACAAACCTGCGCACTGAGGAGTGGCAAATTATCAATAACACGAAGGCCGATATGACACACACCATCGTGCTGAAAGTGAGTGCAACGGATCTGTGGTTGATTCAAGACCGAGGGTTTACAATATACCTCAGGTTTAGTCAAGTCAACCTAAGACCACTGAAAACATCAGAGGAAAAAAAGAATGTCAGCTCTTCGGATGCTTCAGGTAAACCTCCAGCACAGTAAGATGGCCTCCACTGTCTTCTGTCAAAATGTGCTGAAAAAAGAAATTTACATTTCTCTGGTCCATTAACCTTGGGCTGTGAACCTTAAGATTCTTGGACTTGGATGTGCTGGAGGTCAAATTATTTAGAACTTGCATTTATGCAAAAAAGGGCCTCAATGTCTTGCCGCTGTTTGAGTTTTGTCAGAGAGATCTTACAGCGGTAAAAGTAAAATACAACATGGGGAACGAATCTGGAGTGGTAATCATTGCTTCAGTCTACCTACCCTATGACACATCTACTCCACGACCAACAACAGAGATGGAAGACCTGATCCAGTATTGTGAAGCAAAAGTCACCAAGTGATCCTGGATGCGATGCAAATGCTCATCACACTGCATGGAAGAGTACTAACACAAATACAAGAGGTGCGTACCTTTTTGATTATATTATAGCTTATAACAACTAAGATATAGTTAATCAAGGCAACAAGCCGACGTTTAATAACAAAGTTCGAAAGGAAATCTTGATGTAACAGTGAATTGATGTACACTGAGTACTTATGAAATGAGTGGAAAGATCAATAAATGGTTAGTATCCGACGAACTATCTGAATCGGATCACAGACAAACCTAGTACAATGTGGAGGTGATAATGGACCAATCTAATATACACTATCGCGATCCGAGGAATGTAGGAGGAATGCTGAAGCACTAACAGCGCTTCAGCATGCAATAACTAATTCCTTCCAAAACAACTGCCCGGAGGCCTCAAAAGACATAAACAAGTCAAGTTGTTGGTGAAATGAAGGCTTAAGCAATTAAAGGCAAAAGATTCGCCGAAAGACTTGCTAAACAGAGCAAAAAGGATAGGGAACTGAGACAAGTACCATGAAGCTCTTACTGAATACAAAAGGTCTCTGAAATAAGCCAAAATAAACTCTGAGGGAACAAGACTCCATCGTATCCTAGCAAAGACACCCGCAGACACCATCGGGTTGCTACGTAAACCCGACTGTACGTATTTTTTTTAAATGTATGTTCACCGATTCCTCCGTCAATTGTGGATCGATTTTGAAAAAGCTTGTTTTGTTTGAAATAGTATACTCTCGAGGTGGTTCCATTGTCACCAAGTTAGTATCTGATGAGGGGATCCCATGGAAATCTGGGGAAGGGAAACCGACTTAAAACCGATCCGTATGTAGCACATACCAATAATAATAATTTATTATAAGTAATGTAACAACTAACTGAGTTAATTGTTTGAAGACCCAGTATATACTGAGTTGTGAACAATTCACTTTCTGAGGCACATTTAATCACAAATTTTGAGAAAACTATTGAGTGTGTAAAAAATATTTAAAAAAAAGTTGTTTATTTTAAAAAGAAGATTTTTTGATCACAAATCTTTTATATCTCTTACGATTTCAATGATGTATATACCACCCTCCTGGGAACGAAACTCGTTCCAACGGTTTCAAAGAGAAACAGTTTTGCCCATTTTTCCCAGCCATAATCCGATTTTGTCCATTAAAGAACTTGACCTCACTTTTTTGCTCTAGAACACATAAACAAAATTTCAGCTCGTATTCTCTTTTCGTTTTTAAGTTATCGTGTCCACAGACAGATAAACGGTCATTCGGAAATGGCCAAATTGTATGAACACATATATCAAACATTCATGCCTACGATCAGTATTTTTAAGCGTTAAAATTCGTGATCAAACTTAATATACCTTAAACGTTATATTATCGAATGATAATTAGTGAGAACTCTAGGTTTTTGAAATAAAATTTCAAATTCGTCCCCTTTACCTAGATCAGTTTTTTGTATTATAAATACGTATTTCGACTACAATGTAGTCATCATCAGTATAAATTAGCTAGTCGTACTCTACTCTTTGACAATTAGAGATAGTTATAAGGTCGAGATCAACAGACAAAAAATAAATAGAAAATTAACTAGATTCAAATATATACTAGATTTAAAATGTAATAAATTTTAAATTATATTAATTTTAAATATAATTAAAATTATATAATTTTAATTTTAAATTATATCACGTTTTGGTGATACCGTCACCAAATTAGTAACAAGTAACATATCCTGGGACAATATAAGAGTAATTTTAATAAGAGTAAAATTAACAGGAACAAATGTGAATGAAGAAATCTTAACAAGAGCAATTTCAATATAATTTAAAATTTATTACATTTTAAATCTAGTATATATTTGAATCTAGTTAATTTTCTATTTATTTTTTGTCTGTTGATCTCGACTTTATAACTATCTCTAATTGTCAAAGAGTAGAGTACGACTAGCTAATTTATACTGATGATGACTACATTGTAGTCGAAATACGTATTTATAATACAAAAAACTGATCTAGGTAAAGGGGACGAATTTGAAATTTTATTAATATACCTTGCACATTTACATATACTGGGTATACAAATTATAAGAACAGGTTTGGACATAAATTGCTCTTTGGATTAAATTTGTATTTATTTTTAGCTTTAGTGAAGTGACTTTTTGAATTTTTGAAGTCGGTTAAATTTTTTACAATAAAATATATTTCATGTATTCGTGTCAAACAATTACAAAATAAAAAATATCTCTCTTAATATTAGAACAATCGAAAAATGTATAAGAAGTAAAGTTGTAGAAAATCAAGTTTGATACAATTCATAACCTTATCATTTTTTCCAAACTCTAATGTGCACAGAGATATTTAGAATTTTAACTTTTAACCTTAAATTGTAAATATTTTTGTATATATTATAACACAATTGCAGTAAAATTTAATACCTACAACTTAACCTCTTAAGTTTTTCGATTTTTCTAATATTAAGGGAGATATGCCAAATTTTGTTTCCCCTGCCCTCTAAACACCCCTTTCCCCTTCACCGATTTCACCCATTATCGAACTTGACCTTTTGAATACCAAAAGCGACTCAAATACCCAATTTCATTCCAAACAAAATAAAACTGTGTCCGCTAGATTGACCACAGGCACATAAACATATATATATGCAGGTGAGTCAAAAGTCATGGAGTTTTTTGAAAAGGTGGGTAGGTGATGAAATTCTAAGATTTAAAGTCCTTGGATTAATTTGATATTAATTAAATAAAGTAACCAATAAGAGAAACGCGTAAACGGAAAAAGAAATGGTGGGGAAGCGAGATCTCCCCATCACTAACATAGAGGGAGTCAATATGCGTTTCAAATCTGGTACAGTTTTTATAAGAGAATTTTAAAAAAATTTGGAAAAAAAAATTTGCCTATTTTTTTCCCGAAAAATCTAATTAACTGAATTATTAAGTGTTTATTAGATTTTTTACTATGAAATTTTACGGCAATTGTTTTTTTTCAAGTAAAGAGCTGATTAGATTTTGGAATCGATCGATACAGTATTGTAAAAATTGTTTAAAACAATATTTTTGGGATTATCATAAAGATAGTCAGGATAGCTTTTTAGCTCCTGAATACATACCATGATAGATGTACATGTCCTGTTTCAGATCTAAGCAAGCAGCCAAGAGTGTTTTTTGGAAGCCAGAATAATTTTTTTAGAAGTTTGCACTGCACTCTTTCTATTTAGACTCTGAGTATCGAAGTGCGCAAATCTCCGAACAGTAAAGAAGGATAGTTGACACTGTACTTATGAAAAGAGTGTACTTTGAATTCTCAATTCTACACCCCGTTTTTGACAATATATTGGTCAGGTTTCCGGTGGCGATTCGACCCTTAGTAGTTAAGCTTTACATTGCTTTTAGGAACAGGTCCGATGAAAAGTACGTGAACTACAGTAATATAGATATATCACAGGGTGCAGTTTGAATTAAATACTTCCTAAATTCTATCTTAAATTGAATAAATTTGTTTTCACATTTAATATCTTCAGGTAACTTCTGAAATAGTTGATGACCTATAAAGACAGGAGTTTTTTGTACTTGTTCGTGTATCATATTGGATTCTTACTATTGGTAAACTGAAGTATTGTTTTCTTTTATGTATTTTAGTATTTCATAAGCATATATTCCATGAGATGTTAATAATTCGTTTTTTTGATATATACTTTTAAGAGATTCCTTTGAGCCAACATGGAATAAGATCCTCATCATATATTTTTTCTCAACAACTACCCTATTTGATTCTACGCTTCTTCCCCATACTAGTATACCGTATTTAATTGTAGAAAATACGTATGCGTAATAAAACATGAGCAGCTGCCTGTGGTCTATATGCTTTTTATTAACCCGACTTCAAAAAGGAGGATGGTTCTCAATTTTTTTTTGTCTGTACTTTTTTTTTAATGCGTGTCACCTAACTAATTCCTTCCAAAAGAACTGCCCGGAGGCTTCAAAAGACATCAACAAGTCAAGTTGTTGGTGAAATGAAGGCCTAAGCAATTAAAGGCAAAAGATTCGCCAAAAGACTTGCTTAACAGAGCAAAAAAGAAACGGAACTGAGACAAGTACCATGATACTGTGGTCTATAAGCTTTTTAATAACCCGAGTTCAAAAAGGAGGATGGTTCTCAATTTTTTTTCGTCTGTACTATTTTTTTTTTTATGTGTGTCACCTCAGAACTCCGTCATTTATGAACCGATTTTGAAATTTTTGTTGTTTGTTTTAAAGGGTTTGGTTTCCTCTTGATCCCATTGACATCAAATCGCTTTCTGATGCGGGAATCCCCGGGAATTCGAGGAAAATCCTCATTTTATATGTGATAACCGATTTCTGCGAAATTTTTTTTTTTTTGAAAGTGTATACTCATTCATAATGGGAAAATAAGAAAATTTGTTTAAAAACCGACTTCAAAAAAATATTTTTAAAAAAAATGGAAACCTGACTTCAAAAATCAAATATTCTATAACAAAAAATGCACTAAAAAGTAAAAAAATAATTGCATATTCTTTAGATCAATTTTAGTTCACCTAAGCAAAAATTTTGAAATATATATGTACAATTATTGTTATTTTTGGAGGCGGTGTCCAAAGTTATGTGAATTTCTCTATGCTGACACCGACTCCAAAAATAATAATAATTGAACATATATATTTAAAAATTTTTGCTTAGGTGAACTAAAATTGGCACAAGAATATGCAATTATTTTTTTACTTTTAGTGCATTTTTTGTTATAGAATATTTGATTTTTGAAGTCGGGTTTCCATTTTGTCAAAATAGGCTTTATACTTTTTAGCGAATATCCTCCAAAGCAAATCAGATATTGTTTTTGTACCAATGTTGGAATTTCGTAAAAATTTCTTCAAATGTCCACCGATCCTACCTACTACATATATATATATTACACTTTAGCGATAGTGATTTTTAACATCTAGTAGGTATGATCGGTGGACATTTGAAGAAATTTTTACGACATTCCAACATTGGTACAAAAACAATATCTGATTTGCTTTGAAGGATACATATATATATATATATATATATATATATATATATATATATATATATATATATATATATATATATTACAATTTTGGCGATAGTGATTTTTAGCATCTAGTATATATATATACATTTATGTGTTTGCGGACTGTCTTGCGGCCACAGTTTTGTTCCGATTGGAATTAAATTTGATATATGAGGCGCTTTTGGTATTCAAAAGGTCAAGTTCGTAATGGGTAAAATCGAACCAGGGTAAAGGGGGGTTTAGAGGGAAGGGGAAACAAAAAATTTTGCATATCTCCCTTAATATTTGCAAAATCTAAAAATTTATCAAGAGTTAAGTTGTAGGTACTAAGTTTTACTGTAATTTTGTGTCTTATCATTTTTCTGTTACACTAATATTTACAGAAAAATTTACAATTAAAGATTGAAAGTTATATTCTTAATATCTCTGTTCACATTAGAGTTTGAGAAAAATGATCAGGTAATACACATTATTCCTTACACTTATAAGAGCTTAAATTTCGAATGCCATCCGATTCAAACAATTTTAACTATTCTTTTTCGATTTTCGTTAAAAAAATTCCATAAAAGGATTTTTTGGCGACTTTGAGTGGTTGTTTCTCAGAAACTGCCCATCAGGATCGGATTGCAGTTTTTTTTAAACATATAGTGGTACCAATAAATAAGCTCACCAATTTTGAAGCGGTTGCTTTTTTTTAATTTTTTTCTAAATTCGCGGGTGCGTGTTTCGGATTGCAAAAAATGTTTATTATATAAATAGGGTATAAACTTCAACGGAACCGCACTTTCACCCGTTGCCTCGTCAAAAAATGTGACGTTTTGCCCCCCCCCCCTCTTATCTCCGACCGCTTCCAATTGGGGTCCTTTCGGGCGGTACGGAGAGGTTCAGTATCACTTCAAGACCCAGAATACCACTCGCCATCCGGTTGCCTCCCAATCCATTTGGTACGTGCCATTGCTTTAACTATATTATGTTTAGTTCGGACTTTGTACCGGTTGAAAATATTGATCGCAGAATACAATTTTTGGTGTAGGCATCCGTCTCTCTGCCCGTAAACACGATAACTCAAAAGCGAAAAGTGATAACAAGCTGAAATTTTGTGTGTATTTTCTAGCTATAATGTGCAGCTGAGTTCGGGCAAAATTAGATCCTGCATCTTCCTGCAAAAGTGGCGGATATTTCTTCTTTAAAATCGTAAGAGATACACTTTTCTTCACAAACTGATTAGTTTCATTATAATTTCAGCTCAAAACCTAGAATAAACAGTTTACGCTTTGATAATCAATTTAGTATATACCTCTTGACCGACGCTACTCGTTAACGAACTTGGCCTTTTAAATGCCAAAAGCATGAAAAGCAGATAGGAATGTTGATTGTGATCGGACTAAGAAAGTTTTGTTATCACATATATTATTAGCACCACATTACATGTGTGCCTTTCGAACTTGCTTTCTCAAAGTATAACTTATACAGGATGATTCTTGGTCCGTTTTCTCGAGCAAATGTTTCATGATTAAGTAACATTCGAACCTATGATATATTGATATCTACGAAAAAAAATTGTTTTATATAATATGTAAAAATTGTTTAAAACGTATTTAAAATCTGAAACGAATATACACATGTAATATATGTAATAATATTACAATATTCTAATATAGACCTGCAGAGCTGCGGTGATTTTCAGTTAATCATCAGCATTTTCTAGCCCCGATCCGTAGCCCGTAAGAATAATCGAATATTTGGTCAGAAAATTACGAGCATCCCTTTAAGTATCTTTGCCTGCATGCAAAATTAACGGTAAGTTTGCTCATAGTTGATAATAAATTACAAACTATATTTCATAATTATTCAATATCAAGATTGAGGACTATTTCCGCATACTTTGAGCTACGGACAACTGTGTGGGTCTTAGCTACCTTCCAATCCTGGGTGGGGAGCGTGGAGTTGCTGTTTTGACAGCCAATATTATTTTGTCTCAGGTGTGATAATTTTTGCAAATTTTACATCTATTTCGGTCGAATTTTAAATAAACTTCCTCAGTGTCCTTCTTTTTGCTTGATTAAAACTAACAACAGCAGGGTGAAGACATAAATTTCATAACTTGCCCCAATACCTGATAAATTATTTGTATTTTATAAATACGTATTTCGATTACAAAGTAGTCAGCATTAGTATGAATAAGCTAACCGTAACTATCTCAGGATTATGTAATCGAATGTGACTCGTTGCTAATTTGGTGCGTGTTTCAAAACGGTTTTCATTTTCTTTTGCATATTATACGATAGGACTGGCCGAATAATTTGATGACCAATTAGCTTCGTCGATTGTACTAGGCCAATTAGCGTTGACCAGGTTGTTTGGGCCAATAGCATGATAGTGTAATATAAGCTGATTTTGACTTTTAGTTTTTGTTTTGGAAGTACGTAGTACCCATAAGTTGAGATTTTAATTTTGTATTTTTTATTAAATTAAATTATGATTAGTACAGAACAAAAGAAATAAATCGTATGTATAATAAAACAGTAATGTAGTTAACTTAAACTATAATATAAACGTATAAAAAACTGTAATTAAAGCTACCAAAATAATTGCAAATATTGCACATACATCAATCAACTGTTAAAAATTAAAATTTTATTGTTTGTAATAATTCAAAACTATTTAAACAATTTAATTTAAGGTTTACAAAACGAACCCATCGGGTAAAATATTTCTAATGCAATTTAAAACACTTAATTAAAGGTTAAACCAAAAAAATTATGAGTGCAATTATAAATAAATATATATATTAAAATACTAGAAAAAAAACCGTAACAATTATCATTTTAAGGTAAAATTTTTTTTAAAGTCATGTTTTTTGACACACTTGTCAAAACTAAAATATATATATTTATACATACATATATATATATATATATATATATATATATATATATATATATATATATATATAGTTTACAAAAAACAATTTGAAAATATATATATATATATATATATATATATATATATATATATAAATATTAGCCGACGGCTAGATTTGTCTAAAAATATATGGTTATAGTTGACTATTGAAATATTTAAAAAATTTAAAGATATAGGTATCGTCTCATTTACAAAATGTTTTTTTGAGATTTAGAGAATATTTGAGGAATGTTAGGAAATCATCGCAATAATTTCTTTCTTATCACTTCTCGTTCAAAATCGGAATCATGGCCTAACAATAATGTACTTTCCCAAATACCTGTAAAATTATTTGACATAAACGCCAAATTGAAAACGATAGTTGAACATTGATGCTAGAAGATAAAGGCCTTTGTGACTAAAAAATGTTAATAAGGTAGCAGCAGAATATTTACTTCAAAATACTTTAGTTGAACAAATTTTCGATACTTCCATCGGTTTGTATTTTGGGAGATTATTAAAAATAAAAATGTTTCAAAATAAATCAAAGAAATATTATGAGATCAAAGAATTCTTACAAAAAAGTCCAAATATGTTTCAAAGATTTGTATTTTATTTGTATTGAAAAATTACAAATTCAAAAAATTACTATGACTAAGTGAATTTTTTTGAGGTAGGAATTATAATAAATATACATTAAAGAAGGTTGATACATACTGTGAAACTTAACTGATATTCTTTCATCGAGCTTTAGATTTATATAAAGATTTTTGAAATTAAATAAATTATTTTAATTTGGAACACACTACAACAAAGGTGATAAACTGCTAAATTTTTTTCATTTCTTTAATAAAACTGTAATAAAATTGACCAAAAGCATGGTTAAAACAGTCCAACGTGAAAATAGTGTTTAATAGTTTGTAAACCGAATAATAAATAATTAATGATTTTTTGTATTAGTAAGGAAAGCGCTGAAATAAAAAAAGAAACTTCAATAAACAGGTTTTAACAAGCAAAGGTTTTGTGCATTCGAGTCTCTTTAGAAATAAAACAATAAAAAAATTCTCTCGTTTTGTTCTGAATATTGAATGAATTTATAAAAATTGTAGAAGTAGTCGTAGCGGAAGGGTGGTTGAAACCTGGCAAGGAAGTCTTTTAAGGCCTTTTTTAACGACCCCTAAAGGACAAGAAACAGATTACTTAGGCCAGGAAACTACGCATTGGTTGGGTTGTCTATAGAGTGCGGTAACTTATTACGTCAACAAAAAAATGTTGGCAGTATGGGCACTTCGTAAAACCTGCAATAGATCTATCGACAGATCAAAGTCTACATGAATGCATACCAAAGCATCCCTATACTAATACGGCGATGAGAGTGCAAATTAACCTAAGAGTGCAAATTAACCATTGTGAAGGGGCACTTTTGGAAGCCTGTTCCTCAAAGGTGATACTCAATGACGGTAAAAAACCGCCATATAGCAAAGGAGAAGTCAGTCCAAAAATTGACCTAACATTCGTAAGTAGCGTTCTTGGCAAACAAAATGCACACTGGCAAGTAACGGATATGTACATCCATAAAGACTACCAAGCCATCATATATGAAATATCGGATGAAAGCACACAACTCGGATGCACAACGAGCTACAGCAAAATAAACACGAGCAATAGAGACTAATTACACGAGGTACGTGCCAATTTAACTAAGGCGATAAAGGTTTTTAAGAGACTCATACGAACAGAAATGATTACTGAAGATGTTTGTGATTCATGGGGGAGACCCTATAAAGTAGCTATGACAAAATTAAACTCGCTCAAACCAGCAACCAGCGTGCCCGATGCGACTAAAGAAGATTAAAGTTTAAAATCTACTCCCAAAACAACTACGTCTACCACGTGCGGAAAGACGATACCATAAGCATCCTACCTGTCACTTGCAAGAAAATGCTGCAATGAAATAGAGTTGGCAGCAACAAGACACCCGTTCTGGATAATATCCCAAACATTTCTATCAATGACAGGGGTCGAAACTGCGCCTGAACGATTCCTTCAAATGTATAACATATGTATAAAAGAATATTTGGAGAAGAAAGATACTTGCCCTATTGCAGAAAAGACGAAAACCACTACATGGCCCTTCATCTTATAACCCGTGCACACACAAACACCCAATCACACACATTCCCGCTCGCGCGCATACGCATGCACACATCGCCGTTGTCATGCTGCCCACAGAGATTGCTCAAATAGTTACGGTAGTGGGTAAGCTACGTGTAGGTTGTAAGCTTCGCGAACGGGCGAAGCCAACAAAGTGCTTTAAGTGTTGGCAGTACGGACATCTAGCCAGAAACTGTACGAGCCCGGCAGATAGATCGGAACTCTGCATCAAGTGTGGCATGGATGGCCATAAGAAGAGGGCTGTTGTTGGTTAATTTCATGGAAAGTATAAGAATTTTTGTAACAAACGGGCGCAGTATCGATGACTTTCCAGCACAATACACTTATGTCAGCAAAAAAAGGGAAAGTATTATTGATGTGATTTCGGTGAGTGGTCAGGCGATAGGGGACATAATAGATTTTAAATTTTTAGATTTTATATTATTACCTGATCATATCCCGGTTCCATTATCGTTAACAAATTAAAGCCAGAAATATATTAAAATTAAAACTAAAGTCAGGATGTTTCTTATAGAAGAAATAAAATGGAATGAAAACTGTAAAGATAAATTTTTGTCTGAACTAAATATAATAGAAAATCTGCCTCCCAAAGAACCCTCTGTTGATAAACTGAGTGACATTATTTATAACCAAGAATGTTATTTTAACGGCCAAAACAGTAGGACTGTGTACCTATCGTTAACGAAAAAAATTAAATAAAACAGAAAAATCCATGGTTCTATGAAAATTGTTTAAGGTTAAACAAACAAGTAAAGGAAAATTTATTCACAGGGTGTGTATAAAGAAGATAAATGTCTATTATATATAAATTATAAAGCCACTGTATGAAAAAAGAAAAAGAGCCATATTTGACGGATATAAAAGATAAACTTTCAAATATCCTTCATAGCTGCGAATTTCAGAAATGCATTAACAAATTTAATAATAGAAATATTTCATTTTACAACTCTATAAGAATTTCAACCTGGGAAGGCTTTTTTTGAAAATATATATATCACTACAGTAACATTGATCGATCACTACAGTAACAAACAAGTTCAATTTACTAAACAAGACACAGTTTTTGGCAGGGCCATAACACTCTCAGAGCTTAAAAATTTGCTGTTTCATGTAGGGCGGGCATAGCTGTAGGACATGATCAGATTGAAAACAAGTTTCTTAAAAATCTTCCAAATAACTGGTGCCATGAAGTATTAAGTAATTATTAAGACTATATGATATAATTCTGGAAGCAAATTCTTTCAGAATGGTCGAAAATGCGACTCAAGAAAGGAGATTAAACCGGCCCCAGCAACTATAGGGGAGTATCCTTACTAAATTATATTACAAAATTCTTGACACGCATCCTTTCTGATCGCATAAACGAAAGGGTAGAGAGCCAGGGGTTTTTAGAAGAAATTCAATGTGGATTTCGACAGTGAAGGGGATGTCGAGATTCAATATTCATTCTTAACAGCTTAATCAGCGGTAAGCTTATTAAAGTAAGAATATTAAAACAACTAGTGGCGTATTACAGGGTCATTCTAGATCACTTCTTCTTATTAACCCTTGTGTTAATACCCAAATTTACTGAAACTATTTAGCACCCGGAGTACCCGGGTACCCATATACAGTTCTGCTCAAATAATTAATATTAAAATGAAAGAGTGTGAATTGATAAATTTTTTTTCATAAAGATCTATTGTTATGAAATATAGAAATTCATTTGAAACATAAAAATTTTGTAGGCTTGTTAGTTTCATAAGAAATTAAAAAGGGCTACCACAGGTAGTAAATGCGATTTACTACAGTTACTACAGTGATAGAGGCAAATATATTTCAGTATGGTTTGAGTTTCTGTACAGTTCAGACGTGCTAGTGCTATTTTTAGTGGAGTGAAAAACAAAATAATATATGGAGCTAAATAAAATATGGAATATACTTTTTTTGCAAATTACGATTGAAATAATAAATAATAATACTCTAATACTGAATTTATATTGTACTAATTACTTATTGTAGGATCAGTTACCGTCAGTTTTATTGCGAAAGATAAAACTGTGTGGAAGGAAACGCCACTACGTCAACATCGAGTTGAAAGTCATAATATTTTACGTCAGCGAAGTGGATCTAATCGCATCACAGAAATTCTACCAGTAAGCGAAATTTTTCAAGAAATCTTCAGCGTAAACATGGTAGATATTATCGTCCAACACACAAATAAGAAAGCATTGTCTGTCTATGCAGCTTACAATGAAAAACATCCTGATTCTCAGCTAAAATGGAAGCCTGTAACTATACCGGAAATTTATTCATTCTTTGCTATCTTGATTTGTGCTGGCGCTTATAACTACAATACTGACCATACTTTAGACATGTGGAATACAAATTCATATCTTCTGTATCAATGGGACTCGATAGATTCCGCAGCATAATTCGGTTTTTGAGGTTTGACGATACTAATACTCGCAGTAAACGTAAGAAAGATGACAAGACAACTGCAATTCGAGATTTATGGATAATATAGAATGCTAATTTATCCACGATGTATAAACCATCTGGAACCCGCGAAAAAATCAGAGTGAGAGAGTAGTAAAAGAATTGACATCTCCATACCGCGGAAGTGGATGAAATATCTGCATGGATAATTTTTTTTACTACTCTACCCGTAGCGAAGCTGCTGCTTAAATGGAAACTTACGATTGTTGGTACAATAAAGAAGAATAAACCATACATTCCGAGTGTCATGGCAGCAAATTAATCACGAGAGCAGTACTCCATAGTTTTCTTGAGTGACAATGTATTCTTATGTACCTAAAAAAAATAAAGCTGTAATTCTAATATCAACGATGCATTCGGATAAGGCTGTCGCTGACGATGCCAAAAAGAAACCCAATATTATCAACTATTATAATAAATATAAAAGATACATAAGTCACCGGCGTAGTTCAAGGTGGCCTATGGCACTATTCTTCAATATATTGGACACCGGTTCACTCGTAGTATACATCATTTATTATGAAAATAACTCGATGATTGTGAAGATGAAAACAGAGAGAAGTCTTTTCATGCGTAAGCTGTCTGAAGAACTTGCTAAACCAATGATCACACTACGTCTGTCGAATCCTCAAGTAAGACGTAATTATACTACTAAAATTGCCCTTGAAAGTGTCGTAGGTCGTCAAGTAGGACCTACTACAGAAGATCGTGGTCCATCTGTTGAGTTTGATAAAACAGGAAAACATACAATAAAAAGAAGACGAAAAACGCGTAAGAGCTGCGTTCAATGTGAGCATGCAAGTTTGTACAGAACACTCTGCTAATTTAGTTAAATGTCTTGAATGTTATAAATAATTATATGTTATAAATAAACAACTATTATTTTTATCTATTTTGTGTACAAAATTTACTTGCATGCACTAATAAACATAAATTTATATTCATTTGGTACAAATACTGTTGTGGGTACCCGAGTATCCGAGTGCACGCGATGGTTGAAGTTTGAGCTAATTTTTTACAAAAAAAAAAGAAAAACAATTAATTATATTTACATATCGCTTGTTTTTGAGCCAAATAACGACGATCTAGGAGTTCAAATGGAAATTTCAACTTTTTGTTAACTTTGAACTTGCTAATATACTGCGGTGGGTACCCGGGTACCCGGGTATTAACACAAGGGAGCTATTTATCAACGATCCTTATCAATTCATATTAGAGAATCAAGTGAGAGAAATATGTATCTACGACAGAAATGATACCTTGTAATTAATGTATGTTGATGATTTGATTGTATTAACAGATAACCCTGGTATATTGTAAAAACCCTTGAACGCACTTTTACATTATAATGAAAATAACCGATTTACAGTAAACACTTATAAAACACATATCGTTACACTTAGAAAGGGCGGAACGACAAGTAAGAAACTCCCAATGTTCAAAATAGGCGACGACTACCATTAAAATTTCGAATGAATATTGTTACCTTGGTATCCTCTTCTCATGTTCGGGCACCTTTTGTAAAGCCACCGATAATGCTATAAAAAAGCCAACATAGCTTTCCATAGTAAAAAAAAAATATGGTTAGATCTAAAATGGCAACCATAGGAAGCTTGGATCCAACTTTTTAACTAAGCAGGGTTCACAACACTGTTGTGTGTGGCTGAAACCTGGGACTTGATATACCTTGAGAAGTTAGAAGGGGTTCGAACTATTTTTTTAAATCCATATTTAATTGGCAACAAAAAGCGTCTAATTATATTGTAAGAAAAGAAACGGGATCTGATTATATTACAGTATACGCCTTAAAAAGTATCTTAAGTTGGTGGGTTAAATTATTTCAAATGAAATAATTAATACCAAAAATATGCCATAATCAATTACAAGCACTTGATCAGAATCAAAATATAATACAATATAATTTAGCGTCGCAAATAAGAAAACTTTTGGAAGATCTACCAATGCAATATTTATGGAACGACCAAAAACAATATGTAGGAATCAAAAAATATTAGATTCAAGTAACCATCAAAACCTTATAAAATGGTTTCAAGGATAAAATTAAATTCGGGTTTCGGCCACATATATCAGTGTATAATCTCGGAAGAAACAACTCACATATCTTGTCACATATCCTGCATATCTGACAAATCCTTCTAATAGTTGCATTTATAAATGGAAACAAGACAGCTTATGTCATATATGCAACAAACAAAAGCCAGAAACTATGATTACTTTCATTCCTAGAATGTCCATCTCACTTATATTACAGTACATGATAATGTACATAAACATGAAATATGCCCTACAATAACAATTCATAAACCTGTTAAGCAATGTTGCTTGGAAGGTTCGTTCTGGAAGAATAATTTTGTTAAGAACTAAAACATAAATAGGGATCTGTGTGTTTATGTTTATTATGTTCACAATTAATGCAAAACTATTTATATAAAACTACAAAACCTAAATTCAAAATTATCTTAAACAATTTCTCATATACCATGTTGTGTTGCAAATTATTCAGAATAATTTTTTTGGACCTAACACATATTTATAAGTACACTGGAAAATATTTAAGATGAAATATTTTTCTCCTCAAGAAAGCAGCTATTTTTAATAATTTGAAAAAGCAATTCCTTATTGATTTTGATTTTGTTTTTTCATATGAAAGTTTTTTTTTCTAAGTAAAATCAATGAAAATTTATTTTATTAAAGAAATTTTTTTCATATGAAAAATCACATGAATCCAAAAAGTTGTGAAGTCAAAGATAATTTATTTACAAAAAAAAAGTATAAAACATGTTTTGAAAGCACGAATTAAATTTTGTAAATAAGTAATTTGAAATTGAAGTTGGTGAATGTTTTATGTATAGTAAACACGTCTAATAGCCCAGTGCGTTATGTCGTCAGACAAGAGGGGTTATGTGTTGGTTCGTAACACATCAAACCAATATAATTTTTAATAAATTTTATCAATTGCTACCCCACTGAATAAGGCTATGGCTGAAACGTTCGAAAAGAATCTGGAAAAAAAAAATGTTTTCAATTGGTTCAAAAAAGCATTCTTCTAGAATGGTTCATACCCTCTATATAAACGGAGAAATTCAATAATTTCAAATCAGTTTAAAGTAAAATATTGTTCAATTAAGAGCAGAGTTTTAAATTAGCTATTGTTCGATTAACATCAAATTATAAATTGATATTGGATCAAGTAAGATTCATGAGAGTTTAAAATAAACATTGTTGGATTAACAGTCAGTTTAAAATTACCATTGTTCAAGTAAAGTCAGTTGTACATTGTTGTATTAAAAAAAGAAAGAGACTTATTTAAACTCTGGAAATTAAAAAAAATTTTAAATTATAATTCATTTTATCAAATTAAATAAATTCAGATTTGAATCTCATCAAGTTTTTGTTTTATATAATTTTTTTTCTAAAGTGCGTGTTGTATAGTGGACATAGATTTAGTAAACGTTTACTAATATTTTGTGTTTTTTTTTTCTGTCAAGTATCGGAATATTTTGTAGGTTCTACAGCATTCCTTTTGAAGACTGTACAGAGCCAAGACACCGCGACCACCAACATGGTTAATTTGTAATTGACAACAAAAATAGTAACTTTGTACACTGTAAAATTTATTGTTATACAGTATACATATTATTAATAATAATAATCATAATAGATACCCTCCCGTGGATCCACCTTGTCGTAGTGGGAGAGTCTAATAACTAGACTGCAAGCCAATAGGAGGGGAAGCTAGGAGGAAGTTGAGGAGGGGACCTGCTCACTTGTTATTTAGCAAGTCGAACTCTCCCTTTTTTAATCGCAACATCTGCGAAATCAAGCAGCCCGTCTCATCAAAACCGGCTGTGACTCACCAGCGACCATTAAGGACACAAACAGGAATACGGAACCGGAAATGAATGCGACGGATGATGACGGACCAGCTTCTATAGGTGTGGATTATTCCACACATGAGATGTTAGTTTCACAGGATTGGACAACTTAGTATTAACCAGTGTCAGGAAGTGAGAGCTCTGATATTGAGACACAGGAAATAGACACAGGATACTGTGGTATGTCGAAATACTCCACCACTACCTATGCTATAAGCTATATCACCAACGCCATCAAGGTCTATAAATGTCCCATCAGCAGTTTTGTTGACTGCGGTAACAGCCCAGCCACTCTCTTCCATCGCTGAAGTGGCCGTAGAAGTTCAGAACACCCCTGCCGAGCCACCAAACCCTCATTTGGAAGAACTTAAATATTGATTCAGGAACTTTTAGAGAATCTTTATTTCGAATTCGCTAGGGTATTGCCCTAAACTTTTCATGAAGTACCTCTTTAGCTGATCCCTTAGGTAAGGTGCCGTTTTGAGCTGGCTGGTCTCCGACAAGAAGAGACCAATTCCCAGTTCTATCGCACCTGCTTTATCGAACTTATCAGCGAATACATTGACTCTCTGTGCGTGTATATGAATGGATCCAAAACTATTTCTGGTGTAGGAAACGCTATTACCATTGGCAATAGCTCACACACTTGGTCGATCCCACCACAGGCACCCGTGTATACTGCTGAATTATATGTAATGTAGCAGACCCTGCGGTATTTTGAAGTTTTCGAACCTCCACAATACTTTCGTCGTAAAGATGGTACATTTTTTAATGGTTCGCAACTTGTGTTTTTAAGTACAGTGGGTTCTTTACACCTATACTATTACACGCTGTTATATTTTTTGTTTTTAAAACATTTTATTGTTATGTAGTTTTTAAGTTTTACAATTTTTTATTGTAAACCCTTTACAACCCTTTACACCCTCACTGCAACGCTGCTCTACCTATTGTTGTTGCTGTTGTTTTTTTATATAGTTTATATTTTGTTGTTATATTCCTACCTAGTTAATTCATTTGACTAGGTTGTGTTGTGATAAATCTGTGATATTTGTTTCAATTATGTTGTTTTGTGATTGCTTTTTAATTTGGGGGGGGGGGGTAATGATCAAGTTCTCGAAACTCCAAAAAGTGGGTGGGTTTTAGAGGATAGTCTGGCTGGCCAGGATTTCCACAGTATGTTCGTCAATGCTGCAAAAAACAAATAATATCCCTCTCCAGGACCCACCATGTCGTGGTGGGAGGGCCAAGTACCTAGCCTGCAAGCCAGCAGGAGGGGAAGCTAAGTACCCAAATTGAGTTGAATTCCTTCTTATGTCAAATTTCAAATCTAATTTTTTTTCTCAGGCCAGTAGTAGTCGATTCGTTCCTCGCCCCTCTTCAAGAGATGCTTCTACCATACTTGAACGGAGCAGCTCCTTCGGATCTGAGAGGGGATCAAATTTGCCATTAACATCGCAGTTAGTCAAAGAGACTAGGAATGCCGCTTAAGGCAGAGAACCATCTTAAGGCAGAGATATGATGCTCGTTGCTACATATCTCTGACTCTATATCCCAGAGATAATTACGATTAGCTAATTCATACTACTGATGACTAACTTGTGGACAAAATACGTATTTATAAAATACAAATAATTGTTCTTGGAATTGAGGTAAAATTTGAAATTTAATTTCAAAAAACCTAGAGATCTCTTTGATTATTTAAATAATTTTTATATGAATATATTATATATATTCAATTGACATGCGAGATAAGTGGTCACGCAGGTGGGGAGGTATTATTGGTTTGTATCTCAGACGAACCAAATCGAACGAATCAAATTGTTAAAACATAACGTGGAAACTATTCATAATGTACAACTGTATACAACTCTAAGCAATTTTTCATTTGAATATTGCATACAATCCTAATGCCCAAATCTCCCAATTTACGCAAAACTAACAAGCAAATTGCTAACGAAGGTTTCTCGTTACCAACGCATTTTATGGTTGTCGACATCACAAGAAAATAACAACTCTGTGAACAAAGTTACACTATACCCATTAAAAGAAAACATTTTACACAAAATAATAAATCAATTAAGAAATATTGAATTAAATAATAGCACAGATAATTTAAATAGTAACCCCAATAATAATAATACAGAAATGGCTACTACTATTATAACAATAAATCTAATTAAAATTATGACTCCATTTGATGGTACTTCTGGTACATTAAATCGATTCATTAGAAATGGAGATAGAATCATAGCCACCGCTAATAATAACGAAGATTTAGTAACAGATTTAATTCGAACAAAAATTAGGTGATCCAAATGATTGGTCAACAATAAAAAATCATTCATTAACTCAATTCTCGGATAGACGAACATTAGAAACAATTTTACATAAACTAAATACAATTTCAAAAGGTAATAAACCAGTTGAATTATATTTGTAATGTGATAAGCTATTGTTAAATAAATGTTATATGTGTAGACTGTTACTGGTCTGTTAATGACAATATTATGCGGAAAATTTGGATTTTAAACAGCTTTATTAAATTCAGTAGGCACAACGAAAACAGTAAAATTTATAGCCGGACAGAACGAAGTATATTTAGCTATCGTTTTAAAATTTTTTATTGCAGGATTAAATTCACAATTAGATGATATTGTTAGAGCAAATAAACCCAATGATATCAAGAAAGCGTATGACATTTGCTTAAATGAAAATGGCATGCAACAATCAAGTAGAGATAGGAATCGACTTAGTCAAAAAGCAAATATACAACAATACAAACCCCAACAACCACAAATAAAACCACCCAGGTTTAACTTTACTCCAAATTACCAAAATACACCCACACCTATGCATAATTCTCCTATGTATAGACCCCAAGTTCAACAACAATTGAACAAAAATAATAATAATTATGTAAGTCTGTAATCAAAACTTGCGGAATTATTGTGAATTTGATTAAAGTACAGCTGTTGATGCTAGTAATAACTGAAAGTTTTATTAAATCACATTAGACATACATGAAACATGTTTACAAAATTATAAATTGAGTACCTGAATCAACAACAAGTACACTATTACACAATTGGACTTGTTTACAACAAGTATATAATTTAACTACACACAGTAACAATTAATTACTGTGTAGTATTACAATTAGTATTACAGTAACAATTAATAAGTATAGGCGCTGTTTCATTATCAAGTTCCATTAACGTATTGAGTGTCTTGTCTGCTCGGCAGCGCAACTCTGACCGTTCTCAATCACCTACGCCGCGCGCATCGTTAGTTTGGACAAGTTCAAACTTACAATTATAATCGACCGAATCCATTTACTCAACCTAATTATTACATACCCGTTCAAAATAACAGACCATTGTTTAACCAACAATCATAACAATTTCAACAACCAAAACCGACAATTAAACCTATACCTACGGACATTAGTTCAGGTAATACAAGACAAATACTTCATAACAGACCAAATAATATTAGCCCACAGTCCAACACGGTTGTTTTTTAATGATAAGTAACAGGGTAAATTTTTGTCAGTAGCTTCCTTTCGACGAGACGCCTAACTTTTCACTCAAAATTCTCGATAATAGTGACTAACGAACGCGTAGGAGAGTAATTTGTTGGTTTGACGAGAGCAAAAATTTGATCAGTAACTGTTAATTTGTTAGTTAAATTGAGAGAAGATAATGTAATAAAGACTTCAAAAAAACTTGTATCCTACAAAATGAATGGTGTGACAGGCAGGTCCTTCACCCCCAACATGTTCAAATAACGGGGTATACATAAGTTATTAGTAACAAACTAATTTTAATTAATAATGGTATGTTAATAATGATATAATATTCTGCTGTTAATTAATAATGGTATGTATAATTTCATGACCACCTTGTCCTAAAAATTCAGTAGTGCAATTTCCCAGTCCTACGCTCTGAACATGTCAATGTTATGATAACATTTTTATCATTCATTATAAATTTGATTATCATTATCAACACATCAGATCAAAGAATGACTTTTACATCCGAAATCAAACATAGGATAGAAACGAAAGATGATTTTTCTATTTTTACTAAATCATATCGCTACTCTCATGTACATAATGAAGAAGTAACCCGATAAATCAATGAAATGCTTGAGAAAAAGCACTATCAGACCTTCAAATTGTCCTTGGTTCTCGCCTATATGGATCGTGAGTAAGAAAGCACATGCTTCTGGTAAAAAGAAATGGCAATTAGTTATCGACTGCCGAAAACTAAACGAAAAATCATTGACCTAAGAGATAGATAGATACCCTTTACGTAATATAAACGACATTTTAGATAAACTAAGACGCTGTCAATACTTTACAACTCTTGACATCTTCTGGCTTCCACCAGATTGAAATGGACAAAAGAGACATTGCGAAAACAGCATTCTCAGTAGATAATGGTCACTATGAGTTTTCCAGAATGACCTTCGGACTCAAGAACGCCCAAGCTACGTTCCAACGAGTCATGGATAACATGCTCAGAGAATACATAAGACACACTGTACTTGTGTACATGGGCGACAATATAATATTCTCATCTTCTCTTCAAGAATACATCGAAAAACCAAAACAAGTATTCAATAAACTCAGACAATTTAATTTCAAAACACAACTTGACAAATGTGAATTTTTACATAAATAAATAGAATTGTCATTCGGACATATTGTAACCACTGACGGAATTAAATCTTACTTCAAGAAAATAGACATCCCAATAAACATATCAAAAAATTTCCCATCCCAAAAACTACGACAAAAATTAAATCGTTCCTCAAGCTCATACGATACTGTAATTTATCATTTATCAAGGACCTCGCGAAAATCACAAAACCTATGACAGAATGCTTCCGGAAGGGTACAGTAATAAATATTAACGATCAAAAATATAAAGAATGCTTGGAATATTGTAAAATTTTATTATCTGGAGATCCGATACTACAATACCCGGATTTTGAAAAACCATTCAAACTTACAACAGACGCAAGTAACTACGCAATTATATGCTATGCTTCACGTACATTGAATAAATTGGAATGTGATTACAGTACTATAGAAAAAGAACTACTAGCTATCGTTTGGGCTTTTACGCAATTCCGACCATACCTTTATGGACAGAAATTTAACATTTCTACAGACCACAAGACATTCCTACAGACCCTAAAATGGGTATTTTCTCTAAAAGAGCCCAATTCAAAATTAATTAGATGGCGAATAAAACTATCAGATTATAATTTTAACATTACAAACCTGGAAAACAAAATTCAAACGCAGGCGCTTTATCCCGTGTACAGTTAAACAATACAGAATCGGACCAATCTCTAAACGTAGTATCAACTCAACATTCAGCTGACGAAAATATAATTGATGGTATTCTCATTTCAGAAAGAGTACTAAATGAATTCACTAACCAAATAATCATTGAAGTGAATTTAAATAACAAAATTCACATTGACACTCTGTTTAAAACTCGTAAACGTAGAACAATAGAATTATTTACTTTAAATACATCTAATATAATTACCATTTTTAAAGAACAGTTATCTCCGAACAAATTAAATGCTATCCTTACTGATGACAGAACCTTTAAACTTCTAGACGAAACTTATAAAAAATTCTTTTCCAAATACAAATTAATATGCTACGCAAAATTGCTAGAAGATGTAGAAGACATTGACGAACAAACAAAATTATTCAAAGACTACCATAACCTTTCTATACATAAAGAAATTGACGATACATTCAATCATTTAAAAAGACGATATTATTTTGATAACATGAAATCAAAAATAATCTCGTTTATAAATACTTGTGACACATGCTCAAAAGCAAAATATGAACGTCACATACTTCAGTTAAAACAAGAACAGACAGGCCAAGCTACTAAACCATTCGAAATACTACACACAGATATTTTATTCATTGAAAAAAATCTTATATTGACTATCATTGACAAATTTTCCAAATTTTGTGAACAATCAAAAACGGTACAGAAGTACTTAAAGAACAATTTCTAGCACGACATGGCATACCCAAAAAATTAATTCTCAGGCCTAGAATTGAAAACGTCCAATTCATATAATTCTGACAATTATACGGGATAGAAAACCATACAACGGCCGCTCGATCTTCAACAGGCTACTATCCTGTAGAACGATTACACTCTCTCACGAACGATTACGATTACACTCTACACTGCTAGAAACAATTAGAATATTACGTATCAAGAAAGGGCAGACAAGTCCTGTAAACGAGTTATTAGATTTAGCCACCTTAACTTACAACAGCTCGATTCACTCTTCAACCAAATTAACTCCATTTGAAATAATTAACGGTATTAGCGACACAACTTTACTTAAACCCTCTAATATAGTTATAACTGATTATAATTTAGAAAGGCAGAACGAAGCTAAAATCATCAACGAAATCATATCTCAACAAAATAATAAAATAACAGAAAAACATAACAAAGTAAATCAAAATAAACCGGATACACCCCAAATTACCGGGCCTACTTATATTAAAAATAACCAAAGAAAAACTTAATTGCAACCCGCTTAGGACAAAGTAAACGCAACTAAACAAAACAAATTAACTTTCCGACTAACAAGAAAATGAAATATCATAACTCCAAAGTAAAACTAAGAAAAAGATATTTTATTTTCAGATTCGTACTGACCGCGAGTCAACACATCGAGTATCATGACCTTACACATACTAAAGGCATGCTAGCCCTCAACCTTGGACAAACGAATGTAACGACACATTATAATAACCTTATTCATTTAAATAATATAACCAACTTACAATTAGCTGTAGAAACTATTAAAGATACTTTAAACAATTTAGAATTGTATCATACTCTCTTTTATAACCTGAAACATTTACATAATCAATTAAATATCTTAGAAGACAAAATAAATAGTTTAAGTATTAACAAACGTAACAAAAGGGGATTAATAGACGGCTTAGGGACAGTAATAAAGAAAATCACAGGAAACATGGACAATGATGACGCAACCCAAATTAACAAACAAATTAGGTCTCTTCAAGATAACGAATTATTAATTAAAAACACTGTAAATAATCAACACAAATTAAACACTCAAATGATACAACGTTTTGAAAATATTACAAATTTTTTAAATACCGAATAAGCCAAGTTACAAATAATAGTAAATGTAATCAAATCTTATCCAAATATTGAACAACAATTGTTTCAAAGTCAATTTGACTTCTCTATACAATCACGAATTCAAATTAGCAGATCACGTAGATGTAATTATCAATTCAATACAATTGGCAAAATTGGGAATACTATCTAAACATAACAAAATCGGAATTAAAAATAGACAATCGCTTCACATTCAATTACAAATTTTAAACGACGAACATATTTACGAATTACTTCAATTAAAAGCATATTTTAATGATACGAACATAGTTTTTGCAATCAAAATTTCTCAAATATCTAACGTAAGTTATAAAACTATTAGATTAAGACCTTTACCTGAAAACAACAACATTATTAAACCTAAAACCAACTACCTCGTATAGAACCTTGTACAATATTCATTCATTGAGAAAACTTGCACAAGGATAGAACAGATCTACTTATGCAACCCAATAATACTTTAAAATATATCTACTAATGAGTGCGAAATTAATATATTAGAAAACAAACCAGCTAAATGTTTATTACATCGAACTAGGGAACAGAATAGAAGAAATTGAAATCAATCAAATCATCGCACATACAAATCAACCCATAAACATAACAAATTCATGCGGTAAAAATATCAATTTCTTCGGAAAATTGTATATCACCTTTTCACAATGCCAAATCATCATCAACGACATGATTTATGGCACTTTAATGACATCAACTTCAAATATAAAAATGGAACAAATTATATGTAACTCTCTACAAATCACACAAATCTCAAACAAAACCGACTTCGACATTCTCCAGATAGAAACCATGGAAAACACCAAAGAATTGCAATTATGTAAATTTCAACACCAAACTCATATGGGAATAAATTTAATCATTTTATTAATCATTATTTCTTGTGTTACAGTATATATTTTCATCAGCACCCGAATTATTGGAACTTCAACAATGATCAGTCGCTAACCATACATTCACGCTTAAGCTTCCTTCTTAATGAGGGAGGAGTTATGTATCCTGATATTGGACTACGCGTATTAAGTTAATTCAAATATTATATAAACAAATATTTATAAACATCGTCTGACGTTAACCAGGCACCACTTGAAATTCTTTCGATTCATCATGGTTCTAAGAAGATTAACCCCTAGTATATAATCCAACGCATTTATTAAATAAGATGATATTAGTTTCGACATAGTTCGCTCACACATCGCTTACACATCTCACAGTACCCTTGTGTGTAATCAAGGACAACAATTATACTTACTATTTTGTACTTATAATATTTTATTGTATATTGTAATTTTATTGTAACTTAAATTTTTGTGTTAAATTAAATAAAGTTTTTTTTATCAATAAAATTTTCGCAAATTTATAATTTGTATATAATACTAGTATAAAAATTCCTATAGTCCAGTCGAATTAACTTATTTTGAGGCAAAAAAACTGTTAACAGGAAGAACAGTCGGAAATTGTTGTGTGCTGTAAAAAAGTTGTAGATCATAAAAATATCTACAACTTGTGTGTCAATGATTTTTTCACATGTTCGAGAAAAATGCGAAAAACCGTGTTTTTCAGTTTTTTTTTGGTAAAAGTTTATATTTCAGTTTCCGAGATAATTATGTTTTTCGGCCATTTTTTTATTATTTCCATTTTTGAGCATATGTATAATGGGGACAATTTTTTTATATCTTTTATTAAAAAGTATAAGTCACAACGAGAAAAGTGAGACCTCAAAGAAGTCTGTACGATAATTTCTAGAAGGAAATTTCATTTGAAAATTTTTTATCGGGCCGAAAAAAGTGATTATCTCGGAAAACTCTGAAATTTTTTATCGGGAAATATTTGTGGATATTTGAGACACATAATGGTATACTTTCACCAAATTTCGTCAAAATAAAATTATTTTTGTGGAAATAAAAAATAATTAACGAAAAACAAATTAAATGGGTTTTCGCTTTTTTCGAGAACATTTTGAGGTTATGTGAAAAAATCATTGGTATAAAAGTTGTAGATCTTTTATGGCCTACAAATTTTCTATATTACTTTTATTTCCGATGCCAACTTTCGCTGGAAATGACAATAATACTCTATTCACCTCTTTTCATCTCCCAAATCAACACACCTGTTAACTCATGCATTTTTTTTACGTTTATTATACGCCACTTTACCATTTCCAACTTAGCCTGTTCTGTTCACTATTTTCTTTTCGTCAAAGTGTAATTTGATGTAAGTATTGGGTACTTACATCATAAATCATAGTTTTATATATCCGTTGCTCAGCATACAGAGGCTAATTAATTAATTCAGTTAATTGTTACAATTAGCTTGTTTTAAATATTCATAATATATTATCAACTGGTACGTTTCTTATACTTTCTCTGAACGTGTATATTTACTATGTTTGCCAGACACACTGTGTGGGAACACCCTGTATAATAAACCATTAACTACAATTAAAATGAACAATGTACGTTTTAACCTTAACCTAAATTATTAACAAAATAAAGAAATAATTCTAAAACAAAGAAAATCATATTGTATTATTTTATATTTAAAGTACAATAAATATTATATTATAAAATTACAGTTTAAAAAAACTAAAACACACACTTTAGTATATGTACAGTCCCATTCAATAAAACTGAACCTATCTGAACCGAAAATCTATCCCACAATCTTGTTAATATCTGTAATAAATTAACTATAGAAATAATATCATAATTGTGAAATTTTTACTTAGAGGTAGATAGAATTGTAATTTTACATATATTTATTAAGGACTACTCTGTTTATTATTTACAAGAAATAAAAAAATATAATTAAAAATTAAAATTCAACTTATTCTAAATGTATATAAAATTGTCTAGATGCATCTCTGTTCCGCGTGAAAGATTGTATAAATACGCCACATGAACAAAAAACGTGAACTGGCGAAGTATCACGATATGTGATACGAATATTATAAAACCATGAGTTATGATGTACACTCTCATTCAAAAAAAATTACCAACCTGAACCATATTAGTGGTCCACAATTTTGAGTAAATGCACAGGACAGATACGATATGTTTATTTTATATATATTTTTTTAGAGGCTTCTCTGTTTATCACTCCCTAGGATATAATATGTTTGTTATTTAAAAAAATATAACTATATATATATATTTGTATTGAAAAACTTTATAATTTAAAAAACTTTTGGCAAACAAATTAACGTCTGTTTTTTCCGAAAAGTCTAACCCCTTAATCTCGGCCTTGCGCACTTCCGTGCTCAAGATTAACTGAATTATTCAGTTTTTATTAGAGTTCTTCGATGAAATTTTATGACGGCATTTGGCGTTGTTTTTTTAAAGTAAAGAGCTGATTAATTTTTGGAATCGATCGGAACAGTAGTATAAAAATTTAAAAAAAATATTTTTGGGATTATCATATAGTTTTTTAGGACCTTTAAAATTCAAGATCTTATAAAAACTCAGTTTTCGATAATGGGACTGAAATCAAAAACTTCCCAATATTTGCAAACCTTCAATTTACTTAACGAAAATTTGGAAATAAGTCTTCATTGCAATTGATTTGATCAGTGCAAAAAACATTAATAAGTATAACTTTTTTTAATATTTTAGTGAGCTGGTGGTGATTCGTTGCTTAAATTTTTTAACGAAAAATGTAGTTTTCAGGTATAATGAATCATTCAATTTAAAATTGAGTTGAGAGTATCTCTGCTGCCGCTGCGTTCATTCCCCAACATATTATTTTCTATTTCCAACATATTATTACATATTTTTTAGAAGCGGAATTTCATTGGGGGAATTTTAAGGGTTTTTCTGGGGGGGGGGGTAATTTTTTTGGGAGATGGGTTTAGGATGGGGGGTGTGGGGGGACTGCGCATAGATAAATTTTACGTCACATTTTTGGGGGAGATAATTTATTTGGGGGAGTGGGTTTAGGATGGGGGTTTTGGACGGACTGCGCAACCTGTTAATTTGCAGTTATTCTACGTTGAATGAAAAAAAAAACGCATCTTTCTAGCATGTAAAGTCGTAAATGGGTGATTTTTGGAAGCGTTTTTTCCATTTTCAAGGAAGTGGCGATGAAAAAATTAAGGTTTATCGAATAACCCAATTAGTTTGAAGAAATTCTCCACCAAATGCAAAAAACTCTATCATTCTACCTTGAATAGAAGTTAGGGGGTGTTTTCCCATCTTTTTGGGGAGAGGTGAGGAAAAATTTCAAGTTTTTCTAATTACCTTCTTAATTTGTAGCTATTAAGCGTCGAATGGAAAACACCGCATCTTTCTAGAATGTATAGAAGAAAAAGGGTGGTTTTAGGGGTGTTTTTTCCATTTGTGAATGGTTGAAATTTACTAATATAAAATAATCTTGTTAATTTAATCCTGTTCCACGTTGAATAACAAAAAACCGGTCTTTCTACCATGAAAAGAAGTGAAAAGGGCTTTTTTAGTGGCGTTTTTCCTCGTTTTGGGGATTGCGATGTAGATTATGAAATTTTGAACGTGTTCTGTTAGTTTGACTATATTTCGGGTCGGTTGGTGAAAATCCCGTCTTTCTAGCATGAATAGAAGTTAAAAGGGTAGCTTAAGGGGTGCTTTTCAGGTTTGTTTTTGGGAGGAAGCGATGAAAGATTTTAAATTTTTTGAATTACCTTCTTAATTTGTTGCTATTTAGCGTCGAATGCAAAAAAATGCACCTTTCTAGCATGTATACAAGTAAAAGGGTGGCGTGTTTATCCCATTTGCAAAGGGTAACGATGAAAAAATTAACGTTTTTTTAAATAATCCTGTTATTTTAAACCCGTTTCACATCGAATGAAAAAAATCTGATCTTTTTAACATGAATTGAAGTGAAAAAGACAGTTTAAGGGTGTTTTTCCCATTTTCGGAGGTTTGCGATGTAGGTAATGAAATTTTTCAAAGTAATCTGTTAATTTTACTTTCAGAAGAAAATCCCATCTCTCTAACATGAATTGAAATGGCAATTTTACAGGTGTTTTTTCTATAATGGGAGGGGGGTGTTTGCGATGTAGGTAATGAAATTTATCAAAGTATTCTATTCAGTTGACTTTATTTCCGGTCGATTGGTGAAAATCTCATCATTTCAGCATGTATAGAATTGAAAAACGAAATTTTGGGGGGTGTTTTTTCGATTTTCCAGGGGATTGCAATGAAAAATTTTAAACTTTTCGAATAAACTTCCTAATTTGTAGCTATTTAGCGTAAATGCAAAAACC
The DNA here is from genome assembly GCA_963920215.1 of Nineta flava. NCBI lineage: Eukaryota > Metazoa > Arthropoda > Insecta > Neuroptera > Chrysopidae > Nineta > Nineta flava. Next base: position 63,840,269 of record OY986040.1, read on the forward strand.
GCATCTTTCTAGCATGTATAGAAGGTAAGGGCTTGTTTTACGGGTGTTTTTTCCCAAATGCGAAGGGTTGTGATGGAAAAATTTACTTTTTTCAAATAATTCTGTTATCTTGAACCTGTTCTAAGTCGAATGGAAAAAACCTGATCTTTCTGTCATGAATAGAATTGAAAAAGTCAGTTTTAGGGATGATTTTCCCATTTGGTTGAGACGTGGGTAATGAAATTTTTTAAAATCTTCTGTTAATTTGACGTTATTTCTAGCATGTACAGAATAGAAAATAGTAATTTTGAAGGATGTTATTCCGATTTTCCGGGCACTGAAAAAATTGAAGTTTTATGATTTTCTCTTCGGTTTGAAGCAATTTCACGTCGAATGCAAAAAACCGCATCTTTCTAGCATGAATAGAAGTGAAAAGGGCAGTTTTTTTCATTTTCGGGGGGTTGCGATGGAGGTAATGAAGTTTTCTGTTAATTTGACTTTATTTCGGGTCGATTGGTGAAAATTCCATCTTTCTAGCATGCATAGAACAGAAAAACGTAATTTTGTGGGGTGTTTTCTTATTTTCCGGGGGGTTGCAATGAAAAAATTGAAGTATTCCGATTTTTCTCGTCGATTTGAAGCAATTTCGCGTCGAATGCAAAAACCGCATCTTTCTAGCATGTCTAGAAGTGGGTTAGGTTTTGTATAGATAAGTCAGCTTTTCTTTAAGCTTTATAGTATATTTGATATGTCTATTTTTTTTACACTATAACAGCTACATATCTATCTTTGTTTTAATCGTTACAAGCAAGCATATTATACTTATAACTGGACAAGATCGAAATTTCTATTTAGGTATGTATTTCATATCATTCAGAATATAATATTTATACAGAATGTTCATTTTTAACAAGGCACCTGAATATTTCTTCAAGGAAATTTTGATTTCATTTTTGGTAAAAATGATGAAAATTATTTTTGCAGAGAGGCACTTATGGTTATTTTGATTTTCAACATAACCATGACCTTTTAAGTTATTTGAAGACCATCTTGTGCTTTTCAAAAGGGAACCTGTTTTTGAAACGGAATAGCTGACGAAAACAGAACAATAAAACTGGGTAACTAGGTCCAATTGGCTAAGATTGCTTTTTTGAGAAACATAGGCCTTAGAAAAAATTTATCAAGAATAAAAAGATGTTATGGTCAGACAGATCGATTTTTTTAAAATAAGTTGGAAGGTCATTTTCAGGGTAAAAAATAAGATCACCATACGATATCCCTCTAAGAACAAAACAACTTTTATTCCGGGAATTTTAAACTTAAATGCTAAAATCTATTCATCAAAAAGTTTAAAAAATTTATATCAAGTCTTTAAAACAATACCCTACACGTATCCCCTTTAAAAATTGAAAACAAAAAAAAACTTTAGAATCTTAAACGATATAGGCAGCAATATTAATGTTATACATTGCTTTAATGTCGTGATATAATTATTGACATTGATTCATAATAATAAACAAAAATTATTAAATGTAAATACACTCACAAATAGGATGCTATGATATATCTTATATATATATCTTATATATAGCTAAACAAAGCAACCATCATGAATATCTATTTTATTAATATACGAGTATAACCGGTTTTTTTAAATATTTTTTTTTTTGTAAGTATTATTGTTACTAATAGTATAGGCAAATACAAACAGATTGTATCAAAAACTATTCTGATACGATTTTGATACCCGGTAAAGAATATATTCCAGTTTCTTTTTTAAAATACTTTTGTTTCAAACTTTTTTCAAATAAATACCGGAATTTAAACAATTAATTCACTCAGTTGTTATTTTCGGAATTATGATTTTATCTTTATAATATTGAATCTAAAAACCCTTTTTTTAAAAACGCAAAAGTTACAATATCATTTACATTTGAATGTAACCAAACATTTTGAAAAAAGTTAATTCTGTTCAAAAGCAACAATATTTTCTAATTATTGAAAAACATTTTCTTTAAAAAGTTGGGACCAGAGTTCTGCATGGCAAAATGCATATCTGCAATCGGTGCAGCATCTAAAGAGAATTGATAAAAAAAATTGCAACAGAACAGTTTTTGATATTCATCTGCAAATTTTTTGCTAATTGTGACAGAATGGTACATTACGTTTATTCGAGATATTGTCCATCACAAGCAACTACTTTTTCCCATCTCTCTGACAGCATTCGGATACCACTTCTGAAAAAGTCTCCATCTTTTGAGGCTATCCACGAATCAATAGCAATAACGAAAATACCAATTTTTGGTATTTTCATATGATGTAAATCACTGCTCAGACTGACCATTTGCCATCGATTGGAATAAATGATAGTCGCAAAGTCTGATGACTACGGTGGGTGGGGTAACACTTCCCAATCAAGTGTTTTCAAATAGTTTTTGACTGGAACCGCAATATGCGGAAGAGCATTATCATATAGGAGAATAATTTTCTCGTGCCTGGAGTAGTAATGAGCGCATTTTTCTCCAAAGCTCGGCTCAATTGCATCAATTGTGTTCGGAAGAGGGCTCCAGTAATGGTTTCGCTCAGATTAAGCAACTCGTCATACACGACACCCAGCTTAACCCACCAAATACACAGCATGAGTTTTTTGCAGTGGATATACTGTCTTTGTCTTCTACGCCAAAGCCACCGTCGTTAAACTTTTGAAACCACTCACGACAAGTTCTCACTTAAAGCACCCTTATCATATGCTTCTACAAGCAATCAATGCGCCTCAGCTGCAGATTTTTGTTAATTGAAGAAGTAAATTAAAAGTTCCCGCAAATGATGATTATTTGGCACAAATTAAGACATTTTAAGAAAACACAATTTAAGAAAAACAAATTATATGATGCTGATACAAAGTCAATAATACTTTAAAGTTATGTTGTTACTAAATGATCAAACTTACTTTATGCCGTCTTTCATCTGGCAATTTTAACAATAACCTTGTGCAGCACCATCTTTCTTAAAACGGCGTATACTTATGTGTACTCCTTTGTACATTATACGGAGCGTAACAACAATTCAGATTGGTTCAATTTTTTTGAACAGGAGTGTCATAAAACGGGAGAGTCTGAAATCTTAAACGGAAGATCTCATTTTTATGGCAGTATCCAATACCTACTTCTACTAGTCCAGTCAAATTACACTTTGACAAACAGAAAATATGTGTAATACATAGAGTCTGTTCGTCCATCTATTAAAATGTAATATGTAATATACAGCTTGTTTTTTAAAATACACCCAATATGGAATACTGTATAGTGTATCTATCACTGTCTATATGAATGCACTATGATATGGTATACTTTGTCACACTTAAACAATCATTATTGTATTATATTATACTTGTCACTCTCTAAGTACAATCATTTATATATAGTTGCATCTTAGTCGTGCATGTATACATTGCCGTTATTGTCCGTCGTGTGAGTGTAACACCATATCATATCATACTGTGCATTTACAGTGATAGATGCACCTACACAATGTTGCTATTGGGTCTACTATAATTTACGTAGTATACCTGTCTTATGCAAATCAACAGATTATTATTATTATATATTACTTTGATTTTAATACATCAAAATAATTTTCGTTTTTGTTTTTATGATGCAATTTTATTTTCATGACGATAAATAAAAAAATCTTTTCAAATTGACAAAAATATTAGTTTTTGAATTGAGTAAGATTTCTATATAAATAATGTGTCTAGAGAAAAAAAGGGGCGAAAGACTTTAAGTGCCTACAAAGTCGGGACTACCATCTGATCATTTAAAAAAGTTATCACTGAAACATTTTTTAAAATAAGCATCATTATAGAAAAAAAGTTTCAAACAAAATTTGCACAGTTCAAAGGGGGAAAACATAATGCAATTTTTGTATTTTTGTTCCATGCATTCGTGGCTGCATGGTATAACTTGTCTTTTAAACGGTGCAACATAAGGAAAATATTTATACACAAAATTGTTTATCTCGTAAAAACAAAAAACTTTTGATTGAAACATTTTAGCGAATTTCTTGAAAGGAAATAGAGCTATCGGTCCCGGACCGAAGTCAAAATTTCGCAAAAATTTCTTCAAATGTCCGTCGATCCTACATAGTAGATGTAAAAATCACGATCTGTAAAATTTATATATATATATATATATATAGATATCTATGGACAAATATATATATACATATATATATATATATATATATATATATATATATATATATATATATATATATATATATATATAATGTGTCCGCAATCATTACAGCGGTCATAGTTTTCATTTTATCGGAATTAAATTTGGTATTTGAGGTGCTTTTAATATTCAAAAGGTTAAGTTCGTTAATGGGTAAAATCGGACAAAAGGAAAGAGGAGTTTAGAGAGAGGGGGAAACACAAAATTTGACATATCTCCCTTAATATTCGAAAAATCGAAAAATTTATAAGAAGCAAAGTTGTAGGTATTAAATTATACTGTAATTTTGTTTCTTAGCATTTTGTCTGTTACACTATATTTACAGAAATATTGACGGTTTAAGATTGAAAATTAAATTCCTTAATATCTCTGTACACATTAGAGTTTGAGCAAAAATGATAAGGCGATGAATTGTTGCAAACATGATTTTCTACAACTTTACTCCTTACGTATTTTTCGATTGCTCTAATATTAAGAGAGATATTTTATATTTTGTGTTTCCTTCTTTCTTTATCTCCGCCTTTCCCCTTGAAGTATGTTATTTGTTAATAATTTTGAATACTAGAATTATATACGAAATTTCATTTTTATCAGACTAAAAATAGTGACCGCTAGAAAGTGATTTATGTATTCAAAGGAAATTCGCTAAGTTGAAGCATCTCCTGCGTAACGAGTTTTTTTTATCATACATCTTTTAATTTTGGTGTAAATATGGGGCGTAAATTTTATAATCACGGCAGAAGTCTGATATTGGCAAAATCTGATATTGGCATTCGAATGAGGTAAGCAGATTGAGGTCTCATAGACTCTTTGACGCGTATCAAACTCAAAGTCTGAAATCTTGAACGGAAGATCCCATTTTTATGACAAAATCAGAATCGGTAAGATTTTATGCATTCAAAGTCATAAGGCTCCAAGTCTGCTGGACCTTATGGCGTCTTGTAGAACACAAAATTCGCGTTGGAATGATTTTATTAGTGTTAGCAAAAATTTTTTTTCATAAGCGTCATTGTTTTTGACAATAAACTTTGCGAATGAAGTAATTTATGTACACTCCCGTTCAAAAAAATGAACGGACCTAAAATGTTAATTTGCTTACATTTCATAAAACTCCTCACTTTTGCAACTCTCTGTGTATTATTTATTTATAAACAAAGATAAGTAGTATACTTTTAAATGTGAAAAAAGAAATGGAAGTTTTGAATTTTGTATTGATGTAATCAATTTATGTAAACAAATCATTTACTACAAGAATAATCAAAATTGTGAGAGACTGATTCGGTTCAGATCTGTTCAATTTTATTGAACGGGAGTGTATACTGATTATATTTTGTTGAAAATAAAAAATTGATTATTACTCCTAAATCTGTTGAATGTAGATACAACACGCAAAATAGAATCATATCCCTACAAATCATTTCAAATAAAATAAGTTTGGTCAAATATATTAAATTTTCCCTCCTTTTTAACTAGTTCTTACTTTGTTTCAAAGCTGGCATAAATCAATTAATTTTCAACAGTAAAAAAAATATAGTATATTGATCTATGGTAGTGATTATACTTTGTTACATAGTATTTCAACGGAAATTTGGTGACATCTACGATAATTATCGTACGAATGCTAACCCTGCCCTATACAGGCTATGTATTAAAAGTTAATCAGTTCTACTACAATTAATGACTAATTAATGACTACAAGAACGCAGCGTGCATCTATTATTCTGCATTTATCCGACTGAAGTTTTTTATCTAATTTTTCGCTTACTCGTTTGGCGCAAGGAAGGAGATGCAGCCCCCCTTCGGACCATATCGATAAATAATAAATAAAAATATATGATACATATATAACATTTATGGACACAAATATTTAGATATAAATAGAAATAAATGATTTTGGTTACTTCTTCAGTCAATAACGTAAAGAATTGCCGAATTTTTTGGTCAAACTCGAATCAAGTCCAGCGGTACTTGGATTCCTGGAGGAACCTAACTGGAAATATCAAGTTTGGCACTTTGGAACTGCTTGTCGACACCCACTTTCCTGGACATGAGCGAAGAGAATAGAAGCAGAGGCTATTACAAATTTCCTCTTACGGTAAAGCAAAGAGAAAAGGTGGCAAATAAGATACAAATTATTAAGAATAATTTTTAGACCTCACACATGTTTTCTAAAAAGTAGTAGTTTTTCTAAAGTAAAAGCTCTGAATACAAGAAAAAGTATAAAAGGAAAAATATTTAAGATGAGAATAGTTTTCTCCTTAAGAGAGGAGTTTTTTTTTACTATAATCGCAAAAAGAAAATGATATTGAAAAAGAGTAGAGTTTGTTTTAAGGAAAAGTAAATTATTAAATCAAATAATTGGAAAAATATATCATATATTGATTTTGGATTTTTTTTTCTTAAAACTTTTTTTATATAAAATCAATCAAGATTTATTTTATTGAAAAATGTTTAAAATCAAAATCTAAAATTATTTTATTCACAAAAAAATCAAATATAATTTATTTCATAAAAATTCAAGTATGTTTTTGTCAAAACAAAAACATGTTAATAAGTATTTTTTTTGTAAATAACTATAAACAAGTTCACACAAAAAAGTAGGCCTTCTTGCGAAACTACATAAAAAAGATATCATGTATATACAGATGTTGTATTGACTAACTGGACAAGTTATTTGTAATAACAAAATATATTTTTACTGACAGTATATAAAGAATAGCTTCGCACAATTGAAAATCAACAATCAATCAACAAATCAACAATTGTTAAAAATTGACATTTGTTCGATTAAATTCCGTTAAAAATTGACATTGTTCAGTTAAAATCTAATATTGTTCGAGTATAATCTCAGTTGTACCATTATACCATTGTGGAATTAAATACTCAGTTATAAAATTGTATATTAAAAATTGTTGAAGAAAATTAAATTAAAATTCTTTTTTTTTAAAACAAATAAAGTCCGGTTTTCATTCATAAAATTTTAGTTTTATTGTGTGTGTTATCCAACTGGTAATATTTAGTAAAACTTTTACTAATTTTTTTTTTTTTGTGTCGAGTATCGGAATATGTTGTAGGTTCGACAGCGCTCTTTTTAAATGTTAAAGAGAGTCAAGATACTGCGACAAGTGGTGACCGTGGCAGGACGAGGGACGCATAGCAGAATCCACAATAGCAAGCCCCAGCATTCCCATACAACGACTTCGTGAGATGTTGGAAGCAGAAGGTCTGGACAATAGTGGTACCAGAGAGGCTTTGCAGGTGAGATGGGAGAAATACCAAAGTTGTACCCAAGGAACACCGTTGACAGCCATTCCCAAATCAGAACGGCGAAGAAGTTTGGTATCTGACCCGGAAAAGCCAACTGCATCAACAATGGAGAAGATGTTCGCGGCCATGATGTCGAACTTCCAGAATTTGGACGAAAGAAAGGGTGATCGACTTAAAGGAACTGAAGAACACATATATGAGCGACTTGGAAACCGACTCCAGGAGTGTGAAGAGAGGATGGCCAACGAACTTCAAGGATCCGAAGCAAGGACGCATGAGCGACTGAGAAATCGACTTCAGAAATCTGAAGATAGAGTAGACGAACGTATCGGAAATATACTTCAGGAATCTGAACAGAGAGTAGACGAGCGTATCGCAAATCGACTTCAGGAATCTGAAAAAACAGTGGGCGAGCAAACACTAAATATGATACGACGTATACACCAAATAAGCTCTGACGTCGAGGCTATAAAAACTGACATCACGAAAATTAAAGCCGATGTCGCTGTAACCCGCACACAAATCGAAGGTATAGAGAGCAACTTAACCAAACGGATTGATGGCATAGAAACGACAATGCATGAATAATATAACAAAGTCGGGGATGACATTGCACGGATCGAGCAACGTCAAACACAACAACTCCACGACATGCGTATTGATCCTCAAGAGGTGAATACAGTCATTCGCTCCGCCGCATTGGACACAACGACGCTTCTGCCAATCATGCCGGAATTTAGTGGCCGACAGGCTGACGACCCAGTAGCTTTCTTGAACAGAGCGACGGCATTACTACGACAAACGCATCAACCCGTAGATTATTGGATCGAGAATGGGCACTAATGAACCGTGGATTAGGCTACACCTTCGATGAATAGAAGTGGCAGTTTGAAAGCTTCTTCAACAGTGTCGAAAGAAAAGCAAAAGCCGAACTGGAATTGATGACCGTTTCCTAGCCCACAGGACCGAAATATTGATGACGTGGTGCCAATAATACTGAATTTATTGCGTGACAACGTACGACCGCTGGTGAAGATTTGCAATCCGAAATCGTTAGACGATCTACGCATTGCGTTCAGAACACTGGATGAGGAGCCAACAAGGATTCGTCAAGAACCATTAGTAAGATCACCACCACCACCCCGTCAAACAGTCCAGGCACGTGCTTCGCATTCCACCAACAGGGACACATTAGTCGAAACTGTACCAGAATGGGACAACAAACTTGATTTGGGCCGTCAGGAAACTAATTCCAGGATCAATGAGGGAGGAAATTGGCGTGAACACCAACAATTACCTATTCATTTAACAAAAATGGAGACCAAGAACTCACACTAGACTTGGCCAATTGTAGAAGTTGGTGTGCATAGAAGATCAATATTGGAACTAGTAGATAGTCAGGCGTCACAAAATTTTGTAAGCGAAGAATTGGCGAGGAGTATTGGAAAATGGCACCCTTTCCTGTCAGAGATAGTACCTGGAGTGGAGCCACATGCAATAATACTTACAAGATTCTTGGAAAATTGTGTATGGAGGTAACGATATCGACAAAGAGATTCAATATTGAAGTAATGGTTACACCTGGCCTACGGAACCACTTAATACTTGGTAAAGAACTTTTAACGAAAAATGGTGTAAGCATTGATAACCGGAGTGGTATAATTTATTTGGGGTGTGATGTTAGAGTCAAAATTGCACGGAGAAAATCAGATGGAGCAAATAGAGAAATGGCAGCAATTAATGATGCATTGGGTGGATTACAAATAAAACTCCTTGAGAACCAAGAGCAGTTAAAAGATGTCATTCGACGACATCCCAGCGTTTTCGGCAAAGTTGGAAGGACAAAAACTGTCACAAATAAGATCGAAATAACGAAGAATTCCCTTAATAAATTGAGACCATACCCGTACAATAATGAAAAACAGCGGGTATTGGAAGAAATGATGGAAGAGATGGAAGGCGATGTCATTATAGTACCATCCACATCGTCCTGAGCCGCACCCGTCGTATTACCGAAAAACAAGGATGGAAACTTTCGATTGTGCGTCGACTATAGAAAGTTAAACAATTTGACAAAAAGCAATGCATTTCGGATTCCAGGTCTACAAGAGATGTTTTGGAAAGCCAATGGGGCCAAAATATTTTCTACATTGGATCTTCAGACTGGTTATTGGCAAATCGAAATGGAGCCACAATCGCAAGACTACACCGCATTTGCCACCCCAAGAGGTTTCTATCAATTTCGCGTCATGCCATTTGGAATGAAGAATGCTCCAACTACGTTCCAGATCTTTAAGAACGAAGTTTTATCCGCATATATCGAAGATTTCTGCCAAGTTTACCTAGATTACATACTCATATATACTCGATCAGTCAAGGAACATTTGCACCATCTGTATCTTGTACTTGACAGACTAGAACAACATGGGTAACTTGTAAACCAAGCAAATGTGTCATTGGCAATAAAGTAAAATACAGCGCTCCAATGATGTGTGTGAAATTAGCACCGCCATTTTGAAAAATAAAAAACTAATCATTTTGCTAGTTTGTGCTCTACGTTGTGCCGCAAGACGATCTTAGAAATTTTGAAAAATGAAGCGAAAATTCGAAAAAAACTATTTCAGGTCCATCACCGCCATTTTATCGGAATGATAAAAAAATGGTTGTGCTAGATTGTGCTAAATTGAGCTAGGTTGTGCTAGCTTGTGCCGCAAAACGCAATTCGATATCGCCATTAGTTTCGTAGGAAATCGCGTTTGAAAAAAAAACCGCAGAACCGCCATTTTGTCGGAATGAAATCAAATGGTTGTGCTCGATTGTGCAAGGTTTGTGGTGCAAACCGCATTTCGATATGAAGCGAAAATTACATCTTCACTTCATTTAAGAATATAAATAACAAATAAAGTGTTCATGTGAAGTTAATTTATTAAAATTATTTAAAAGAAATAAACATAATACGTTCCTGAACATTTAATATTTACCTGCTTATAGACAATATGTTGGTGAAATGAAGTGCGCAGACACACCCCTTTACATTCCCCTCTTCCTGCATCGGCGCTAAAATTTTACCTAAATGGTCTGCATCAACTAACATGGGCTTTTTTCCTGTTGCAACGCATTAAGATGGATCGCAGCTAAATTTTCTTCTCATCGCCGTTGTTCTGTGCCACGTGGATTATTAGTCCATTTTCGGATGAATTTCAACTAAAAGGAACATGTAAGTGAAATTTAAATGACTAGCGTGTCGAAATTAATCGAACCATCGGTTCGTTCACTAGCAAGATACTCAAACCTTTCATGTATTTAGTAATAAGAATACCCTTTTTATTTTATTATTCGTTTCTTTTCACTATAAAGACTTGCTATGTTCGACAACCAACCATTCATGGGGTACGCGACCAGTTCTATCCCGGGAACAGTGTAATTGTTCGCGATGTATCCCTAAAAGAATTTTCGGTTGGAATTTGGAGCATACCAAGGACCTTCTCTGTTTTGTTTCTTTTTTCCTCTTTCCAAAACATTTTTATATTGTATATTGGATTTATCCGGTTATTGGCAGTCTAGAACATGAGTAAAATGATTTGAAAAGGGGGTACATTTGTAATTTATATAAATATGACAGCCAATTATTTTATGTTGTATAGTAATGTTGTAGCAATCATGAATAAATGTAACGTGATGTTAAGGGTCGTATTAATGTTTTATTTTTGGACCATGTATAACCTACTAAATAAATATTTACTAACTAAATCTGGTGAAAATCTTTGTTTAGGTACTAACTATAGTTTCAATGAACAATAAAATAAAAGACACATAATGAATCAGTCTCATACTTCTGCATTTATTTCACCAACTTCAACTTCCCCGATTATCCATAATTTTCAGTCCTGTCCATCACAATTAACAGAGTCACCACAGAAAAATCATCACATCAAGAATATATTAAATGATTTTTACTTCATAGTATAAGTGTCATGCCGGTCCTGGGGCACTACTTTAATATTTCTCCACCAGAGGCATTGGTGGCGCTACGATTGGTGGTTGTGGTTCAGAACTTTGCTAAGCGATTGGAGGGGTAGGGGCGTGTGCTCTGAAAGGTTCTGATCAAGGCTAAGTTTGGAGGATGGTATTGGTGGGAGCGCTGCGATCGTATTGGCGCGAGATTTAATTGAGAGGAGTCAATTGATAGTCATAGCAGGTGTTTTGATTCCCGATGGATATGACGTAATTCATTAGTTGTTAAAAAAATTTTTTTTGGAATTATACTTCATTTTTTTTATTGCATTGTAGGGAAGTTTGCTGATTCGGTAAATTTGCGTTTATTGTAATGATATATCTTATTACATACAAATATGACGCAATTCATTACTTGTTAAAAATTTTTATTTTTTTAAAATCATATTTCATTTTTTTTATATTGTGTTGTAAGGAATTTTGCTGATTCGGTAAATTTGCGTTTATTGAAATGATATATCTTATTACATAAAAATTTCTATTAACATTTTCTCCAGAACACAATATCAGCACATCTGATCAAATAACCATGTGATTTTTTGCATTTTTTTTTTGTCGGCGTGTGCTATGATATATGATGCTATATCTGATAATTGTTCTAAACTTACTTATTCGAACATGAGCACCAACTTTAAACATTTGTTTTGGTCCCACATCTTAATGTGATTAAATGAATTATTCAAAACTTGTTTTTCATTATCTTTGTCTACTTATGATGGTTTCATTCGAATTGTTCGATGATAAGAGTAGTACTAATCAATTTCGGTAATATTTTTAACCATTTATAATTACCATACAGACTGAAATGTTTATGCATCATCGATTTCAGTGTACGTATACTCTCTACAATGCACGCCTTTTTTGCTGAACACACGGAATAATGGTTTATGTTGTACTCTTTCATTAACCTTTTAAATTTTTCATTGTAAAATTCAGTACCATTATCTGTTTGTAGGTTTTTCGGTGTGTGATCTTTTATAATCTGCTCCATAGCAGTAACAACATCCACAACGTTTTAAGACTTTAGTGAAATAGCCCCACTGTACTTGGAAAATCAATCGATTACAGTCAATATATATTTAAAGTTGGTATTTTGTCTAGCGTACGGTATCATCTCTATCAAGTCAGCATGATACAAATCATTTATTCCTTTTAGGATCAAAATGGCGATGCTTACTTCACACACATGCTCCAATGGCTGAACAAAACGATGGATAGTCGAGCCAAATTAACAAGATGGCATTGCCATTGGGAGCCTATGATTTTGAAATAATGCATGTCCCCGTAAAAGAAAATCAAGCCGCCGACTGCTTGTCCAGACAACCACAGGGGAAGACTAAAGACGAAGAAGTGGAGGACATTACAGAGTGGGTGATTGAAAAGAGGGCAAAAACACATAATGTGCTATGATATATGATGCTATATCTGATAATTGATGACCTTCGTACGTGTTTTCATTGTGGTAATTCTCGAGGGATATGACGTGTTTCAACAAGAAATTTATATACGTATATCAGCACCGCAGATCATTTTATACAAGCAAAATATTACATCCGTTATACAAGCAAAATATACGCGCATATTATAAAATTGATTATCTAGCAAATTATCACGTTCATTTTATAAAATGGATTAATTAGCAATTTGCCGTTAAATATGATTTTTTTGTTGTTGTTATAAAATTGCGACAAATTCTAGGAAATATTAAACATTTATATCAATGGTAACCATTTTTTTAAATAAAACATTACAAACATCCGCTGTACAATCCAAAGCCACGCGCCTTTTATAAAATTGATTAATAAGCAATATGTCATGAAATATGATTTTGCTTGATCAACGTGATGCACACTCGACGACATACGAAGATGCCAGGATGAAGATCGAGATGTTACTGCCATCAGAAGATATATCATTTTGATCACAATAGTCCACTGAAAAATATTCTACGTCGACGAGTGGACAGAACAAGAGCTAATTACACCATGGCCGACGGGATCCTAGTCAAAAGAAGGTACAAGAAGTGGTTCCCGAAGAACACCGGCTGGGTTTCTAATACCACGACAACGATGAAGCAGCACACCCTGGTAAGAGAGAAACGTATCGTCAAATCCGTAATCGCGTCTTCTGGTATGGGATGCAAGATGACCCAGATATGTAAAAGGGTGTGATTTATGTGCTAGAGTAAAGCCACTGAACATCTATCTATCTATGAGAAGTCAAAGACCTACTTCACTACTGATGTTTTCATTAGATGGATCGAAGCATTTCCATTGGGGGCCACGTCGCCCTCGAAGATAGCCCAAGTACTAAAAGATGAAGTATTTAGTCGTTATGGATATCCTAGAGCAGTACTTAGTGATAATGGTCTCCAGTTCAGATCAAAAGAATGAAAAGCAGTGAATAGAGATTGGAACACAGAAATATGGACCCCTCCAATATACCATCCAAGAGTCAACCCCACGGAACGCCAGAACCAAGAATTAAAAAACTTGTTGCGTTTGCATCTGTTGGATCAAGCACAAAATTGAGACCAAAACTACACAAGTCACTATTTGCAATACGAAATCATGTGAATAGAACAACTGGATTTTCGCCTGCCCAATTGTTACTGGGGGTAGAAATGAAGAAGCCTGGGGATTCGCAAATGCAAATAGAGGAAGAACCACAAGACCTGCAAGAATGGGTCAATGAGCGGGGCCAAGTACGCAAAGAGAATGTTGAGAGAGCTCGATAAACAATGTTGGCCCATGCCGAGGAAAACGACCAAGTGAAGACGGTACTCGTTTACCAACCTGGAGAGTCCGTCTAGATGCGTAATCAAGTACTCAGCAGTAAGGTGAAAGGTGTCCATAGTGGATGGGCACCGAAGTGGAAACGACCTTACAGGGTGCTAAGAAGTTTATCAGTTGGAATCTATGTACTGGATACAGTGCCTTCCACGAAAATGCATAGAGGTCTCTTCAAGCCGGCCAGTGCAAGGACCGCCGCCAATGAGAATCTGTGAAGATTGAGTGTGGGGAACGAGGTGTTCGGCCAACTACTTTCGGATCGATTTGGGGGTCAAGGACATGGAGGTGATGGAAGACCACGAGATGTACCAGATGTGGACGAGCCAGAGGCCAGAGCAATAGAACCAGGGTACTTGCGGCCCAACGACCGGCAATTAACATCAGGCGCCGTTGATAAAGAACTAAGTAATTTGCACGTACACTTTAAGATAGCAAGCGTACATTAAGCTAAAACAAATCCTAAACTAATTCTTATAAGTTAAAATTGTTCAACCAAAAATATAATATAAATAAGAAAATATGTGTGGAGCTCTAAATACAAGAAAAAGTATAAAAGGAAAAATATTTAAGATGAGAATATTGTTATCCTTAAGATAGGAGTTTTTTTTAACTATAATCGCAAAAAGAAAATGATATTGAAAAACAGTAGAGTTTGTTTTTTCTTAAAATTTATTTTTTATATAAAATCAAACAAGATTTATTTTATTGAAAAATGTTTAAAATCAAAAATTAAAATCAAAAACTATTTTATTCACAAATAAATCAAATGTAATTTATTTCATAAAAATTCAAGTATGATTTTGTCAAAGAAAACATGTTAATAAGTATTTTTTTTGTAAATAATTAGTTCACACAGAAAAGTAGGCCTTCTTGCGAAGTACATAAACAAGATATCATTTATATGCAGATGTTCAATTGGCGAACTGCACTAGCTATTTGTAATAACAAAATATGTTTTTTTTACAATGTTTTTTTTTTAACACGTTGTTGTACTGATAGTATATATAGAGCAGCTTCGCACAATTGAAAATCCGTTAAAAATTTACATTTATTCGATTAATTTCAGTTAAAAATTGACAATTGACAATTGACAGTTATAAACTTGAAAACTAAAAATTGTTGAAGAAAATTAAATTAAATTTTTTTTTTAAACTGAATAAAATAAGGTTTGAGTTTCATAAAATTTTAGTTTTATTTCATATTTTTCAAAAAAGTGCGTGTTATCAAATTAGCAATATTTAGTAAAACTTTTACTAACATTTTTTTTTTCTTGTGTTGAGTATCGTAATCTCAGAAACACAAAATTTGGTTTATCTCCCTTAATATTTGAAGAATCGAAAAATTTATCAGGAGTTAAGTTGTAGGTACTAAGTTTTACTATAATTTTGTGTCTTATCATTTTTTTGTTATACTAATATTTGCAGAAATATTTTCAATTAAATACTGAAAGATAAAATTCTTAATATCTCTGTTTACATTAGAGTTTGAGAAAAATTATCAGGAAATGATTTGTAGCAAATTTTATTTTCTAAAACTGTACTCCTTATAGATTTACGATTTTTCTAATATTAAGAGAGAGATATTTTTTACCGACGAAAAGAAGGAGGTTCTCAATTCAACCTGTATATTTTTTTGAATGTTCATAACTTTTTATAGAGAGGTCCGACTTCGATAATTTTTTTTTTGTTGGATAGAAATTTATTCAAGTTGGTTCCATAATAATGAAAATAATAATTTCAAATTTTAGCCACAAAAAAAAGACTTCCCGGCGCTTCCACTAAAGAATATATATATATATATATATATATATATATATATATATATATATATATATATATATATATATAACGATATTGAGTGCTTTGAAAGTATTTACACACAGACAATATACAGGGATTATGTTATGGCAACACAGTGGGTGAACAATCCATTTTTCCCTATTTTTCTACCCTTAGACACTTGTTTTTTTTCAAATTTTATGGTACCAACTTCAAAGTATGCCCAATCCATTAAAAAAGGAATTATTTAAATCGGACTACTCTGTAAAAATTTATGCGTAGTCATACATAATATATATATAAATATATATATATATATTACATATATATATATTATTATTATATTTTACAGAGTAGTCCGATTTAAATAATTCCTTTTTTAATAGATTGGGCATACTTTGAAGTTGGTACCATAAAATTTGAAAAAAAACAAGTGTCTAAGGGTAGAAAAATTGGGAAAAATGGATTGTTCACCCACTGTGTTGCCATCTATGAACCGATTCTGTTGAAACTTGGCACGCCTATATAGTTCTAATAACATGTACGAAAAAAGAAAGGCACTGAAAAGTGGAAAAAAAACTTTTTAACAAAATATAGAACCAACGAAAGAAGAAAATAATTGAAAAGCAAAAAATAAAATACTGAACTTTATACAAAAAATTTAATCTTCGAAAAAAGAAAGGAACTGAAAAGCAAAAAAAACTAAGTCAATGCAAATACCTAATTAATTTTGAGTCGGCGCCAAGAAACTCCATCGAAATGGGCAAAGGGTCAATCTGATTTTCGGTTAAAAGTAAGTATTACAAAATAGTTTTTTTTGCTTTTCAGTTCCTTTCCTTTTTCGAAGATTTAATTTTTTTTATAAAAGATTTTATTTTTTGCTTTTCAGTTAACTTCTTTTTTCCTCGGTTCTATTTTTTGTTAAAAAGTTTTTTTATTGTAAAAATTTTTTTTTTTTTTAAATCAACCGACTTCAAAAAACACATAAAGTCACTATATTAAAAAGCTAAGAATAACAATTTACAGATTTAATCCAAAAGATAATTCTTGCCCAAACTTATGACGTATTAGTTAGAACATGTAAATATACAAGGTATATTAAGTTTGGTCAGGACTGTAATGCTTAAAAATATTGATCGTAGGCATGAATGTTCGGTATACGTGTTCATAAAATTTGGCAATTTCCGCATGTCCGTCCGTCTGTCTGTGGACACGATAATTCGAGAACGACAAGAGATAACGAGCTGAGATGTGTTCTAGAGCAAAAAAGTAAGGTCAAGTTCGTTAATGGGCAAAATCGGAATATTTTTTTCCAAATCAAAGAATTTCTGGTTTGAATATCATAAAGTTTTTGTTTTATTTAATTTTTAATATTTTGTGTGTTTTTGTCTGTGTCGAGTATCGGAATCTGGCGCTCCTTTAAAGGCTAAAGAGAGCCAAGATACCGCGACAATATATACCAAGTAATCCCCCTACTTCTAAACCCTTTTCCCTGGGCAATATGGACTATTTACGAACTTGGCCTTTCACATTTCAAAACCACTTCACATTTATTCCAATCAAATTAAACCTATAAATTATATTGATAATAATCATAATAAATAAGTTAATACCCTCCTGTGGGTCCACCTTGAGAACCTCGTGGTGGGAGGGCTTAGCACCTAGCCTGCAAGCCAGGAGGAGGGGAAGTTAACGGCACTGAACCCAACTTCTCAACGTTGGGTTCAGTGTGCGGATGGTGCGCGCTGGCATCATCGCCATCGTTGGTTTTGGTGTGCGGTGTTCGTACACTGTCGCCGACAAGTAATGTAACATTACTCTGTCGGCCACGTCACGTGGCCGACAGAGTCTTCGTTAAAGATTTTTTACTGGCCTCAGTTTCTCCGAGAACTGCTGTGAGCATGCTCTTCCGAGGTAGGGTGTGCTGGACTAGGATAGTGTGCAATGAATGCAGAGATCAGAATCTGCATTGCTTTGGGACAGTTCCAGTTCGTTTGCGTATTCCGGGACTGGTGAAGTGGAGGCCGGGCCCCAGAGTACTGGGATAGAACTAATGAAGTCCGAGGGTAAACCTGCTCCCGGCTATTCCAGCTCTCCCCGTTGCACATGCTGGCTGGTTTTTAAAATAGTTTATGGACAAATTTAATACCCACAAACAAACGGAAATTCCACCTTCCGTAAAAGGAGTCCCGGGAGGCGTCCCGGCTATCACCCAAACGTCGGGAAGACCAAACTCCCCTAAAGATAAAAGGATGTTTCGCGGGAACTTGGCATCGCTTCCAGGTAAAGTGGATTCCGGGCCGTAGAGTTCTGGGGTAGGACTAATGAAGTCCGAGGATAAACCCACTTCTGGCTATTTCAGCCCGCCCCATTGAACCCGAGGGCTTTTTTTAAAAATAGTTTATGGATAAATTTAATACCTTCCCGGGTCCCGGTTATCACCAAAACGTCGGGGGGACCAAACCCATCTCAAAATATCATTAAGTATTTTTTAATAAAGAAAAAGGGTGACTCAAGCGATTTTAAGTCGGTGAGGCCCTTTTTAATAGCAAAGAAATTGTACGAGGTAGAGATAGAGGTACATTGTAAAGGCTGCCCTGGACGGGCTACACTTCGACCATAAGGTCCATTGTGATGCCTTGGGATGTGAGGATGTGAGTGGAATGGAAGGAATTTGTGAGTAGACTAGGAATTGGTAGGAAATGCGGCTGCAGCCGACTTTGATAGGAACTATGCCGATATTCATCTGGAGTTCGTGAAGGAAACTGCAGAAAACCTTCTCAAGCATAGCCGGTTACTTCGTTCTTGTCCATTCGCCGACAGTTTAGTCAATCAACCGCCCTTTTTTTATATAATTGACAAACTGCCGATGTCGGGATTCGAACCCATAACCTCCCAGTTTCCAAGTACTGCATACTGCGCAGACATGACGCCTTAGACCGCTCGGCTGCTTGGCTGGTAATTGTACGAGGTTGTGGGATGTCTCAAAGCCGTCAGACAAGTGCACAATGGGTGGTTGGTCGAAACTTTCGGCGACAAGATCACTAATGACCGATTTTTATGTCTGAAGATGTTAGGCGATCATGAGGTCGAAGTATCGATCCATTGTTCCACAGTTCCCAGGAGGTGAACTTTTGCAGAGACCTCATGATTTTGCTCCATCGAGAACATCGTCGAGAATATATCAGACCAAGGAGTAGGCCGAGGCCAGAAGGATTAAGTGGAGGCAGGATGGTGAGTTGAAAGACTCGCCTCTCCTCCACTGACTTTTAACAAAATTAACTTGCTAGCAACAGTTGATGCTGGCATTCAAAAATATCCCCGTGCGTCCGTACATTCCAGCACCGATGCGATGCTATCGGTGCCAGAGACACGGACACACGGCAAGTAGATGTGATCGGCCTCAAATTTGTGTCTGCGGGGAGCCATTGCACGAAGGAAGACCGTGCAGTAAGCCAATAACATGTGCAAATTGTGGTAGTAGTCACTCACAAATACAAAGAGAAGATGGCTATCCAGAATGTGAGAGTTCTTGATAAGCTCACATATCCTGAGGCGCGCAGGAGAGTGATGGGTTCCGGCTCTCGCATTCAGCCTACCGTCTCCTATACCCGCGTTACAGCTACTCCCGCCGCTTCAACTGACGCTTCCAAGCTCATAAAAGAGCTCGCTTCGCTGATGATGAAAATCACCAGCAAGTTTTTTAAAAAAAAAAAAGAAAGCCAAGCGTCAGTAAGGCCAGCTAAAATTACCAGAACGACGTAGGAGGGACCCATTCAGACCCCTCCTAAATCTACAACAAAAAGAAAACGTGGGACCCTTAAGACTGATGCGAGAGTTTCGGAGGTGGCATCAAGAAATCCACCTCAGAAGCAAAATCGATTGAGATCGTTCAAAGACTCCAACTCTAACCACATCTGGAATGAGTCAGCTCTGCAGGCGGAGCTAAGCTTACCGAAGCCGAAATCAGCTTCCCGGACCGTGAATGTGATTCTCCTACATAGTGATTACGTCGGGGTCGGAGTCGGATTCCGTTTCTTTCTCCGACAAGGAGACGCATGAAAATTATATAGCCTTCAAAAGAAGATCTATAGCAGTAAAGACTATACGAGATCAGAAAAGGCTATCTTGGGACCAATGTGTTTCAATCACCAATACCTCCACACCGTCTTCTGTGTTGTGGAGGAAAGTAAAAGCAGTTTCGGGGAAATTTTCCTCGTCACCGGAAAATTTTCCTGGTCATCTGACAGCCTGTTGAAATTGCTGACCATTAAGCGGAGCATTTCGAGGATGTCTGTATCTCCCAAAACTATGACCCGGATTTCCTGCAGGTCAAGATGTATCACGAACAACATGATGATCTTGATTTTTTCTCGAATGAATCCCTCCAATATAACAACGATTGCACAATACAACAACTACTGGAGGTTCTAAAGGGATCAACATATACATCACCTGGCCGGTATAATGCATTATGCCATGATCCAGAATTGGCCTCATCCTGGTGCAGATTATTGGTAGATCTATACAACAATATTTTTCGACAGGGCGTTTACCAAGGTAATGAATGTGCTTAAAGGATTGGCCGGTACATCATTTGGAGCAAACCAGAAAATGCTACAGCAGTTTTATTCACCGCTGGTTCTGCAAAGGATGGATTATGGCTGTGTAGTGTTCTTCTCCACCCGGACGTCGGGCTCAAAATCCTAGATCCTATTCACCACGCAGACATTAGACTTGCTACAGGAGTCTTTCGAACAAGTCTCTCTATGTGTAGTCTATCTGTCGAGTCGGGATTGCTCTTATTGAGGTTGAGGCGTGAGCTCCTGCTCCTCAATTATGTCACGAGGGTATGGACCAAGCCCAGTCATGTCAACTTCCCGACTCCCTTCACAAAAACAAGATTTCTGAGGAGACTCTATGAAAGACGTACCACGGTCGCAAAACCTTTGACCGTTCGAACACAGGAGCTTTTAGAGAGTCCTTATGTCGAATTCGCTCAGGCACTCCCCTATACTTTTCATGAAGTACCTTCTTGGCTGATCCGTAAAGTTAGGTGCCGCTTTGGCCTGTCTGGCCCCCGTAAAGAAGAGACCAGTTCCCAGTTCTATCGGACCTGCTTCCAACTCGAATACAATGGCTCTCTGTGCGTGTATACGGATGATTCCAAATCCATTTCTGGTGTAGGGAACGCTATTGACATTGGTAATAGCTCACACACTTGTTCGGGGTCCCCACTGACATCCGTGTATACTGCTGACATATATAATTTTGCAAGCCGTGAAATATTGTGAAGATTTTCCGAACCATCACCATATATTCCTCATTTGTTATGATTTGTTAAGCGTGCTGCAAGCATTAATGTGCACGCTTTCAAGAGCCTCTCTGGTGCAAAAAATTCAGCACATATCCATCGTTTTTGTATGGATGTCTGGACACGTAGGTATACATGAAAAAGTGTTAGCCGATGAAGCTGCGCCGGTCGCGATTATTTCAGTATACTCTTCGGAATTAATGAAAAATGGGAGCGTGAGTGGAACAACCTCACAGAAAAGCTCAAACAAGTCAAGCCAAGCATTAGTCAGATGCCAGCACCTGTAAATCTGATGAGGATAATTACATTTTTAAATAAATTTCCCTTTTACGTGTTTATGTGTTTTGTTATGTACAGCCTCGTACAATTTTCTCTGCTTTTTTTATTGTTTTGTGTTTTTAACTTATTTATGGTTTTTATCTGTGATATTGTGGGCCCTTACACCCACAATATCACATTTTATAACATATAGTTATAAGTTTTGTCGTTTTTATCGTAATTGTGTGGGCTCTTTACACTCACACTATCACAGGTTATTATTTTTAAGTTTTTTTATCTATTGCAGTGACGGCCTTTTACACCTTCACTGCAACGCTGTTATACCTTTTCGGTTGTCGTTTTTGTTTTGTTGTTTTTTTTATATAGTTTATATTTTGTTGTTATATTTCTACATAGTCAATTCATTTAACTAGGTAGTGTTGTGATAAATCTTTGATATTTTTTGTTTTGTTTTTATTTTTGTTATTTTATAGTTTTTTAACTTGAGGGAGCTTATGAGCTAGCACTCGAAATCTTCGAAATAAATATAAAAAACCCAAAAATTAAACTAGGAAATTATTATTTTTGCTGGTTTAGACTGGATGAAAAACGACCCAATAACGTTCTAACTAAGCCATAGCCAACTATACTTCCTATTTAAAAAAACACAATTTAAGGTCATATCTCGAAAACCAACCTTTTTTCTCAAACTTTCACGACACCACTGAATTATACCTAAAAAAGTGTCTTAAGAATGTAAAAATTATTTTCATCAAGCAACTTTACAAACAACCAAGATATTCTCAATTGTTTAAGTCGAAAAATCGAACTTTTGCTTATAACTCGCAAACAAAAGATGCTATCAAATTTTTTTTGGGACCCATGAGTTAGTCTCAAAAAAAGAGATCGAGAATGTGCCATCTATGTTTTTCTATCTCTTATAGTAACCGAGTTACCCCATAAAACCATCGAAATTTGCCCACTCTGTACAAAATTATTCTTACAAAATTTTATATTTTTCTGATTTGGCATATAGTGGAAGCAATTAGTATTTCAGATAAAGTGATTTCTAGACCATCTACATCTATTTCTCTCAAAAATTGTCTCGGAACATAGATACCTGGTGGACAAAATATAAGCAGATGCTCCAGCTTCTCCTTGTGATGTGAATCACATAAAGTGCACAATGATTCACAGTTAACAGTGTATACAATCGTTTAAAAACAATTCTTAGCACTCTTTCACCATAAATGCATACCTGAGCTAAGAAGGGAACGAATAAGATGAGGCAGTTCAATCTCGGATAATCTTCTACATATTCATTTATCACAAAATATGTGTTTTCGCTGTGTCCTTGCTCCGAATAATATCGCCGTATGATGTTAGGATTGCTTATCAATTATGGCTGTCAATTCTACCCAGCATTCTGAAATTGGCATTAATAGAGGATTCTACCTTGTTTAATTGCCAGAGTCAGTCGTATTTGTCCTAGATATATGGTGATTTCGATGCAAGGTTCTTCATTCTGATGTAACACATCGTGGACAATCTTCTATCATTCATTTTCAAGATATTACGCCACCACATCAAAGTAAGACGTTATGCGAACACAGAGATCGGACTAGTGCCAGGCTCTATCCATTTAATTAAATATATACAAGTGTGTTTCTTGGCAATAGGGAATATGCATGAAAATTTTTTTTTACTTGACTTGAAGCATGTTTACTTGACAAATATCAAGGTAAAATTACTTTTTAAACAACTTTAAAAATAAGCGAGATATGAATGATTGAAATTTCCGATTAGACAAAGAGGGTGATAGCCCTCTTGATATGTTATGTGACGTCATATTACACTTTCACCATTTAAAATACACGTAAAACTCCGTTTTTAGTACTTTTGCAAGAAAGAGGCAGATAATAATCTTTAAAAGCTTATAGCTTCCTTGATATTTGTCGGATTTTAATTTCGTTTTTAAATAGTATTAACAGTATTTTCATATTCTGAAAATAAATGTGTCTCTTCTAAATATCTTAAGGCCCAAATTGAAGCGGAATATAACAGTGAATTGACCACAATATAGTTGTGTAACTGATTCCGTTCTAACCAAGATACACATTTGGAAGTTGCTAACGTTGCCATGAATTTTGTGTGTAATGCTTTAGAGTTGGAGAAACAAGACAATGAAGAGAATGGGATGCCTATTCCACGCTCGTCTGACTCTTGCAAATCTAGTCCACTCGTTACCAGTATGGCGTTTAAATTCATCCATCATCTTGGGTTCTGCCTTCTTGTCTTCTTTTTTTATAGTTTATGTCCTGTGTTATGTAACCGGACCAAAACCATTTCAGTTTTTTTGCCATGAATACTGCATCTTGGTTATTTGTGTGTTCGAATTGACTCTATTGCGCCAATATTATTTACATGTAAACTATATGTAGAAGTGCGGCAATTGCTGGGCACACAATTCAACATGACAAGAAGTTACCTACACTAAAGGAACGAAGGAACACTAAAAGTGGCGATACTATAAGTTTTTCCTGCCGTGCGTGAAAATGGCTGAAGATCACATATAGGCCTGGAACCTGCATTCAAATAACTTTCTAACCGATCTTTGATACTTTCACTTCACACAAAATTGCTGTTCTGTTAGATATATTTGCATAAATTCCGCCATTAGGATTTATATTGTTAAGCCACGTGTCTGAAACAATAAAAAAATATAATAACATCTTCGAAATAAACGTTGCAATACGTATTTTACCTATATATTTCTACTCATCCGTTTCGCTGGAACTAATTCTACGTTTGTCGACTCGTTATTCTACTTGGTAATAATTCTCAACAATTGGAGATCCATCTAAGTCCATGTTCAATAATATCATCGTCGCGGTAGCTGATTTTCGAGGAAAATATTTGTCGTATAACCTAGAGTGTCATCATCACCAACCGATATATGTGGTTGATTAATCTGGGACTAAAGTCGTCTTTCGAAATCGTTGGAGTTATCCTAAAGGTAAGTTTTGTTGTTTTCTTTTCGGTGGAGGTTGTTTAGGTGATAACGCAATACAATCCCGGATATATTTGTTCACGTGTTCAGAACATCTGTATTCTACACATAACGTGAACATTCCTGTGATTTTTATTCTGTAAAAACAGTACGTTTTCACAATCTATCAAATAGGGAATTTTAGTACGAACTGTCAGCTGAAACAATTTCACCGCGAATTTTGAATTTAAATTAATTTATGTACGAACAATAAAACTCGTTCGTGCACTCTCAAATTCATTAAACCTAGTGATGGTTCTTTGATCTGCGGCCATTCTGATGAGTTGATAGCTCCAAACATCACTATTTTCACACATTTACACTCTTTATAATTATGTTTTGGCGTTACTCAATTGATCAACCTATTGAATTTTGAATTTGAGTTGAAACAACAGTGGCAAAATAACTTCAATAAGACAAATACTATTGCCTATACTTTGCTAGTAAATGTACATCGAGCTGTTTAAAAAAATAGTACACAACAATCTCAAAGCTTTGTCCTATTACGGATATTATGGCTTGTAACTCGATCTCGCAATCGCGTATTGAATATATCTCTCTCCATCATTCTTTGATACACTGCGATTGTTTTGTTTGTTCTGTCTTTTCTAGTCCAAGTTTGACATCCATACAGCATAGATGCATGTATCCATAACTTTCTGGTTTTTCAATATATGTAATACATCTTCTTTAAATTTCTTTTGTTTCTTTATTATCAAAAGTAATCAGCTGTCCTATGTAGATATAGTCTTCACTATATTTCAAGTCAATTCCTTCTACAGATATTTTAATATGTTCACCGTTGGTAATGATTGCAGTTAAATTAACGTTTATGGATAACTAGATATCCTCCGTTAATATTTAAGCCACAATCATACCATGTAAGTCATCGGAATTCAGTCCTTAATATGCAGTTAAATATATCTGCAGACAGTGGGTCACCTTATCTCACGCCTCTGTTTTGTGCAAAAAATGGTCCTGATATCTCTGTTTCTACATACATATTGTTATTTGTATATATTTCTTCTATGAGCTTTATATATTTATAATGTAATATCCTGCAATGTAGAGCATAAAGCATATATTTATGAATCACAGAGTCAAACGCATTATTGAAATCTATAAAGGCCATATATATTATTCTTTTGTATTCTATAGTTTTTTCTATAATTTGGTTTATTGTCAGTATGTGGTCCAAAGTTGAGCAACTTTTCCTGAATCCCACTTGATTAGGCGATTGATACTCAGTTAGGATTGAGGATATTTGTATTTGGAGAATCTTGCTAAAGGTTCTGTAAACAGCTGATGTGAGACTAATTGGCCGATAATTACAATTATTATTCCTTTCTCCTTTTTTATATATTAATGTAATTTTTATCAACCGCCATTCTTCAGGAACTATACCATTAACTAATATTTTATTAAATAGAATTTTCAACGGTTCGCATGATATTTCATTGCAAATTTTGAATGTTCGTAGGTAATTCCATCTGGGCCACCTGCTCTTTCCAATTTTAAGCTTTCTAATACATATCTCACCTCAGCAACACTTATACTTGGGGCGTATTTCTTCGTCAATAATATTAAGATCAAACTTTATATCTAATCTTTCTCATTCTTGTTCTTGATTGTAAAGTTTCTACTTTTTTTAGTAGATGAATTGCACTTTCCTAAAATGTCATTAATTGTTTTTATATGATAATCGTCTATAAGTCTTTACGAATAGCCCTTTTAGCAAGCTTTTTAATTTCGCAAAATTGTCTTTCTAACTCGGGTGTGCTAGGGTTAGTATTTTTAATTTCATCTCTTTTGAGGGTTTCCGGGCTAACTTATATTTTGTATACATTTGTTTGTATACAAAACAAATGTAGTATACTCGCATGTATTGATGTTATTTATGTGTAAATTATTTTTTCCCTTATATTTTTCTTTCCTGATGTGTTTAAGATTTACCACTAAAGATGTTCTCAACATTCTATGATCAGTATCAAATTCAATACGGCTCAACACTTCAATCTTAGCCGCGAATTTCAATAAATTTTTACCCTGATATATATTAAGCTACCACTTATTTGCTTCTATATATTTTTTTCCCAATTTTTTTCAACTGTGTATAATTTGTACAATTGTTCTGACTCGATCTATTTGTGAGAGTGTCTAACCCTTCTTTTTCTTATTCTTGAAAATGATAAATTATGGTTATCCAAACGTAAAAGATACAGGTTAAGAATAAATTCATTCAACGTAAAACATTCATTAGTCTGATTAATTCTTAATTCAGGCAATAATTTTGTAATCATTAATTTAACAAATATATATACATATATATATATATATATATATATATATATATATATATATATATATATATATATATATATATATATATATATATATATATATATATATAACTCTTCTGTCCGTGTGTATGTGACTGACCTCCTCCTAAACGGTTGAACAGATTTTGATGAAATTTTGTGTGTGTGTTCCAGTGGATTAGAGAATGTCGTTTCCATAGTAACTATAAACAATAATCGTTATACATCGTTTTATTTTGTCTATTAATAAATCCCATCAAAAACATAAATGAAAAAAAGTAAAATCCCAATTAATGAGTCGAGCTATTTATAAAGTAAATTAGCGAAAACTAAAATGTAAGAATGTAAGTGCAAAGTAAAATGAAATAAAAAAACCGTGCTTTAGATTTATTTTTTGCAAATACGAAAATCATATCAGATATTATATTTCAATTTGATCACACTAAAATAATGATCCCTAGAAAGTGATTTATGTATTCTCAGGAAATTCGAAGTTGAAGCAGCTCCTGCGTAACGAATTTTTTTTTCTTCAAATTAATTTTTGTTTTTATAAAAGCAATTAGACGCACAAACATAAGTCGAAGAACTCGAAAAGCTAGAAGCGAAAGGTATACAAGAGCAAGCCAAACTGACGAACAACGCGAACGCGGAATAAAGTTGAACGGAATCGATGGAATCGAAATCAACATTATAGAAATGTTGCGTATATTATATATATATATATATATATATATATATATATATATATATATATATATATATATATATAATATATATATATATATATATATATATATATATATATATATATATATATATATATATATATATATATATATATATATATATATATATATATATATATATTTATATATATAAAATATATTATATATATATATATACTTACTAAAACCATCACTCTAATTTCCGCTCATTATCCTGGAATTACTGGTGGATTACTTCAGTGATAATAAGTTCCTTATCAATCTACTATCTCTGCTCCAGCACATTAAGCTGCACACGCGATGAAAACATGTTCTGCTGTATCCGTCATTGAGCAAAATTCAGAAAGACCATTACATGATATTTTGAATCGCTCTCTATACCCTACGACAAAATCATGTCCACTCAACATCTGGGTTAGATAGAAATCTATCTCTCCATGTTTTCGGTTAGTCCATTCGACAAATTACTAATTAGACGCAAATCTAATCCAATGAGAGTCTAATGTACACTCCCATCTGCCAGCTGCTTTCCCAGTTGTACACTCCCATCTTTCTTGCGATTTGGTTTTCATTTCAATTCCAATTCCCTCCATATTTCCCCTAAACTGATCTCTCGAAAACCATAAGGTTGATTGATGAAATTTCAGCAATGTCGAGGGCTGCATCTGTCGAGAGGGTACGAAAACCACAGCACACCCTGAGAGCGATTCTCAGTTGTACCTTTGTAAGTACCGATAGGAGCTCTTTCCTAATGAATTCCGTAGTTTAGCAATAAGGTGTTCTTATATCTACCCGAATACATCCAACATGGACAGTGGTCTATACTTTGGTTGATCCATACACTTCACCGACTAAGTTACAAGCTTTGCACGTTTCCATATAAAGGGAAAGCTGCTATTGTTTAGCAGATTGTTGTAGATGTTCAGAAGAAGATTACCGTATGCCAAACAGTAGCTTTCTGACGCGAGAAAAAATAAAATTAAATTAAAATTTTAAACTAAAAGTTTTAAATTTTTTTAAGAGAAAAATAATTATCTTCTGGTATTGTGTGTTGTTTAAAAATGAATGCAATGATTGAGAGAAATGGAATTAAAATCAATAGATTTTGATTTTAAAAAATTATTTGAACGAAAGAAAGCTTGAAACTTATTGTTTAAAATTTTCTATGGAGGGTAAAATATCGGTAAACTTGATATTTACCACTGGAAGGGGACAACAGATATTATAAAGAACGAATGCCGAGAGGGATGGTCAGACCTCTCAAATAACCTTGAATAGACAAGAAGACAATTAGACGTGCATTAGAATATTATATGACAGTATATGAGTGAATTTGAATATTCGCATTCATATATAAGTGTATTTTCGGATTCGGTCACACCAAACTATTGAGCCATTAAATTAGTTGAAGAGCGAGAGGTGAACTCCTCAGGTGTGATCGTGTTGAAAGTGTGCTGGGATTAATGGGGATATTGTGTTACAGGTGTGGACGATAATTGAGTTGAAGTTAATTGTGTCGTGTGTGATAACTAATTTTTTACAAAATCGTTATAAGTCCGTTGATTACAAAAAAGCAGAGTTTTACTCTATCGTCCGATACGTCATTTCGGTCGCAGACCCAAATAAAACGATAACCAAATTTAACCAAAAGCCCTGAAGGGACGTTAACCAAAATTAAATCAATTTGAAAATTATTTAAAAGGGAAAATTTAAATGGTATCATCTGCGGCCTACGTCGACGAATTAACAAAATATTTTAAACAAACAATTAAATGTAATTACAAAAAAATTAAATGGATATTAATATTCCTATATGTCACTGAAGGTAACATTGTGCAACTAATTGAACTATTTGGAATTAAATACAAAACTATTTGGATTGGTAGAATTCAACTAAAAATAATGACTTAATATTCCATATTCAAAATTTAATATTCAATCCCGTATCATTTGCTAATGAATTTTGATTGTAACAAAACATAAATTATCGAGTATATGACTCCTTGGTTACGGATAACCGTTTAAAAGAGCACACTCAATTGTGAATATACCCTAGAATTGTTGAAAACTATTGATGCGAAAAATTCGCTTAAAAGGATATACCCGTTGAGAAATACACCCAAGGTATTCACTAGGAATACAAATTAATTATATTGACTGTTCTTTGGAGTGTCGCGGTGTATGAGCGAGTGAGCTGATTGACACGCGGTGAGATTCGGATGCATAAACGGGGGAATAAACGAGATAAAACAAGAAATGTAAATTGACCATTAATCGTGTTATGCGCAAGTGGAATAGTTTGTATAAGTTTAAGATGTGAACAAAATGTCCGCTGCTTATGAAAACAGTGGAGTGAGTAAGCAAAGAAAGAGAGAGTTTGTGCAGTTTAAAATTGGACAAAATGACCGCCGTTTATGTAACCGAAATCGCGTCCAAACTTGTTTACGTAGTGTATGAAATATTCACATTCATTTGAATGTGATATATGAAATTTTGGCTTTGAATTATACTGTAGGAGAATTACAAAAGGTAACGGTGAAACAATTCGAAACGATGGATGATGATGAGAGATTGCGTTCTGAAATGCTTGCTCGAATCTTCTTTATTTATAAAAATATCATTAATAGCGTAAATTGCGCTATGAAATGTGATTCATGATGCGAAACATTATGAATTTATTTTATAAGATCGAACGACGAATAATAATGAATTGAAGTGTAAGTTTTACGAAACGCGAAACAAAATAATGAAACTGGGATAGTACCAAACGATTCTCAGAATTTGAATCTGAAACGTTATAAATCTTTCAACCGACCTGACCCGTCCCGGGAAATTGAAAAGTGAATATTGAAACCGCAGTTTAATTTAAAAGGTTTAGAAAATATACAACGATTCGTGTGAAGCTCTCACTTGCACACGCGAGAATAAGTTAATATTCAAAACTGAAAGTAAATACGAAACAAATTTCGATCATCATCATCCAGAAGAATTAATAGATTTTTTAAAAAGAAATTATACGGATACGGAGGATGCGGAATATCGCTGTATTGACGCAGATACCCATTTTATATATACATTTGGAAATAAATTGAAACCAACTCATTTAGAGCGATGTGTATAAATTCTCCATGACACTCCAAAAAAAAAAACTAGTGAAGTATATGAATTCACCACGAGATTCCAAAGACAAGTGGTCGCCACGACATTCCAAAAACAAGTGGTCACCACGACATATCAAAAACCAGTGGTTATGTTTTTTGCGTGTCTCCTTATATTTATTAAGTGTTTCGCGAGAAAAAAGGAATCAATAACTTCGTGCTCTGGCGAATATCACCGACTGATACTACACTAAGACGTGAGGTGACATCCATTACTCAGTGTCAGAACTATGAGGTGACAATTCAACTTGTTCAAACCGTTCAGCACGAGAACGATGTTGTGACGATTTAATTTTGAAAGTTATGCAACTTTATTGACTCAAATGTCATTAATTTGAAAAATAAATTCGTCACCCTTCACTACCTCTGGGTGTAGAAGATCGGGACCTGGGCCTTTCCTCTCTTAAACTTGTGAACAGCGCTAGCCAGTTCCTCTTTTATGAAATCTATCCGCCATTTAAAGTTCCTGATTTCCTTGGCTTGGACCAGGGAGCAACAGTTCAAGAGCAATCTTCATCAGTGTGTCTTCATCTAAGTGTTTTTCTGGCTGACAGACCTTCCCCATTACTATTTTGTACCCAGTTCCCATATATCATTCTTCACTTCCATGAAACGTTTTTTCCAAGCCTCTTTTTTAGCTTTCAGTATGACTGTTTTGAAATCTCTTCTTGCTTTCGCATATTGTGCTCTCAGATTCTCTTTGATATTCTGTGTGATGTGCACACTTTGTTGTCTCTAGTAAGAGATCTTTTCTTACAGAGACATAAAGTTTTGCTAGCTGTTCGTTCGACCAGTCATTTGTTTACGTTTACCCCTTGAACCTCTTACAGGGAGAGATTTATTAAACAACTTTTTGCATGTTCATATCAGTGACTCGACATTCCACTCAAAGTTGTTTCTCCCGCGATTACTAATTTCTCACTCCAAAACCTACATATATTCCTGGAGGTCTCCCATTTTCCACCCAACAAAACCACTTGCGTTAACAGATTTCAGGGCCACTCCGTCCCATAGTTCAAATACAATGTATTGGCGTTCACTCAGCCTTTCATCTGCCAGCACCATCCAATTTTTTATCTTCTAAGCTATCAGGTCTGTGCTCAAATTAATATCAATTATTGAGCCGTTCACGCCGGATAAATTAAGGATCACTACCTTTGTTGTGTACTATCAATCAGATTTAGGGAAGCAATCCAGCCTATTAAAATTTTCCTCTCTTATCCGTGAATTAGCTCCCCCGCAGTTATGCTTTTGGCACATTCTTTTTTAGCTCTCGGATGGATTTCTCAAGATTACCTATGTAGTTGGTGAACTCCTCCATGCTGAAATTTGGTGAAATGTAGCAGCCGCAAATGAACAAATTCTGAGTTTCCACTATTACGAAACCCTCATGATCACCGTTGATTCCCATTACTTTTGGCTTTGGTGTTATGATCTTAATACCAACGTTTTGTTTTTGTCCGTATACCGTATATATATATGTTACTGTTACTGTTGTTACTAGGTTCGGACACAATTAATAAATAAATAGGTGTGTTCAAAGTCTAATGACAGCATCATGTAGCATCATGTAGAAGTGCTATAGCCACCCCCCGCCTGTCTACGTTGCATTGTAAGATCTTAATCTTCTAGTGTTTGTTTTTTTCCTGATTTTTTTCACCAAATTACGATAGACGGGATACTTAAAACTATCCGCTCTATGACCACTAGTATGACATTCGCAGCATCTCATTTGGACAAGTTGCTGCCTTGTGATCTTCTTTTACGCATTTAAAGCATTCATGTATTCTTCTTTCGTTTTTAGAGGCTTTTGCTCTGTGTTCATACCCGCATCAGTTAAAGCATCGTGTGGGTGAGATTTTTTCTCAATTCTACAATATGTCCACCCATTGGCTGGAATATGAAGATATGCATGCGTATAAACTGCCCCAAGTTTTTTCTCCATAATATTTAGTTTATGTGGTGCGTTGATATCCATGTGCTCTTCAATTCCGGCTCTGAAATCATCTTGCGTTACGAGTTCATCGATGTCTCTTATCACCAAGTTTTGTGTGTAGTTCCATCTTTGCGGTAGTATCAATATTTCCCCCGACATTTTTCTTGAAATTTTCTTGATTGTTATCTTAATGCAAACTTCGCCTTTTTTGTACTGAGTACTCTATGTCCCTTTAGATTGTGGACAGGCTACATTTCAACCATAAAGTCCATTGTGATGCCTAAGGATGTGAGTGAAGTGGAAGAAATTTTTGTGTATAGACTAGGAATTGGTAGGATATGCGGCTGCAGCCCACTATGATAGGAACTATGCCGATATTCATCTGGAGTTCGGAAGGAAACTGCAGAAAACCATCTCAAGCGTATACCAAGTAACGATCTATGCTTGAGAACAGTCTTTGGCGTTCATGTCCATACGCCGGCAGTTTAACCTCCCAGGTTCCAAGTAGGCATACTGCACAGACATAACGCCTTAGATCGCTGCCACTTGGACTAGTGGCCATCGTTTTCGACACCATCCTTAGCTCTCTCTGTTATGTTGGTACACACTTCGCCTTTTTTGTACTGAGTAGTCCATGTACCACCACTTCACATTCATGTGAATCTATTTGCTTTTTTATATTTATTAGGATGTCTACATACGATGAACTTTCATGTGGAGTAATTAGGCGTATCTATATCTTTCTTCTTTTTCTTCTCACGCATCCTTACCCACTCGTCTTCTCTAATTACTTTCGACAGTGGTTAACGTTGGTTTCCAACGCCCTTGTTTGTTGCCTCTTTCTTTTGATCCTCTTTCGGTGCAGTGTATACTGTGAAATCAACATCTTTCCTATTGCCTATACACTCTAGTACTTTCTGAGTGGGGTAAGTAGCTAATTCTCTTCTATCTGCTTTTCTAGGTTCAATAACTTTATCTATCCGTTTGAAGCAGCTCAGCATTTCAGAGGTTATTTTGCCTTTTCCGTGCTATGCGTACGTTCTTACTTCGCGGTTTCTTTCCGACGTTGATTCTGAGAGCAGGGTCGTATGTGTCACGATATTTACAATTTCTCCTAAGGCAAGTTTCCGATTCTTTAATAACCCTTGCTGTGGTATCGTTGATCCAGAATTCTGCTTCTTGTGACTATCAGCTGAGGCCCAGACCACATATTGTATTTTATCCTGCCCTCATAGAAGTTGTTTTCTCTTATACGGTGGTCGTTCTCCAATACGTCTCACCCGGCTATATAGATATCATTGCCTGTACGAGCTTTTCTTCTTCGGTTAATTTTTCAGAACCTCACGTATGCTTTCAACCATTAAATGACTTTTCTTTTAGTTTTCAGTCTGTTTGGCATCACAAAGATTAGCTTGAGGTTTTTTAGGATGTCTGACTTCAACCTCCTCAACTTTTACGCTAACATCGCATGTAGTCTTTCCTGAATAACATGGTTCAATTTCACAGCTTTTGTGAGCTTGGAAGCTATATTTTCTTGTTCGATTGCTTCATTTTGCGGAAATTATACCTCCCGCTCCATAATCAAGCGTTTCACCAGAGATCTCAGTGAGACAGTGATATCGCTAGTTTCCTTTTTCGTATTGGTGCTACTGTTCACACTCGTACATAATCGGTCCACCATTTTGTCAATTTTGGTTAATGTATCGTTTTCGAGACGAATGTTTTGTTGGATGCATCTCCACATTGTTACCAGCCATACGTTTCCTTTTGATACTGTTTTCTATGTCTACATTTACGTCAGATTTTGGGGTCTAATAGATATCCCCAGCCGAAACAGACCTCCTTGGGGATGTTTTTACTAACGTGCTCTTTTTGACGGGATCAAGTGTTGACCTCAATAAAGGAGGCTTTGGGAATGTTCAGAACCCGCACAAGTGACGTGGAGGTGACTTCGCTTAGATCGTCGTCAGGATACGTCCCTACATCTCTCGTAGACAACCAGACCAGGGTGTTCCCGAATGTGACTGTCAGAAAGCTGTGGAGTGAATCGGATAGGACGATACTCTTTCCGAACTACAGATCAGCTCCAAATATTGCAGAGGTAAAGCTAGAAGTGAAGCTGACTGACTGATCTATACAAACTCTTAGGTACTTCTAGACATGCTAGAAAGATGCGGTTTTTTGCATTCGACGCGAAATTGCTTGAAACCCACGTGAAAGACGGAAAACTTCAATTTTTTCATTACAACCTTCCGGAAAATTGGAAGAACACCCCCCAAAAACTTTTTTTTACAATTTATGCAATGTTATGTTCTATATATATATATATATTTATTTATTTATTTATTTATATATATATATATATATATATATATATATATATTTCACTGCCTCTCATTTCCATGTCTACCGACGTGTTCAGGCGTGAAATCTTAATTGATAGATTTTTGCCGGCCCCATTAAATGAAAGGCCCCTTTAAAGTATGCTAGTTAAAGTTTGCAGTGCGCTCAACGATTCAGAACAAATGAGAAATGTTTTGTGATGGTTCGAGAACACTTCAAAATATCGCTTTTCAAAATATATAGAGATTGCAAGATTTCATATAATTTGGCAATGTAGACTGATGCCTGTAGGGAGAGCGACCACTAGTGTGACCTATTGCCAATGGCGACTACGCACCCACTTCAGAGTTGGTTTTCGATCCATCCGCAAAAATGAACAGAGAGTCATTGTATTCCCTGCTCAATTGGAAGAAGCTGGTAGGATAGAGCTGGGAACCGGTATATTCTTTACAAAGATCAACCAGTTCAAAAGGAACCTAACTTTAGAGATAAAAAAGAAGATACTTCATGGAAAGAGTAAGGAAGTACCATAGTGAATTCGATACCATAGTGAAGTTAAAACTCCCTAAACTCCCTAAACTCGGCACGTCTCTCATAGAGTCTCCTAAAAATAGTTATTTTCTAAAGAGCCAGGAAGTCTACATGGTTGGACTTGTTCATACCCCGCGACAAAATTCACCTCAACCTCAATGGGGGCCATCTGACTATGCACATAAACCCATAGAAGGACTCGTTCGAATGACTTCTGTTGCAAATTGAAAGCCAGCGTGGTGAATACGATATAAGATTTTGAATATATACGTCCAGGCGGAGGAGAATACAACACAGACATAATCCAGGTCGAAACCATCGATAAATATACCCTCTGTAGCATCTCCGAGACCATACCTACGAATTTACGAGCCAATTTCTGCAGCACGTTCATTGCTTTACCTTCACTGCCAGGAAGTGAAGGTCTGAGCCCCACATTAATTTCTTGTCTAAGACAAGTCCTAGTAACCGAACAGAGTCGGCACATCGAAGGTGTGATCCCTAAAGGATTGGATCAAAATGTGCCTTGCGTTTTCTAACTGAAAAACTAAAGTGAACCTAAAGCTAGAATGAACCATTTCGTTGATGTCTGCTGCAGTCTCCTTTAAATTGTATTCATTGGGGGAACCCCATAGAAAATTGCAAGGTCATCAGCATTCAGAAATTGATGAATCGGGGCTGAAGCTGCAATGCGATTGACAGTTATAGGCGTAGAGCCCCGGGGAACACCTATCTCTTTGGAAAGGATCCAAGAGTCAGACGCACATAAAGCTTTTGATAAACTTGGGAAGAAATCCTCTTAGGAACAAATCCCCAGTCATGTAGCTTTCTGAGAATGGTTTACCTCCAAGTCATTTCATATGCTATCTGCAGGTCAAAAAACACATGTACAAAGTAATTAGCATGGAGAATGGAGCAGTCTTGAATGGCATTCTACAATGGGAGTCTACAAATTTATTGAAAAAGTTCGTTGATTATTGTCTTGCATAAACGTAGCTTTTGATGAAATTTATAAGAACGATTTACTTTTTAGAAAATTTCCTGAAAGGAAATAGAGCTATTGGTCTCGTACCGACTTCAAAATTTTGCAAAAATTTCTTCAAATTTTTTGATCCATTGATCCTTTCTAGTAGATGTCGAACATCACCATCTTAAATATATATATATATATATATATATATATATATATATATATATATATATATATATATATGTGTGTGTGTGTGTGTGTCTGTAATCGCTCCAGCGGTCACAATGTTAATCTTATTGGAATGAAATTTGGTATTCGAGGCGCTTTTGGTATTCAAAAGGTCATGTTTGATAATGGGTAAAATCTGACAAGGGGAAATGGGGGTTCAAAGCGGGAGGGATACACAAAATTTTACATATCTCCCTTAATATTAAAAAAATCGAAAACTTATAAGTAGTAAAGTCGTAGGTACTAAGTTTTAGTGTAATTCTTATCATTTTTTCTGTTACATTAATATTTACAGAAATATTGACGGTTTAAGATTGAAAATTAAATTCCTTAATATCTCTGTACACATTAGAGTGTGAGAAAAAATTAAAAATTCGTTACGCAGGAGCTGCTCCAACTTAGCGTATTTCTTTACACAATTTTAGTCTGATCAAAATGAAATGTCTATATGATTTTAGTATTTTATATAATTTTATTAATAAATGGCATACGTCAAGGGAAAATGGGGACATAAATAAAGAAGAAAACACAAAATTAAAATATCTCTCTTAATATTAGCAATCAAGAAATGCGTAAGGAATAAAGTTGTAGAAAATCATGTTTGCTACAATTCATCGCCTTATCATTTTTGCTCAAACTCGAATGTGTACAGAGATATTGAGAAATTTAATTTTCAATCTTAAACCGTCAATATTTATGTAAATATTAGGAAAACAAAAAAAAATGATTAGACAAAATTATAGTAAAATTTACTACCTAAAACTTTACTTTTTATAAACTTTTCGGTTTTTCGAATATTAAGGAAGATACGTCAAATTTTGTGTTTCCCTCTTCCTATAAACTCCCCTTTCACCCTTATCCGATTTTTCCCATTAACGAACTTGATCTTTTGAATACCAAAGGCGCCTCAAATACCAAATTTCATTCCAATCAGATTAAAATTTTGGCCACTAGAGCGATTACAGACACATATATATATATATATATGTATATATATATATATATATATACATATATATATATTATATATATATAAATATGTCCATAGATATATATATATATATATATATATATATATATATATATATATATATATATATGTGTCTGTAATCGCTCTAGTGGCCAAAATTTTAATCTATATATATATATATATATATATATATACATATAAATATATATTATATATATATAAATATGTCCATAGATATATATATATATATATATATATATATATATAAATTTTACAGATGGTGATTCTCGACATGTAGGATCGATGGACAGGGTAGGATCGATGGACATTTGAAGAAATTTTTGCAAAATTATGAAATCGATACGCGCTCAATAGCTCTATTTCCTTTCAGGAATTTCGCTAATAAGGTGGTTGCTAAGTTGCAGCAGCTCCTGCGAAACGAATTTTTTTATAACAGACATGATACTTTTTAAGGGAGTTCCAGCATGAAATCACTTTTCAACAGATTTTGCTCTTTTGCAGAACTTTTGACTGTTTAGAACGAGAGCTAACTAATAACAAAATAATCATTCTCTCTCATTAGAAGCATGTAAAGATTCATGCCCGCCAAACTATCACATGTTGTATTAAAAAAAAATATTTGGCAGGATTTAAAAAAATACTAGGATAATGAAGATACATAATTATTAAATAATTTATTTTCTTAAATCGCGTTTTATCGTTTTGTTTTCGAAATATGATAGTTTAAATTAGTTTTTACAAAATTACATAATTTGTATATGAATATATGTATGTGTTGTGTATGTGTTTATATGTATTTGTTCTATAATAAAAGCAAGCCAGTTTTTTGTCTTGGCTGTACAAGACAGTGCTGGAACTCTCTTAATGTTTCAATACAATCTATTTTGCAATATTATAAATATAAAATAAACTTGTGTATTGTATTTATCTAGAGCACGGTAGTGCGTAAGGCCGAGTTTTAAGGGACGCATCGGACTTTTCACTACAGTGCTATTATTTATGGAAATATTAGGAGTTGATTTGACCCCGAAATATCTTCTGAACGAAAAGAGCTACAGTGTTGAAATTTCAAATTATCGATACTTTACGGAATTAGAAGAACCCGGTTTTTTCAATGATCGTTAACGAATGAACCGTTTAAAAGTTATTTCACTTCAAAAACGCAAAATTAGCGGTAAAACCTCCAATTTTTGGTAACTAATAGATCAATATTCTACGATACTTCCAGATATGCTGTAAAGTTGATATTTGGCATGTAGGTAGCTGTAGTACCCAAACCGACGAAAACTGGAAATTTGTATCGGAAAAGCGGAAAATTTAACATTTTTTTGTTTTAATTAACTTAAGACTGTGTCATCAGCAAACAACCATGTAGAAGACGTAAACAGAACAATATCATATATACCTATTAATTTTTATACCATATAGAAATAGACATAGCAATTTGAATACAGCAGTGTGCGTTTATTTTAAAAGTTAAGGACATATGATTACAATTACTTTTTGGATGGGTGACGCAACACTGTGTGAATTTATTTTATGTTATACCTTTTTTATTGTAATTTTGTAAACATTAATTTATATTCTCATTTTATTTTTTTAACTTTTTTATTATATTTTGCATTGATCAATTATTTATTACTAGCAATACCCGTATGTTTCCGACTATCCACCTTCCAAAGCGTGTCTCTAATACTATCAGTCTCGTTTTAATGAAACTTTGTGAGTAACTTGAGTAAAGTGTGACACCCCTCATCTAAAAATGACGACCCCTCAGAATCTTTAAAAAAAATTGGGCACCCTCTTTAATCATCTTTTTGTTTTGTTTTATTATCCATCAACACTTAAAAATTAAATTTCAAGGTTTATCCAAGTTCCAAGAACAGTCATTTGTGTTTTATAAATACGTATTTTGACTACAAAGTAGTCATCCTCAGTATGAATCTAATCGTAAGTATTGCCGGGATATGGAGTCACAGATATGTGACTAGTTTGGTGTGAGACACACACCAAATCAGCAAACTAGATGTAATAATTATGCCGCAATATTCATTGGCAATAATTATTTGCTACAACCGTTTTCAAGATAGAGAGTAATATGAGAGTGTTGAAAATTTTTTCGTACCATACTATATACTTTTATCTAGCAGCCGTTTAACCCAATACATATTATTTTGCGATTAATTTTGTTGCAAGTTTCTTGATGGAAAAAAAATTTTTTTGAGAAATAGCCGAAATTTGTTATTGCAATTTTAAGAACCACGAACACAAACAGGAGTTATTTTTTAACTAAATACGAAACTAGCAAATGTTTGATCTCATCTGATCACTTTGATATCAATTCCAATATTCGATGGCTGTACTCTTAATATGTTAAAACCCGTATAAAATTGATTACAACTTTCAATAGCTTTTAAACGTCAGATTACGATCCTTGACAATCAAACACGTTCACAAGATTTGTTAAAAATTAAACATTTTTATAAGTCAAATTATTAAATAAAATCTTGTCTGAATTATAAACTGGCCAATTTTGAAATTTGCACCCAGAAACTTTTTTAATCGGATCATCATAAGCTACATAAAAATCATTTTAACCGAGGGCCAAAATCCTAATTTTTTGTGCATTGTCTTTTATCTGCTATATGAAACTAACCCAAACAAAGATGAACTGACCCTTAAAAACATTTTTTGTATGCTGTATGTTTTTTATCGTTAACTTATAAATAGACCAATTTTATAAATACACTCACAGTTGTTAATCATAATAACCAGTGTGATGTGCTGTTGAGCGTCATTATTATAGCGTGCTGTGTTGTTGATTTCAAGGCCAAAAAAGAACAAATACATTTATCATCCACAAAATAAAAATCCATTGACAGTTTTTGGATTTTTATTTTTTCATCAACACAATTTTTTTTAAATTTTCTATTGAAGAACAATAATATGTTATTAACATTCCATATCAATTTAAATAATGTTTATGTCTTATAATTTTGGGTGCAATATAACTATGTTTTTTAATAACTTTTTTATACCCTATGGTCTATGTATTAGTTATAATTTATGTAAATTATTTTGTGTTGAGCACTTAATTTGTGACGCTTAAGGACATCATTGTTTGATGAGCTTCTAATGAATTATACAGATATTCCATGAATGATCTAACTGGAATTTTTCATTTAGGCTCATTTTCAAATAGGTCCATTAATGAATTTGAAATTACTTTTTAGGAGAACATTACGACCCAAAATTTGAAGTCCAATGTAAACTTTCATACCATAAATTATATATTCAAAATTTCAAAAAAATTTCAAAATTTTTGGTTGCATTAGTTTGGTTTGTTGGTTTGGCTAACATGTTATTTCAAATTAAATAATGAACTAATCCTCTCAGACATATATTTTTTAAATGTGAGGTAACTTTTCTATTCAGAATTTAATGTACTCTAATTGTATTAACGTAAATATAACGCTAATAGTTTTTAAATAATTCGAATTTAACCATATTTTACCATTCCGGTTATTCCAATGACGGTTATTAGTTAAACATTTTCGGGGGAACAGTACGCCTAGTGATATCAATTAACAATGTCTGTTAACTTAACACAACAAATTATTCAAATCGACTCGAAAATAGGCTCATACTTAGCCTCTATTTTATCAGCAATTTGGATGTGTTGAAAAAAATTGTCGCTCTTTATCCATCGGAGAAATCTGCTGTTGTGCTAAGTTGACAGTCAACTTAACAACGCAACTTTTCAAATTGCATTAACAAATTTTCGAAGTAGGCGCACAATTTGCCGCTATTTAGTCATGAGTTGTGTAAAAAAACTTGCGATCGAATTTAAAATAATTTTAAAGCAAAACAACCGTTTTTACAAGTTGAAAATTCAAATTATCATAATACGGAATTTTATAAATGCTTATATTAATTTAAAGAAACAAACACCATTTCAACTTTTTTATATATAGCTCTTATCGTGTGTCAATATTTGATACTTTTTTATCTATGCAACTATAATTCAGGCGGGGGGTGCCCAAACTAGTAAAACGGTGGGAGAGAAAAAAATGTCCCTATATAACTGTGTTGTATATCGTTGTGAAGAGCTCTTTTTAATATTATTTTAACGTGATACGAAGACAAACATCTACACAATATTCACATCTAGAGCACGGTAGTGCGCAAGGTCGAGTTTAAGGGACACATTCGGACTTTTCACTACAGTGCTATTACTGCACCTTAATTTTGGCTCATTTTTTAGGTGCTGTATCTTTTGAACGAAAAGAGCTACAGTGTGGATATTTCGAATATCGATACTTTACGGAATTATAAGAAACAGTTTTTTCAATCATCGTTAACGAATTAACCGTTAAAAAGTTATTTCACTTCAAAAACACAAAATTAGCGGGAACGCCCATTTATAATATTATTAAATTATGTAGTAAGAAAAAATATTCCAATGGTTCTTTTGGCATTGGAAATGGTAGATGGTTTATTCACACAGTTCTTTATTTAAAAAAGCTCTTCTCAACTATACCCTTCCTAGCTCGGTAGGAAAAAAAATTTTTCTTCCCTCTCTTTCACATGTATTGCGCCCCTCCCCCCTTGATTATAATTATATAGATAAAAAATCGTTCTATAACGACTTCTTTATAGTTTTATAATTAGCTACTATATTTTCTTCTGCACCTTATTTACACCGAAATTATTCGATGTATTAAAAAGTATTGCAAACAAAATTTTTTTCTTTATATAAGATAAATGTTGTTTGCATTTCATGTTGATCCCTTTCTCGCATCGTCCAAAAGATAAGTTATATCACACGACACGCATGCATGGAACAAACAGTGGGTAAAGTATCACTCTTTTAAACGGTAAGAGATGCAAAAACTGTTCCTTTTTAAAAATAAACAACTTTTGTTTGAAACTTTTTTCATAAATTCAGTATATACCGGGTTATTCAACAATTAACTCAGTTGTTATTTTTGCTTGTTTTTTTCTAAATTCGGTATGACAGACCCATGAATACGTGAATACATCATGAATACGTGCAAGGAAATAAAACATGATTTTTATAGCATAATTATTTTCGAGGTTGTGCGAATTTTGTGGTTATAATTCACATTTAATAAAAATAATCCCAAAGTTGTTTATTTGAAATCCATAAAAAAAAAGTTTAGTGTTAGTTTTGGTTCTTTTCTACTTGTAATAATGAGTTGTCAAAATTAAATATCATTATAAAAGGATGGTGTGTCACTGGAAAACGATAGTTTTTATTCATGAATTGTCGCAGTAATGTAAAATAGATATTAACTCGAGCAGAGCGAGTTAATGCATATAAAACCCAAATAATAGAAGTTTATACAGTCCGATCGAAAACCAAAATATACTATATTGCGAGATGTTCTTGTGTCAACCTGTGTGAATACAGACTAAAAATTATGATTTTGTGTTTTCAAAGCCCTTCACGAAAGTTTTTATGCCTACGAATGTGTTAAACCATCAACTGATGTTAGAAAATTTGTTTCTAAATACTATACTTTCATTAAATTTTTAGTATAATCGTACAAATCTTTATTCAACTGAAAATGGCACATGGTATACAAATAATTATCTTCAAATCAATTTTTTACCCTCACCTTGTTTTTTAATCAATTCAAGTCCATTATTCATCAATAAAACTACAAAAAGGTTTTCAAATTTAGTTCAGGTAGGTAGGACTCTGAGTAAATTGACAATAAATAAAAATTTTTTTTTTTTATTTAATCAATTTTTATTACAACCAATACAAAGAAGAAATTGTTCTTTTATTCGACGGCTACTTTACCAGGGAGTAGAGCAACTCTTGAACAACACCACACGATGACCAACTATTTGTATAGGTAATGTGACGATATATTACGTTGTTCTTTATAAGTTGATCTTCGATTGCCGGTATATCGACTAAGAACAAGAAGACGAACAACATATATGTAGGTATGATGATGTATGAAGGCGGCTTTCCCAGCATGTTGTCTCAGACAGGCAAGCTCGATAAGAGACCGAATAATTATTAAATGATTTACGCGTTTAAAACTCATCTTTATATGATCAATGTATACAAAAATTATAAATATATACATATGTTGTATACAATATTCCACTTAATACTTTGAGGTAAACTTTTTTTGGTTTTTTTAGATAATTTTTTAAAATTAATTATTCAGTATTTTATCTTTCAAGACAAATTGGTATGTTTTAAAATAAACAAATTTTACCCTATGAATTTTGATATAAAAAAAATATTATTCTAAAATATTTGACAAATAACTTTGGGTGGAAATTCAAATATAATAAGGTAAATATAATAATTTTTTGGCGACAACTTAGTAAGCACTTACATTGTGTTCTCATTTGGTTGAATTTACGTTGATACACTATAACAAGTGGATCAAAAATATATTTTAATAGTACAAAGATGATCAATGAAAACTTAAAGTTTTTGAAATAAAATTTCGGAAAATTAACCAATTCCTAGATAAGTTTATACTATCTAGGGGAGAGTGGTACAAAATGACCCCTCAAGAGAATAACAGACATAGAAAGTACCTAGACAACGAATTTTGTGAGATGATTTTTCTGGCCGTCTAGTCTGTAGATCTGTAATTGAGTAAACGTAGAATATACAATTATATTAATTAGAGATTTTTATATAAACGTTTTGTCAAGGTATGGTAAAGGATCATTTTATAGACCCGGGTGTCTAAAATTATCCCCGGGATGGGGGTTATA
Organism: Nineta flava; assembly: GCA_963920215.1. Classification (NCBI taxonomy): domain Eukaryota; kingdom Metazoa; phylum Arthropoda; class Insecta; order Neuroptera; family Chrysopidae; genus Nineta; species Nineta flava. Next base: position 63,884,929 of record OY986040.1, read on the forward strand.
TGATCTCTGGGATCATTTAACCCCGCTGTTAAAGTAAGGTAAAATTAAAAAATTAAATTGTAAGTAAATGTGGTTTATTTTAATTTTATCAAAAATTGTAATCTTACAAATACAAAGGTACTTTGTTGAAGAAACAAAATTATTCTTCTAAAATCTTCTCTCATCCACATTAAAAATACGATGGGGACGATATGTTGTTTCCCTTGAACGCTTCGTAAAATACCATAAAACTTGTCAACAACTGGCTTATTAAAAGCGCGGGCACGAGCAGCTGTCGTCGACGGATGTCTTTTTCTAAACCCCATTAGCTAGTCCTTGCCAGCTCTGCATGTCTCCGCAGGAAATGGATGTTTGATGTTGTCCCTTACGGCTAATTGATAAGCGAGTAAAAGTATATCTTTAGTTGTTAACCCTTACATCTTGGTTTGTAAATCTTTAACATGTTTTCAAACTACAAGCTCCTGTTTTCGACTAAATACTTGCCACCTGCTCCGCAAGAACTTGGCACCTCGAATGGCGTGTACGTTTTTTCTCTTAGCTCGTCTTCTTAAAGTCATAATGGGCACGGCAAACTGTTTACTGACCGTTTTATACTACATACCATCTGTCATAGCATCTAACGCATTAATAATGGAGAATTCGCTCCAACTTTGGCGCGTAATTTTTCTAACATAATTCCCCGCCATTGTTCCTGAAATAAAAATATTATTACATAATAGCTACCGATCTAATTTCATGTAGAAACATAACCATGATCTTTGCAAATAAACATTACCTAAATTATTTTCAACTAATTCAATACAACACGAATTAAAAAAATGATACATATGAAACCACAAAAGTTAAACATAACAATGTGGGTAAAATGATCCCTGGGATCATTTTGCCCTGAACCGAGAGGATCGTTTTACCCCAAATGTCCGACTTTAAAAAACATTAAATCATAACCTCTTGATACCAGTTACAACAATAGAATATTGCCGATTATGTTGTTGAATTATATTGGAAACTAACACAAACACTTCTATTGCATAAATATACATACACTAAAACTACACCATATGAATTATTGCTTACCTTACATCAAACAACAATATTTTTATTTTGTTTCAATAATAAATATATGCCGTGGCACTTGCAAAGCCATGACACTTTGACAGAATGCTAAACAAGCGGTGTCGAAGACGATTTTCACTCAAACTACTCGACGCTATTAAGTCGATAAATCGCAAGATGATCATTTTACCCTGAGGGATCGTTTTGTACCATAATTAGTAGTTATATTAGTTTTATTAGTTTTAACGCGCACTAAAAGCCCTAAAATTATTAATAGGACACATAGAACAACATAAGTTAAGGATCTTTTGTATTGAAATTAAACCAGCATTGTCCTCTCAAAGAAATTTAAAAATCGTGTGTTATAAATATTTTATTCAAAACATGTTTTAAGAAAAAATAAATTGTATTTCTCAACGCATCCACTACTTTCTAATATTTTAAACCAAATTTATATTTCGGATTATGTTTTCTTGTTCCATCATGCGTTTATCTAAATGGTGCCGTGTTATTGAATTGTACTCAGGATTAGACATTTTATTTAATTATACCAATTTTTTTCCAACAAAATCGTTTCAGTCTTCAGTCAAAATAAACAAACAAAGAATTTTTGTGTATATTTCGCTTTAACGAAAATTTTCATCGAAAAATTGTCATTACAAAATATTTTGTAATAAAATTTGCTGTAAAAAGTTCCTATACGTTTTATTCTTTGGATCACTTTCGAGTTTTATTTGAGAATCTGATAATCTTGCTGTCGTTTTGATTTTCTTAAACATTTGAAATTAAATATATTACACAATGTCCATTGGCTAAAATTACAAAAACCTTCCGAAAAAAATTGACGAATGAAAAAGATAGATATTTTTCCAAACATCTTAAAAAAAGTTTTATCGCAATAAATATTAGCAATACATTACATTACATTAAATTTTCGATAAAACTGGTCTTTTAAAATGATAATAAAAGGCAATAACAATTATTCATATCTATAAAGTATCGCACTCCAGTTTTCATAACAGTTAGAAACTTATTGGGCGACAAACATATCTGTCTATAACCATTATCACCTTTTTTTAAACTCAAGTGAAAGAAATATTAATTATGAAATTTATTCTAGCTCTTTTCCTTTTTGAAATATCGTGAGCACACTCACACACGCGAGCGCATGTGTGAGTGTATACATCCCGATTCATCGAATACGATATGGCGAGACTTACCGAGTAATTGGTCACCAATTCATGCGTGGTAGTCTTATTTCAACAAATTATTTTTTCGGTACAGTCTCGGTAATTTTGCTAAACAAAATTATTCTCCAATTTTATATCTTAACTATACTTATACAATATCTTAACTATATATTCAACCAAATATTTATATAAAATTTTATATTACCATTATTTTATAAGAGCAAATAGTTCCATCAAAGTACAGTCTCTTTCATAAACAAGAACCTAAAGGGTTCTATTTTGTAGATTAAGAACCCTTAAAACAAAAAATTCAATCACAAACCGTGTAAAGTTTGTTTCCTTGAGAATTGGTTGGATTCCAATTCTTGAAGATGTAAATAAATAAAAAAATGTTCATTATTACTTTTAAAAATTGGCCTTAGTTTAGGCGTAATTCCTCATTTCTCATACAAACGAGTAGTATAAATAAATAACAATAAAACTAAATAACAAGACACCAAATTTTAAGACATTTTAATTGCAAATTCAATAATATCCTATTTTAATGAAATTGATTTTTCAACCAAATTAAAGTAACGTTTCTTTTGAACTGTACATTTTGATGTCCAAGTATGAATAACGTAAAGTGAACATGAGATTAGCTGTTCGTTGTCCCAAACTGATTCTGAGTTTACATGTGATCTTAATGTTTCTAAAACCGATTTTTAGATTCTTTAAGACCAAAATACGATTTTTGGCGAATGATCTATGTTGCGTGTATTACTTACGACGACAGTTTTTAGTTTTTCGATGTCGAAAATAATATATGTTAAACAATATATCGAGACGTAAAAGTTAAAAATTATACTTCAATGTGAATATTTTACCGTTTTCGATATTTGATCAAATTTCAAACTATTTTTAGTAAAATTTTTAGTTTATAAATTGTTTAGACTGTTTAAAATTAGTTAAAAAAATGAGACAACTATATCTATATATTTACAATATAACTAACTTAATCTGATGAGGGGATCCCATGGGAATCTAGAGAAGGGTAACCGACTTCAAACCGATCTGTAGGTAGCAGATACCAATAATAATATTTAATTGCAAGTAATGTAAAAACTAACTGAGTTACTTGTTTTAAGCCCCAGTATATGCTGAGTTGTGTATCAATGATTGAATTGTTAACAATCCTGCGTATTCGAATTGTTAACAATTCGCTTTCGTGGGCACATTTAGTTACAAATTATGAGAAAACTATTGAGTTTATGACAACATGTTTCAAACAAAAGTTTTTATTTTAAAAAGGAGATTTTTGTTAACAAATTATTTTTATATCTCTTACGATTTCAAAGATGTATATATATACCCCCTCCCCCGCGAAGGAAAACATTCCAACGGATTTAAAGATAAGTAGTTTTGCCCATTTTGCCCAAACATAGTCCGATTTTGCCCATTAAAGAATTTCAGCTCGTTATCTTTTTTCGTTAAAGTTATCGTGTCCACAGGCAGGCAGGAGGACATTCGGAATTGCCCGAATTTTATGAACACATATCCCAAACATTCATGCCTATGATCAATATTTTTAAGCGTTCCAAAGTCATGATCAAACTTAACATACCTTGTATATTTACATATACTGGGTATAAAAATTATACGTAATAGGTTTGGACAAGAATTTTCTTTTGAATTAAATTTGTATATTGTTATATTTAGCTTTATTGTAGTGACTTTTTGATTTTTATAGTGATTTTTACCTACTTGATGTTAAAAATCACTATCGCTAAAATTAATATATATATATATGTATATATATATGATTTTTAACATCTAGTAGGTAGGATCGATGGATGTTTTAAGAAATTTTTACGAAATTCCAACATTGGTACAAAAACAATAGCTGCATTTCCTTTGAAGGAAATTCGCAAACAAATTTTATAGTTACGGTTCGCATGTTGTGTGTTGCTTTGCATAATCACTGCGAATAATCTGCTATGACCTGATATAAAAATTATTGTAAAATTTAGTTTTCGTTAGAAGCAAACCTAAATGGAAGATGCAATGGCAAGAAAAAAGTAGTTCGATTTGGCCTAAGGATTTTTACACATCATCACAGAAAAATTATCTTCACTTTAATAGGTGTTAAAAATTAATAAACAATTTTATTTTAAAGTTCAAGACCTAGATATGTCAGACTTTATAATAATTTAGGTTCCATTACTCTAACTAAATGTAGGCACGTAGTTATATAGAAACATACTGTATAAATTTAAAATAAATGTTTATCAAAAAATATATTATGTCACAAACTAAATCAACTGACCATCTTGTAAATTAAAATTGTAAATATATAAATTTACAATCATTTGTATATAATTCAATTTTTGTATATTAATTACCACCTAAATTATAGTAAAATGTCAAAGCATAGGTCTGTGAACCTGGAGTCCGACTTTGACTCCAGGATTAACACCAATTTTGAACTGAATAAACCCTAAAAATGATTGTAGTAAGTTTCATTAGTTTGTAGTTGATGAATCTTGTTACTACAAACAGAAGCTTACTACAATCAATTGTAGGGTTTGTAGTTTGTTAATAACATCTTTTTTTCCCCTAGTTTACATAATAAATGTTTTCTGGGGCATTTATAAATAAAATTTTTTTTGATAATACAAAAATCTACTGCAAACGATTCCAGAAATACTCGAAAAATATTTTTCACGATACTATCATTATATTTTATTTGAACACAATTAATTGTTTTATTTTGATGAATCTTGTTACTACAAACAAATGAAGCTGACTAAAATCAATTTTAGGGTTTGCAGTTTGTTAATAAAATATTTTTTCCCTCTAATTGCACGTCTATTTCCGTACTTAGATGTTTCCTGGGGCATTTATACATACAAATTTTTGTTAATAAGACTACAATCAACTACAAACGATTCCAGAAATACTCCAACAATTTTGTTTTATTTAATTAATTGTTTTATTTTGATGAATCGTGTTATTACAAACAAATGAAGCTTACTACAATCAATTGTAGGGTTTGAAGTTTATTCAGTTCAAAATTGGTGTTAATCCGATAAAGTCGGGTTCCAGGTTGACAGACCTTCTAAGCGTACATGTTATTTAATGTTATAGGTAATATTTGTATGTGTGCAGTGTATATACATACATATCGTGTACATCATATACCTGGGAGAAGACTCGATAGATTACTTCATAAAATTTAAATTGCATTAAATAAAGTACGGCGTAATCCAATTCATACAAAAATTTTTATTTTTTATAAAATGTCTTTGTCTAAAGATAAGCTTATTTCTTACTTTTACAAATATTACATACTTACGTCAATGGACGATATATTTATTTTGCTGGTGAAAAATTCGCCTTAAGAGAGGCTTGTGAAAATCGACTGTCCCAGTTTTTTTCCAATAGCCTTGTCCCTTCTATGGCAGAAGCATAATGAAATTACCCTCATAATGGTAACAAATTATCGAACAAAACGGTGCATATTTGACCTAAATTGGATCATTCTAGGTATGTTAAATAAAACCTGCAAAAATATTGGATTTCTTTTTACTACAACTATTATTATCAAAAGGTGGAAAGTGAGCAAATTAAGGGCCAGTTTAGACTTCAGAGTCAATATAATTTCGCTGTCCCGGGAAGGAAAAAATGATGGGAAGAGACAGTGCGCTACCCACAAGACTCCCTAGTATGCTAAATGGATGGTTCCAAGCTAGAAGATAATTAATCAAGGGCCAGAATTTACGTGAAAAACAGAGACATTAGATCCAGCTTTGCACTAGGTAAACACACTACTGTTTTTCAAACAGAGGTTTATGCCATACTTTCAGTGGCAAATATGGAAGAAGTAGTGGGTTGCATGGAGTGGTAGGTTTATATCTGACAGTCAAGCTGCACTCAAAGCAATCTGCTCTGCTAAAATAATATATTCTCTGATGCTCAAATGCGCGGAATTACTGGAAAACTTGTCAAGGGCGAAGAGGTCACTTTGATGTGGGTACCAGGACACTGCAAATCTGAGAGAAATGACAATAACGACATTAAGCGTAAAAATCCGCACTCCTATGCCATAGACCAGAATCCTATATAGAAATAATTAGACGACAGGCTACCTCTGACCTCAACGAATGGTTGGGGACGTCTATGAACAAAAAATGTAAAGATACAGCCGACTGCGGACAAGCAAACCAATGATTGCTGGGTACAATGTCGCAAGGTCATCATGGCTTATTGGCAAAAACCGAAATGAAATGAACCTTCTAGTTGGAATGCTTACCGGTAACTGAGGCAAACTCAAGAGGTATCTATCTCTCATGCGGTGGGAGGACTGTGCGATTTGTCTAAACTGTAACGGGGTAACTGATAGGGGCCTTTTCTTCTGAAAGAGTGCCCATACAGAGTCAGAACCAAGAATCTAGCATTCGGCTCAACCGAGATGGGGAAAACTGAGGGCGGTAAACAAACAAAGAAGATCTTTATTAATTAAATTAAATACTGATATGAAAAAATTAACTCGTCAACCAGGAATCGAACCTCGGGCCTCTGGATTACCGGTCCAGTGTGCATCCTCTACACCACTGGACCGGTAATCCAGAGGCCCGAGGTTCGATTCCTGGTTGACGAGTTAATTTTTTCATATCAGTATTTAATTTAATTAATAAATTCAATGACAATGAAATGTGTCGGGTATACGCTATAGTCTTCTACAGTTTGTCATACGTAACCGAAAGGAATTTGGACAAACACTTGTATGTTGACACGAAAGTATACACAAATAAACAAATATTAAATAAAGAAGATCTTGTTTGCCAGGCTTCGGCTTCCCCTCCACTAGTACTACTACTAAATATTCATACGATGGAAAACGAGACATTCGGAATATAAAATACCAAATTTCCGTGAAAATGCATTAATGTCGTATTAAATCTCCATCATAATATACTAGAGTTTCCAGTGTTTTCCACAAGATAAGATTAGCTACATAGACACATTGAGGTATATTAAGTAAGCTAAGCATTCTTAACTACCAGCAATAAAAAATATTGAGGAATGTTTTGCTAATTATTTTATTCGCAATATTTTCCTAAAAACGGAATGAATTAGACAGAAGTATACTATACAATTTTGATAAATGAGCGGAGGATTTGGAGGATTAAAATACAATGCAGTTGAAATTATCTAGCAGTGACTAATGCACGCACATATTACCGTTTATTAACTATTATTTGATGCTAAAACCTAATTTGTTTCTTATGTCGTTTTCGAGATAGAGCTGTCACTCCAAAAACATAATTACTTGTATGATAGTGATTAAACTTTTTCTCGTTTCATGTTTTTGCATGCTAAAAAACATTTTTTTTGCTTTTAGTAATTCTAGAAAAAAAGAACCTCAATATAACCCCAGTATTAATACAATAGCGTATATATAATCATTTCATAAAATTATCTATCGTACCAATCCATCCATATTTTGTAACTGCATTTTTGCCATTTGCTAACTTACTTTCATTTACAATTAAACTGGCTTGGAAATCTTTTTTTCTCGCAACGACAGGTTTGCACATATGGTAAAAAAATTTAAAACTCTCGTTAAATAAGACCCCCTGTAGCTGGACCCTCAAGTAAAAAATCAGCCAAATAAAAGTCTATAATTGCGTGTTTTCAATTCTGATAATTTGTCTTGATACTTTTTATTCGTGATTTATTTCGATTAATTCGTGAAATGATCATCGATACGATGGGGCAAAAATTTCAAAACGTTTGGAAAAATGTTAAAGAACATTAAATACAAAAAAATGAATTATATTTTTTTCAAATATTGCTTCAAAAAACTTCTGATTGATGTTATATTTTCCGTATCTTTCAAAACTAACCTTCTACCAAAAAAAATGCAACTTATCAAATTCAATTGGATTGTTAGTTTTATCGTAAAAATCTACTAATAAATCAAGATAATTAAAAATTATATACATATATTTGTTTAAAATGAATCTAGAGCATGGTGTGTGATAGGCCGAGTTTAAGGGTTTTTTGCCTTCGCGCTTACAATATTATTACTTATCGTTAAACCAGAGCAGATTTGACCCCGAAATATCTTCTAAACGAAAGGAGCAATAGGGCTGATTTTTCGAATAAAAGCTATTTAGGGAATTAAATGAACTGTTAAAAAGTTATTTCGATTCAAAAACCGAAGAATAGCGGGAACGCCCACAATTTTTGAGAACATAATCATAATTCCAGGTCCTAGACCATAAGTCCTTAAAATTCGATACGAAATTTTTGATACCTTCAATAAAAATCTTTGGGAAAATTTAATTTTCCCAACGGAACATATGGAAAATAAAATTTATGTGTTTAAGTATGAGGCATTTTCAGACATTTGATAAGGGCGCGGTTGTTTTCATTCGACGCGAAATATCTCAAAACCTATTTATAGATCGAAAAAATTCAATTTTCCCAACTTAACAACACACCACCTTTCCCAACACACCACCTTTGAGAGGTGTGTGCGACTATCTGATTCGATGACACATTCAGTATAAATGTAATATTTACTATAAATGTATTTTGCACGTTAGATTGTAATCATTACTTTTGAATACTTCAAAGGGATAACACTAATTGTTAAAACTTTCAACAAAGAAATTTTTTCAAATTTATCAAAAAAAAATATTTGCATCGGTTTTTTTTGCATTTAACCTGTTTTAACTTGAAATTTATAAGAAAAATTGGAAAGCTCTAATTTTTCAAACGAAACAACTCAGAAAATGGGAAAGAACACCAAAAATTACCTTTTTATTCCGAGTATATGTAAATATACATGGAATATTAAGTTTAGTCCCGAATATTAAGTTGTATCGCTTGAAAATATTAATCCTTGATATAAATGCTTATTTATAAAATGGCCCATTTCGGCTATTTCCGCATATCCGTCCATCTGTCTGTGGACGCAATAACCCAAGAACGAAAACAGATAAACAGCTAATTTTTGTGTGAGTGTTCTAGAACAAAAAAGTAAGGTCAAATTCGATAATGGGCAATTTTTACTTTTAACCGAAAATCAGATCCACTCTTCTTCCATTTCGATGGTGATTTTTTGGCGCCGATTCAAAATTATTTAGATATCTACATTAGTGTAGGATGTCATCATAAATCGAATATGACGGCCGCCGCTAATGGCGATTTATAATTTCAAAATTAACCTCTATGATATGGGTATCAAATAAAAGAACTTGATGAGCAAAACACATAAGTAAAGTGATTCTAAATCCAATATGGCGGCCGCAGCAAATGCAGATTTATAATTTCCACATAAACCACTATAATATGGGTATCAAATGAAAGGGCTATATATATATTTATATATATATACCTTTCAAAAAGTAGTGATTTCCGATCAAAAACATAAATAAAAATGTTTTTCAAATTTTATAGCGCGGTAAGTTTTAATTTAAAATATTTGAATCAAAAGAAAACAAATTACATGCCGCGATATAAAATTTGAAAAACATACTCAGAGAAAACTTACGAAATAAATTATTTCAACCAAATTTTTTTTTCATTTTACTTTGCACTTACATCCTAACATTTCACCTTTCACTATTTAATTTATAAATATCTCGGCTCTTAAATTGGGATATCATCACTTTATAAGGAGCAACTATTATATAAATTATCTCCCCGAAAACTCGGCCTTTTTTACATTTATGTTTTTGATCGGATATGTATTTTAATTAAAATAATTATAATAGTGAAATTCATAAAAACTAATTTGACCCGTATTATAATTTCATAAGAAAATACTGTTATGATGAAAATTATTGAGATTAATATTTAGGACCTCAACACATAATTATTAGTTGTAAAGGAAAAATATTTATTTATATTCAAAAGTATAATTAGACTTGAACAAAAATAGGATCTTATTTTGATTTTTTTTTTCAAATGAAATATTATTTATTTTATAAATTTATTTTATAAGAACTTGTTAAATAGATAGATAGATGAATCCTGGGGTCTCAAAAGTACTGCACTTCGACCTTATGGTCCATTGTGCTACCCCTTCTACTTCAATTTGAGGAGATTCGCTTCTCCCATATCTTGGCAATAGCCAGGAGCTTGCTGATCAGGTTTTCTGAAAGATCATATTTTCGGGGAAAGAAGCACCGAATATCCTGTATCTGCTGTGACTTTGGCTGAATGTTCCTCCTTTTCGTCACACAATCTCCACATAATGGACACGTTATGGAGTCCCATTCTAATTAGAAGCTTCCGCAAGGGATAATGGCCGGTGACGACTCAGGTAACCATCCGCACTTGCATCTTGTTCAGCTTCAGTGCATCGAGACATAGCCTCTTGGTTGCATTCCGAAATAATATTTTCCCGAGTTTTTGCTGCGGTTCATTTTCCCAGTGATCACGCTGTTTAGTATTCATCCACTCGTTGATCACCTGTTAACATGTCTTTAGATTTGTCTGTATAACAGACGATTACCAGTCCAAGTAGCCGACCGGTCTAAGGCGTTATGTCTGCGCAATATGCGTACTTGGAAACTGGGAGGTTATCAGTTCGAATCCCGACATCGGCAGTTTGTCAGTTATTAAAAAAAATGGGACGGTTAATTGAAAAAACTGTCGGCGTATGGACAAGAACGAAGTAATCGGCTATGATGGTTTTCTGAAGTTTCCTTCACGAACTCCAGATGAATATCGGCATAGTTCCAATCAGAGTCGACTGCAGCCGCATATCCTACCAATTCCACGGTAGTCTATTCCTAGTCTACTCACAAATTCCTTCCACTCCACTCACAACCTCACATCCTTAGACATCACAATGGACTTTATGGTTGAAGTGTAGTCCGTCCAGGGCAGCCTCTACAATCTATCTATCTATCTATACCAGACGATTCCTTTCTTGAGATAAGGTAGATATCCTTCCGTCCAAATGTCCCTATCACAGAATACAGTGAAAGGTTTTGAGAAGGAGTATATTTTGGGACGTATATCTGTGCCCATTTCAAAAACGGGATCTGAGATTATTGATGTTCCCATGATCCTTGCATGTCCAACCAGATTTTTTGTAATTCAGTGATTATTGCAAGATAGTCTATAGGCACTGGATTTCGCTTTAGCTATTATTCCAATGTTTAGCGAAGTCACCCCTAGTATGATTTCCATGGTAACTGTGGGAGTACTGCTCATGATTTCAGTAATTCACAAACAGGCTGGTCTTTGGATCCTGGATAGCATTGCGCATGCTGTTATTTAATTAACCTTTTGTCACCACACTAGAGCAGCATAGGTTATAGTTGGCCTAACTACTATTGTGTACAGCCAGTGGATCATTTTGGGTTTTAGACCCCAGATTTTTTCACATGCCCTCTTGCAAAGCATGAGAGAAGATTTGCTCTTATTTTTTATGTATTTCAGATGAGGGTTTCATGTTAGTATAGCATCTAACATCACTCCTAAGAATTTGGTTTCCCTTGCGATCTGTAGCCTTTCACTGTGTGTATGTAAAAAATAGTTATATTAGGGTTTAATTTAAAAAAAAATTCGGTGTTTAGTTTTAAAAAGAAACTAAACACTTTATAGAAAATAATTGAATTATCAATTATTTTCATAAATATGAAATTAAGTTAATTTAGTAATTTTAATTAAAAAGTTATTATGATGTATTTTTAAAAAAAATAATGAAAACTAAATATACGGTACTTTAGAAAAAAAATCCAAAGCAGAGTATTGTATGTGGAATTATAAAAATTAGAAAACGATCGGTGCTAATGCCATACACGTAAATATAAAAAAAAAACACGTTGAACCGAAAGTCTTTCAATAAAAGCTGGGCCCATTAAAAAAGATAATATTGAGGTAGTAAGATCTTTACTATCCAGTAAGTGTCTTAGTTATCGACAAGTGATTCGAATCTGAAAAAAAATAAAAGGTACAAAAAGCGGAACAAAACAAATATATGTTAAAATAAAATATATATTTGAAATAAATAATTTCTAATCTAATACACTGATAGTACAACTATCCTTAAAACACTAACATTGGTTGTACAAGTTATAAAAACAAAGATTATATGAATATGTCCTAAATTGAACTGTAGTAAAAGAAATATTGTATATATAAAAAAAAAGACACTACAGTAAAAAAAAAATATGTTCAAATATGTCTGATTTGCAAAAATATAAATATGGATTACAAATTTAATTCAGATACATAGTTGTATATATAAAGAGACATTACGCTTCTGTAAAGAAAGAATACACGGCCAAAAAAAAAAACCAAGCGTATACAAACAATATAGTTATAAATTGAAAAGTCAATGCATATTCACATAAAATATAAATTGTACACCAAAAGTGTGTATAGAGTGTGTATTGAATTGTTACAAGCTTGAGAGACCACAAGTTTCGGAATAGTGAATTAAATAAATTATACAAAAAAAAATATACTTAGATACAATCAGATAGAAACCATTAATTCGCCCATTCGATACTTCAACACAATCCATAAAAAATATTCAACTTGTAAATTGAAGAAATAAAAATTTTAAATACCATCTGATTAATTGATGTGAATCAACTAATTTTAGTAATTGTCTTCTTTTTGTAGCTCACAGAGAGAAGTAATTTTTGTAACTTCCAGAGAGAAATACTCTTTGTAACTGTCAGAGAGAAATACTCTTTGTAACTACTTTCTTCCTGTAACCCACTCCATGAGATGAGTTTTGTAACTCACAGAAAGAAGTATTTTTTGTAACTCACTCCATGAGATGAGTTTTGTAACTGATTTTAAATATGTGCTGAAATATCGAAGTAAGCTTGTATATACGCAAGTCATTTCTGATCTAAGCAAATGCCTGTTGAAACTATGCAAATTCTCAACTAGCATAAACCAATAATTATATAAATTATTTTTTTTGAATAATAATAAAAATATGAAAAAATATCAATACTAAATTTTATACAGTGGCGTAGTAAAAAAATTATTCTCCAACTGAAGAAGATAGGTGGTTTTATTTTATCCTCCTTCCTTTTTCGTGTAAATGGAATTAGTGTGGTCTTACCAGGGTTTATTTTGAATCCCTCGTGGATACACCATTCCTGTGTGAATCTTACAGCGTTTTTCCAGCTCCGAGATTGTGCCTTCAAAGGGTCCTTTGATTTCAATTACAATGTCGTCCGCATATCCCTGTGAGTATTATATTTTATGGTTGAGGTTCGTCAGTAAGCATTTTATTATCAGGCACACAGGGATAAGACACAGTGGGGCTAAGACACCTCCCTGCGATCACCCCTATGTGCCTCTCACAGTGACAGACTCTCCAAGAAGGGAAGTTTGTATTCTTCTACTTATCAGCATAGAGTTTATCCACCAACAACAGGTGTCTTCCACTCGAGTTTGAACTTACACTTTAGTGTTGAATTATATGCGTCCCAATTTGTTCTCCTTGGATTCCGATAGTGTCTATTACATTGGTTCGTTCTAACCTCCACATTGTAATAGATTTGTTTGTGATCGGATGCATATAGTTCATCGTATAATAGCCATTTATTGATTTTTCCACTAATTTCATAAGTACTCAGTGTTACATCAATGGCATAAAAAAATTCGGCTTGTTGCCTTGTTTAACTATATCTAAGTTGTTAGCTATAATATAATCAAAAGGGTACTGACATCTTGCATTTGTGTTAGTACTCCCCATGCAGTGTGATGAGCGTTTGCATCGCATGATCAGTTAGTGGTTTTTTGCCTCACAATACTGGATCAGTTCTTTCATCTCTGTTGTTGGTGGTAGAGTAGATTCATCATAGGGTAGATAGACCGAAGCAAAGATTGTCACTACAGTTTCGTCCCCCATGTTGTATTTCAATTTTACCGCTGTAAGGTCTCTTTGACAAAATTCTACAGCTGTAAGACATTGATGCCCTTTCTTGCATAAATGCAACTTCGGGGTTTCTCTGAAGTTTTATTGTAAATAATTTGTCCTGCAGCTTTTTCTAGATCAAGAATCTTATGGTTCAAAGTCCAAGGTTCCTGGACTAGGGCTATGGAAATTCTCCTTGTGAGCACATTTTTTGTTGACAGAAGACAGCGGAGGCAGCCTAACTTAAAGTGCTAATATTTTTGCCCTCTGCTGATTTTAGTGGTCTAAGGTTGACTTTACCAAACCCCAGGTATAATTTAAACCCTTGGTCTTGAATCAACCGTACATCTGTTACACTTACTTCTGATGCTCGGACTGTTCTTCATAAGCCAGTTTATGGCTTATGACGGCCTCCCTGTCCAGATAGCAACCCCGATACTGTGCGCCCTCAACGAGCTCTTGCCCAGTGATGGCTAGCAGCATCGAGAGTTGCACCTTGTCGGATTGTTCCTGAGTCATTTGTACCTCAGAATACTCCCGCAGTGCAATGCACAGCTTTGTTGTTGAGGCGGTTTTGGCAAAGGTTGTTATGATCTCTCTAAGTTTTTTCGAGATCTGTTTTGGGCTTTGAGTCCCGTCTTCGGACCTCGACCTCTTTTTCTGTGGGTTTTTCAGGGGTTGATTCCCTGAGTTGGTCCCCACACGTGTCGATGTTTTAGAAACCAGGGCTGTCGAATTTTTTGACCGGTTTTTTCTCCTCGGAGGAGGAGTTGGTTTCCCATCAGCCTTGGCGATCTTTTCCTGGCTGCTCACGAGAGATTTGTTTCTTTCCCCTTTCAAGACAAGATTCTGGAATTTATCGTCCAGATTTTGGGCTGGGCTGGATTCACTTGCACTTTTTTGTGTCTCGGCGAGGTTAGCTTACCAACCTTGGCTGATTCACTTTAAGGGGATATTTGATTATTCCCCAGAGTTTATAGTTACATTCGGTTTCCATTTTGGTCCCACGAGAAAATCGGACCGTCTATTACCCCATCAGTCCTTTGATTGGGAGAGCATTTTACAGTGAAGTTCGCCAGTTGCTCCAAGGGGATTGTTTATGCCAACATTT
Source organism: Nineta flava (assembly GCA_963920215.1). Taxonomy (NCBI): domain Eukaryota; kingdom Metazoa; phylum Arthropoda; class Insecta; order Neuroptera; family Chrysopidae; genus Nineta; species Nineta flava. Next base: position 63,900,176 of record OY986040.1, read on the forward strand.
AACCTTCCTGCCCTAGCCTTCCGCTAGTTGTCTAGGCACAATGCCTCTCACCGTAGATTGAGTTTGTTTTGATTCTTGGTCGTGCTTCTCAAGGCTATCTTGTCCGGCATTGGTATTCCTGTCAGTAACATAGATACCGCCGGCATTGAATAGCCCTTTATCGACGCACTCGAGCCTCTCCACGAACGACAAGGTCCTATCAAGCCTAGAACGTGTTAGTATAATTGAAATTTTTTTAAAAATAATAACTAACAAGTTGAAAACAACTGTTATATTATGTATGTCAATTTAGAATCGATGAAGGTGAATCGTATAGCCGAGCTAAGTGGTTACTCAGAGGGGAATCATATCAATATTATACTTGGTTCGTATTTCGATCAAACCAATATAATTTTAATAAATTTTATCCATTGTGGGTCCCTCTGAATGCGACCGTGGCTGAAAATTGAATACTTATTCTAGAAGAATTTACACAAAAATTTGTTTTTCACAAACAATAATTTCGATTAGTTTAAACAGGTGTTCTTCTAGAATGGTCTTCTGGCAGTATAATAGAGGGAGATAAATCAATTCTAGAGATCATTTAAAGATTGGCATTTTATCAATTAACCTCAGTTAAAACATGACATTTGATCAATAAGCATCAGTTATAAATTTTATTGTTAAGTTAAAACCGAAAAGTGTTGTATGTAAAGTTGTATTGTATATAGAAATAGACTCTAAATTGTGGAGTTAAATTGAATTAAATTTTTATTGTTATTTTATCAAATCGAATAAAATCAGGTTTGAGTAGAATTACAAAATTTTTGATTTAATTTTTTTTTCTCTTAAGTTAAGTGCGTGTTTTTGAGATAAATTTGGTAAATTTTTACTAATATTTTTTTTTTTGTGTCTCGAGTATTTTGTCGAGTCTATTTTGCCACGACAATACTAACCAATATAGATTCCTGAAAGTTGGTAATGCTTCTTATGGGCGCTTTATTTATTTACTGTTAAAAATTGAAACTTATAAGTATTATTTATTTGTTAAAATTTCATATCCTGTAATTATTTTACTCCACATATGTATCAATTATAAATAATAAAAAATCGTATTTTTGTTATAAATAATACATAAATATGTGTAGTTATTATGAATTTAGATATACTTAATTCAAATTTGGCACGCATCATTTTCTTTCCAGTGAATATGGGTTCCAATTAACAACAAGACAAAAGCCAAATTTCACTCCTAAACAAATAATTAAAGCAAAACTATGCGCTAAATCGTTTCGAAATTTTGTCGATTTGCTTCAAATATCGTTCTATCTATTAAAAAGTGGTTTTCTCGGGGTCAAATGTGCCGATTTTTACAAATAATCAATATCCGGCATTATTGAAAAAAGACACTCATAAGAGCCCGTGTAATTTTACATAATATTAATTTAAAGATTATCAAGATAATCAAAGAGAACTCTAGGTTTTTGGAATTAAATTTCAAATTTTGCCCCAATTTCTAGAACAATTATTTTCATTTTATAAATACGTATTTCGACCACAAAGTAGTCATCATCAATATGAATTAGCTAATCGTAACTATCTCCGGGATATGGAGTCAAAGAGAGAAAAATTTGTAAGAAAAATATGCATAAAATCACAGAAAAGATAATAAGGAAATATGCTATCGAAAGCTTTAATAGCTATAATAGTCGACCACATACCCGTTTATTTGAAAAATTATACTTAAATGCACTTTGCAAAATAACAAAATCAGAAATTTTCACCACATTGTTTACAGATATAATTAATTAATATTATTAAATTTCAAATTTTGCCCCAATTCCTATAACAGCTATAACAGTCGACCACCCCGCTTTTTATTTGAAAGATTATACTTAAATGCACTTTGCAAAAAAAAAATATCAGAAATATCCTCCACATTTTTTAGAGAAATAATTAATTAATATTATTAAATTTCTGCTGTTAATCGACCTTTTGGCTCCCTTGTGCTCCCCCAAGTTGACGAGATTTTCTTCTCCCATATCTTATATTGGCAATAGGAGTTTGCTGGTTATTGAAATAAATCCATATACATCCTACATCCTTAAATTTCTGATAACCTTCTCATTAAACTGAAGATGCTGAATTAAACCTCATTTTAAATAATTCTCGAGTGACAATTTTGAAAAAACGACACTCGCGCTATTCAATAAACTCCTTTTTTTCCAAAATTTTTAGTACTTTAATAACAGGATTATTAATCATTGTTGTAACTTTAATATTTTATTATATATTAGCGGTCCCGACGTCGTCCAGCACGTCTTAAATTTAAAACTTTTTTTGAAAATTTAATTTTTATTGTTTATTTTTGGACTGAATTGTGAATCTTAACCATTTTCGAATCCACTGAAACACACACAAAAAATTTTATCAAAATCGCTCCAGCCGTTTAGGAGGAGTTCAGTCACACACACACGGACAGAAGAATTATATGTGAACTCCTCCTAAACGGCTGGAGGGATTTTGATAAAATTTTTTGTGTGTATTCCAGTGGATTCGAAAATGGTTAAGAAATATATATATATATATATATATATATATATATATATATATATATATATATATATATATATATATATATATATATATATTTGTGAAATTAATGATTACAAAATTATTGCCTGAATTAAGAATTAATGAATTTAATCAATGTTTTACGTTGAATGAATTGATATGATATATATATATATATATATATATATATATATATATATATATATATATATAATTTAGAAAAATAGAGATAATTACACGGCCATATAGGCCAAATATAGGTCTCTGAAACAGCCAAAATAAACTCATGGAGGAAACTGTGTCAAGATGTTGAAACCACATCTTAGGGAGCAAGACTCCATCGTATCCTAGCGAAGAAACCCGCTAACACCATTGGGTGTACGTAAGCCCAATGGTGAGTACACTAACTTCGGGAAGGATATACTTGAGACACTGATCCGGACTAATTTACCGGATTTGGTGGCTATGGACAGTAAAAATCCTTCTACCATGGCCTCCTATCGATCAACAAGGAATGGAGAAGAGCGGCGATTACCATTAACCGCTCATAGATCGAATAAGCAATAAACTCATTCGACCCCTATAAAGCACCGCAGACGGGATATACCCAGTGATTTTACAAAAAGTAGCAAAGTATCTTTTATCCCTGCTTGGTCACATATTCAGGGCAAGCCTAGCTACAGGTTATATCCCAACAGTATGGTAGCCAGTAAGAGTGACTTTCTTACCAAAACCGGGGAGGGTCAACCACTCTACGGGAAAGGACTTTAGAGCAATAAGTCTGTCATCGTTTCTTCTAAAGACAATGGAAAGACTAATAAGATTTCATTTAACTCAAAGGGCACTTTCGATAAATCCGCTTCATACCAACCAGCACGCATATCAAGTGAGAAAATTCTGTAAATCAACTCTCCACAACCTACTATACAGAAATAAGGAGGGATTCGCAAGGAACCAAACCACCTTGTGCGTGTTTCTTGACATTAGAGGGGCATTTGACAATGCCTCTTACAATTCCATGGTTAGTTATGCAAGTCAGTACAGAGTAGAAGACACCTGTTGGTGGATAAACTCTATGCTGAGAGTCCGTGAGAGACACCAAAGGATATAAAGAAAGTTCAAATGAGCATCGAAAGTTTGACAAATAGCAAACCAGTAATAATCGAAGTATTTGTGGAAAACGTATAGTTACGTATGGAATATTACTGAATCTAAATATAATGAAGTTTTTTCAAAAATAAAATTGTTAAAAGGTAATGTAAAATTATTATCTGTTTCAGGAGAACCTGTAAAAACCTTAGGAAAAATATCGATCAGTGTGAGATTGACACGTGAGGCAAAGGAGTATAAGTTATGTAAGTACGTCATCCAGAGTGAAAAACATACTTTACATTTATGGGAAGAGAGTGGATGGACGTTTTAATTCCAAATTGGATAGATATTTTTCATATTAAAAAGATAATTAAAGAAATCCCTTAAGAAATAATTGATTTAATAAAACGAAAACATCTGAATGTACTGTCCGATCAGCCCACTCAAACAATAAAAAAATTTAAAAGTGAAATAATATTGAACGATGACGCTATTCCAATTTTTCATAAAGCGTACACAGTTCCTTTTAAATTACGCTATAAAGTAACTGAAGAAATTGATAGATTGTGTGTACTAGGTATTAGGTATACTTATACCTGTACAATTTTTGCGAATGGGCAAGAGAAAAATTAAAGAAAAATTAAGTAGGGAAGACTTAAAATTGTATATTTTTTTATATTAGAATAATTCCAGATGAATTACAAAATAAAGCGTTACATCAGCTTGGGAACCACGAAGATATTGTACGCATGAAGATGGCAGCCAGAGGGCCATTATAGTTTAAAGACATTAATAAAAAAATAGAAAAGAAGTCGTGTAAAATATGTAAAGTAACAAAAAATTTAAAACGTGACTAATAACTTCGAGTGGCCTACAGCATCATACCCGCTAGAAAGACACCATGTAGATTTCTTTTATTTTAGAAACGAAAAGTTTTTAATCATAGCAGATTCCTATATTAAATTCATTGACGTAAAACTTATTAAAAACTGCGATCTAAGTTCGGTAATTTTACAATTTGAAAATCTATTTACTTATTTTAGTATAGCTGAAGAAATTTGTAGTGATAAAGGTCCTCCTTTCAGTTCAAATAAATGTTATCAATGGGGCAAAAAGAACAACATAAAAATAAGTAAAAGTAGGCCGTATCATCCACAATCTCATGGCAGGGTAGAAAGCAGTACAAACGCTAAGAATAGTTCTAAAAAAGTTTATCCTAGATCCAAAAACAAATGGATTATTAACCTCTGAAAAATTACGAAAATTATAAATTAGATATAATAATACCTCTTTGACAATAACATTGCAATCTCCACTGAGTTTAATATTAAAGTATAAGCCTAAAACTTTGTTTAATAGTATAAACCAAAAAATTAGATACAGATGTAAAAGAGTCTACTACTAAGAAAAAAGTACGATTTGATCTAGATGACACAAAAACTTATTATACGGGAAAAATCAAAGAAAATAAAAAGACAATAGAGTTAAACTTTAAAAAAAAATCGTTACGCAGGAGCTGCTTCAACTTAGCGAAATTCCTTAAGATACAGAAATCACTTTCTAGCGGTCACAATTTTAGTCTGATCAAAATAAAATGTCGTATATGATTTTAGAATTTGCAAGGTCAATTTTATTAATAAATGACATACGTCATGGGGACAAGAAAGAAGAAAGCACAAAATACACGCAAAATACGCAATAAGCACAAAAATTACAAGAAACTTAGCACCTACAACTTTACTTCTTATAAATTTTTCGATTTTCCGAATATTAAGGGAGATATGTCAAATTTTATGTTTCCCCCTACCTCTAAACCCCCCTTTCCCCTTGTTCGATTTTACCCATTAACGAACTTGACCTTTTGAATACCAATAGCGCCTCAAATACCAAATTTCATTCAAATCAGATCAAAATTGTGACCGCTAGAGCGATTACAGACACACACACATATATATATATATATATATATATATATATATATATATATATATATATATATATATATATATATATATATATATATATATATATACATATATATATATGTATATAATTGTGTCTGTAATCGCTCTAGCGGTCGCATTTTTGATTTGATTGGAATGAAATTTGGTATTTGAGGCGCTATTGGTATTCAAAAGTCGGTACGAGACCAATAGCTCTATTTCCTTTCAGGAAATTTGCTCAAACGGGAGAAGATATTATACAGGAACCATTTCAAAGAAATACTAAGATGGATTCCCGAAGTTGTATTAAAACGAATAAGTAAATATATTTATTTGATAAATGGCAGAAATAATATAAGAACAACACACGTAAATCTGTTAAAAAAGTAATTAACAGAAAACGTTTATTATCCGTTTTCGGGATTACCGACGAGACGTGCTACACCTGAAGAAGCTCCTACATCTGAGTATATGAAGGCTTCCAAAGCCAAAAAGAACTGTGTCACGTAGATAAAATTGAAAAAAGAAACCTAAAATTAAATTTAATCTTTAATTTCTTAAGTATTTTTATAATTTGTATATCGAATCAAAATAATCATTATTTATAAAAAGTAATATTAAAGATTGTATATAGTTTGTAATATTTGTAAGTATCTCTTGAGAATGATTTCGTTGGAATTGTTGATTTCAACAAGTTTTTGGCGATTTCAATTCTCCGGCGATCTATAAGGAAACCCACGAACATAGTATACATTTTGCAGTGAAGTTGTAAACATGTCTTCGCGACGGGAAAATCTCGCGATTATGGTGATGAGTGGTGCGGTGCGGTATTATTAATGGCAAGTTTGTCACAAAGTCTGCAAGTTTGTTTTGAAACAAAAAGAAACGTCGACGTTGGTGGCACACTGAACTTTATAAAAAAAGAAATAATTCAGAACTTATGATGGATTTGAAGTCACAACAAATAAGTCGTCAATATAAAAATTTTTAACTTAAATTCACTGCTGACCACTCCATATTTAAACTGGAAAATCAATCACAAAAACCCGTTGTTTAAACTTGAAAATATTCTAAAGATATTAATTAAAATGAAAAATTTTCAAGTTGAACTAAAATAATACATTTCAATTAATTTCTTGAAAAACAATAATCACATGCTCGCTAAAAACGACAAACCTTTCACGTTCCGGTCCAAATATGAACTGCGAACATTCCAAGTGTTCGTTAAAAAACAAAGCAAGTGTGGACAGACCTTAATATATTGAAACAATATGAATATGAGGTATAGAGAGACATCTGTTCTTTTGTATAACAAACACACAGACACTCACACGCAGGAAGGAGAACAAATTCGCGCCGGTTCACAGGGTTACCAACTTCGGGGTTTTCCCCTCAAATTTAGGGGGCAAATAAGTGGAATGGGATTTTTTTAGGGGCATTATATTTTTAGAGACATTTTTAGGGGCTTTTTTATTTACAAGTATAGACCCTGAGATAGCCCAATCCAGCCAATCATATTTATTTATTGACCTAGCGACACGTAATGACATCTAGAGTAATTACTCGTTACCAAGAATGCGGAGGCGGAGTTAAATAAATACATAAAAAACCATAGAGGCATAGACATAGTATAAAAAAAACTGTTTTTAGTTTTTCTGTCAACCTCAACGGATTTTAATTTTTTGTTATTATGCCTAAAGTCAAAGATAAAAAGAAATATACTCAAAAGTATACAAAGATTTGGGAAACAGATCCAGATTTAAAAGGTAATATAGTATATAAATTAATAATGTCATAACATTAATAATTTATAAATAATATGAATAGATAATATTAAATTCAATATTCTGTTTCTTTTTTCTTTACCATAGAATCACCCAATGGCCATAGAATCACCATAGAATCACCATACCCGTTCTTCATTAAAATTCAAAAAAGGTATTTTATTTTATGTAGGTACAGAACTCAGCAATGTTATGACTTTAAGGCTTGTGCTTAAGCACGTAATTTGGAGTAGATTGGTCGGCTGGGACAGGTTATTGATGGTAGTTTATTTTTTCAGGTTTTTACAGATTATTTGGTGTTGGTGACTGATGTGAATATTATACACGTATAATATAAAAAATATTTTTAATGATGTGATGATAGTGTCGGCATGATTTGAAGTTTTCTTATTTATTGCGATTTAGTAGACTTATGTCTACATAGGTGCTGAACTAATGTGCCGTTATTTATAATTTATGTTTTCTTGTTGCAGATTGGCTAGCACCTGATGTTTCGAATGATACATTGGCAAGTAATAAATATTGTCATGTCAAATTGAAAGCCCATAAAAAAGACTTGGTTAGTCACGCTGAAACCGAAAAACATAAAAAAACCACGGCTTGGGAAAAATCAGCAAAGTCATTTAAATCTGTATCTGAAATATATAAACCAGTTTTGTTGGAAAATACTAAAATTGCCGAGTTGAAAAATGCTGCCCTTATCGCAGAGCATTGTTCTATTAGAACAGTAGATATGTCAGATGCTCTTAAAAACCTTAAAGTCCATTGCACTAAGTGTTCGATGTTTCAAAGATGTATATCACCCCCCCCCCCGCGAAGGGAAACACGTTCCAATGGTTTCAAAGAAAAGCAGTTTTGCCCAAATATAGTCCGATTGTGCCCATTAACGAACTTGACCTAAGTAAGGATTGCTCCAGAACATTTTTCAACTCGTTATATCTTTTCGTTCTTGGGTTATCGTGTCCACAGACAGACAGATGGACATGTAAATGGCCAAATCTTATGAACACATATACCAAACATTCATGCCTACGATCAATATTTTTAGGCGTTACAGTTCGGATCAAACTTAATATTCCTTGTATATTTACATTTACTAAATTATACGTAATATGTTTGGGCAAGAATTGTCTTTTGCATTAAATCTGTAAATTGTTATTTTTAGCTTTTTAATATAGTGACCTTTTGTGTTTTTTGAAGTCGGTTGAATGTTTTTTTAAAATTTTTGTACAGTAAAATGTATTTCATATATTCGTGTCAAACAAACAGAAAATATTAAATACGTCTCTTAATCTTAGAATAATCGAAAAATGTATAAGGAGAAAAGTTGTAGAATCAAGTTTGCTACATTTTATTACCTGATCATTTTTCTCAAACTCTAATGTGATCAGAGATATTAAGAATTTTAACTTTCAATCTTTAATTGTAAATATTTCTGTAAATATTAGTGTTACAGAAAAATGATAAGAAACATAAAAACAGTAAAACTTAGTACCTACAACTTAACTCCTGATAAATTTTTAGATTTTTCAAATATTAAGGGAGTTATGTCAAATTTTGTGTTTCCCCCTCCCTCTAAACCCCCTTTCCCCGCGTCTTATTTTACCCATTAACGAACTTTAGAATACCAAAATCGCCTCAATTACCAAATTTCATTCCAATCGGAATAAAACTGTGACCGCTAGAGACCACAGATATTTTAAAAAGTACATATATATATATATATGTATATATATATATATATATATATATATATATATATATATATATATATATTATATATACATATATATGTATATATGTATATATATATATATATATATATATATATATATATATATATATATATATATATATATAATTTTAGCGATAGTGATTTTTAACATCTAATAGGTAGGATCGATGGACATTTGAAGAAATTTTTACGAAATTCCAACATTGGTGCAAAAACAATAGATGCATTTCCTTTGGAGGAAATTAACAACATTTCTTTATGTTTGTCAGTGTCATTCTTTTAATTACAGTAGAGTATATTATCTCTATGAATAATTATTGTTTGTTTTTATTTTAGGGGGATTTTCAAGTAATTGTGGCGATTTTAGGGGTTTCTGCCAGTTCATAAAGAGATACCAAGATGAACAGTGTATTAGATATTAGATGATCAATAAAAGGAATACAATAACGAACAAGCGTTCATTTGGTTTATGTATTTGGGACTAGCAAACCCAAAAACATATAAGGTAAGAGGTAGATCAAAACTTTAAAATACAAAGTTGTTTATTATAAATAAAATTACTTTTATTTCAAAATCAAAATGAATTCATTACATGTACTACCTACACGCGTGGAAGAGATTTTGGTCCTTAGAGCATGTTTTTAAGAGCAATCTACCTCTGAGTCTCAAAATTAAAGTTCTTAACACGTGTATTCTACATATCTTAACTTACAGATCACAAACCAATGCATACACAAATAAAGACCTAAAAAACTGCGCAGATACTTTAGAAGCATGTTAAATACTAAATATAAAGAAAGCTGAGAAAATACGTTGCATCGAAAACTTTTACAGGTGGTCAGTGGGCGAAACAGTCATTGAGTAGAGAGGAATAGGGTCTGTTAGGGGTCTGTTTGTCCAATCAGGCTCTATTATTATTATTATTATTATCATTATAATAATAATAGAGCCTCTTCGTACCGTTCAAAGAATATATAGGCCTACTTATTGAGCGTTGATTTAATTGTGAAATACAATCTATTTGGAACTGAGTATAATCAATCATAAACATTCATCACTAACATAATATGTTGGACAATACATATATTACATACCTAATACTGTTACCACTTACACAGTTGTAGGTAATGTTACGTAATGTAATGTGTTCAGCGTTGGTAGGAGTTTATGTAATAGGTCTTATCAGATTGTTGATGTGACATTTATATCGTTCATACAATAATATACCCTATTATTAAAATATATTATTTGATAAGGGGTAGGTTGGTAAATTGAAGAAACTAAATACGCAAATAGTTCATTATGTTATGTTGTGCATGTTTTTAAATAATAACTTTTATTGTTTTAACTTTAATTTTTTAATAGTCAGATCTGGATTGAACTGATACAAAGATATATTTTTAAATACATAATGTAACAAAAGAAATAACATTAAAGAGTGTGGAAAAGAAATTTTTAAAAACTTTCCCTTTCAAAGTATTTGGCGTATATTTAGGTCTACGATAATTCCATTTCTCTCTTACGGTAGTGAAATTCGGACGAATTCGGAAACATTTCAGATAAGTTATTTAAAATAATAAATGTTATAGCTTATAACGTCTGTAAGGAAAATCTAGGTGTACCAAAATAGATACCATTTTCTGTATATCATTCTGAAATGGTAGGCTGAGAGGTTAAATTGTTTGTAAAAACATTACTCGGGAAAAATATTCGCAGACTTCAGTAACTTTGTAACTTTAAAATTGGTGAAGCGAGATGCATAAAATATGTAAAGAGGAACGCTAAAAAGAAGATTGCGTATTTTAGAATATATTGAGTTTTTAAACTAGTAATGTTGAAATGCTATTTGGCATTTTGGTGCCCTAGATGCTGTAATAGGTTTGTCAATCAAACAATACTTATAACGTCAAATTTAATAAGACAACAAAACATAAAACACTTTCTTTCAACAAAGTCTAAATGCGTGACAGATCGCCTAAATAAAATATCAAATTATTTTGAACTTATGAAAATCTACTGTATTACCTTATATATATATATATATATATATATATATATATATATATATATATATATATATATATAAATATATATATATATATATATATATATGTATATGTATATATATATATATATATATATATATATATATGTATATATGTGTATATATATATATATATATATATGTATATATATATGTATATAAATATATATATACATATAAATATACATATATATATATATATACAAATATATATATATACTAGCTGACCCGGCGAACTTCGTACCGCCTAATAATTAATAAATATTGTGTTTAATAATTAGCCGAGTCTTCTATCTTTCCATCTATCTATCTACCTATCTCGCTACTTATCTATCTCTCTATCTATCTATTGATCTATCTATCTTTCTATCTATTTATCTCGCTATTTATCTATATATCTCGCTATTTATCTATCTATCTTTAAAAAAAATAGATATCTAGCTATAAAAAAATAGGGGTTGGTGATAGATGGGTGAAAATTTACGGTTGGATGTATTTTTTAATGCCACATATTTTAAACAAAAAAAATAAAAAAATTTTCCAAACCACCACCCTTATCACTTAGGGGTATGAAAAACAGATTACGACCGATTCTCAGACCTACCAAATATACATATAAAATTTCATAAACGTAGATCAAGCTATAAAACCTATCAGTTTAATTTACTTCTTATACAAACGACTTCAACACACCACTTGTGAGAGGATATAAAATTATATACACGAAACAAAAAATAAAAAAAAATGTTTAGGGTGGACTACCCTTATCATTTAGGGGTATGAAAAATAGATTACGACCTATTCTCAGACCTACCGAATATACATATAAAATTTCATAAACGTAGATCAAGCCGTTTCGGAGGAGTATGGCAACGAAAACTGTGACACGAGAATTTTATATATTAGATATATATTTATATATATATATATATATATATATATATATATATATATATATATATATATATATATATATATATATGCATATATATATTTTGTCCTATCGAAATGAAATTTAGTATGTGCAGTCCTTTCGGTACAAAAAGCCAGGTTAATGAGAATAATCGATGAAGGGACTTAGAGGAAAGAGAAACGTACGTTGGTAGTATGTAAAATGGTTACAAATAAATTTTATCATAGATTCTATCAATCATCTAACGAAATTTTTTGAAACTCTAATATTAGAGGAATATTTCCACTTCTAATACTTATATAAGTATGAATCACTGACCTTCAGTATCCTATATGTAAACTAAGCATAGTATAATATAAAAATAGCCCAATGTTTTGAATACTAGAGCCTTCTACGCTACCAGCAAAAATACATGAACTATGAACTTATTTATATTATATGCATAGAGATAATATATAGAGTCTCCTCAATAGAAAGAGAGGTACATGAAACTATCCAAAGAAATGACTTATATATAAAGATTATATATTAGTCATTAAAAAGAGATATATCTGCCTCAGTGATTCTCTATCTGCAGCTATCTGAGGGACAACTTTTGACTCGGCTTGCCTACTCTAGGTTATATATATATATATATATATATATATATATATATATATATATATATATATATATATATATATGTATATATATATATATATATATATATATATATATATATATATATATATATATATATATATATATATAATATAACCTTCACCGTGCCACGCGTTGCTGTGGCTAAATGGTAAGAAAAAAAGACGAAACATAATTTTCTAGTTTATTTAATTTGACAATATTTGACATTGAGTTTCATCCCCCCATTCCTCCCCCTTAAAAGAATTTTTAAAAATCCTGCCACAATATTGTAGTCTATCGTATTTGATTATTAATAAATGGCATAAGTCTAGGGAAATGAGAGCATAGAGAAAGAAGAAAACACAAAATATAAAATATATCTCTTAATATTTGAAAAAAAGTATAAGGAGTAGAGTTGTATAAAATCAAATTTGCTACAATTCATTACCTTATTATTTTTTCCAAACTCTAATGTGTAATGCAGATATATTTAGAATTTTAACTTTCAATCTTTAATAGTAAATATTATATTTAATAGTAAATACTAGTGTAACAGAAAAAATGATAAAAAACAAAATTATAGTAAAACTACGTTCTACAACTTTAATCCTTTTAAATTTTTAGATTTTTCAAATATTAAGACAGATAAACCAAATTTTGTGTTTTCCCCTCTCTCTAAACCCCCCTTTCCCCTTGCCCGATTTTACCCATTGACGAATCTTTTGAATACCAAAAGCACCTCAAATACCAAATTTAATTTCAATCAGAATAAAACTGTGACCGCTAGAGAGTACACATATATATATACATATATATATATATATATATATATATATATATATACATATATATATATATATATATATATATATATATATATACATATAAATATTTATATATATATATATATATATATATACATATATATATATATATACATATATATATATTTATATGTATATATATATATATATATATATATATATATATATATATTTATATATATATGTATGTATGTATATATATGCATATATGTATAAATGTATATATATAGAATATATACAAATTTTAGCGATAGTAATTTTTAACATCTAGTAGGATCAATGGACATTTGAAGAAACTTTTAACATTGGTACGAAAACAATTTGAAGGAAATTCGCTAAAACATATAACGGTTAAAATCGTTTCTCAAATATAATAATCGGTGTCGGTATGGTATCGGCTTTTATTTTTTTATATAAAACAGTAACGGTTTTGGTAATGGCTACGAAAATTCAGCTGTTTGAACCAAATTTCGGTTTCAGCTTCGGTTTCAGCTTCGGTTCAGTAAGAATCCTTGATTTGACTTGCCAACAACGAGGAGGATTGTAAAGAGTCGAAATATAAAATAAAAGAGTCTGGACTAACCTCGAAGCAAATTGCACTAATATTCAAAAAACAAATAACAAGTGTCTTTTGTACATATTAGACTATGCACTGATAGAAGGAATTTCTTTCCTCATGAAAATATAGTGTCTTCAAAGTATTTGCTTTAATAAAGATACTCTTATTTGTCATTCAAGACTACGCAGTCATACCAAAAACATGTTTAGTTGAGCGAAGAAACCAAAATTCTTGAAGGGTGTTAAAAGGTTTTTAAAGTAGAGTTTGTTAGTCTTGGCCTAAGAGAGTCTTTCTTGGCCAAATACTCTTGTGATTCTTTAGTCAAGAAAATGAAATTATGTATAAAAAAGTTTTTTATTATAAAATAATAAAAAACTCAAGAAAAGAAAGTTTATGCAGCTTTTTTAACAGAAGTATATATATATATATTTAACTGAAATATATTTAACTAAAGTATATCATTACTTCTTTAAAAAGTTGCATTTGTTTGGATTAAACAAATGTTTATTTTGGTCCGAAATTTTAGCTTCTTGGTCCAACGAAATCATCATTGCTGTTTTAGAATTTCGAGATTCTTGAGTCAAGAGTCAGTTTATCTTTAGTTAAGATAATTTTCTCAAGTCAAAACTATAGATGGCAAGATACTTATTTTCTTATACCAAATACATATTCTTCCCTATATATGCGAGTCAAAAATTGTTAGTTAAAAAAATTTTTTTTTACTGCAAGGAATTACTTCTATCAGTGTGAAAATATAAAATTACAAGCGATCGATGGAAGATAAAAACTTACACTAATGGAACAGTTACACAATTTGAGATAAACTACTATTAAGGGTAAATTTGCAATAAAATAGAGTACTCTTTGTTTTCTTTCTATTTAAACAAAACATGAAAACCATGACGTATAAAAAATGTAAAAATATGTAATTTAAGTTATAAGGTTGTAAGCTTGGACTATTAGAGTATAGTCTCATTATTGACTCAAGTATTGTAAAAAATGAAAAATTTTGGCCAGAAAATTGTGATGAGCAGAAGTATTTAAGAAGTGAGTTTACAGGACATGCAATAAAATTTGATACTAAAAGTTTTGTTGAAGTAAAATTTGTCTTCAAAAATTTTAATTCTTATTTACCTAAGTTTTAGGCTATTATTGTTTTTTTCGATAATATTTTGAATATTTTGCAAATATTATCAAAAAATTGGGTGAGTAAATTTAAAATTTTGTAATATTAATTTCGCGAAACGTTACTAGCCATGTGAGAAGTAAAACGGCTTTCACTCCCGGTTCCTGATGTACTAAAACATTTTTGGTTCATTCCAGAATGAACTTTGTATTTTATATCCCATGGCCTACTGCTTTCTTTCAAATAACATTTCATTCCGTCCCTGTATTTTATAATTATTATTATTATTTTACATATGTTATTGGTTGTATATAAATAGTGAGTGTACTTTGTATGTATATGAAGTGGTGATATGCATGTTTTGATCGTTATCTTTTTAATAATTTATTATTTCGGATAGTAAATTATTTAACAAATACATTCGGTGACAAGCGTATCCTAACAAATAAAATGCCTTGCGGCTAAACGTTTTATCTTGATCAAAATATCAAAACACAACCAAAAAACCACCCTATTTATCCACCACATAAAAAAAAATTATTTATTATTATTTATTTCAAACAAAACTCAATTATATGTCAAATTAACTTACTGTACTTATGTGTTTCTTTTGTTTGTTTAATTTATTTAAAAGCTGATAACATGCGTATTATATATTAATTAAACAACAAATCAGACATTTTGTTTTTCATATTTTAAATGTGTCATGCACACATCTACTCAGAACAAAATGGCATCGAGGATCCCAAAACGGAAATCCATTCAAATTTAACATTTATATTTACCACTAAATTTTAGCATTACGTAGAGCAAATGTCACATACTTTTTGTTTTTTGATTTAATATAATCAGTGTTTTGACCAAATTTTATTATACTTTTAAGCTATTCAGCAGTTTTTGTTTGCAAAGATGTAGACATGAAACTTCCAAAAACACTTTGGGTGCTGTTTTACTAACAATTCAATATAGGAAATATAATCTTAACATTAGCTGAAGGTGATTTATATCGTAGCATCTTGAACATCTATATTGTCCACCTGAATGATTGAAAATAGTCAATAATGTCAATTCAGCAATAAATTAGTATATAATCAGTAGCATCTTCAATGCTAAACCAGATTAGTTCCGATACCTAATTAAAGTGTTAATTACGGGAATATACTTAATTTTGTAAAACTTATTGTAATAATAGTAATAATTTTAATAAAAGTATTTTAAATAAAAGTTACAAAGTCAATTGCTATAATTTTAAAATTTAATTTAACAGCCACGAAAATATCAGAGGGAACCGGTGCGGATCTAGATATTATATATGAAACATTTTCCAAATATCATATCCTATTCACAACTATTAAAAAATATTCATTTTGCTAATACAATGTCGAACCCAGACGTAAACGCTATCGAAAATGTCTACGACAACCGACAAAATAGTATTCAAAATATTCATAGTAATTTACCAGATTTATCCGAAGATGGTTCTGTTTCGGTACAATCAGTCGGTTCAATTCGCAATAATTTCTTACAAAATGCTAATAATGCATTAGGTCTAGCCTCACAATCACAAAGATGGCCGCTAGAACTCTTTATTTTCTCAAATATCGAGTGAGGCAAAAACAAAAATTAATATGAATGACATTACTACATATACCGAATTTAGACAAAAACTATTATCAGTTTACTCACCCGTCGAATGATACGACTATGTTATGGACAATTTGAAACGACGAAACAAAAACCAAACGAAATCACCTTTCAAAATACAAACCATGATTTTCTCCTTGTGTCAAAAAGCGTTACTTAAAAATTTGGACCAGTGTATTTGGATCAACAATCTGCAGCGAAAATAAATTATCATATCAGCGACCTGAAGATAATTGCGAAACTGTACAGTACCAAATGACAACAAAATTAATACCTCCAGGTTGCGAAATAAACAAACTTCACACAAATATGGAAATATGGCAAAATCTAAATCGATGATTATTTATTGCTACACAAGATACACGCAGTACAATTCTATGCAAAAACGAATCAGATGGTTACACAACAATAATCAATAAAATGGGAATAATCACGCTTAAACAAGACTGTCGAGTATTTACTGACACCGCCACTTAAGAATCTAAAACACTAATACAAAACTCAACCTTTCAAGACGATGGTTGCAGAAGACGACGGTTGTAAAACCAATAAACTCAACGAAACCATGTTGAAAATGTACGCACTGCATCCCGTAAAATTAGCTCATCTGGACCTGGATGAACTTAAATACGCACAGCATCGTCTCAATCAACTTGACGAACAACTACAACAAGAACTAAATAAACCCTTCTTCATTCAATATTAAAATGGTATCCTACATTACGCAAAAGTTATTGGATTTTCCGTAACCGTATTAACAACCATTTACTTTCTAAACCGCTTCAAAATTATTCAATATTTTTGGAAGAAAATCAAACCAAATGGTCAATCTTCTAACACATTCATCAATTGTTGTTTTGGTCAACGTAACAGCTCATTACCAGTCCTCCGGGCCTACAACACACGAATTAGTTACTGTAAGCCACGAATTACTACATCGGATGACGACAGTTTAAACCCCAGTGGTTCTCCAGTACATTTAAGTACAAACATCTGTTTGCAATCTCCGCCGCAGCAACAAGTTGTAGCAAGAAAAACAAGATATTCAAAATCGCTCTCTTCAGTACCTACCAAGGATAACGAAAAGTTTATCCCTAACAAAATATGAGCCAAACTTTCAAAAAGGGGGAGGCTATGCAGCATCGTGAACATCTGCATTGTCCACCTGGATGACAGACATCAATAGTCAATAATGCAATTCAGCAATAAATTAGTCTATAACCAATAGCATCTTCAATGCTAAACTAGGTTAGTTCCGATACCTAATTAAAGTGTTAATTACGCAAATATACTTAATTTTGTAAAACTTCTTGTAATTAATAGTAATAATTTTTAATAAAGGCATTTTAAATAATAGTAACAAAATTAATTGTTATAATTTTAAAAGGTGAACTTTCCTTATTTCACTTGATAAAAAATCAAGTCATCTTATAATTGAAGCCAAACAAGTCATCGGACAGATTATTGGAATTGTATCACTGGACGGAGAATTCATTTTCAATTTGGGACAGTGGTATTTTATGATTAAAATTAAATTATTCAATAAGAACTTTGGTTTGGAAACTGGCAAAAGGTTTACGAATTTGTACCTTGAACAAATGCTCTGGTTACGGCGTCCCCTGCCTAAATAACCGTACTGATTTGCAGTACCGCCTATTGTATGCGACAATATACATGCAGGAAATCCCAAATAGATTTTACTTTCAAACAGCCTCAATCACAAAACATTCAAAAAATTAATTTGTATTTGATTTTTTTTTTGAGTCAAGGTTGCAGGATAAAATTAGAGTACCCCCATCATTTGACTCATGTGTTTGACTTCTTGTTACTATTTCATAATTATTTTTATTATGAACTATGGTAGTTGTCTTGCTACAGAATTGTTCATAACTTTTTGGCACATAGTGTTGTTAATTACTAGGCGTTACGTATACGGCGTACATAAAACGTCAAAAGTCAAGCAAAAATTTAAAAAAATTAGAATTGATTTGTGCTTTATTTATTCGGATTTTGGGAAAATTATTAGTATGGTTATACTGAACAACTTTTACCCGAATCATTTTTGTGAAAACCAAATAAATAAAGCACAGATAAATAAATAAATAAGTAAATAAAAAGTAGGTTCGGTTGAGGGACCTCCGTCAGGACCGAAATTCCTTACAATTCTTCTTCAACTCTAAAATCTTTAAACTTTTATTATTCACGTCTAACCTAACCAAATAAGCCCAATAAATTAAAATACGCGTGCAACACCGTACACGTGATAGAAGTAAAACATCTTCAAAATAGCCAAATTACAATGATATATAACCATGTATAGTGTGCTAGTATAGTTTATAGTTTCTATGGCAATGACAATTAAAAATGACATTTCAAAACTGAAAAAAATTTTAATAAAATAATTGTATAGGTATTTTTTAGAAATGTAGTTTTTGTGGAAATGACAATCAACAAAATTTTAATAAAAACTCTTTCTCTTTCTCTCTACCTCATACCTTTCTTCTCTCTCCTGTAACGAAATCTGCATAAGCCCGACGCGTCTTAAAATTTCACCCTCAATTCCTGTCCACTTATTGATTATCGAAACGCCGTCTAAGAAGTTTCACGTCAAAAAATTTAAATTTAAATTTATTATTAGACAAAATACAACAATATATATCGATTTAAAGTGTGCTAGTATAGTTTATAGTTTCTGTGGAAATGAGTTTTTATTATACACACAGCATACTAGACACACAAAATACACACATAGAATACCAAACCGTAAACCGCGTTAAGAAACTTGGTTCCAATAAAATTTTTAAATTTTACCACGACTTTTGGCGTTGACTAAATAAATTGCAGTGATTTTTGACAGTTTTAAATCAAATATAACAATAACATGTCAGAATCGATTTTTTTAGTGAATTTTTGAAGAAAAATTTTCATTAATATATATCCGATCAAAAACATAAATGTAAAAAGAGCCGAGTTTAAACAGAGGTACTTCATATAATAGGTGCTCCTTAAAAACTGATGATATCCCATTAAAAAGCCAAGCTATTTACAAAGTGATTAACTCGGTAAACTATTTACCAAGAAAATTAATGAAGGGTTATTAGTTAATAATAATAATAATAAATTTATTTGTTAAAATCAAAATAGATTATACAAAGGATTCATGTACACAACATATTATATCAATATTTGTTATTCATTTAAGATGAACTGTTTTATTTTGGACACTTCTCGAATAAAAAAGTTAAAGACCGTTTATTTGAGCCTTAGTTTTTATATTGAACAGCAGATAGAAGTGTATGTGATCCAAATTGACGATGTATTTGGCAAGATAGTGGTTTCTTACACTCGTATAGTGAGAACATTCAAAGAAAATGTGGAATAAATCGTCCGGTTTTCCAGTATTGCATATTGGACAAACAGTGGAAGGGTCTAAAGTTACTTTAAGATTTTTCCAGTAATATGTTATCTTTGTTACAGGTGCTGCTCTCAATTGAAAAATTATCCCCTGCCTGTCAATAGCTGTGTTGTTGTTATACACAATTGCTGAAATACCATTGGCTGGAATATATTTATATATAGGACAACTGTGAAGAATGGCAATTTTATCTAGGTCGCGGCGAGCCAGAACCTTTTTATATTCTTCCAGCATGGGGGGTTTAGCGGTTTTCAAAAGGTTGCGATCTTGAGCATTCTAGATATCCGTAAAACCGCAATCTACGACCATCGTTCTTATTTGTGATACCCAGTTGTATTTTATCATGATGTCCGTTGTCTGGTCAAGTTCGAACTGACGACGAAATATTATTTTTGCATATCGGTCCTCGGATAGTGCAAGAAGATTCTGCCACCACAGGAAAGCATTCTTGAATATATACCACGATAGATGTACATGGCCTGTTTCTGATCTGACTATGCAGGCAGCTTGGGGTGTTATTTTGTAGGCAGTATAAGCTCTTAAGGAATTGGCATTGCAATCTTTCTATATGGTTTGGATATCGAATTGCGAATATGAGGAGTAAATTGATTAAAAGCAAGAAGAATTTTCGTTGAAACTTATTTCGCAAATTTTCTCTTAGGATATTTTTAAAATTTTATAACTTGGCAAGTTCATTCTTTTTTCTTTTGTTTCAAATATTTGAATATTTGCCGAGTTATAAAATTTTAAAACCTACTAACGGAAAACTTGCGAAATAAATTTCAACCAAATTTCTTCAATCTTTAACATTTCTTCAACATTTAATCAATTTACCCCTCATTTTCTTGGTTAATAGTTTACCGAGCTATTTACTTTATAAATAGCTCGACTCTTTAATGGGATATCATCACTTTTTAAGGAGCAACTATTATATAAAGTATATCCTCGAAAACTCAGCCCTTTTTTATATTTATGCTCTGAATCGGATATGACTACTTTTTTCAACTGGTAAATATATAAAGCCGAAGGCTTCGCCCAAAACGCTACGCGTTTTGTTATGCTTTACGTAACTTTACGCTTCGCGTTACATGACTCTTTTTCTGTTTAAGTAGATACATATATACAAAGGAGACCGCTTCGCGGTTTATAACGTTCACTCGCTCTGCTCGCTAGTAGGTTCCACCCATGTGAGCTCAACCTTCTAACATGCATAGAAGTAAAAAAGGTAATTTTTGGTGTTTCTGTTTTAGGGGAGATTGTGTTGAGAAGTTTAAAGTTTCCTGATTTTTCTTATTAGTTTCAAGTTATTCATCGTCAAATGCCGCACCTATCTAGCATAGATTAATAAATGAATTTTGGGTAGTTTTTCCAAATTTCGGGGTGGTGGATTTATATCATCGTTAAATACAAAAAAAAAATCATACTTCTAAAATGTCTGGAAATGTGTTAAAATTAACCACTTTAATGTAATTTTTGGTTTTCAAAAATCGTGCACGACTGTCAACAGTGCTGTGTTGCTAAATATTAAGTATATATATATATATATATATATATATATATATATATATATATATATATATATATATATATATATATATATATATATATATATAGAAATATGGACCAATCATAAAGCAGCAATATCTCTTATGCATTTATGATGTTAATTTTATCATAACAGAAATTTTACATTTCCCGATATAAATTTCGTCATTTGGTAATTTTCGTTTCGGTTTGAGCACTAAGCACTATAACTAACTGTATGCCAAATATCAACCTTTACTTATGGTCTAGGCCCCGAAATTATGATGATGTCCCTCCATGATTAAGGGGTGTGTCCATTTTTTTGTTTTTTTGAACGGAAATGTTTGTTCCTTAACGGTGATTGAAAAAACAGTCTCTTATAATACCCTAAAAAGAATATATTCGAAAAATCAGCACTGTAGCGTAGCTCTTCTCGTTCAAAAATTATTTCGGGGTCAGATCGACTCTGATTTTTCGATAAGTACTAGTAACTGTAAGCGCGAACTTTAGTGTGATCAAATTAAAATATAATATCTGATATGATTTTAGTATTTGCAAAAATTAAATTAATATATTTAACGATTATTGCTTATAGTTGCTATGGAAACGACAATCAAAATTAAAACAAAATTTTAATAAAATAATTTCATATAAAGCCCATCCAAATCGGTCCAGCCGTTTAGGACCGGGTTCAATTGTGTTTTCAAACCATCCAGCAACCCATTGAAATATATACACAAAATATCATTTCATATGTATATATGTATATATAAATTATTCTTTCAATATCCCCTACATTGAAAATAATTGTCTAAATTTTGTTATTCTTTCTAATTGTTTAGCAAAACTGTGTGTACTCTAAACATATAAATCTAATAACTATCAGTTTTTGATAAAGGTGGTACCTACTTTCCCTTCAATGCAATTATCGCTGCAATTTTTAAATGCAATTATGCACGTTTTTGGTGGTAAATTGGCTTCAAATTTTAACATACCATGAACCTACAAGATGGCGCTAAAGTACCTTCACGATTTTAAATATAAAAAAGTATCCGATCAAAAACATAAATATTAAAAAGAGCCGAGTTTTCGGGGAGATACTTCATATAATAGTTGCTCCTTAAAAAACGATGATATCCCATTAAAGATCCGAGCTATTTATAAAGTAATTAGCTCAGTAAACAAGTTACCAAGAAAATTAATGAGGGATAGTTTGTTATTATTGATTAAATGTAAGAAAAAATTTGGTTGAGATTTATTTCGCAAGTTTTCCCTTAGTATGTTTTCAAAATTTTATAACAAGTTATTATTTCTTTTGTTTCATTATTTTAAAACTTGCCGCGTTATAAAATTTTAAAATCATGCTAAGGGAAAACTTGCGAAATAAATTTTAACCAAATTTTTTCTTACATTTAATCAATTTACCGCTAATAAATTTTCTTGGTAAATAGTTTACAGAGCTACAAAACGCTACGCGTTTTGTTATGCTTTGCGTTACTTTAAACTTCGCGATACCTATCTCAATTTTTTTCTAAGTAGATTCACATATACAAAGGAGACCGCTTCGCGTTATATAACGTTAACTCTCTCTGCTCACTAGTTCCACCCCGTGAACCCCAACGCGTCATTCGACCTTGGCTTCGCGTCTGATAAAGGTAATAAAAAACCGCTACCTTCTAGCATGAATAGAAGTGAAAAAAGTAATTTTGATGTTTTCCCCATTTTCGGGGATGTTACGTTCGGAAAAATTTTCCTATTTTTCTTATGAATTTCAAGTTATTACGCGTCGAATGCATAAAACCATATCCTTCTAGCGTGTCTAGAAATATATCTTTTGGTTTCTGAGATATTTAATATTTTTGGCCCAAGAAAAAATTTTATTTATTTTTGTCAAAAATTTTCTAAATAAAAAACGAAATTTTCAAATAAATCTTTTATGTTTGAAACTCAATATTTTTATTTATTTTGCGGCAGGGAGGTATGAAATGCATTGACGCACAGAGTGTGGGACTCCTGGCCAGCCATACTACCCACTAAAACCCACCCCCCTTTTTGGGGCTTCGAGAACCTGCTCATTAGCCCCCACAGGTTAAAAAATAACAAAAACAAAACTTAACAAATAACAAAATATCACAAGACTACCTAGTCAAATGAATTGACTAGGTAGGAAAACAAAAATAACAACAAAATATAAAACAAAAACAATAACAACAAATAACAACGTTTTAGTGAAGGTGTAAAAGGCCTTCACTACAACAACAACAAAAAATACTTAAAAAACTAGATAACAATATAAAAAAAATTTAAAACTTAAAAACTAGATAACTAGTTCTAGATAACTAATAGTGTGGGTGTAAAGAGCCCACACTATTACAGTAAAAACAATAAAACTTAAACACTAAGTGTAATAAAATGTGATATTGTGGGTGTAAAAAGCCCACAATATCACAGATAAAATCAATAAATAGTTTAAAAACACAAAACTTTTAAAAAGAAGATAAAATCCTACGAGGCTGTACATAAAAACAAATAAAAGAGACGACTTTATAAAATATGAGATGTTTCCTCTAGAGTCTCCGTAGAAGGTGAGATTCATTTAAAAATGTAATCATCCTCTTCACGAAGCTTGAATTATATGATAATGCACGTGCTACATTCTTTCGAAGCCGTAGTGTTTGCCGTAAAGGTTCCAAGACTACACATTCCTCAACAATATGCCTCACGGTTTGCACTGTACTGCAAACAGTGCACCTTGGCTGATCCTCACCGCAGAGAAGATATACATGCGAGATTTGAGTGTGGCCTATTCGCAAACGCGTAAGGGCCACACTCTCTCTACGGCTCAGATTTACATGTGCCGGCATCTTATTGATGTTTGGCTTGACCTGTTTGAGCTTTTCCGTGAGGTTGTTCCACTCATGCTGCCATTTTTCATAAATTTTGAAACGTATGCACACTTTCAGGTCCTCTGCGCGTATTGGAATTAGATCCAGGTGGTCTGAATCAGCCGCGACCCGCGCAGCTTCATCAGCCACCTCATTCCCAAGTATACAAACGTGCCTAGGCGTCCATGAAGTTTCGAAAACTCTTCACAATATCGCAGGGCTTGCAAAATTGCATATAATTCAGCAGTGTTTACGGATGCCTGTGGGGAGAGCGACCAAGTGTGTGAGCTAGCGCTCCCCACACCAGAAACGGTTTTAGATCCATCCGTATACACGCACAGAGAGTCATTGTATTCGCTAATAATTTATTGAAAGCAGGTCCGATAGTACTGGGAACTGGTCTCATCTTTACGGAGACCAGCCAGGTTAAAGCGGCACCTTACCTTTGGGATCAGCCAAGGAGGTACTTCATGAAAACTATAGGTGAGTACCTGAGCGAATTCGAAATAAAGACTCTCTAAAAGATCCTGCGTTCGAACGGCCAGAGGTCTGGTGACCGTGGCACGTCTCTCATAGAGTCTCCTTAGACATCTGGATTTTCTGAAGAGAGCTGGGAAGTTGACATGATTGGGCTTAGCCCATACCCCCGCGACATAATTGAGGAGCAGGCGCTCACGCCTCAACCTCAATGGGGGCAATCCCAACTCTACACATAGACTCATAGAGGCAGTCGTTCGAAAGGCTTCTGTAGCAAGTCTAATGCCTGCGTGATGAATAGGATCTAGGATTTTGTCCGGGCGGAGGAGAATACTACCCAGCCATAATCAATCCTGGGCAGAACCAGCGATGAATAGAGCCGCAGTAGCATCTCCCGGTCCGCACCCCAGGATGTACCAGCCAATACCTTAAGTACATTCAATGCCTTGCGACAACTCGCTTCCAGGGATTGGAGGTGTGGACGCCACGTTAATTTCTTGTCAAAGACAAGTTCCAGAAACCTAATAGAGTCGGCACATCCAAGGTGGGTACCCTTTAAGTAAAGGATCGGATCAGGATGTGCCTAACGTTTTCTACAGAAATGGACCACTTTTTTAATTGTGGAGAACCGAAAACCAACCCTTTCTGCAGAATGCACCACTTCGATGATGCCCTGCTGGAGTCTCGTTTCAATTGTATCCATTGATGAAGCTCCAGAGAAAATTGCAAGGTCATCAATATACAGACATTGACGAATCGGGACTGAAGCTGCGATGTGATTGACCGCTATAGCAAAAAGGGTGACACTAAGCGTCGAGCCCTGGGGAACACCATTCTCCTGGGAATGGACCCCAGAGTCAGTGCCATCCATCCGGACTCGAAATTTGCGGTCACACATATAACTTTGAATGAGCTGAGGCAGACTCCCAGATCCCCTTGGACCCCAGTCTTGCAGCTTCCTGAGAATGCCATACCTCCAAGTCATATCATATGCATTCTCTAGGTCAAAGAACACTCCCACAAAGTGATAGCCCCGGAGAAAGTTGTGAATGGCATTGTCAAGGCGAACAAGTTGATCCGTCGTCGAATGGTATTGCCGGAAGCCTGTCTGATATTAACTTATCAGATGATTACTTTCCAGCCATCAGATGAGACGTCTGTTCACTATTTTTTTCCAATATCTTGCTGAAGCAGCAAGTCAAAGATATTGGACGGTAGCTTGATGGTTACGATGAATCTTTACCCTCTTTAAGCAGAGGGATAATAATGGCTCCCCGCCATTGCTGAGGGTAAACGCTCTGCCGAAAAATATTGTTGTATAGATCCAGCAATTCGCACTTACCAGGATAAGGCAGATTCTGGATCATGGCATAATGTATTGTATCGGGGCCAGGTGATGTATCTTTTGACCCCTTAAGCGCCTCCAGTAGTTCTTACATTGTAAAATCGTTGTTATACTGGAGGGATTCATCTGTGAAAAAATCAAGATCATCATGTTGTTCGTGATGCATCTTGATCCACAGGAAATCCGGTTCATAATTTTGGGAGCTGCAGACGCGCTCGAAATGCTCCGCTAAACAGAGGAAATTGAGGAAGGCAGGCGCCGGTGATGAGGAGAATATCCCAGAAATTGCCATCACTCTCCTCCATACCTCCGAAGATGGTGTGGAGGTATTGATGGCCGAAACATATTGCTCCCATGACAGCTTTTCTGATCTCGGATAGTTCTTATTACTATAGATCTTTTTCTTTTAAACGCTATAAAATTTTCCTGCGTGGGGCAATTGCGTCTTTTCAATTTGTTAAACGCCCCTTTTTCTCTGCAACCGCTACTCTCACGACATCATTCAACCAGGGAACTTTTCTCTTAGGTGGAATGCCGGAAGACTTACTTATAGCGTGTGAAGCTGCATCAATGACTTTGGAGGTTATTTTTCACACATCCTCTTCTACGTCTACCCCCAACGTGGGAACTTGAAAACTTTCCATGAAAGTATCCCGGTTGGCTCGACGAAGACGCCATCTCGGCAAAGTAGGATATGGACACATCAGTTAGTTATGAGAATTTTGATGGGTAGATGGTCACTCCCACAAGGATGAGGGAGTACCATCCATTCCAGTCGATGGGTCAGAGCCGGTGAGCAAAGTGTCAGATCAATTGCTGACATCTCACCAGTTCTGGCGTTTAATCGTGTTTTCTCACCGGTATTTAAAAGAAACGTGTTTGACTCATCAAAAAAACTTTCGATGAGTCTCCCACGTGCGTCTCTATGCTCACAGTCCCACAATTGACTGTGAGCGTTAAAATCACCTAGCATCAGAAATGGATGTGGAAGTTGCAAGGTTAAACGTGCCAGATCATCGATACTTCAATCGAAGTCCGGCAGATAGATTGTGCATACTGTGAGTTTGAGCGTTCCGTATATTCTAACAGCTATAGCTTGTAGGGGGGTGTCAAGGCGAAGGGCCCCGCCTTATTAATATTGCGATACCTCCCCTTGCTCGATCATCTGGCAGAAAATCTCGCCGGCGGATGGTATAACCCTTCAAGGTATATGTCTCCGCCGGTCTAAGATGTGTCTCTTGTATCCATTCACACATAGGTGTATGCTCTGCCAGAAGCATGTTTAGCTCATTACAATTTAATACCATTTAATACCATTACTGAATAGGCCCCTCCGGAGAATTTTGCTGGCCATGCTGACGCTTGGCCTTCATTTTTTTTATTTAAAAACTCGCTGATCATTTTCATCATCAGCGGAGCAAGCTCTTTGGCCAAAGTTGAAGCGTCAGCTGATGGGGCAGAAGTACCTGTGACGCGGGCATAGGAGACGCCAGACTGAGTGTAAGGGCTGGAGCCCATCACCCTCCTGCGCGCCTCAGGATTAGTGAGTTTATCCAGAACTCGCACTTTCCGGATAGCCATTTCCTCTTTGTGTTTGGGGCAGTTTCTCGACTTTGCAGTTCCTCGACGGTCTTCTTTCGTGCAATAGCGGTCTTCTTCCCCGTAGGCACAAATTTGAGGCCTTTCGCATCTACCTGCCGTGTGTCCGTACCTTTAACACCGTGGTCGGACAAACTACATCCTGGTCGACAAATTTTCGACTATGTCTTCGATGGAGCAAATCATGAGGTCTCTGCAAAAGATCACTCCTTGGGAACTATTTAAAGTTCCATGGGGCGACACTTCCACCTCATGATCGCCTAGCAACTTCAGACATAAAAGTTTTTCATTTGTGGATTTGTCGCCGAAAGTCTCGACCAACAACCCGTTGTTTACTTTTTTAACGTCTTTAAGACGTCCAACATTCTCGTACTAATTTTTTTCTATTAGAAAACGACTCACCGACTTAAAGTCGCTTGAGTCACCCTTCCTCTTTATTTAAAAATACTTCACGATACTTTGCCTGTGGGAACCTGGAAGCAATGCCAGGTTTCCGCGATTTTTCCTTTTATCTTTAGGAGGGTTTGCTCTACACACAACAACAAACACAACATACATTCCGACAAATGCAAACATTCTTACACCAAACACGGAAACTTCACATCAGCACCCACACAACACACAGCCACACATACAAAATACAACACAAGAAATATACACGATAAAACACAACATATCTACAACAACACTCACACACGCACCATCACCACATTCTCCAAACCAAACACAAAACACTGAACAAGAAACAAACCCATTACCATACAACATCATTACTAACACAGCACTCATACACGCACAACCTCCGTTACATCGAAACAAAACACATAACACTCCACCCATTGCTTGGTTAACAAGCCTCACACAAGATAAAATATCAACACCATCAGATATTTCAAAGCAAACACAAAAAACTGTAATTGGAGGAGACTGGAATGCTAGGATCGGGTGTGCATCTGATCTGATATTTCAAACAGAAGACCTTTTTAGTCTAGAGCTCACCAACAAAAAATGGATTAAACCAAGAAGTAGTATGGATCAGGTCAAAAATTCTCTTGGCACAATGTTTTTGCAGTTTGTGAAAGATAGTGGTCTAATAATATTGAATGGAAGAGTTAAAGGTGACAGTGAAGGGAAGTGGACGTACGTATGTGTTACCGAAGGTTTGTGGGACAGTAATATTGATATGGCAATAGGAGAAATGCTTGAATCACCGCATTTTCCTCTAGAAGTTTCAATAGCAATATCTAAAACTAATTATGAAGCGGTACATAGTGATGATGATTATGCTCTTGCGATGGTCCTCACAATCAGAATCCAGCCTATTTAATAAAATTAATAGCTCAGAATCGAATCTTTATCTCATTGGTATCGAACACATGATTAATACAGATAAAATAAATGAAGCCGCCATGTTACTACAAAAATGGATGAATTTTATATGTAGTGAGATTGAAATCAAGCATGGAAATAATACATATGTGTCGAAAACACCCCTCGATAAATGATATGATACAGAATGCAGAGAAAAAAGAAGAGAAGTGAAAAGAAACTTAAGAACAATGAGAAGATATAGGCATGATTTTAATAGGGAATTTTATTTAAAGAGTAAAACTGAGTATAAATTACTATGTGAGAGAAAGAAGCATGAGTATGAAATAGAATTTGTATCAACTATTAATGACGCTCTTAGTCAAAACAATACGAAGGCATTATGACTCTGATGACTCTGACGTCCTAAAAACGACAGAATTAGAATTTTCTGCAAATAATGATAGCATTGCGATGGATATTTACGATATAGAATGGGCAATAAATTCATTAAAATACGGTAAGGCTGGAGGAATAAATGGTGTTTTTAACGAATGAATTGGGGTGGCACATAAGTACTGTCATAAATTTAGCAGCATATTACTAAAACTATTTGTAACTATGATGCAGAACAAAAAATTATCCAAAGTTTGGAACACAGGACTGATTGTTAATATTTACAAAGGCAAAGGTAATATAAACTGTCTTGATAACTATCGAGGGCTTACCCTAACGCCTAATATAAGTAAATTATATGCCAAGTTATTGGCTACTCAAATACACCAATGGTGTACAGATGATTAATGAAAATCAGGCAGGATTTCGAACAGGATATGAGGTCATGGATAATATATTAGTTTTGAAAACGATCATCGACTGTAATTTATTAATCAAAAGGACCAAAATTTACCTCTGTTTCATAGATTTTGAAAAGGCATTTGATAGAACTGATCGTACTATGCTGTGGAAAAAACTGCCAAATATAGGCCTGGCCAGTAATACTATAGCCATACTCCAATCAATATACTCCAAGTCACACTGTTGCGTTATGATAAATATTTATACGACAAAACGTAATTTCAACACATATCGTGGCTTAAAACAAGGCTGCCACTTGTCTGCACTTCTTTTCTTGATATACATTATCTATACGATTGGATGAACAAGGAAAGGAGATTAAGATTTTACTATACGCGGACGATGTTGTGATACTGTCAAGAACAGTTGGCGGAATGACTAGGATGTTGAAGACTATTGTGCGAAATGGAATTTATCTGTGAATGTAAATAAAACAAGGACTATGGTAGTAAGTAATGGATGTAGGATCTCAGCATAAGAGGTGTGGAATTATAATGGATACAAAATCGAAAGTGCAAAATACTTTCAGAATCTGGGTGGTGGGTCACGTAGAATATATAAAAAATAGGGCCAAAAGTGCATTAATGAATATTCGAAAATTTGTTTATAAATACAACGAATTTCCATTCAAGTAGATTTTAAACATGTCCATTGTATTAATTCTACCTATAATTACTTACGGTAGCGAAATCAGGGCTCTGAACTGTAACAGTGACCAATTTAGAATTGTGAATAAATTTGCCTATAATATTTATAAAGAAATATTATGTGTCCCGAAGTCGACTCCTAATTCGGTAGTCAATATTGAGCTGAGTGTGACATCGATTGAGGATATGTGCATCCAAAAGGCCCTGTGCTATTATTCACGGCTATTGAAGAGTGACAAATGCTTACAAAAACTGTGCCTGAAAGAAAATTTGCAATTTACTACTAAAATTCAAGAATTAAATAACGAGTCTTATGAAAATATAAATAAAAATTTAATTAAAAATACAATACTAGAGAGATCTATTCATAATTCTTTAATAGACATAAATGCAAAGAGTAGTCACAGACTATGTAGCAAATTGGCTCACTATCAGGGGGTGCTAGATATTTGAACAATGTGGACAGGGATGGAAGGTATATAATCGTCAATTTTCGTGTGTATAGTTTTAGATGGAATTCAAGAAGAGCGAACGATGAACGTATATGCGTTTTATGTGGAGGTCTCGAAAGTGTGGAACATTTGATTGAGGATTCTGAGGGTACTGCTGAATGCTTTAGATATAAGGTTAACAAATGTAATCTGTATTCGTCTGTTAGCATATTAAATGAGCATGACCCAATAACTCTAAGCTATATAATTGAATACTTGAAATACATCCTAAATAGACGTCAATCCTATTTATAGAGTTTACCACGTACTAAACTAGAATTGTAATATTGTTTTTGTTTGCCTCTTTATCTGTTTGAAATTTTCTTCTTTTCATTATTCTATTTAAAATATTATAAATTATTTTATTAAGAATTGTTGTGAAATTATTTTATTTTATTAAGAATGTTATTTTTATTTATTGGGATACAATGTAGAAATTTAAAATTATTATTATTTTTATTATTTTTTTGTAATTTTCAAATGTTAATTGAATATTATGTCAAATAAATGAAATGAATATCGCAATCGCTCCGAAAATGGGAAAAACACCCCTAAAATGCCCTTTTCACTTCTATTCATGTTAGCAAGATCGGGTTTCTTCCATTCGACGTGGAAAAGGTTGAAAATGACATGATATGTATTTATATATATATATTTTTCCATCACAAAACACTCCTAAAATCACCCCTTTTCTACTATACATGCTAGAAAGATGCAGTTTTTTGCAATCGACGCTAAATAGCTACAAATTAAGATGTTAGTTCGAAAAACTTTAAATTTCCTATTGCAACCCCCGGAAAAACGGACCCCTCCCCCCAAATTTCGTTTTTCAGTTCTATACATGCTATTTTCAACCAATCAACATGGGATTTTCACCAATCAACCCGAAATAAAGTAAAATTGTCATAAATTTTCGAAAAATTTCATTACCAACATCGCAACCTCCCGAAAATTGGAAAATCCTTAAGACTGCCGTTTTCACTTCTTATCATGTTAGAAAGATCGCGTTTTTTCCATTCGACGTGGAACAGGTTTAAAATATCAGAATTATTAAAAAAACATAAATTTTTCCATCGAAACCCTTCGGAAGTGGGATAAACACCCTTAAAACTTTCCCTTTTCTTCTATACTGCTCGAAAAATACGATTTTTTGCATTCAACGCTTAAAACCTACAAATAAAGAAGATTATTCAAACAAATCAAAAATTTTCGTTGCAATCTTTCGAAAATGCGAATTCGAAGTTGCGATTCTTGTTATTCGACGCTAAATAGCATAAAATAAGATCATTCGATAAACTTAAAATTTTATATCGCTTCCTCCTAAAAAATAGGAAAAGCACTCCTTAAGCTACTTTTTTAACTACTATTCATGCTAGAAAGATGAGATTTTCACCAATCGACCCAAAATAAAGTCAAATTAACAGAATACTTCGAAAATTTTCATTAATCACGTCGCAACCGTCCAAAAAAGGGAAAATCACCCCTAAAACTGCTCTTTTCACTTCTATTCACGTTAGAAAGATCGGATTTTTCAAAGCGACGTGGACCAGTTTAAAATTAACAGGATTATTTGAAAAACGTAAATTTTTCCATCGCAACCCTTCGCAAATTGGGAAAAAAACCAAATCTACCATTTTACTTCTATACATGCTAGAAAGTAGCAGTTTTTTGCATTCGACACTAAATAAATATAAATTATCAAGGTAATTCGAAAAACTTAAAATTTTTCATCGCTACTGTCTAAAAAATTGGAAAACAACTCCCTAAGCTTCTCGTTTAACTTCTATTCATGGTAGAAAGAAGGGATTTTTTGCATTTGGTGGAGTTTTTCCACAAACTATTGAGGTAATTCGATAAACTTAAATTTTTTATCGCCACCCCCTTGAAAATGTAATAACTGCTGCAAAAATCACCCATTTTACTTTGCTTGCTAGAAAGATTCGATTTTTTGCATTCAATGCAGAATAACTGCAAATTAATCGGTTAATTCGAAAAACCTAAATTTTTTCATCGCAACCCCTTGAAAATGGTAATGTGAGGCCTATCTATGCACGTATGTCCCCCCGAAAAACCAAATTATCCCCCAAATTATCCCCCCGAAAAACACCCTGAAAATTCTTTCCATAAAAATTCCCCCCTCCCCCATTAATTGTCTAATGGTAAGTACTTTTTTGTACTATTCTTGTAAGGTTATTTTCTGTGACGCGGAGGCAGGGAATTAAGGGAAGAACCCCCTTCCAAGCAGAGCGAGTATTTTGATAATGTAAAACTTTGTACACTTGCAAAAACAATTGTGGACTTTTACAAAATCAAACAAAATTAAAATTCATACTTGCTCAGTTTTATTGAACAGGAGTGTACATGTATAAAATTGTGTTTTTTTTTATCATAATATTTTTTTTTTAATGCAATTGTGACTAATACTGGTCATTAAGAAAGTTTTTGAACATGATTTATAATTATTTTTTTCAAATTCTTAAAAAAAACAAAATTATGTATTTAATAAATTCCTCGAAACATAGATTGAGACGTAAATTAATTTTTTTTTATTTAATGTTATAGTTTATAAATTATGGTGGGTTTTTGGTCAGTAAAAGCGCCAAATTTTATGATGTTGTGTTTCGAGTATTGCGGTATAAGTTTTATTATTTGAGTAACTATGTAAACTTTAAATCAACCATAACGGAAGAAATTTTTCTTAAAAGCAATTGTTTTTGCTGAAATAAAGAGTAAACCGATTGTATGCCTTCATCTACAAATATGATTGTATACCCGGTATGTATAATATAATGTATAAATTATATTATTGAAGTCTCATTTTTGAGCAGTCCATTTTTTCTATTTTTGGCTAATATTGCCTAAATTATTGACGCAAGGAAAAATAATCAGGGAAAAAAATTGGTGCATTGTTATTTCCTACAAAATTCCTCTAAACAACTTTTTAAATAAACTGAACGGCTGAGGCTAAATGAAGGAACCAAAGATACTTAACCTCATAAAATTCGGGTGGGAAGCTTTGACCCAAAGTGGATTTCTGATTTGAGGATTAACTCTTTTCACGATCTCAAAAGTTTAATTGACATTAATATTTTATTAAAATCATATTTCATTCTAAGTACAAACATTGTCAAAAGTCGAGCTATGATTTCAAAACTTTATATTAGTGCTTTATTTATTCGTTATTAGTTATAGAAAATGCTTCGGATAAATGTTATTCATTATAACTATCCAAAACTTGTATTCGAAATATTTTTCCGAATTTCGAAGTAAGGCACAAATCAATTATATAATTTGGAAATGATTGCTCGACTTTTGATGCCATTTGTAACTTGGAAAAAGCAATATACAATTTCTCCACTAACCTAAGAGCGACAAATTTTTTTTTTACAAAAGTAATTCACGACAAAATAGCGGCAAATTATGAGCCTAGGTTGATAAATTTTTATTGAGAAACAAAAAGTTGTTTCGCTAAGAGTGTGTGTCAGTTTAGCACAACAACATATTGCTCCATATTTTTACACATATTTCGACACATTTTGATAAGTTTCACTTGGAATAAAATAAGACAAATATAAACGAAACTACGCAATAGAAAATAGAAATAATAATAAAGAGATCCAATAAAATTTCGGTATGATGAACCTAAAAAAAATATATTTAAGAAAAGAACTGAGATTTCGGGTAAATTTTTTTTCTATCGGCGGTAGCATAATTTCCCGAAATCTCAGGTTTTTTTCTTAAATATCTTTTTTTTTGGACCTGGTACAACGGGCCTGAATTAAATTTTAATTTTAACTTACGACAAAAAATAATAAACATTATTGGAGTCTTTTATGAATGTACTATAGAAGATTTTGAATAATTTTATAAATGGACTATACATCAGTGCTAGTACATCCTTAAATGTTTACACTTATTTATAAACAAAAGAGATTTTAGATCAGTTAATGTTGAACGGCAATATTTATTACTCACTTTCTCATGTTTGCCAATCAGCGAAATTATATATATGTTATATGCTCCACCCACTTTTTTCATAAACGACGGAAAAATATTTAAGATAAAATAATTTTATATCGATTTTGAATATTACTTTTGAAAAACTATTTTTAGAAGTTACTACATAAACTTACCCTCGGTATGTTTTTTTATGAATTAGTTTTAAAATTATTAATCCACGTACTAGAACAAAGAATACATGTTTATTTGTATGTAGAGAGAGATAGATTGTACCGACTACCCTGGACGGGCTACACTTCGACCATAAGGTCCATTGTGATGCCTCAAGATGTGAGGATGTGAGTGGAGTGGAAAGAATTTTTGTGTGTAGACTAAGAATTGGTGGGATGTGCGGCTGCAGTCGACTCTGATAGGAACTATGCCGATATTCATCTGGAGTTCATGAAGGAAACTGCAGAAAACCTTCACAAGCATAGCTGGTTACTTCGTTCTTGTCATACGCCGACAGTTAAGTCAATTAACAGCCCCTTTCGTATTAATTGACAAACTGCCGATGTCGGGATTCGAACCCATAACCTCCCAGTTCCAAGTAGACACAATGCCTCAGAAATACGCTTTAGACCGCTCAGCCACTTGGACGGTATGTAAATGTATTGTACGTAAATATTTATTTTTTGTCTAGTACCATCAAGAGTAAACATGGTTTTTGCACTTTTAACTGGTCATTAATTTATTTTATCTTAAAATCATTTTTAATGCCACTCGTGCCCTTAAATGTTATGTCGTGCCCTAGTTATTCGGTGTTTTTATACAGTTTTGTCACCTTCTCTTCTTGATTTTTTTGTTTATTTTTTATTTTTGTAGAATAGCTTTTGCTTTCATTATGTCGGGTAAAGGATTCGTTTTCAATCTCAATCAACATACTTAAAAAATCAATAAAGGAATTAAAAGTTTTGTTTTGTATCTTTTATTTTATTTGGAATTTTTATTTTGTAGAATAGCTTTTGCATTCATTTTGTCTGGTAAAGGATTCGTTTTCAATCTCAATTCGTTTTCGAACCTCCATAATACATTCCTCATTTTTTGTAACTCCTTGAGCAGGCATCTTCACGCACGCACCTTCTGGTACAAAACCTCCTATATGGTCAGTTGGTATAGGAAAGAATGTCTCAACATAAGGGTGCTGATCTACCGATTCAAGGCATGCGCAGCATGGACAATGTGTCTAGGAGAATGTGTCTCGGGGGATCAATATTATCGGCACCCAAATGTTGGGACAGCTTCCACTTATAGAAACTGTCCATATAGGAGTATTACAGATATGGAGTATACATGATAATAGTGTGTCCAATGGCATTCCAAGCCGACCACAGGACCAGAAAGTAAGAATACATTCTGTAATGAATGAAAAATGGCAGCGTGAAAGAAACAACCATATGATAAACCTCAAACAGACCAAGCCATTCATCAATAAGACCGGACACCTGTAAAACTGTACCACAAAGAGAATATGGCCTTTGCTGGTTTCATATTAGGTCACACTCAACCGTCTCATTCATATCTTCTGCGGCGAGGATCAGTCAAGGTACATTGTTTGCGGGATATTAAAAAAATTTTGCACGAGCATTATCTTAAAATGCGATCCCTGTAAAGAAAATGATAAAATTTCAAGTCAAAAAGGTGATAACACCTTCATTGTTTTATTTTTGTTGTTGATTTGTTTTTCATGCTATTGTTTTATGTTATTGTGTTTTTCATTAATAGTTTGAATTTTATTCCACTAATCCTGCCTAGATGATGCTGTGATTTTTATTTTCTTTTTAGATTTTGTAACTGTTTTTAATTTTAAAGATCTAATTACTTTCTGCCACAAAAAAGTACATGTTCGGTAAGATCCCCAAACTTCGTGGCTCTTAAAAAATTATGCCCATAACCTGTCCAAGAATTTATTTAAAATTCTACAAAAAATGAGGCTGAACCTTTATTAAAAAATATGTAATCCAATTATTTAAAATAAATCATTAACTGTTTAAAAAATAATAAAACTTAAGTACCATCGTTTGCACAAATATAAAATAGGTTCCTATTTTCGTCCCCCATATAAAATTGTAAATAAAACTACTAAAGTGCAACTCAAAAGCTGATATACATAGTTCATGGAACCATTCAAAGTATCTTTTACACTAGATCTACTTCTGCCCTCCAACATTATTCAAAAATTTTTCAAGGCAAAAAAAGGCACGCAGCGTCCGCTTCTTCGCCATTGCTTTCATCAGTTACAACATAAGGCACATTATCTGCATCACTGTTTGAAGAAGATAAGTTTTTTTCTCTTTCTGCATCTTTGCTTTTTTAATGTATTTCTTCTGCGTCTTTTTACTTCTTCTAGGCTTCTTGGCATTGGCAGAAGCAGACGTTCCTGGTTGTTCCTCTTCCTCCAGGATTTGTTTTTTTTGCTACTGATCTTGCTCTGTAGAATACTGGTATCAAAAAACGCCGTAAATATTCTGGCACTATGATTTGGTTGAATAACCGGTACTTCTCGTATCACATATGCTGAAAAAACTGCTTGATTCGATGGTGGGTATTTTTGATATTCATTAGGTGTAAATAAAATTTCAAATTCGTCCCCTATACCTAGATCAGTTTTTTGTATTATAAATACGTATTTCGACTACAATGTAGTCATCATCAGTATAAATTAGCTAGTCGTACTTTACTCTTTGACAATTAGAGATAGTTATAAAGTCGAGATCAACAGACAAAAAAAATAAATAGAAAATTAACTAGATTAAAATATATACTAGATTTAAAATATAATAAATTTTAAATTATATTGAAATTGCTCTTGTTAAAATTTCTTCATTCACATTTGTTCCTGTTAATTTTACTCTTATTAAAATTACTCTTATATTGTCGCAGGATATGTTACTTGTTACTAATTTGGTGACAGTATCACGGCGGTGATACTGTCATTCAAGGTAAGTCATGTATCTGTCACTGAATCGAAAACTTTTTTCCGTGGCCACTTCGGGACTACAATGAATGTCATCATTACGCACATACCACGGAGAATCACTAATTATTTGTAAAACTTTCGATTGAAAAAAATTTAAGTATTGCGATGTTACTGTTCCTCGCAGTTCCCTATTGTTGAATCCCATAGGTCTACACAGGTTTTAATATAGTTTTATAAACTAACAATTTATTGTCTAATAAAAGCTTTGATTTTTGTCCTATAGGCCAATGAAATTTTAAGAGATTTGAGTTTAGCTGTTTTTTTTTGTCCAGATGTGTTTTCGCCACGTAAGTCTTCTATCTAGGTGCAACACCAAGTATTACGTTCATTAGCTTGTAGAAAACTGACATTGTTCATGCAAACAACTGGCAAGTTTGGAGAAAATGGCCACATTAGTGGAGATAATTGTAAAGGGGCATTTATAAACTGTTCGATTTCTTCCTCTGTGGCAATTAGTAGGGTTGAAGATTTGGAGAAAACTTCTTTTAAATCTTGTGCGAACAGAGCAACCTTTTCTTTACAACTTCTTGACAAAAAACCATCAGATTTCGATAATGGTGGTACGGGTTGTTGGGGTTGTTTGCAAGGTTTTGTAGCTTTCCATA
This sequence comes from Nineta flava, assembly GCA_963920215.1. Lineage (NCBI taxonomy): Eukaryota > Metazoa > Arthropoda > Insecta > Neuroptera > Chrysopidae > Nineta > Nineta flava. Next base: position 63,939,147 of record OY986040.1, read on the forward strand.
TTGAATACCCAAACGATTCCATAGGAGATAAACTTTCAAAATAATTTTCGATAAAATTTTGTTTTACCTACTCAAACAAACGATTTAAACTTTGTGATGATCAATTAAAATTGGTTTTATCTCTTGGATACCTTTCCATAGTGAATAACCAGACGATTCCATGGGAGATAAATTTCCAAGATAGCCTTCGATAAAATTATTTTTACCTTCCAAAATTGGTTTTATCTCTTGGATATCTTGTTTTTTGCCAAATTGTTCTTAATATAAGATTAAACATCGGGAAGTTTATGATATTAAAACTTTTATTAACAGGAGTTGAATCGCGGACAGCAAGATCGATGTCATATTTTGTAGAGGTATATTTAAATGGATATTTCTATCCATATGTGATCAAAAATAGTCCCAGTCTGTGTGTCGATTAGTTAAAGATGGTGCACATTTACTTTGAATAAATTTGGTACAAATCGATAGCAAAATAGGAAAGTGATCTGATAAAAGATCATCACATGATTCAACTTTCATGTATCCTTTCTGCATGTTGTTTATGACAAATTTAAAAGAGTAATTTGTTTATATCTGAAGGCCAGTAAGTTAAGTTGGTTCTCCAGTAGATAGTTGATCCAGATTGTTTGGTTGGATTGTTTGGCATTATAGTCACAATCGCAGATAAATCTATTACTAAGACTTTGCTATAAAAAAGTTTCGAACATTGAATGTGTAGATGGGCAGTCGACAGCTGACACTGGAATTGGTCCCACCCAATCCTCAACAACAATGCCTGTAGCTTGAATTTGTTCAGAATTACATTTTTCAATTTCGTAGTCTTTTAGACTACTTTATAAAAACTGCTGTTCCTCTTAAAGCTTTTCCACTTGTATGTTTGGAAAAACAATAATTTCTTATGTTTAACTAGCTTTACTTTGTGAAACGTGTCTCAGAAATGAAAGGTATATAAATATCCCGATCCGGAAAGCTTCAAGTTCAAGACGACGATTTGTTATACCGTTGGCATTCCATTGTACAATATTAATGTTTTGGACCATTGAATTTTATTTTTGAAACAATAGCAGTTATTAGATTGACCATAACGATGTTTTATTTCATAAGATCTCAGAACATTTCTTTGAGTTCAGTAAAAGTCTCCATAATAGCTGGTTCCTTCTTCGGTAGGATCATGAGCATTTTGGTTATTTTAATTAACTGCTTGACCGAATGAAAACTTTTCACGTATATAATGGGGTAAAGAAACTCTAGAAGCTTCGTTGGGTTCAGCTAATTGACGTTTTCTCAACGATGGATACCTTTTTTCAAAAAGTTTTTGTAGACTTGACATCCTTTGTAGTTCACTGGGTGATTTTCTCCACAGTTTACGCAATGAGCATGTTCACCCTTGGTTTATTTCGTGCAAGCACCGGTCGGGCGATTACATGTGAATTTAACGCATCAAAATGATCGCTCACTGTAATTTTTTGTGTGACCAAATCGTCGGTACATTTTGCATTGTGGTAATTCACGTATTTTATTTGGAGGTTCAAATTTTACAATTTTGTTTCCAAGTTTGGTGACCGAGTATATAGATTTATTATTGATATCATTTTTGAGATCAATAAAAAACATTGACAATGGCTGTTTTGTCTGACTATGTTTTTTATTTGATATGTTTTCTACAACGTAACCAAGTTCTCACTGGTCATCAATAATATCGTTAGCTGTAGAGTAGTATACATTTCTCAAAACTACACGAAATCAAAACTACACCGTTCTTGATTCAGACGATGAGTGTAGTAATTTACTTTTTTGACTTGGATCATTTTTACAATATCCTTGTACGTACAATATCCTCGGTGATTAATTTAATTTGGTTGTTTAAAATTTTTATTTTTTCGAAAAAGCGTTGGAGTGTAGCTTTTGACGAAAAGCTTTAATGTTGACAACATTAGTTACAATTTATGTTTTTAATGTATTTGTGGTTTTTTTTCTGTTCTTCAGTAAGATTGTCGTTGACGGTCGCGTGTAACAAAGGGTTGAATCGATTTTCAGTAATTATACTATTAGAGTTAGTTTCTTCCCTTTGTGGAATACGCCGGGTGTTCACATAAGTGTTTCGTTTCGTTTCATTTTTATAGAAACAACAACAAAGTCATCTTCTTGCCATAACAGAGTTTCGTTTCAGGAACTAAATAATTGTTGACTAGGGATGTGGGATTGCTACTCATTATTTCAGATGATTAAGAAAAGAAGCTTAGTCGTCTTGATACATTTGCCAATTCTTGCATAAAAATTTCCGAGATACTTTTGTAGTCCGTAACATTAGCTTTGACTTTTTTTAAATTGAGGAGTTTTTTGATGACTGGTACTAACTTCTAGTAAATCATCCAGAAGTTATTTAGAACTCTGACGAGAGCATATTCATTTATTTTGATTAGGATAATCAGATTCATTTGGCATTCTATACAGCAGCTGTTGGGATTACCATTTCAGATGTAATCAGTATTATGCAATAAATAAGATTACTGACCTATGTATAATATTGGTCAGCAAAAAATTAACACTTCAAATACAAAAGCTAGTTGTTTCACATTCAAACTATGCACTTCTTATTTTAAATTAAAATAGAAATTCTGTTTATATGCACTAATTAGGTTATTGAAATTTGAATTGTTAAAAAATTTACTATTAACAATTAACACGCCTGTACACAGTGACAGTCGATATAATAATGATTAATTAATTAAAATTAAAAATTTAAATAATAGATTATAGCAGCCCTGTACAAAAAGGTGACGGTTTTTATATTGCTAAAAAGGTTGTTATATTCGTTTATTACGTTGCACGTATCAATTTCACAATTGCCATTTTGTGTTTATGGAAAATGTTTCTGAGATTAATCTTTGATTATAGTTTGGTTCTTGATATTAAATGGTTGTATTCTTGAAATCAGAAGAATAGTCATTGTTTCTACGTTGCTCTAACTTTTAGTTATTAGTCCTCCAATTTTTAAATTGTATTTATGTTGATAAATTCTGTTTTTAAAGAAATTACTGGATTGGCCCGCATATGAAAAATTGCATTTTGAACATTGTACTCGTATTATTTGTATTAGGTGCATTCACTTTTCTATTTGTATATATTTTATTTATTTTGATATTATAGGAAAATACTGTGGTTTTTCTGTATTTAGGAGATGTTTGAGTAAATTATCAATTTTATTGTTAATTTTAGGAATAGGAATGTATGTTTTGGGTAATTTTGTGGGTTTTATTGTTGGTTGTGTGGGCTATGGGTTTTTGGATGGATTTTATGAGTTTTTCTGGGTAGTATAGATTAATCAGGATATTTTTGGGTGTTTTGATTATTTCTGGTCTATAGAGATGGTTAGTTAGGGTCATGGCTTTTTCAAAAATATTTATGACTATGTTTATTTTAATTGGAAGTTTATGGTTTGAGAAAAAGTTGAGACACGTTTTAATTTTATTTATATGGTTTTGAATACGATTTTGTTGTGAGTTTATTATTGTTTTCATGACGATCGAATCTGCAAAGGTAAACAGATATTAAATAGATGTAATATAGGATATTGTATAGCGAATTGCTTGGACCACCATGTGTCTCTCCCATGTTGATCTCAAAATACTTTCGCAGCACTCCTATTCCCCCATCAACTTTTTTAAACACACTCACTTCTTCCTGCTTTTGGCAATTTACCGAGCTACAAATGTACTTTAAGCCATTTCAATTGATACACCATTTCAATTGAAAGCTGCCAACGTATTTTGCATCAAACACGTGGTGGTAAAAGTTTATTGTTTTTCAATATACTTACCTTGAAACTTGGCTTAAATTTTCCTCGATTAACTTTTGTTACGCCAAATGACGTCATTTGAAACCAATTATTTCCCGAAACTGCCCATTTCCCAATCTGGCCCGAAACCAATGAATGTAGTGGCTCTTCTGGCGGTACTAATCGCGTCAATTCGACTTGACCGCTCGCGGAACACAATTCAGGGGCTTCATTTTTAAACTTAAATGCCTTTCAATATTGACATACAACATTCATTGGTCCAATAGCAACGATTTGCTGTGAACTGTAGTCGATTTCCACATTATAATAAAATGCAGCTCGATAGGGGTTAAACGCAACATTTCTATGTTGCTGATTTCGATTCCATCGATTCTGTTCAACTTCATTCCGCGTTTCGCGTTGCTCGTCAGTTTGGCTTGCTCTTGTATATCTTTCACTTCTAGCTTTTCGAGTTCTGCGACTTAAGTTTGTACGTCTAATTGCTGGAAATTTTAGAAACTAAAATTGATTTGGAAAAAAAAATTCATTACGCAGGAGCTGCTTCAACTTACCGAATTTCCTAAGAATACTTAAATCACTATCTAGCGATCATAATTTTAGTGTGATCAAATTGAAATATAATATCTGATATGATTTTAGCATTTGCAAAAATTAAATTTATTAATAGCGAAAATAGAACGATATATAACGATTATTGTTTATAGTTATTATGGAAACGATAATCAAAATTGACATTTCAAAATGAAAACAAAATTTTAATAAAATAATTTTATAGTTATCTTATTGAAATAGAGTTTTCACGAAAAAATTTTTTTTGGACTGAATTGTAAATCTAAACTATTTTCTAATCCACTGGAATAAAAAATTTCATCAAGATCGGTCCAGCCGTTTAGGAGGAGCTCAGTCACATACACACGGGTAGAAGAATAATATATATTTATATATATATATATATATATATATATATATATATATATATATATATATATATATATATATATATATATATATTATATATATTATTATATCTATATCTATATATATATATATATATATATATATATAGTGTTTGTGGTATAATTTTATTTAAATCGTATATAATTCATGTTTATTTTATTGATTAAAAATTATTGGTTTAATTTTTTAATTATCATAAATTATTTTTATGTTGTGAGAAATAAAATAAAAATAAATTGTTTCAGGATTTAATATATTATCGACGATTTAAATTTGAGGTCGAAGTTCATTCAAATTTACGTCATCATTTTAGAATAGTGTGAGAAAATTCATTTTTATTAATTTTTTTTTTCGATAAGTTTAAAGACGATAGATGTGGTATGTCATAATAAACGAACTCTTCCTGGAAATGGAATAAAGCTTCTCCGATATTCAATTCCTCTCGGTGAGAGTAAATTAAATATCTAATTCAAATTATTTAATTATTGGAAATAATCAAAATACTTCATCACGGCGCCAGTACATACAGTAAGTATAAATAAAAGTTACAAATATTTATCCGATAAAAATGGATAAATATTTATATATTCTGAAAAATTTACATAATAAATTTATATTCAATGAACTCACGCTTGCTAAATAGCTCGGTTCACTATGCCGTATCATCACTTTTCAAGGATCAACTATTACACCAATGATTTCCCCAAAACTCGGTCCTTTTTTACATTTATGTTTTTGATCGGATGTCACTGCTTTTTGGAAAGCTTAAATACATAAAGCCGAACGCTTCGCAAAAAATGCTACGCGTTTTGTTATGCTTTGAGTTACTTTACGCTTCACGTTACATAACTCTTTTTCTAAGTAGGGAGTTCTCTGCTCGCTAGGGGGTTCCACCCTCTTGAACCACAAGGTGGCATTCGGCTTTGGTTTCGCGTCTTAGAAAGATTACAAAAAACCGCAACCTTCTAGCATGAATAGAAGTAAAGTTTCCCATTTTCGGAGATGTTGCGTTGGAAAAACTAAAGTTTTCCGGTTTTTCTTATAAATTTCAAGTTATGTCGCGTTGAATGCAAAAAACCGTATCCTTCTCGCATGTCTACAAGGGGGTTAGATTTAAACACTACATAAACTTATAATGTTATGGACTTACGATGTTAAATTTATCAAAACAAAATTTGCAAAAATTTTCAATTTCGAGATAGAAAATTCTGATTTTCATAATTTTCCTGTTCGTTTGGGTGCTAGATCAAACTGTATGCCAAATATCAGTTTTTAATATCGGGAAGTAGGATAGAATTTTGATAGATTAGTCGTACTAAATTTGAGGTGTGTCCGATATTGTTTCAATTTTTAATTAAAATAACTTCTTAACTGTTAATTCCTTAACAATGAGCGAAAATAATATAATTCCGTAAAATGTATATATTCGAAAACTGACCACTGTAGCTCTTTTTGTTCAAAAATTGTATCGGGGTCAAAAATCGCCTAATCATTCGAGTAGTAATATCACGGACACTTACACCGGCAAAAACCTCTTAAACTCGGCCTGTCATACGACCATGCTCTAGATATGGTCACCATTTAATCCTTGTGATCATACTATCGTATGTTTCTTATACACATTCGTATTCTCAAACCGTTAAAGGAACTTTCTAGAGATATTTGTCATCAATAGTTGTTATTCATTTAGATATCGACTACTCGAAAATGAGGAAGGTGGATCTTCCCGAATATCAAATATCATCGGGTTCACATTATAGTATAGATAGCAACAAGACTACCGACGAACTCACACGGCTAGGGGTGAATATGCTTGCAGTAATTAATTTTAAATGAATTCATCCCAATAAGAATATCCCGGTTCACAGATAGAAGTCGAGAGAACGTTACTTCATGACTAATATCCTGAATCGAAAGAAGTTCAGCGTGTCCAAACTACGAAGAAGAGGAGTACGCCAATAAGGTACGCCACTTTTAACTAAGCAATTTTTTCGATATCTCAAGCAAGGTAGATTTAAATCTCATCAGAGAAAAGACGAGTATTTTCGGGGTTGGAAAATTTCTACTATTATTAATAAATTATATCAAATTGTGTTTAGGTTATTACATCAGCGAAGTCAATTTATTGCATCGGCAAACCAAGATTTTGACCAAAAGTATAGATAAGTTTCTTATTCGACACAAATTATAAGAAATTAAATTTCAAATTTTGATCCTATTCCTAGAACATTTGTATTTCATAAATACGTATCGTAACAACCTCTGGGATATGGATTCAGATATGTTGCTTGTTGCTTCATTTTGTCCATAACCTAGCAGAAGTTTTGATGTTTCGTAAATGTTTTGACAATCTTTTTATTGTTTCTTCTTATAACTTTTTTAATTAACTGATTAAATTAACATGGTATTTCAAAGTTATCAGCTAAATAAATTCATTTGTTAATACATTTTCCCTCAACTCCAGTTTCTGATCAATTTGGAGAACTTATTGAAATGTTGTTGTGTATTTAGGAAATATAAATTTAGAAAATTTATAAACTGTTTTATTTAAAAAAACCACGCCTAATTGAAATGAATTGAAATGAATGTTTCTTAAATTTTAATTACATTTATCACCATCTTACGTAGTTCTCGAAATATTAGCCTTAAAACTTCCTATATTATATATATATATATATATATATATATATATATATATATATATATATATATACATATATAATATAGGAAGATTTTAGGGCTAATATTTCGAGAACTACGTAAGATGGTGAAAATGTGTTGAAAAGAGCTGTTTCACCCGTGTTGAATTTGTATACAGCCTAAAAAATTCATCAATAAACGGGAGCTATCTAACGCAAAATGAATTTTTCAATAGGATTGGCAGTTCCTTTATTATATTATTATAGATAGATATCGATATACATAGGTCGCTGGTTCAAATCCGGCTGGAGGGAGAATTTTTTTTAAATAATTTATTTTTTATTTTTTATATAAAAAAAAAATATAAATAGCCTATAGCCCACCACTTATAGCCTATAGTCTATAGCCACCAAATCGGATTTTCGAAAATATTTTGGCACCAATTACTTTTCCCAACATCTCTTTCAGGTCTGGAATCGGACATGCATTGCTTTTGGTCAGATCGTTAAACTTCCTTTAGTCGACGCACAATCGAAAAGTTCCATCCTTCTTCTTTGGTAATATGACGGATGCGGTCCAGGACGATGTGGATTGTTCTATAATGCCATCGCCTTCCATCTCTTCAATCATTTCTTCCACAACCCGTTGTATTTCATTATTATACGGGTATGGTTGTAATTTAATGGGGGAATTCTTCGTGATTTCAACTTTATGTGTGATAGATTTGGCCTTTCAACTTTACAGAAAACGCTGGGATGTAGCCGAATGACATATTTTAACTGCTCTTAGTTCTCAAGGAGATTTATTTGTAACTCGTTCAATGCTTCGTTAAGTACTGCCATTTCTCCATGTGCTCCATCAAGATTTCTCCAAGCAATGCACACACCCCAAGTAATCGTATCACAGCCCAAGTAAATTATACCACTCCGGTAATCGATGCTCACACCATTTTTCTCATGGCCAAGTATCAAATGGTTCCGTAGGCCAGGTACAACGATTATTTTGTAGTGGAGTCGCTACTAAATTCCAATATACTTTAGTTTATTAGATACATTTGCATTTCAACTACCTACTCCTTCAGTTATCACGGTAATTGTGTTCATTACCTTGGTAACTATCAACAAACTCATAATGACATTTTTCCATATATTCTTTTTTTAAATATCATTTATATCTTTATCGTATCTTATTATTTATTTATTTGTAGGATTATTAATTATCGGATTCTTTATATTCATCTAATCTCCTACATTTATGGCGCCCTAGCACAAAGCGAATAGGGTGGTAATATTAGCATAATTTTCCATTTCTAGTTTATTTAACTGGAATTGGATATTACATTTTTTTTTTTTAAATTACACCACCCACAACAACACAGATAAGTCTTACATTTCTGTTAAAACACTGTTATTTTTTTCGCTTGTACATACTCCGATTTTTAGAAAAATAGTTCTACTATTTTTTTTGACTTTTCATTTTTATTTGTCAATCCTAAAATTTTACTATGCCTAGAAATCGAATTGATTTACTGAATTTGGAAGCACCTTCAATAAATCTTCCAAATTTAACAAAATTACCATTACCAGAATTTAATGAAATATTATTGAAGATGAAACCAAATTCATGGTAGCTTCTTTTGATATACCTGTCGATTACATTTCTCATGTTAGAGATATCGTTGTCAATCTACCTCAAGAATTTAAGTTGGAATCTCTCAAAAATATTTTTAAAGAAACATTTTGAATTTCTCATAAAGAACGTCAAAATAAATTATTGGGTTTATCTCAAAATAATTTTGATACTCCCCAATTATTATATAATACAATGATATCCCTATCAAGTGGTCTAAATCTTGATTCACGCTTCATGCATGAATTATTCATTGGTAAATTGGATGCACGAATTCAGTTCAACTTGTCACCTTTGACGATAATGTTGATCTGAAGTCAGTCGTAAAATTTGCTAACCTTAATTAGCTAATGATATTCATAAAATTAATTCTATACCTAAAAATTTTTAGAACTGCTTACTGTTCAAGAAATTTATTTTTTCTTTTATAGTAAAACTGACAACTTTTTGGATCATCTTAAACTTTTTACACCTGATCGTGACTTCGAAATTTCTTGGAAAACTCTCCACATTCTCGGTCATACATCAGTGAAGGATATCTTCACCCCTGATACGACCTCGAAGCAGTTTGGAAAGCTATCCAAATTCTAAACCACAAGTGGAGTGCTTTTGATTTTGGAAAATTTCTCCACCTTCTCGGCCACACATCAGTGAAGGACTTCTTCACATCTGATCTGACCTGGAAGCTGTTTGGAAAATTATCCATCTTCTCAACCTCTTTTCAGTAGAAAACATCTTTGATTTATCTTAATTTTCATTTTTGCAAAAAATAAAATAAACTTTCTTTTTATTCTATTATCCTAGGAACCTTATATTTATGTATAAGATTGAGCATCATCCGAAAAAGTCTTTTTCCTCTAAACAAGGATGTTTAGTGTTCGAACTTTTTCTTAGTTTTTCTTTGTTGAATGATGGGGGGAGGTTTGTAGTGAGGTCGCTACTAAATCTCAATATACTTTCACAATCTTGGCCACCCATCAATAAAACAAACTTTGAAAAAAGTACGCACACATTTTTTTAATCATAATCTTATTTCACGAATCAAAAATTTGACAAGGTCGTTCTCGATCCGCCAGGTAAATAAAATCACGCGCCACACCAAAAGTGATTTTATACCCATTGAAGAACCAAGTATTAAATTTGCTTACCAAGTATTAAATTTTCTTAACCAAGCTTAACCAAGTATTAAATTTTCTTACATTTAGACATTGTTGGACCTTTCCCTGCTAGTGAAGGATATCGATATATATTCACTATCGTGGATCGTTTTTCTCATAGGGTCGAAGCAATCCTAATCAAAACGATCACGTCAGGAGAAGTTATTAGCAATTTGATTGCTTCTTGGTTCTCACAATATGGTTTACTTACGAGGATCACTACCGATCAAGGTAAACAATTTCAATGAGATATGTGGAAAGATTTTTTGTCTTCTCTAGGAACTAAGCATATTTCGACCACTGCTTATCACCCTAACAGCAACGGTATTATCGAACAGTTTAACCAATTATTCAAAATTTCCTTAACCGGCTGTCAAAAAACTAATAACTGGTGCAAAATTTTACCTTAGGTACTTCTAAATTTGCGCCAAGGAGGATATTAACCTTTTTCCTGCAGAAATTTTATATGGGATTCATCTTCGATTACCATATCATTTCTTTTCGGAGAAGGTTGATATACATCATTCTGTTCAACAATCCACTCAACAGTTGAGGAATAGAATGATCAACGCTAATTTCTTTACTAAACAGTTCGCGAACAAAAATGTCATATTGAGTTTGTTGATAGTTACCAAGGTAATGAACATAAATAATTACCGTTATAACTGAAGAAGTAGGTAGTTGAAATGCAAAGGTGCCCAACAAACTAATGTATATTGAGATTTAGTAGCTACTCCGCTACATACCTCAATACTCATTCCTGATATCATCACATCGATGCATGTGACTCCACTCCCTGTAGTATTAATTAATGCCAATACTGATTTGCCACACACATCAACTTCCACAACTGACCCATTATGGTGTGAGTTCTTGGTCTCCATTGTTGACAGATGAACAGGTAACTGATGGTATTCACGCCGATGTTGTGCGATTTTGTGGAGGTTAATGTGTACCCTAGAACCTATTTCCTCCCTCATTGATCCTGGAATTAGTTTCCCGACGGCCCAGGTTTATTTTTTTTGTCCCCTTCTGGGACAGTTTGGACTTATTTGCTCCACTTGGTGGCATGAAAAGCACGTGCCTGGACTCTTTGGACGTGGCAGTGGTGTTGCGGGTGGTTCTTCACTATTTCTCGTTGGCGTTTCATCCAGTGTTCTGACCGTAATACGTAGATCATCCAACGATTTCGGATTGGAAATCTTCACCAACGGACATATGTTATCCCCTAATAGGTTTAATATTATTGGCACCACGTCATCAATATGTCTTTCTGTGTGAACTCTCCTGAATAGCTGCACCTTCATCTTTACGAACGCTTTTGTCTTCAGTCCTGTGGGTTGGGAAACGGTCATAAATTCCTGTTCGGCTTTAGCTTTCGTTGTGCACCTCTCCAGGATCTATATGTAGGTCACAGAGTTGCTTTGTGTGACGCTGCTCGATCCGCGTGATGTCATCCACGGCATTGTTGTATTCGTGCATCGTTGTTTCCATGCCATCAAGACGTGTAGTAACGTTGCTCTCTATGCATTTTATATGTGTATAAGTTTCAGCGACATCGGCTTTGATGTCCATGATGTCGGATTTGACAGCCTCGACTTCGGCAGTGATTTGGTCGATACGTTGTATGCATACGTTCCTCAGATTCACCATTTGCTCCGACAAATTTCCTTTAACTCGTGTTGTACGCTTTGTATCCTCTCTTAAGTCGATTTCCAAGTCGCTCATCCAATTCTTCTTTTACTTGGTTGTCCATCCGTTCATTGGACTCTTGAAGTTGGTTGGTCATCCTCTCTTCACATCCTCGGAGTCGATCGCCCTTTTCTTTTGTGCAGGTTATTGAAGTTAGTCCTCAATACTGCAAACATCTTCTCCATGGTTACTGTCTCCAAACTTCTTCGCCGTTCTAATGTGGGGTTCGCTGTCAACGGTGTTCCTTGGGTCATACTTTGGTGTTCTTCCCATCTCGCCGTCAGAGCCTCTTCTGTACCATTATTGTCCAATCCTTCTGCTTCCTACATCTCACGAATTCGTTACATGGGAATTCTGAAGAGTACCCATGTGGATACTTCTTTCTTCTCTGCGTCTCTGTCCTGTCACGGTCGCCACTTGTCGCGGTATTTTTGCTCTCTTAAGCCCTTAAAGGAGCGCTGTAGAACCTACAACAGATTCCGATACTCGACACACACACAAAAAACACATAATATTAGTAAACGTTTATTACTAAATCAATGTCCATTGGACAACACTCACTCAATGAAATTCAAACCTGAACTAATTTGATTTGAAAAAAATAATTTTAATTTTTTTTTTCCACAATTTAAATTGGTCTCTATATCTTTTTAATACAACAATATACAACTTTGAAATGACGGAACAAATTTTACTTTTAAACTATTCGTAGAACAATGTTTATTTTAAACTCTGGTCTTACTTGATCCAACATCAATTTATAACTCTGATATTAATGGAACAATACCAATTTTAAAACTGATCTTGAAACGGCGATTGCCGCTGCTTTTATAGCCACCCATCATAGGTTTTCTATAAAAGTTATTTACAAAATTTAATTTATATTGTTAAAACATCTTCGAATTCAAAATTTTCCTAATACTTTCTTTTATAATCTTAGAAATATGTGTTAGATCAAAAAAAAGTATTCTTAATAATTTTGAATACAACAAAGTATATATATATATATATACATATATATATATATATATATATATATGTATATATATATATATATATATATATATATATATATATGTACATATATAAATATATATATATATATATATATATATATATATATATATATATATATATATATATATATATTTATGCATATATATAAATATATATCTATATGTATATATATATATATATATATATATATATATATATATATATATTGCGTGGTGCACATCTGGTTTGTCTAATGTCGACGATTTCAAATCAGTCAAAACAATTGATTCATCAACGACATTAACATTAACCGAGGATCAGGTTTGCCATCTGTTTGCACATCATAGCCATGAAAACGCTGTTGGAAAAAGTTTGTTCGTCAGGTTTGATTTGATATGGTTAAAAATCATTAAAAATATATTAAACTTAATATCCTTATTAAATTAAGACCTACAAAAAAATTTTTCATACAAAATTTGGATATTCTGTTGGATATTCCTGCATGAAAACATTTTTCGACAGATTTTGCTCATTTATTTTTCACAGGCAAAAAATAATTTTTTCAATAAATCCCGAAAATTTTTCAAAATTTATAATAAAAGAATAATTAGTTTTCAATAATCGTTCTCTCTCACTCTCTCTCATTAGATGCAGGTAAAACTTCATGCCCCCCCCCCAACTATTATCTGTTGTATTAAAAAAATACTCGACACAATTTTAAAAAAATATAGGAGAGTAAAGATAAATATTTATTAATTAAAAGGAATTAAAAAAGTCTCGTTTTACCGTTTTGTAATCGAAATACAAAACTATAAAATTATTTAATTACATTTATTTGTATATTCACTATATGTGATTAGTAGATAGTAGTTATGTCTACGTGTCGTGTGTGTGTATGCAAGTATTTGTTCTACAATAAAAGCAAAACGGTGTTTTGTGCTTTTTATAAATGACAGTGCTGTAACCTCCCTAAAAGACCAATGTTAAATCAAAGTCTCTGAAAAATTATCACTATATTACTAAGTTCTCCAGATATTGGCCTGATGTAATTAAAATGGAACACACGGTATTATATATACATATATATATATATATATATATATATATATATATATATATATATATATATATATATATATATATATATATATATATATATATATATATATATATATATATATATATATATTTATATATATATATATATATATGAAGAGCGGTTGTTTTACAAAGTTGAATGTGGCGCTTGAACTCCCCACAGTTATGAGAGAACAAAGTATTGGACCCCCTAGCGAGTCCCCCTGAACTTATTTCAATTCACCACATGACCACTACCTACACGCCTATTCGCTGCATCACCTTTAATTTTTTTTGTTTTTTTTTTTTTGTTATTTCAATTTTTTTTAAATGTTATTTCAATTTTTCGTAATATTTTTGGATTTGTTTTTAATGTGAAATATTGTTTCAATGACGCTCACTAAATTATAATTTTTATTCTTAATCCAAGATTCAAGCTTGTATTGCTATCTTATGGTGGTTTATTGAACCAGTTTTATTCTTACAGCATCTTTTTTAGTGTTCCGTACACATCGGGTATTCAATGGACCCGATTCAATCGATTTGTAGCTATTAAACAAATAATCAGAAAATTTACACGAAATAAATTCCTGATTCAAAGAGGAATGTCGTTAATTATATATATATATATATATATATATATATATATATATATATATATATATATATATATATATACATATATATATATATATAGGCATGGGTACTTTGTCTAAAAAAAATATTTCTAAAAACAAACATTTTTGTTTGAACCATTTTTTCATACAACGAATAGTTTCACCAAAAGTCGCTACATCTCGAATATATCCTGTGTGTCAGTGAGCTTATAACTCAAAAAAACTTATCCCTGATTGAAAAAACTCATGTATACGCTTTTTTTAACTTTATAGATTTGTTCTTTGGCCAGCTTTTAGGGTATTTACAATCACGCTGTATCACGAAACACGAAGTAACATTCACTATTGATTGCATCAAGCGATGTAGCTAGTTAATTAATTGTACGCGAACTTTGCGATTGAGTGGAAGATGGGCGCGCAATACACGGGCTATATGTGGAGGCTGCTATTGAAAACAACTGATACGATAACTATGCGGCTATTCATTAATAAATATTCATTTTCCTGCCAATTGGTTATATAGTTATATAGCTGAGCTACACATGCCATTTTATATTTTCTAGAGAGAGGTCATCATCTTTCTGCTACCTAGAAACAATAAAACGAAATCTACGCTTTGTTCCTGCAACCTGTGCAGGAACATTTTAAGGACAAATGAATGTTCGGTAGTAGGTTGCTAGTCTGTATAGCTGTTGCAGGACAAAATTACTGCGATTTTGTCGCAGTTTTTTCGAATTTTCGCCAACCTTAACCGTGCGGGTTGAGAAAATTGTTATTATTACCTTTATAAAAGTAAATTAAATTTTCTATAAAATGAAACATATCCCGTTTTTCTTAGCCAAATAGTTACAGAGATATGGCTCTTGAAATATCGGAGTTTTTTTCCAAAAAGTGAAAATTTTAAGTTTTTTTCATGTTTCTAGTTAAATACCGACAAAATGACTTTCATTGAACGAACGTTCAGTTCGTTTCATAAACTGAACAACTTTCATCATAATTAAAATTGTACTCTTTTTTTAGTATAATAACGTCTATCTTATTATATTAGATTTGTGCTTTTGGAGGAGTCAGTATGTTAAAAGGGCGGACACAGGGGTCGCTAGGAGCTCGACCAAGGTCAGTAGGTGTTCCTTTTGTTGTTTTTTGTCGGCTCTTTCGCCCCTTCCCATATTCCAGTCTTTTAAAAGCAAAGGAGGGTTGATAGGTCGTGGGATTACAAGCAGTGTGTTGGTAAAGTGGACCGTTGGGACTGTGTATATGGTGAACATTTGTGAGGAAGCAGAACGTCTTTATATATCTCCTGTTCAGAACAGCATATCTAACTTCAGAACAGCATGTTGACATATGAGTCACTCGAATTGTTCGCGACAACCAAGATGCACAAAAATTGAAAAATTGGTTTGAGGGCCACCCCCTTTTTCCCGTTTTCGACAAAATAGTTTCTATTAGCAGTAGAATTGTTGGAGGTGATGAAGTCAATTGCTATTATGCCAAGAAAGTAGGAACAAAACGAGTTGGAAAAATAGAAAACCAGACATTTGGAAAAGTTTATTTCAAACGTAAAGATAAAGTTGTAACCTTGGCAAGCGTCAATGATTCCATCCGAACCATATTCCAGCGAGTTGCGATCACTAAAAAATTAGACGCCGAGTTGAAAAAATGTTTCAAATATGAATTGCCTCCTTACCCAATGTCGCTCTTCAATGAGAGGGCATGAGGCAGAAAACCAAATCAGTTATGCATTACTCCTTCACATCTCTCACCACCATTATTTCGCGAAACATCAACACCCACATCGTGGCACCACAACACGTCAGTAAAAGCCATCGGTGACGGATATATAAATTTCGTGAAAATCCATTTCGGGACCACTGTTACCGTGATTTTTGATGGATTTCCCGAGAACGCTTCACAAAAAAGCACCAAGAATGCCGAACCTCTCAGACAATACTCAGCCTTGAACTACAATGAAGTTATCCTATCAGCCGCAACAACGATTACTGTAAAACAAGGTAACTTCTTATCAAATAACGCCAATAAACGTAGGCTGATAGAGCTGCTAAAAACAAGCTTTGAGAGACAAGGTGTCGAGGTGATGGTATCAGAAGAGGACGCTGATGCTGACATCGTGAGAGCTGCAATATCCAGAGCCGCCTTCTCTGACAACGTGATAACCATCGGATAAGATGTGGACCTTATTGTGCTTCTGGTTAGCTTAGGTAACCAAATTGACAATGTATACCTTCTGAAAGGCGACAGAGTTGATCCAGGCGCGCACTATATATATATATATATATATATATATATATATATATATACATATATATATATATATAGGCATGGGTACTTTGTCTAAAAAAAATATTTCTAAAAACAAACATTTTTGTTTGAACCATTTTTTCATACAACGAATAGTTTCACCAAAAGTCGCTACATCTCGAATATATCCTGTGTGTCAGTGAGCTTATAACTCAAAAAAACTTATCCCTGATTGAAAAAACTCATGTATACGCTTTTTTTAACTTTATAGATTTGTTCTTTGGCCAGCTTTTAGGGTATTTACAATCACGCTGTATCACGAAACACGAAGTAACATTCACTATTGATTGCATCAAGCGATGTAGCTAGTTAATTAATTGTACGCGAACTTTGCGATTGAGTGGAAGATGGGCGCGCAATACACGGGCTATATGTGGAGGCTGCTATTGAAAACAACTGATACGATAACTATGCGGCTATTCATTAATAAATATTCATTTTCCTGCCAATTGGTTATATAGTTATATAGCTGAGCTACACATGCCATTTTATATTTTCTAGAGAGAGGTCATCATCTTTCTGCTACCTAGAAACAATAAAACGAAATCTACGCTTTGTTCCTGCAACCTGTGCAGGAACATTTTAAGGACAAATGAATGTTCGGTAGTAGGTTGCTAGTCTGTATAGCTGTTGCAGGACAAAATTACTGCGATTTTGTCGCAGTTTTTTCGAATTTTCGCCAACCTTAACCGTGCGGGTTGAGAAAATTGTTATTATTACCTTTATAAAAGTAAATTAAATTTTCTATAAAATGAAACATATCCCGTTTTTCTTAGCCAAATAGTTACAGAGATATGGCTCTTGAAATATCGGAGTTTTTTTCCAAAAAGTGAAAATTTTAAGTTTTTTTCATGTTTCTAGTTAAATACCGACAAAATGACTTTCATTGAACGAACGTTCAGTTCGTTTCATAAACTGAACAACTTTCATCATAATTAAAATTGTACTCTTTTTTTAGTATAATAACGTCTATCTTATTATATTAGATTTGTGCTTTTGGAGGAGTCAGTATGTTAAAAGGGCGGACACAGGGGTCGCTAGGAGCTCGACCAAGGTCAGTAGGTGTTCCTTTTGTTGTTTTTTGTCGGCTCTTTCGCCCCTTCCCATATTCCAGTCTTTTAAAAGCAAAGGAGGGTTGATAGGTCGTGGGATTACAAGCAGTGTGTTGGTAAAGTGGACCGTTGGGACTGTGTATATGGTGAACATTTGTGAGGAAGCAGAACGTCTTTATATATCTCCTGTTCAGAACAGCATATCTAACTTCAGAACAGCATGTTGACATATGAGTCACTCGAATTGTTCGCGACAACCAAGATGCACAAAAATTGAAAAATTGGTTTGAGGGCCACCCCCTTTTTCCCGTTTTCGACAAAATAGTTTCTATTAGCAGTAGAATTGTTGGAGGTGATGAAGTCAATTGCTATTATGCCAAGAAAGTAGGAACAAAACGAGTTGGAAAAATAGAAAACCAGACATTTGGAAAAGTTTATTTCAAACGTAAAGATAAAGTTGTAACCTTGGCAAGCGTCAATGATTCCATCCGAACCATATTCCAGCGAGTTGCGATCACTAAAAAATTAGACGCCGAGTTGAAAAAATGTTTCAAATATGAATTGCCTCCTTACCCAATGTCGCTCTTCAATGAGAGGGCATGAGGCAGAAAACCAAATCAGTTATGCATTACTCCTTCACATCTCTCACCACCATTATTTCGCGAAACATCAACACCCACATCGTGGCACCACAACACGTCAGTAAAAGCCATCGGTGACGGATATATAAATTTCGTGAAAATCCATTTCGGGACCACTGTTACCGTGATTTTTGATGGATTTCCCGAGAACGCTTCACAAAAAAGCACCAAGAATGCCGAACCTCTCAGACAATACTCAGCCTTGAACTACAATGAAGTTATCCTATCAGCCGCAACAACGATTACTGTAAAACAAGGTAACTTCTTATCAAATAACGCCAATAAACGTAGGCTGATAGAGCTGCTAAAAACAAGCTTTGAGAGACAAGGTGTCGAGGTGATGGTATCAGAAGAGGACGCTGATGCTGACATCGTGAGAGCTGCAATATCCAGAGCCGCCTTCTCTGACAACGTGATAACCATCGGATAAGATGTGGACCTTATTGTGCTTCTGGTTAGCTTAGGTAACCAAATTGACAATGTATACCTTCTGAAAGGCGACAGAGTTGATCCAGGCGCGCACTATAACTACATCATTCACCATCGGAACCAGTGATTACCCTCCCGGCATAATCATGTTCATACACGCATTCAGCGGTTGTTACACAACCTCTACCCTTTTCTGGTTGGGAAAAATCAAATCTGTAACTACCTTCCAAAAAAAAAGCCGAGTTATTGAAACAAGCAGAGGTGTTCCTCCACTCAGATTCAACACATGAAGAAATATCCACAGCTGGAGAGAAGTGCCTCGTTGGTCAATATGGTGGAAATGAGTATACCAAACTCAAGTGCTTAAGATACCTCCAGTTCAGATCAGCTGCCGCAGCTAAAGTCGCCCAGGCTCGTCTTCCCCCAACAACGGATGAGGCAAAACAACATGCTTATCGGGTGTCTAGGTATGTACATTTCTTATCATTATTTTGTTCATTTCTTACGTTGTTAATTTAATCACTATCACTGTACATTCTTTGCAGGTGAAAAAGTGGTTGGGAGTAGATAAAAACCCTACGGACTAGGGGTGGAAGTCGGGGCTACTACCAGTTACCATCAAAATGGAACTGGCACCACAAACCCTTTTGCAATTCATTTCCTGTAAATACAAGAAGGGCTGCGCTGGGTTGCAGCCGTCGCAAAGCTGGGCTGAAATGCTCAGCTTTGTGCAATTTCTGCAGGGGCCAGTCTTGTAGAAATGTGACTTCTACCCTCGGCGACAGTTCTTCCAGTGAGGATGACATCGACGTACAATAGACATAAGTATGAAATATATTAAGAAAAAAATAAATTCAAGTAAAACAACAATAATTATTATGAAAAAAAAATGATATAAATAAATTGTATTTCCATTCTGCTTACTTAATACTTTTTTCTGCCAACATTCAATTATTTCCTTCAACTTTCATTTCGATAACTTTTCTGTAGACTGGTTATTTTTCCGGTATTTGTGAAACATGAAAAAAACTCAAAATTTTAACTTTTTGGAAAGAAACTCCGATATTTTAAGAGCGATATCTCATTTGACTTAGAAAAACGAGATAGATACCATTTTATAACAAATTTAATCTACTTTAAAAAAGCTAATGTTAACAATTTTTCAAGCCCACACGGTAATAGCGAAAATCCGAAAAAAGTGCGACAAAATCGCAGTTTTTCGGTCACCATTTTGTTAGCACAGCATTCCGAGGGTTGCAAATCAGAATTTAAGCTCACAGGAATAGTCCAAAACTCATGTTAAAAAAATCGGTAATGCTCCATTTAATTTAAGTTCAATGTACGTTTCGGCTGGGCTATGCTATAGAATACACATATGTAATCTATAGCATATAGTATAGTACTACTCGTCATAACACATTATAAGACTTTACTTTTTGACACGTAATTTTTTTTTCTAGTAGTAAACATAAATGGACAATAAATTAACTTAATAAATAATTATTAAATTCAATGGTTCAACTCTTGCAATTTTAATCCTTTAAGTAAGGAGCTCTCGATACGGAAACCAAATTTGCCCAGGACCAGTTTATGTGTTTAAAACAAGTTTATTTAGGAAAATATTTGTAAGTATCTTATGTAGACGGCCAAGTATGTAGAGGGCCAAACCGATTTTGCAAACCCGAATTGTAGAGAAATTCTTAACAGTATGCGGTTGGTCGGAAAATTTAGTATAAATTATAAGTAAATGAAACAAAATGGAGATAACTTAGTGAAAGTCCCGGAAGAGGGGTGGGGGTAGGGAAATAGTCGTGAATAATGATTTTTACGATTTCCGGCTAAACTACACCTCCTACCCGAAAAAATTAAATGTAAAAGTTGTAGATAATTAAAATATCTACAACTTTTGTATTTACCAATTTCCAACATAACTTCAAATTTATGGAGAAAAACGCAAAGACAATTTTTCGTTTTTAATTTCTTTCTACAACAAAAATGATTCGATTTCGATGAAAATCGATATAGATTTTCATGTGTTAAACAAGCAGTAATTTTTTGAAGCGACATATTCATTTTTTTTATTTTTTACGAGTTTTTAACTTTAACAGTGTTGATTTTGAAACCTCAACTCAACGATGAAATAAATAAAAAATATTGTTTGTATGAAAAAATATTGTTTAAAACGAGAAAAACCAAAATATCATTTTTTTCAATAATTGCTATGAGTTTTCATTTTTATGACATATGCTGTTTTGAATTAATGAAAAAGAGTAAATTTCATGTATTATTAAACAACCTTTACTAACTTATACTTTTACTATTTTGAAAATTTCTGAAAACCCGACTACCCCACCATAATTTCATACGCCACCATAAAATAGTACTACGTTATTATGGAAATATGTGACTGTAAATAAATAAAAAATTTTCACGAGCTGATGCGTTTATGTCCTGAATGTTTTCAATGTACGGTTATTGTTTAAACAATGTTTTCTAAAATATTTAAAATAGTAAAAGTATAATTTAGTAAAGTTTGTTTAGTATTACATGAAATTTACTCTTTAGCGTTAATTTAAAATAGCATGTCATAAAAAATGAAAACTCATTGCTTTTATTGAAAAAAATGATTTTTTGGTTTTTCTCGTTTTAAACAATATTTTTTCATACAAACAATATTTTTATTTATTTCATCTTTGAGTCGAGGTTTCACAGAAAAAAATCATCACTGGTAAAGTTAAAAATTAGAAATTTTACTAACCAAATTTGCATGTCCATTAAGCAAGCAGAGCAACCTGAATAGAACACAATTATAATTGTCTCATAATTAGACGCTAATTAAACGTCATAATTAAAGTTTAAATGCTCTTTGTTGTATTGTGTTACCGCATGCTCGGCTAGCTTCATGTTAAGCTAGCAGAGCAATGTTTAGAAAATCAATTAATTATATTGTCTTTAATTAGCAAATTATTAAGCAATTTAAATGCTAATTAAATGCTCTAATTAAACATTCAATGCTCTTTGTTGCACTGTGTAAGCTCATGCTCTGCTAGCTTAAATAGCAGAGCAATATTTAAAAAATCAATTAATTATATTATATTTAAAATATAAATATAATAATCAAATTATTAAGCTAATAAAATGCTCATTAAATGCCCTAATAAAAAGTTTACTGCTCTCTGTTGTATCGTGTAACCACATGCTCTGCTAGTTGTATCGTGAAATGCGGTTACAGGATGCAACAAAGAGCAGTTAATTTTTTATTAGGGCATTTAATTAGCATTTAATTAGCTTAATAATTTGATATTAAATACAATATAATTAATTGATTTTTTAAACATTGCTCTGTTAGCTTAACATTAAGCTAGCAGGGAATTCGGTTACACGATAAGACAAAGAGCTGCTAATTTAATTAAAGCATTTAATTAGCAATTAATTAGCTTTATCATTTGATATTAAATGCAAAATATTTCATTGATTTTTTAAATATTGCTCTGCTGGTTAAGCTAGCAGAGCATGTGATTACACAGTACATCAAACAGCATTTAATATTTAATTAGACCATTTAATTAGCTTAATAATTTGACATTAATTACAATTTAATAAATAGATTTTTTGTATATTGCTAGCTGAACATTAAGAGCAATATATCTTAACAAACAGCAATATATTTTTAATTAAGGCATTTAATTAGCGTCTTATAAGACTGATAAGACTATTATAATTGTGTTCTGTTCAGGTTTGTTTGCTAGCTTAATGGATATAATTTAATGCATCTTTAACTGATCCTAAAGATGAAATTAAAGTTAATGATGTGCAAACATCTTTTGACACTTTAATTTTTGAAGCAAGAGCTGCTTATATGTAATTAAAAAAGCAACAAGAAGCTGTGGTACAAGCACCCCTTCCCGTTGTAACACAAATGCAACTTCCTAAATTGATCATTCCACGATTTACAAATAAGACGGGTGATTGGCGAACATATTTTTCGCTTTTTGAGTCTTTGGTGCACAATAATAATTTATTATCAGCAATCCAAAAGTGTCAGTACCTTAGAACTCTGTTAACTGATGACGCATTAGCTGTTATTTCTGAATCTCATTTGTCTGAAGAGAATTATTTGTTACCTTTGACTGCTATAAAAAATCGTAGGTTAGACGACCAAAATAGAAGAAAGTTAGCGCAAATGTATATTGATAATATTTTAAATTTCGATAAAATTTCGAATGGAAATTCTGCAAAGCTTCATAGATTTTTGAAAACTCGTTTTGAATACTAGTTCTGTAAATGCATTTAATGCTTTGACCCACCAACTTAATTATTTGTTTTTACATTTATCATTACATAATTTAGATTCCAAAACTCGCAAAGCTTTTGAAAATAAATATTCATCTTTCTCAATACCTAGCTATCAACATTTAATTAATTTTATAACTGAACAGTGTCGAACTAATGAGTTGATGGATTCAGATGTCAAAGATGGTAATTGTGTCCGAAAGCCTAGTTCGTCGTTTCTTACTCATCAAACCGTCCCAAAGCCTGAAGGTTAGAAAAAACGTAATTTTTTACGGCCGAAGGCTTTTAAACTCTCCAGAAAATCCGAAAAACCTCCTCCAAAATTACTGTTTTATAATAAGTATATAATAAGTTATAATAATTATATAAATTAATCGACCCACAATAACGTCAAATTAACAGAATATTTTGAAAAATTTCATTACCTACATCGTAACCCCCCCCCCCCCCGAAAATGGGAAACAGATCCCTAAAACTGACCTTTTCACTTCTATTCATGATAGAAAGATCGGGTTTTCCATCCGACGTGAAACAGGTTCAAGATAACAGAATTATTTGAAAAAAGTTAATTTTTCCATCACAACCCTTCGAAATCAGGAAAAACACCCGTAAAACAACCCCTTTCCTTCTATGCATGCTAGAACGATGAGATTTTTGCATTTGACACTAAATAGCTACAAATTAGGAAGTTTATTCGAAAAATTTAAAATTTTTCATTACAACCTCCCGGAAAATCGAAAAACACCCCCCAAAATTACGTTTTTCAGTTCTTTACATGCTGAAATGATGGGATTTTCACCAATTGACCCGAAATAAAGTCAAGTTAACAGAATACTTTAAAAAATTCCATTTCCTACATCGCAACCCCCCTCCCCCTTCCGAAAATAAGGAAAACAACCGTAAAATTGCCATTTCCCTTCAATTCTAGTTAGAGAGATGGGATTTTCTTTTTAAAGTCAAATTAACAGATTACTTTGAAAAATTTCATTACCTACATCGGAAACCTCCGAAAATGGGAAAAACACCCCTTAAAACTGCCTTTTTCACTTCTATTCATGTTAGAAAGATCAGGTTTTTTTCATTCGACGTAGACCGGGTTTAAAATAATAGGATTGTTTTAAAAACGTAAATTTTTCCATCGTTACCCTTCGCAAATGGGATAAACACCCCTAAAACTACCCCTTTTTTTGTATACATGCTAGGAAGATGCAGTTTTTTATATTCGACGCTAAACAGCTACAAATTAAGAAGATTATTCAAAAAACTTAAAAACTTTCATCGATTCCTCCCAAAAAAAATCTGAAAAGCACCCCCGAAGCTACCCTTTTAACTTCTATTCATGGCAGAAAGATGGGATTTTCACCAATCGACCCAAAATAAAGTCAAATTAACAGAATGCCACGAAAATTTCATTTCCTACATCGCAACCCCCCTCCCCCTTCCGAAAATAAGGAAAACAACCGTAAAATTGCCATTTCCCTTCAATTCTAGTTAGAGAGATGGGATTTTCTTTTTAAAGTCAAATTAACAGATTACTTTGAAAAATTTCATTACCTACATCGGAAACCTCCGAAAATGGGAAAAACACCCCTTAAAACTGCCTTTTTCACTTCTATTCATGTTAGAAAGATCAGGTTTTTTTCATTCGACGTAGACCGGGTTTAAAATAATAGGATTGTTTTAAAAACGTAAATTTTTCCATCGTTACCCTTCGCAAATGGGATAAACACCCCTAAAACTACCCCTTTTTTTGTATACATGCTAGGAAGATGCAGTTTTTTATATTCGACGCTAAACAGCTACAAATTAAGAAGATTATTCAAAAAACTTAAAAACTTTCATCGATTCCTCCCAAAAAAAATCTGAAAAGCACCCCCGAAGCTACCCTTTTAACTTCTATTCATGGCAGAAAGATGGGATTTTCACCAATCGACCCAAAATAAAGTCAAATTAACAGAATGCCACGAAAATTTCATAACCTACATCGCAATCTCCAAAAAGAGGAAAAACACCCCTAAAACTGTTCTTTTCACTTCTTTTCATGTTAGAAAGAACGGGTTTTTTTTATTCCACGTGGAACTGGATTAAACTAACAGGATTATTTTATTAGAGTAAATTTTCCAATCGCAACCATTCACAAATGGAAAAAATACCCCTAAAAGCACCCTTTTTCTTTTATACATGCTAGAAAGATTTGGTTTTTTGCATTCGATGCTTAATAGCTACAAATTAAGAAGGTAATTAGAAAAACTTAAAACTTTTCCTCACCACTCCCTAAAAAGATGGAAAAACAACGCCCTAAAGTTCTATTCATGGTAGAAAGATGGAGTTTTTTGCATTTGGTGGAGAATTTCTAAGACATTTCTATTATACTATTGGTCAATACCTAACATATATGAGATTCTAATACAATAAACATACAAGTGTTACACATTTAATTGTTTTATCTCAGAACTCCGTCATTTATGAACCGATTTTGAATTTTTTGATTTAAAGGGTTTGATTTCTCAGTTGACGTTATATAACGCGAAGCGGTCTCCTTTGTATATGAGAATCTAAAAAGAGTAAAGTATCACGAAGCGTAAAGAAACGCAAAGCATACGTGAAGAGTATCAAAACGCGTAGCGATTTGTGCGAAGCCTTCGGCTTCGTATATTTAAGCCTTACAAAAAGGATTGATATCCGACCGAAAACATAAATGTAAGAAAGGGCCGAGTTTTCGGGAAAATCCTTAATGTAATAATTCCTTCTTAAAAAGTGATCATATGAGAGTAAGGTGATATCATCACAGGCTTTTTTTGATAACATCAAGTGGGGCTTATTACGGGAAGCCCGCGACATCAAGACTACCGATAAAAAACAAGTGAAGAAGGAAATCATTGGGAAAATATACCGCAACAAAAGCTCGGAAAAATACTGTTTCAGAATGCATCCAAGAGTCTATCCCTTAATATTACCGGATTCATCACCGGGCATTGTCACCAATGAAAGCATCTGCACACAATATGACTCTATAACGGATCCAGTATGTGCAGACTGTGCGCCGAGCAGGAGGAAACATCCAGCCATACAATAGATATAGATACAGATACAATATATTTGGTGGATCCCACAACGAATATATGAACGTTCAGGAAAACTTGATAAGCAAGCTCCTGGCTATTGCCAAGATATAGGAGAAGCAAACCTCGCCAGACTGAAGTAGAAGGGGGAGCACAATTGGCCAAAAACTCGACGTGCAATATTTTTATAAACACCAAGATATATCTATCTATCTATAAAAAGAAAGTCTCATTGATACATCACTGATAAACACGGGTTTGTTGTCCAAACGAAAATACATCCGACTAAAAATGTTGCTGCATTTTTATCTACTGATGTTCAACAATTACAAGAACGATTTTTCACTTTGTTAGGTGACATTGCCGTCGTCGTTTCATCTGAAAATTTTGCTTTCAAACTTCTTTTTACCACAAAATTACGAAATTAGTATTACGGCGCATTTGTAAAAATTTTTTATGTGTCTGAATATGTACTGAATCATCTATAAAACGTGAACTGATGTTAATAAGCAACTACAAGAGCATTAGCAATATATTAAAACAAATATAAAGCATTAAAGAGAAAAGATATTTCTCTTAAAAATCCAACATAGTTCTCTCACTTCAAAATAAATTTTCTATATCAAAGTTTTAATTGAACTAAAAAATACAAAATGTATGATAATAAATAACTCGATCGCTTGTCATTTGATTTTATCGAACATAGCATCACTTTATCAACAACAAAAAACTTTCTATGTAACCCTAACAAAAAATTTTAGTTTGCAAAATGAATAAGAAAAAGATCAAATTTTATCAAATAAACTAAGAAGTACCTACACCTAGTAGAAACCGAACACTTTTGTGAAAATAAATTTGCATAGAATGACGTGTTTGGTGAGGTTGAAGAACTGACCTTTTGTGTAGTATATATCCTACTGTAAGCTGCCGACATGTATTTTCCACATGGATGAATTTGACAATAGACTTAAAACTAACTCTCCGCAATTCTTAAATACACACAGTGTACGCCTTTCTATTCGATAAGATATTTTCCATTCTTCTCTCCGTCTCACAACATTGTATATACATTATACTAACCAAAAAGATGAACAATTCATGCAAATCTCCACCACAACATCCAGTAGTCACTACTTTGCTATGTATAAAATATATCAGAATATTATCTAATACTTACTAATACTAGATGGAAACAATGTATTTTCACTGCCAATATTGTTAAAATGTGTTACCGCAATGGATAGGGTGCGTTTCCAATGCAAAAATACACTTATTTAAATATCACAAAAATACTTAATTCAACATAAAAAAATATCATCAATAGACTTACCAGGCTAGAATTTTGATAGATTTCTCCTTGACGTAGATATCCACTAAAAAAGTATTTTTCTAAATTAAATTCCTAAGGGTATCAAATTAGAGTTTGGTTTTTTATACCTTATACCTTACAGTTATAATGTATATATGCAGCTACACTTTGAAAGTAGTTTGGCGGTAGGGTTGGCACTTTTAGTTCAAATCAGTGATGTTAGAATTACCAATATCTTGGTGTACATACCAATTTTTCAGGGTCTTGTACCATGTACCAAGAAAAGTTACTTAGTTACACAGTAACACCAACGATCATTTTTCAGTTAAAACTCGTGAACATCGCGATCAAAAATAAATCCTAAGTATGTGAATTTATTTATTTTAACTCGAATTCGTGAATTAAAAATTGATTTTTTAATTTAATATGCAAATCGAACGCAAATTTTTTATTTTTTTATTCCGAGTATGTATTTGAATTAAAAATTAATTTTTAATCCAGATACTAACTTTTAGCGACATTTATACCAGGAATATCGGCCACTGTCTAACATCACTGGTTCAATTCACTGACCTAGTTCAATGAATCTCGTTTACTGAAATGAACTAGTTCACTTATATAGTCAGTAGCTAATTTAGTTCATCGCTCAAAATGGATAGTAGAGTACTCAACTATATATAAGCATACACATAAGGCCTCAAACTTAGCGCTCATTTTTCAAAATGAGCAAAGAATTTAAAATTTGTTTCACTAATATGAATTAAAAGTCTATTTTGGACTCTATGTTTTAAATAGAATCAAATCAGTTTTAATATAATTAATTAGCCAGACTTTAGACGTAGGTAAGGGCCATCGTTTACATTGATTTGGTGCACCCCAAGAGTTTTTAAATTAATTAACAAAATTAATGTGAACCAAACTTTGAACGGTCTTTTTTAGTTTTTGCATATCAGTGATTGCGGTAATACAGAGGGTGTTAATTTTTATACGCACTTTTACAAAATCCAAATTAATTCGACACCAGTTGAGTTGAAAATATTTTGTAAAAAATGACAATGTGTTACATGTATACAGAGTACCAAATTTTGTATATTTAGAGGAACATCCTAAGCGATATTAGTTTATTAAACACAAAACACTCAGTTTAAAAATCCTAAATGCTCTTCTCCAAAGTCACACCGTCGTAAGTTATATTATCGATGCCATTTCAACGCACGAAACGATAGAAGTACGAGTATATGCAGCTGCTTTTGAATAGCTACAGCTTATATACCTACAACCATTGCCTCTCTCCATGTATCGCAGAACTTTTAGCTTATCTTGATAAGCTAAAAGTTCTTAGTTAGTTCTCTTAGTTAGTTTATCTTGATCCTAACCCTAGCAAAAAATCTGTCTGAACTGCATTCATGAACCCAAATGGATAAATTTTGTACGAATATTCCAATTTAAATCAAATAATATTTAGAGTAAACCGCATTCAGTACCTCAATATGTACTTTCAAGTAAAATATATTGAAATATATATAAATGCTACATTTTACATATAGTAGAAGTATTTAAGTATTTACTAGTCAATCGAATAAGGGATTTAGTTTGGAGTCGTTGAACAATCAACAACATAGTATTTTATATCTGGTAGTTCACTTTGTATCTCATCAAAAGCCTGCTACATCTTTTTAGCTACTTCTATACATAATAAATGTATGTCCACAATTTGTTGTATGTAAAATACCTAATCTGTGTTGAAAACCTTTCAAATACAATATCTTACAAATAAATACCACAGTAATAAAATTTTCATCTAACAGTGAAAAATCATTTTTCTTAGTGTATAGATTTTCAATTTTACCACATAAGTCTAGAAAATAATAAAGATATGGTATACAAATTTTTATTCGAAGTTTTCTAAACCGTCTCTAATGAATCTATTTTTAAATAATTTCGTGGAGTAAGGAGAAGCAACAAGTAATTTTAATATTTAAAAAAGAACGTATAATCTAAGAGCTGGCTACATAAAACTGAACTGATCGAATATAGTCGTGATTTTTGTCATTATCTTTGATGATATCATTGGAAACTTATCACAAAAAATCATGACTATATTCGATCAGTTCACTTTTATTTAGCCAGCTCTTGGACCAATATAAATATAAAAACAGATGCTTAAAAATTTTGTTTAGAATTTATTTACTGAAATTCGTAGGTATTAATTCAATTTTTGTGATTTTTAATTAAAATACAATTTTTACTGATTACGATACTAAATACAGTTTCTACTCTATAGTAGAACGAGAGGTTTTTCTATTAAATTTTGGGAAAATCGACTTAAGAGAGCCAAAAGTGGGAGAAATATACGTTTTAGAAAAAATTTACATGAAAAGAAATTCTACCATTTGTGAGGAATAATTTACCAATTTGATACTTCTGACCCTCCTTGATATAAGCTTGTTGCAATTCTTTGAACTCACAATCTTTTATTTTCAAGTAAAATTTGGTCGAGTTTTTTGTAACTGTACATTTTACAGGAAGTAAACCCATCTCCAGCAAGACTGCACAGCTAGCAACAGAGTTGCTTATTCCTAATATTTTTTTAAGAAAATTATTTCTGAAAGATTCTATTTTTGCAAGAACTTTTTCTTCTAATCCCCATATTTGGCTTCCATACATGATAATAGGCATGTACGTGTCACATGCAAATAGCGGTGTATACCACGTGAAATAAAAAATAACATGAACGATATTTAAAAAAAGAAAAATTACCCGATTAACTATGAATTAGAACTTGTATGTAGAATTTTTAAAATATTATATCCATAGAAACCAAATTAATACTTCAAAGAACTATTGTCTGGGATAAATGGAGTAGGAATGTATTGTAAACGTAATTTTTTAGTTGAAAATTCTAAGTTGTAGTATTGATTTAAAAGCATTAATTGTAAGAGGCAAATCGCCACATTATTCAGTAAATTTTAAATATAGCTATTCGTTCGTATACAGTAAGGAGTAGTAACATTCTACTCCTCAGTGTTGCATAAAGTAACACCGATGTACGACGAAAAAATCCCGAATCGCAAATAGCTCGAAAATCGTTAAGCTTGGGGTACGTAAAACTATTTTGGGTTTAAAATATGATAATTGTATTTAAAGGATTCCTTATTTACGATTAATATCTACATATCTATCCATCTATACATCGGGACCTTCATTGACAGTTAGAGGACTTCTCAGAGAGTGGTCTAGACTAAATATTTATCTTTGAAACCGTAAGCGATAGAAGAAAAATTCAAAGACAAAGAGTGTTCCTTCCTTAAAAATAAACAATGTGCAGAGTTGCTGATTGTCTGTTACACCACCTAATCCCGTCAGCGGGTGCGGAAATCTTACTTTAAAACTGTAAAAGATAGAAGCTAAATTTAAAAAAAAAAATTTTCTTTATAAATAAACAACTTGCGAATTTGCTCATTGTACCAACCAATCTCCAACCACACAAGGAGGTGGGAATATTTAACTTTAAACGTAAGAGGTATAAAAAAAGTTCAAAGACCAAATGTTCGTTGCTTAAAAATAGATTAATTGCTTTCAATTTCGAATATTGTACATTTTAACACGTTAAATAGTACATGTGCCCACAGCCTATTTTTAATTATAAAAATGTTGTATTGAAAATTATAAAAATTTTCATAAAAAACAACTTTAGTTTGAATTATTTTTTCTTACATTCAAAAGTTTTGGCTTCTGTGCGAGCGCGGTGCATAAGAACAAATAATATATACAATATGTTTATAAAACAGGAGTATTTCGGAAGTATTTAAAAAACTGTTAATTGTTTAGATAATATCACATAAAAGCCATAAAATTCTTACTAAGTATAAAGTTACGCTCAGCGTCAGCGAAGCGGGCGGACAACAGCTAGTTATTGAATGTAAGTGCAAACACTACGATCACATTAGAAAGCCAACAACAACAAAATGTCACTACACGTACTTTTTTAAATTATGCCGCCTTAATACATAGTGCAATCATTTTTGTCAAATAAGGGCTTATAAATGATGGTCACCATAGTAAGGATTTTCCATAAATTTATCTGGAACAAACCTTCCCTTTGTTTATAAAGAAATAAACCAAAATTTATTCATTATAAAGTAACTATATTAAGTATTTGCGTAGTATGTGATTATTGGTAATGTTTATATTTCACCCAATCTGCTCGTTGAAAATACCTTATTCTAAATTTTAAACAATGTGGACCGATAAAAATGGATGGGTGTCTGTTGATAAAAATTAAATCGATTTTTGCGATTGGTGGATATTTAAAAAATTTTATTGGTGAATATTTTATAAATTTGATTTGTTAAAATCCTTTAGATTAATTGACTGCTTTTTATCCAATTTCAAATCACAAACTCAACAATAAAGGGATAGTAAGACGGTTAAAAGTTTTCAACATTGATCGATGCTCTTGTATAAGCATACATCCACACAATGTATAATACAAAAACATGTTTTTCAAAACCACTTCATATGTGATTTCAAGTTTAAGATAAGAGATGAAGAAACGAAAGAATGATATTTTTTAAATGATTTTTTATTTTTGAAATATATATGATTGGTTGGTTAGTTCAATTTAAAAACTACACCTGGACATTTGTATTTGCATTTGTCATATTATATTCATATGATTATTTTATTTTATATATAAATATCATCAAATAAAACTACCATATTTATAATGAAATTAAAATGGTGGGTGTCTTATGGGCTCCACAGACGTGCAACATTGAACAGCAACATTGAAGAGCAACTAGCAAGTTGCTGTATGTGTGTACTGGTTGCAGCAACAAAAAACATGACCTTGAACGGTTGCTGCAACATTAAAAATTATTTGATATTTAGTAGGAGTTAAATGTTCATATACAAAATACCTATATTGGTTACAATTTACATTATATATAATATATACAGTGTGTCTACTTAAGTTGGCTCCATATGGAAAAGGTTTACGAAAAAAAGTTATCCTTTATAAAAATTTCTGCTTTCGAAAATATTAACATGCCACTATTTACTTTTGACATCGAATGTACAGGATGTGCAGAAATTGAAAAAGTTCGATAGGAATTTTTTTTCCACTTCAATTTTAAGTTAAATTTTGCAAATCCTACTTATAAAACATGTTATCAGTTATTCTAATTAACCAGTCATCGTACTTCAAATGTTTATTTGCTGATTTGAAACATTTTGAATGATATGTAACAAAATAATGAATACAGAACATTTATTTTTCATACATTACATTACAAATACAATTATTATTGTTGACGTAAGTAACAAAAGCTACCTTCAGTTCGTTTTTGCCTCAACGTATCCACCTTCGCGTTCCATACATGTAATTGTCCTTTTACAAAATTCTTTAAATCCACTCCTACATATCTCGGGAGTGATTTCTTGAACCGTTTCCCGTATAATCTGTTCTATATGGTCAAAATTTAATTTAAAATTGAAGTGGTCAACACATTCATATCGAACTTTTTCAATTTTTAGACACCCTATACATTTGATGTCAAAAGTGAATAGCTGAATATTAATATTTTCGAATGCAGAGATTTTTATAAAGAATAACTTTTTTTCGTAAACATTATAATAAAAAAGTTTTCCATATGGAGCCAACTTAAGTAGACACACTGTATATATTTTATTGCATAGAATGATTTGTGTAGTTTTTACTAGAGATATAAATAAACTATACAAATTAAATGAGATAGATAGAGACATGATGAGAAATATTTGAATTTTTAGGACTAGAGTAAAATAATAAAAATTAAATTTTATGATCCCAAACTTTGGTTGCAGCGTCTGTACTGAAAATATTTTATAGGCGGAGTTCAATGTTGCTGCAACCAAGTTCTGTGTCTATTCTGCACTTTAGGAGAAAAAAATTAAATTATCCTTCTACTTTATTAAAACTAAAATTAAGATAACACCCACACCCACAAAACATGACAGATGGCACCCACAAAACATCATTATCCAAACAGCTAGCAAATGATATTGCGGTTCAAAGAAAAGTATTACGTACTTAGTTAAAATTGACAAAATGTTAAGTGCTAATAACTCAACAAGTAATAAATCAACTTTCATCAAACCACTTGATAAAAGTTAGTGCTAAACACACTTTGTAAAATGAAGAATTTCATATATGTTAGAGCGATATTATGCTATCTATTTTCTTTCTTTATAAATTTTCGTTCTAAATAATATCACCATTAACATGCCTCCTAAGTGCTCTGCGTTTGTATAAATGCTGCTAAAAATAATCTCTAAATACTTGGTTGAAGTTTCAATACTTTCAATTCTAAAGTATTCAATTATTTTGGAATAAATGCGAATTTTTTGAAGTTTTGTGTTTCTTCAATCTCCAGTCTCTTTCTCCCGTCTCGACATAATTACCGCTCAAACAATTGTAAACTACCTATTAATAGCCGGTTCAGCAAGTGGTAGTGTGCTAGTTAAACAAATTTTCGATAAATGCTCCTGAAAACTATAGGACACAACTGGAAAACTGAGTAATTGGCTAAGGTAGTGGAGTAATTGGTAATATCGTGTAATATGGGCAGTTATATTATATTTGTAATAGAAAAAATGTACCAAAAGTAAATTATCAAAAAGATATCTTAAATCAAAAATATACTTTCAGTTGAAAAAATCGTACGGAAACATATTTTTCGTTAGGAATCCAAATCCACCAATTCAAGCAATTATTTTCAAGGAATTTAGGAAAAACCGATTAATGTACAAAAATAAAATAAATGTAATTATGATTTATATAAACAAAAATAAAAAGAAATCATATTATATCTAAAATATGATAATAAATAATTTAGATATGTATTGTTGAAACTTTGTAAATATTTGGTTTGGTATATACCACCCTTTAGAGATTAACCACCCCTTTAGTTTTTCATAACTATGACACAAAGGTCATACGTCATCATCAGGATCAAACATAAAGATAAGAAGTAGATGCAGTTCCGCTTTCTAGGGACATTATTTATCGGAAACTTTTCTTACTTGTTCATTCAAAGTGAAATATTTTATTTATTGGTATGAATATATATATACATATATATATATATATATATATATATATATATATATATATATATATATATATATATATATATATATATATATCTATGTATATATATATATATACATTTATATATAAATATATATATATATATATATATATATATATATATATATATATATATATATAAACCGAGAAGTTATATATCAGGTTTTCGCAATTATCAAAAGGACTGAAGGGCACTTTAAGTAAACTATCGGATTTAATTGTAATTTATCCATGTAATTTATTTTCGCGTCTTATGACATCAACATACGTCTACTTTACGGCAAACGATATCAATATCCTTTTGCTGTTTGCTGCAGTTACTTAACAGTTTATTACGAGCTTCCCTTTAAGAAACTTCGCTTCGTACCAATGGAAGTATTATTATAGTATACGACCCTGTTCCAATATTTTGAATTCAAATTTTCTTCTCTACACATTACGTTTTATTTAGCTTTTTTTATTCGAGATTTAACTAGACAATTTTCTACGAAATGCATGATTAAATAATAACCTTTTACAAAAAATATGCTGCTTATTCTCATATCCCGGGAATGTTGACTGGAAATGAATAAATAATAACTATGATTCTATCAAAAAATCCAAAATTTTATAACGATCATGGAACATAAAAGCAGTTTTTTGTTATAAATTAAAAATGAAGAAAATTATCATTTACATGAATTCTAAAGATAGATTCTCGGCGAGTCGATACTAACCAACTAGGTTGCGGTTGGTAGTATATATACCAGAGATGTTGAATCCTCAGACGCGAATCGTTCGCTATCATTTTTGACTGAAAAGAATCGTTGCGCGTGCGGATGTAATACAAGCCTAGACAACTTACTTTTTGGCAAATTTATCAATAAAGATCGATAATTCGGCTATGGGTGAATGTGCCGACATGTTTATTGATATCTTGACTTTAAAGAAAAATTTACTCATTACTAGCTCGGTCGTGTTTGAAGTCGTTATTGTACAATTAGTTTACTTATTTTTCAGTGATATTAGTAAATTATCAGAAAAAGCGATTAAAATAAATACTTTCCCATTGAAAGTGGCAATCAATTATAATCACTTTTGATAAATTTCATAAAATTTAATGTCTACTATTGTTGAAAATTTATTATCCTTTATGCCAGTATAACCCAAATCCGTTACATCCTTAGGGTTAAGTCATATTCTTATTCACCTATATTGATTAATTAATCCGTCTACGTATTTAAGGCTAAAAAGACATAATTTTTGAAATGCTAAAATGATAGGCTTATAGAAATGTCTATTTACATCATACTAATTAGACAATGAAAAAGATAATACTACCAGTATTATGGTTTCTAAATAAACGGATTTTGGGTTGATTTCGTCTTCGTGCGATTAATTAACATACTTTCTACCGCACACAAAATTGTTTTCGTCCTGAGTCATTAAAGTTAAGATTACCAAAGGATTATTTACGATTAAAGTTGAAAATTTATTTTCCACCGTGTTATATGGAATTTTTATTTTATTCGAAAAAATGTTTTATTTTTCAAAAAAAAACTGTATTATAGTTTTGTGTGTACTCTTATCATATAGCTTATCATAATTGTTATTTAACTCCCTAAAGTAAGACAACAACAGCAACTTTCCCATTCGTCATATTCTTTTCACAATGACCGTAGTATTTCTTACACATAATATATATATATATATATATATATATATATATATATATATATATATATATATATATATATATATATATATATATATATATCATATTTTAGATATCACCGTATCATCACATTCTTTTCATAGTCACCCATTTATTTTCTTTGAATGCCCCTTATATAACCTCAAATGAATAAATAACTTATATATTTGATAAATTATTCTTTATTTCTTTAAATAAGTATGTGGAAACTCAACAAATAATTACTATCCGAAGCTGAATTACATACCTCAGATCAATAATAGATATGATAACACAAAAGTATTATCATCGACTGACAATTCAATCATTCGAAGGAAAACACTTTAACGTGTGTAAAATATTCCCTTCCATAAAGAAACCCTTGTTTTCATTCGAGACTATGCAGTCGAACCAGAAAATATGTTAAGTTGAGCGAAGAAACTAAAATTCTTGAACAGTGTTTAAATTTTTTTTTAATTGAGTTCGTTAGTCTTGCCCTAAGAGAGCCTTTCTTGGCCAAATACTCTTGTGATTCTTTAGTCAAGAAAATGAAATTCTTGTTAAAAAAAAGTATTTTTCTTATAAAAAAATAACTCAAGAAGAGAAAGCTTATACAGCTACTTTATCCTTTTTTTAAATGAAGAACATGCATATTTTTTAAAAAGTTTTATTTGCTTGGATGAAACAAATGTTTATTTTGATCCGAAATTTTAGCATCTTGGTCCAAAGAAATCATCATTTCTGTTTAAGAATTTCGAGATTTTTGAGTCAAGAGTCAGTTTATCTTTAGTTAAGATAATTTTCTCCAGTCAAAACTGGATGTCAAGATACTTATTTTCATATACCAAATATATATTATCTTCCCTATATATTAGAGTCAGAAATAATTGTTTGAAAAAAATTTTTCTTACTACAAGGAATTACGTCAATCAGTGTATGTATTCATTATTAACTAATGAATTGTAATCTACATTTCCCTATATAGAAACTATTTTGTGAATCTTTATCACAATTTCTGTCTGCCTTGCAAGATAGAATGGGTTAAGAATTTGTCACTCATGTTTATAAAAACTTATGCTGTTCAATTGTAAGGTTATACATTTATTATTGATAATTTTGCAAGAATGAAGAGATGAAAGTTCCACTTTAAACGAATACCACTCGTTTTCATAATGGACTACAAAAGTACTCTTTTTCAAAATTTGTGTGCCTTATTCATTTGGTTTTTGGAAAAATGTTTCGGGTAAAAGTTTATTTACTATGAACAACACAAATTTTGTCCGAGTACTTTTTCGGATGAATTAGTAAGGGACAAATCGATAGTAAAATTTTGAAAAATGAATGCTACTTTTGTGGCCGAGTTTATTGCTTAATAATTCTAAATTACTAAAAATATGATGCAGAATTTTACTGTGATTTAGTTTACCTGAGAAAATAATTTTCTAAAATTAAATTTCTAAATGAAAAAAACGTTATGATTTTCTGCAGTGTTAATTTTAATAATCTATTCACCCCAAAAAAATCAATCCGCCCTACTGGAGCACAGCAACTTTCTTGAAATCGTCATGTTTTTGTATTTAACTTTTTTTAGAATTTATGGAAAATTCTACGCTTGTTTTTTAGTTAATTTTCTTAAGAAAATTGGTTTTGTATCGATGAAGAGATTTTCGAATAAATATCGTCAAATGTACACTGTAAGTACCTAGTAGATATTCAAAATAGCCATCATTGAATATATAGTTGTAGTAGTAGTAGTAGAGTGGAGGCCGAAGCCCGGCAATTAAGCATTTCTAGGCTTTTTCCACCGACCCCTAAGAAACCCCCTCATACTATCCAACCTATACCACATTTGGTTCGATTCCTGTAGCTGTGTGTTCGTTGTCGAACCTACCTGTCTTCTTTGCAAATGACAGGGCAGAGCTCCACTTTAGTTGTTTTACCTCAGATTCCCCCATTTTGGTTGAGCCAATGGCTAGATACCTCATACTGGCTCCGAAATGACATTCTGCCAAAAGGTGGAAGGGCGAAATAAATATTCTTGTGTATATATTGAGTATTATTATTGACAGATGGCTAACTCCGAAGATACCGCTGCGAACCCACCAAGTACCAAAGTGTTTGTATCGAAAACTTACTATCGCTTCGACATATACGAGAATTATATAATTTATCCATTATAACAAATTAATTATTTACAAAGTTATATAACGCAAAGCGGAAGTTAACGTGAAGATTGTCGCTTAACGCGAAGCATGAGTTTGTAACGTTTCGCGTTTGTTTACTAACAATTAGCGTTCAGCAGCGGATCGCGTTAAGTCACTAGAGCTTCGCGTTAATTTACGAAAGCTTTGCGTTAAGTTGAACGTCGCCTTATGAAACTTGAAAAAGTGTTAGTTAAGACAAAGCGCTGCCGCGCCATTAGCTAATCGAGCAGCGATGTTTAACGAGAAGCGTTAATAAACTTTGGCTGCACGTTAGGTGACAAACATTTCGCATTAGGTTACTAACGCCTCGTGAAAAATAACTAAGGCTTTGCGTTCAGTAACTAGCGCGTCTCGTTTACTTCACGTTTCGCTGCGCTTCGCATTAAGAAACTTGGCGAAGCGTTAGTTAAGGCAAAACGCTACCGATAATTAGTACTTATATTTAGTTAAAGTGAAGGAGAGTAACTTAACTTGCAGAGATACTTCACTTGAAGCGGTAAAATACTTACGCTTCACGTTAAGTGACAAACGCTTCGCATTAAGTAATACTTAATTAATACTAACGATTCAGTTCAATGTTTCAGGCCAATGGTTCGCCTTCAGTAGAAGTAGAGGTTGATTGTAAAGGCTGCCTCTGAATGGACGGGCTACACTTCAACCATAAGGTCCATTGTGATGCCTTCTTAGGATGTGAGGATGTGAGTGGAGTGGAAGAAATTTTGTGATTAGACTAGGAATTGGTAGGATATGCGGCTTCAGCCGACTATGATAAGAACTATCCGGATATTCATCTGGAGTTCGTGAAGGAAACTGCAGAAAACCTTCTCAAGCATAGCCGGTTACTCGTTCTTGTCCATTCGCCGACAGTTTAGTCAATTAACCGCCCCCTTTCTTTTATAATTGACAAACTCCCGATGTTGGGATTCGAACCCATAACCTCCCAGTTTCCAAATACTGCATACTGCGCAGACATAACGCCTTAGACCGCTCGACTACTTTGACTGGTTCGCCTTAAGTAACGCTTCGCTTGCGTTAGTAACGCTATGCGTGAAGCATTTAGCACTTCGCATTTACTTAGCTTGCTACTAACTCTTAAGTTACTAACGCTTGGTGTTAAGTGGTTAACGCATCCCGAAAAGTAACTAACGCTTCGCGAAAAGTAAACATCGCTTCGCGTTAAGTAACGCATGGTTCACGTTTAGAAAAACTTTACGTGAAGCAACTTACACTAACTAACTAAGTAACTAATATTTTCAACCTCGCTAAGTCGGAACTACCCTTAACAGAAAATTATGTATATATACCTATAGTAAACAAAAGCGAAATTAAATTTAACAAGTAATGTAACAACTAACTGAGTTAATTGTTTGAATACCCAGTATATACTGAGTTGTATATGAATTATTGAATTGTTGACAATTCTGTGTAGTCGAATTAAAAACAACTCTCTTTCAATGTTGTTTTTCAAACAAAAGTTGTTTATTTTAAAAAGATGAAGATTTTTTGTTATTAAATTTTTTTCCATCTCTTACGGTTTCAAAGACGTATATTTCCTCCCTCCTAGCGGGGGGAAATAAGTTACATTTTTACTTAAGAACACATAAAAAAATTTCAGAAAAATCTGAAAAGCGTAAATTTCCCTCCCTTCTCGAGGAAATTTTTACCTCGAAACCGGAAAGTTTTTTTTTTAAATTTTCTTGTAAACAAAAAATGTTCCTTTTCTAAAAAACTTTTGTTTGAGACTTTAAAAAAAATAAAATTTATAGATTTGTCATTAATTTGTTCATTGTCAATTATTGATAGCGATGTAAATTACATAATCCTTGTGAGAAACTCTTTGAAAATTGAATTTACAACTGTCCTTGTGTCGATGGTCAAACCAAAACAATTTTATATCAAATTGAAATTTACAATAACGCTAAAGCTCCTAAATATATGTTCAACTTATAGTAACGTCGTGGCGCAGTTAGCTACGTGAAGAAACATTAACATTAAAACATTTAAATTCAGGAATTCGATCTTCG
This sequence comes from Nineta flava, assembly GCA_963920215.1. Lineage (NCBI taxonomy): Eukaryota > Metazoa > Arthropoda > Insecta > Neuroptera > Chrysopidae > Nineta > Nineta flava. The sequence goes on from OY986040.1 coordinate 63,979,851, forward strand.
ATCAAGCTATTTAAAACAAAATAAAAAAAATTTATTTTTTAAATTTATTACGTATTCTATATAGTCTAGAAATATTTAACTCACGATATTATTAATCTTGATCAATAAAATCCGTAAATAATAATTTTAAAAAAAAGTAAAGTACTTGGAATCTGTTATAAAAAATTTAAATAATTTAAAATGGAAGAAACGTTAAATGAAGTGTTCAACGCATTATGTGTTAGAATTAAAAAAAGAAATTACAGAAATTAAAAAGATGTACACTGAAACTAAAGAAAAATGCAACGCACTGGAAAAAGAAATTTCTAATCAACATTATGAAATTCTGTACCTGAAAAAAGAACTCAACAAACAAAACATAATAATCCATGGATTGTCCGAGCATTCAAACTATGAAAATGATCTGGAAACCAAAGTAATAAACACATTGAACGAAAACATGAATTTAAAATTTTGTACGGAAGACATTAACCAGATCTACCGGCTAGGTAGACGAGGTAAGAATAAACCGATAAAAGTGTGCCTTTCTTCAATGAAAATAAAATCGCTAATTACAACAAACCGCCATAAAATGGAGGAGACAAATATTCATATTAATAATGACATACCAAATGAATTACGAATCCGCTATAGTCAACAAAGGAAAATTGAACTAAACGAGAAAAACCGGAGTAGAAGTCTGGCACCACAATCAACAAAAGAGAACGAATACAAAAGCATACAAAATAGGAAGAAATATACGCAAAACGTAGCTGAGACAACACAAGGGCGAAGCGGGAAACCACAACACTCCGAAACAAGAAATGCAAATACTTCAATTACCTCAAAAATGATGAAGAATTGCTAAAAAAAATAACTCACAATGGAGACGTTATAAGTATACTAAGTATAGGAATTGTCATGGATACAAAAACATTTCTCACCAAAATATTTAAAAAAAATTGCTGTTTCAAAAACCATTGTTGTAATTCATTTTTAAAAATTTCTAGATCTAATATTTATGATAGTAATTGATCATTGGGATATCATAACCTTTAAAAATATTCATCTCAACAAAGCGAGCAGTCAATATAAGCTTCAGAATGACAAACTCTTGCTGGAAAATAAAAACCAAAGCTGTAACTAAATTTAAACACTGAATTAGGAACTAAACTAACTAGGAACTAAAATCTAAAAAATATTGTTAATAACTAATGATTACTGGAGTACGTTTTCTTGCTTCATTCTTTTTTTTATCTTTTACCTGCTTATCTTATATTGGCTAAAATGGAGCAGAAACTTGATATATATACAAAAAATGCAAAAAAATATTTGTGCAAAAAAATTGAAATGTCCGAAGAAAATAAAGAAGGAGGACAAAGCAGATAATGTGGAAATTAAAAATATTGATAAATAGCTAGAAAATGTACAAACATTAAAAAATAAGAATTTGATTTATTTTTGTTTTGAAAAATATGACTGTAAAAGGTTATTCAATTTTTTTGTTTATTTACTTATTAATCTTTTTTTTTTCTTCGATTTAACTACTTCTATATTTGTGTGTTTATTTATTGATTAATTAATTAATTAATTAATTTACTAACTATATAATTGTGGAATATACTATTAATTTTTTTGTAATAATTGTCAACCACTGTAAAGCTTTACTGCATAATACAGAATATTTATTTAATTATTTTATTTTAAATTACATAATCCTCGTTAAAGACATAGGTCCCAAGGAGAATCGTTCCAAATAAATTTATAACAGACAATTTTTAACGTGTGTTTAATAACTTGGCCTTCACATACATTTGAAGACGCAACAGATTAAAAGAACCAACGAAAACTGTATTGGGATACTTTTTGTATGTGAAAATTTGGTCTTTCTCACATTTTATTTTTTTTATTGTGATTTTAATAAAAAAATTGATTATAAATGTTTTACAAATTGTTGCTGGCATAAAGAACGTATCAATCTAATTTGCATGCAAAAGATTGCAATTAATACTTTAAAATTACAATTGACATTTGTAATAGAAGTTAATTTGATCTTGCAAAAATAAAAGTGATTCGAGATCCGTCAAGATAAAATTTCCGTAAGCGAACGTGTTATTATCAGATGTAGACTATTAACACCAGTACGACTGGCCGAGTTGTTAAAGGTGCTTTATTGATGAAGTCACAATTGGATTTTCGCTATAAAATTATTTTTCAAATTTTAACCATAAATATTTGTTAATTAACTTTCAAAAACTTCTAGGCGTGCCTGAGAACTATATTCATTTTAAAAAATGCTTCGAAAGAGACTTTTAGAGAAGGAATATTTTAAATGTAGCGTATAAAATGGTTCTTTTAATTTTAAGTGCGATTAACGTTCTACTGATGGACTAGTTAATGCTAGTATTGTTTTCTACAAATATTTTGTAAATTATATACTAAAACATTCCTCGAGAACTACTCTATCCATTGGTGAAAACAGCATGAAAATCGGTGCAGTAGTTTTTTAGTTTATCGCGAACAGACAGACAGACAATGATAGTAATAACAAAATATCATTAATATACTACGCAAGGTATCCGTCGATGTGGCAAAACTAACTACTACTGTTGCCACTTTGGAAGTTTTAGATACCTCCCCCTCCACACATAAATTAACAGAGCTTGGAGCACTCCTGCACAGAAGACATCAGTTCCGTCAGGTGATAGATGATTCTTTGCTTATATCATCATATATCAAGCGCAGTAGCCAACGGGCGATGGTAATCTACTTACCTTTAACAAAATGTTGAAGAATTTATTAATAATAATAATAATCTATGAATCAAAAATCATTTGGCGGCGGCATGTCTTTAAAATGTCAATCAAAAGAATAATAAAATATAATAAGTAATGCATTGTAAAGAAAACAACCACTATTTATTAGACCATAATGCATTTCTATATTAGTGTTCGCATACAAAAAGTATTGATATCCCAGCTACAAAAATGTGGAAGATAAAAGTTTGCGACATTTTTTTTACGTGTGTTGTTATAATACGTTCGCCTACATAACGTAATGAAATATATGGGAGAAAATTCTCCTTGATCTGTATTTAATTAGATAAAATTTATTTATCATAAGTATGCAAATGATTGATTTTTTAAGTATTTAAATTGATTGTGTAAGTTTCTCACCTGCAAGGTATTTCATATTTTAATTTTTAAAGTTTTTTTATGATCATTATATAATGCATCAAACGTTACATTAATATAGTCTATATTTTAGACAGTATAACTCTCAATAATTCGATATAAACCATCAAATGTCTTTTGGAAATGGATTTTAATTAACTATTATCTTGTAATATTCATGGCGTCGTGAGGCCGCTACAGTGAATACAGACACATTTATTTATACTTCAATATTTGAGTAAATCACATTCAAAGTATATAGCGATATATAATATACATCGCTACTTAGAATGTGTCAATTTGATTAAAATAAATGTCGTATGTGTTATGTTATTGCTAATTTTGCCTATTAACGAAATTAGCCTTCTAAATACCAAAAGCTCCTAACATACCAAATTTCGTTCTGATCGGATTAAAACTGGTCACTAGAGTAGCTACAGTAGCTAACAAAAGTTATGGCAAATCTGTAAATTTTATTAAAAACGCATTCAAATAAAAGTTGTTTCGTTTTAGACAAGTAAAATTTGCCGCTCTGAAACTTTCCTTCTATCTCTTACCGTTTTCGAAGTATTCCGCTCTAGAAGTGGTGGAGTTAATTTCCGGTTTCTAGACTTTTCTGGGTGGTTTTTAGCCTAAGACCTATATTCCTACCACAAATCACTTTTCTAGGACAACTGGAAGAACCCTTGAATATTGACGATGAATGAGTCAGTCAGTCCGTCCCTATAATGTCGATTTTTAGTTAAAATTTAACACAATTAATGACTCTAAAGAGTTCTGGAATTTAGTTAGGAGTCTAAAAACAAAGCACTTTTATACAAATACATGCATAACTGCTTGAGATTGGGGTAGTTACTTTCAAAATATATTAAGTCCTCCTTTAGATTCGACCAGAATGGTATATGCGAAACCATTCATAAGCGATGACATTTTAGATGGGCCATTTTCGAAGTCAGAATTACTGATGGCAATCGGGCAAAATGTAACAAAGCGCCAGGAATTGTCAGGATGCTTCTGACAATTTCTTGGATATATTAGTAGATTACTTTAATAACATATATGATAATGCAAATATCCCAAGTAACTTTGAAGAAACAATAATTTTTCCCATTCATAAAAAAAGATCGGTGAATGAAGTAGCCAATTATAGAGGTATATAATAATAATAAATTTATTGATCCTTTTCGACAATACAGAGATCGTACAGGATAAGTCAAATTAAAAGAAAATGAGCGTTGAGATGAACGGGAAGGTAATGCGGTGATGTCCGACTTTGATTGGTACCATCCCGACATATATCTTAGCAATCTATGGGAATCCATAAAAAACCATAGATAGGATGGCGGAGGATAGAGGATTATAATAAATAAATAAATAAAATTAAATAAATAAATAAACAATACATCCTTACAAATTTACGATTTATTTAGGACTGAGGCGCAGGTTGTCAATTTAATCAAATTTAAAATAAGATTATATTTTTCAAAAGCTTTGTCAAGAGTTTTAAAATGAATAAATAAAGCATCCTTACAAATTTAGGATTTGTTAAGGGCTTGTCAATTGTTAAAAAAAGTTGTCTATTTACTAAATTTTAAAATAAGATTATATTTTCCTACAACAATTTTATAAAAAATTCAAAACCACACTCATTGCAAAACCTCCTCCAATGAATATGGCACCCTCTCCAAAAGAAGAGCTTTACAAGCGGTCAAAGATGAGCAGTTTTTTGTCATATTACTATGTATAGTTTTATCATAATAAAATTTATTAAAAAGTACAATAGCCATATTCCTTGTACATTTTTTCACACATTTATATTTGTTAAGATGAGGTTTGTACAACAATTGATTACGTGTTGTAGAACGTTGTTCGATTTTCATCCCGTTAGTTTTAAAATATTCCCCATTCTTCTTCAGAAATTTTAAAACCTCAAACGCATACAGAGCGTGTACTGTTAAAATTATGTACTTCTGAAATAAACTTTTACATTAATCTCTTTATTTCAAACCGAATAAAATTCTAACTACTTTCTTTTGAGTTTTAAAGATTTTCACAATATACTTAGAGAAACCCCACACAATGCTTCCATAAGACATGATCGAATAAAAGTTCGCGCAATAAATTTAAATTAAAGTTTTTAAGTCAACCTTCTTTTTCATTGAACGAATTTGGTAGCACACTTTATTCAACAAATTATTCAATGCATCAATTTGAGTTTTCCAATTTAAAGTGCTATTGATAGTCATACCCAAGAAACTTACAGTACTCGATTCTTTACCATCCAAAACATTTTTTTTTGCCTATATTAAAATTTATAATTTTAGTTTTGTCTTTATTCAAAGAAAGACCGTTTATCGTGCACTAATCAGTCACGTACGTTAATACTTTATCAACCATGTGCGTTTATCAATCACGTCGTCTGCATACAAACAGATTTCACAGTTTTCATATTTTTTAACTTTTTAAACATAGAATGGTAAATCATTAATAAAAATTTGAAACAATTTTGGTCCCAATGTGCTGCCCTGTGGTACACCTTTCAATACCGGTTGCCATGATGATTCGAAAACCATTATTTTTTGTTTCAACTCTTAACATTCGATGATTGAGATAAGAGATCATGAATCTTGCCTCTAAAACCCAAACGATATAACTTGTCCAGTAGAAGTTGATGATTGACACAATCGAACGCCTTGGATTGATCCAATTTTATAAGAGCAACTTCTTTACGATTGTTGATCAGATTCAGTATTGTGTCATTCACAGGAAAAAGAGCTTCATTAGTTTCCTTATCTGGAACATAGCCGAACTGGTATTTATAAATAATATTGTGTTTTTTTAGAAAAGTATCCAGTCTATTATTAATTATTTTTTCTAAAATCTAAGAAAAAATCGGCAAACAAGATATTGGATGAAAATTATTTATAGAGTTGTCGCCTTTTTCCTTTTTTAAGGGTATTACACGCGCTCTTTCTGGAAATACACCAGACGTTATCATACAAGTAGCAATATCTACTAGGGGATCAATATCTACTAGGGGATCAATTACGAACTCAACAATATGTTTTAAGATATTTCCCGAAATTTGAAAACAATCCTGAGTAGATTTATTTTTTAAATTTATAATTTCATTTTCTATTTCATAATGGTTCGAATCATGAAAAAGTCTATACTTTGCTTTGAAGATTTAATGCAATTTCTAAATTGAAAAGATTGGATGAAGCATGCACAATATTGCACAAGTACCTGGAGATATAGATTTGAATTGATATCTGAGTTTAACTACTAATGGGGAGCAGACCATGCTGCATGTATTGAAATTTTCAATGCCTTCACTCTTTCCTAATAATATAATCTTGAATTGGATATTAACAGAATTTTGTTACTTTGTGTTAATTTATTAACTGATTAATTTTCTTTCTCTTTTAATTTTATGTATATATTTTCTCATTTTGATTATGCATTTCTGTTTTTTTCTTCGTTTTTCTTTGTGGCTTTTGTTTTTCAAAAGACAACTCCTCTGACGGTCTTCAATGACCATAGACTATGTCTGAAAAATTATTATGGATAATTGTATCTTATTTGTATAATATTTAAATAAAGACCTTTAATATTATTATTATTATTAGTACTAAACATCTTGTAAACTATTAAAACTGTAATATTACCTTGGTAAGTACCTATTGACAGACGGTGGATTACACTTTATTAACGATATTTATTTCAGTAAATGTATTTTGTCAAACTACTATGGTTTCTTCCTTATGTTAAGTTGTATGTAGATGAGTATACAAAAAAAGGATTATTGGAAAATTTTAATTTTAGTTAATCATACAATTAATTAAAGTTAATACAGAAGTTAATGTTCAATTCAAGTTTTTTACTAGAATACAAATTACTGTTGGTCTAACTATACAGCCTATTGATGGGCCTATTGATAGTCTATTGGTAAAATCCCGAAACTGTTGCTAGATGCTACAAGTTTCTTAATAGAACAAAGTGATTTTTGAACAGTTTTTGTTTAAAACATTTAATCGGAAACGTGAAAAATCGATTATAAACACATAATTACCTATCATTACAGATATAATGCTACTCAAATTTTTTAAATCATCTGACCAGTTAAAATCAATGTTTTAAACAGCTAACAGGGTTTAAATATCGGATTTTTAAACATTAAAGATAATTCTCATTTTAAAACTATTTATTCCTGACAATATGAAGTATCCAACATTATAGTATATGGGCATAAACTGCAACGTAGAAACATTATATATATATAGCACCCTCAAATATCGCGACCTAACCGAATAACGTACGATCCAAATGGATTATGTCCGTCTTTTCGAGTATACGATGCCAATTTCGAAGTAAATTATCTCAGATGTATTTTATTCCTGAATATTTTTTAAAATTTCACCATTTTCAAGACATTTACAAACGCATCGAATGGGAAATTTTGCGTATTATTTAGAGCACTGAGAAATATGCTTTTAGCCTTTAAGAGAAACGAGGTTCGGATGAATCATGGCAAAAGTACGTCAAAATATGTTAAGAACCCAGCAGTTTTTACAAAATAATAATAACAATATTATTCTAAGGTAGCTAAGGGGTGTTTAGATGAATCAAATTAAAACAAACAATCAATCATCAAATATGCGAGAATTAATTTTACGTATAATTAAAACACACATTCATAAAACAAATAAAAATGAACTTTGATTTGTTCAATTTTAGTCGAAATTACTTTTAAAAACATTTGAAAACACGCAAATGATAAATTAATTAACAACGAAAAAACAACGTAATTAAAATAATTTTCACATTAAATAAAATTAATACAATTGGAAGTTAAAGTGAACAAAAAAAGGGTATTATTAAACACAACACAGTGTGACATGTATTATTTGATCAATGGGGTAAATAGAATTGACAGTTGTCATTTAATCTAAAATTCTAGACTAAATAGACTTTCAGTGCATTACCAGTTGTACCAAGTATTTCTTTCACTGAAATATACATGAAGAAACTATTATGTATATGTACATACATCACAAAATTAAAACCAAAATTAAAATCAAAACTTAATTTAATTAAATAAAAAAATTTTGACAAAATGGAAACCCGACTTTAAAAATCAAATATAAGTGGCACCCTAATATATTTTTTTCGTGTCAAATCGTAATTCGCCCTAATAGAAAAAAGGACGATATGAGTATACTAAAATGAATTACGTGGAACGATCAGATACATTTTCGACAAAATATATAGTTCATGGAACTATACAGGTCCGGAACGCCCGAACTTGAATAGATATCAATTCAAGAGAAGCCAGTTTATATCTCCGTGTGTTAGTCTAAGCATGTCCAGAACAGTCACTTTCTCAAACAACAAGAAGCTTGTTGGCTACTAGCGCGCTCTATATGAAAGAATATGAACTAAATAATATCAAGTTTTAAAAATTAACGATAGCGTGAATCGTTTTTAATTCAAAATCGCTACTCATTAACTAAATGCTCAATTCCATTTCGTTACAAAAGAGTAACAAAACGGCTCTTACAACCCATTATTTTGACACTGGGCAAACTTTCTTATTTGACGACGTGTTAATTGTTGATTGTAAATTAAATTATGTCAACAGGAATCATAGTGAAATGGTGTTCATAAAGATCAACAATACAATCATTTTGAGACCAAATACTCAAGAACTAAATTTGGTCTACAACGACATTTAAAAAAAACATTCATCGAATCAGCTCTTTTCAATGACCGTTTTTTATTCTTTATGTATTTTTAACCCGACTTCAAAAAGGAGGATGGTTCTCAAATCGTCTGTATTTTTTTTTTTAATGTGTCACCTCAGAACTTCGTCATTTATGAACCGATTATCACTTTTTAGGAAATAGAAATACTCCCTTGTTAGACTAGAAATGCTCCAATTTTTTTTCAAAATTATACCAAAAGATGTGGCTTAAAATAAAAAAATGAAATACTACAATTATTTTAAATAATTCAATAAAAAAAGGAAACTAAAATGACTTCTTAAAAATGTTCAGTGTTGGTTGTGGATATTTCTGGCAGGAGTCTTAAATAGTCTAAGATAAAATTTAAAAAAATTTATAAAATACGAATCAAATTTTATTTTTAACTAGAGTAAAAAAATCGTACTTGTAATAGGAATTGCTTTTGTTTTTCATCTTTAGTTATTGTTTGCTCAAATTCCTTAATTCGTTTTATTCCTCTCACTGCAACATCATTTACAACATGTAATTTTATACGATTTCTTTACCATGGTTTGAAATCAACTGAGCTATTCAAAGAGTCTGGATGAGTTTTTAAAATATCTGTTTTTATTTTCAATCTGTCAAACACTTTTTGAGATTTTCTTCCAATAAGCTTTAGCAAAATCGCGTTGTTTTCTTCATTTAAGGATGTACGATCGTTGATGTAAAGTTCATTTATAAAATTCTTCAAAATATTATATAGTACATTCATAAAAGTCCACAATAATGTTTATTTTTTTTGTCGTAAGTTAAAATTAAAATTTAATTTAGGCCCGTCATACCGGGCCTAACAAAAAATATATTTAAGAAAAGAACCTGAGATTTCGGGTAATTAAGCTACCGCTGACAGAAATAAAATTTACCCGAAATCTCAGTTGTTTTCTTATATATCTTTTTTTAAGGCCGTCATACCGGAATTTTATTCGAACAATCTCTTTATTATTATTTCTATTTTCTATTACGTAGTTATGTTTTTATTTGTCTTATTTTATTCCAAGTGAAAATATGTGTAAAAATATGGGTTTCTCCATAAGAGTAATGCATTAAAACTCGAACTTTAACATTAAATAATTAATTCAAGAACCCCGTAATCTCCCACCCCCCCTAAAACTTATAATTGATTTATATGCACTTCAACTATATGTACACTAAAAATCGAGCCTTAATCTTTTTGAAGCTTCAGTGCTCGTACATCCTTAAGGACGTTGAAACGTAATTTTTATGTAAATTCAATTTCTTAGGCGTATCAATGGCATTTTCACTTTCATCTTCTTCAATGTTTTCAAGAAGTTTTTGAACGATTTGTAACTTTGTCTCACTATTTACTCTTCGATCAAATAATTCAAAAATTACACATTCTTCGTTCAAATAATATAATAAGTGATTAACCAATTTACCAACTGTGGCTTCTAATATAGTTTTATTAATTTTTGAATGTTCATGTAATTTTCTCAAAAATTGAATATCATTTAAAGGAGCTATTTCACATTTGGAAGCGGAAAACTAATAAATGGTATAAAATTTTATTATGAAGCAATGAAGTTCTACGAGCGATTATTCCTCTAGACTTATAAGCTTCAATTCATTTTTGAATAAGAATATTTTGGTTTTTTGAATTTGATACCTCCGAGGGGAACTTTACCGAAAAAAAATATGATTAAAGTATTTCCAAACTATTATTAGGTTGTCAACAATTTCACGAAATTCACAATATTAGTAAAATGAATCCTCATAAATCAGCTGAATTAAGAATTTATTCCCATGGCGTTTTTGAGAAAATCGTTACGTAAGTTGGAGAAATTTAACATGCATCTTCATAAACATGGTAAAATAAAATGCACGATTCCGACTGTTTTTACTTCGAACTCTCTTAATATAGTCACGGTTGTTCTGAAATTTGACACACACTTTCCTTAATTCCCTAGAAATATTTTTCCTTAAAACTTTGGGAGAATGGCCATCGGGTTGTTAAGAATTTTGATACAATATGCGTAAAAAAGTGTAATTAAATAAATAATTAAATATACCCCTAATATGTAACAAAATTCAACAAAATACATTTGAATCAATGTTACAATATTTAAATCGTCAGACTATCAAAATTAATTTAATCCCGGAGATTTAATACATCCAATCAAAGAACAACGTCCCCAAATATCAAAAGAATCCCATGACAATGTATTATCCGGCCACCCGGGCATAAATCGGACTTTCCACGAAATTAAACGCAACTATTTCTGGAAAGGAATGAAACAGGACATTGAAACCTATATAAAGAATTGTCCAACCTGTCAAACTATTAAGAAAATAAATTTAAAAACCCCGATGGTAATCCCAACCACGGCAAACGATTTCGAAGACGCAGTAGCCCAAGTACCCAAGATATTGTGAATAAAGCGAAAACTATAAGACAAGCCGCTAAAGAAAATCTACTTTATTCTAAAGGAGTAAACAAACACTATTACGACAAGAAAACAAAAGAAAGTCCAATAAAAGAATTCGATCTAGTATTGTTGTATGATGCGAAACAAAAAAGTCATCATAACTTAAAACTAATGGCAGCTTATAAAGGCCCATACAAAGTCGTACAAAGACACAACAACAATGCTGTCACTATTAGAATCAGTAGACAAAAACTTCGAACATATCATCTAAATCAACTGAAACTCTTTGTTTCAGATGAAAACTCTTAGGATGATAATAATCTTACATTCGATGAAAAACATGGCAAAGGCCCCAAAATTTGTATCCAGTTCTTAAATAAATCCGATGGAATATACTATAACCATATTGGCGAAGCCAAAATATCCAATCATTACATTAGTTTAGTTCATTTTTTCGATATCTATAAAATTCAGTATATGCTCAAAGTTTCTCAAACTACTAATATAGACTCCGTATCATATTGACATTAACACTTTTACAACACCAAATTAACGACCTACAAAGTCAATTTGACGATATAAAATCACAACACTTAAATAATAGGTCAAACAATTGGTGAATCAATCTACATGAGATAGCGTAATTTTCGTAGTAGTCTGTTAAAGGGGTGTATTCTCAGCATAATGGCGGATTTGAGGGGTCACCCGAGTGTCAGTGGCACCACTATCGCAAAAAACGCGTTTCATTCAATATCTCGAGAACGGTTTACTTAACGCAAAAAACTATAGATACTCTTTCTCTTATAAATTAAATTTTCTAACTTTTTTATTCGAAATTTTATTTTCTAGCATCAATTTTTTCCGAGTTATTTTGTTCGAGCCTTTATCTTACTAACCATTCAATTTTATTGAATTTTATTCATTATCAAACTTATATCATTTAATTATCTACAACTTTTGTCTAAAACTTTTTTCTCTACTGGCAATACTTTTGTAGTTATTGCTTAGGTTATTGATTGAACTCCGCGCTATCGTCATTATTCGTGTTCACGGACGCGCTGTTACATTGTGTTAGTGCTATAGCTAAAGGGACGTCTGCTCCATTTTCCGTCCTACACCATACACCATACTTGTCATATTGCGTTGATCCCGCGGAGTTCGATCAATAAACTAAGCAATAAGTACAAAAGTATTGTCATTAGAAAAAAAAGTATTAGACAAACGTTGTAGATAATTAAATGATATATAATTTTGATAATGAATAAAATTCAATAAAAGTTAACAGTTAGTGAGATAAAGGCGAAAAACAGACGAAAATAGGGATGCTTGTGCCTTTTGAACAAAATAACTCGGAAAATGTTGATGCTTGAAAAAAAAGTTTCGAATAAAAAAGTTTAATTTGTAAGAGATTTAATTTATAAGAGAAAAGGTCCAAATAGTTTTTTGCATAAAGAAAACCGTTTTCGAGATATTGAATGAAACGCGTTTTTCGCGATAGTGGCGCCACTGACACTCGGGCGACCCCTCAAATCCGCCATTTGTTTGAAAATTTGTTTGAAAAATTCTTTTTTTAATCACACCAAAAAGTATAACTTCTCACGTACGTACACACACGATTTGTTTTAGGATGGCTACTGTATTAAGTATCGTGGAGCTAATAAACTATTTATGCTGAAATAGGAATGGCCAGTGTATTTTCGAAGGGGAGCAGGTACCAGCTGGTCATGATCCTATTTAGGAAATTGCGGACTTCAACCACGAAAAAACTTATCAAATGTGGTCTGTGTATGCAAACATATGTATTACACTGTAATGCTACAGAATCTAAAATATACACTTCTCATGTTTATTTCAGCTTTTAGTGCCGGAATTATATAACGCAGATGATATCTAATCAAAGTATTTTAAATAAATAATAGATTTTTAAGTCACCGGGGAATTAACTTGGAAGCAGAAACATAAAAAATAGCATTACACTAAATTATTTTCATGGCATCTTTATTGAAGGATACTAAAAACCATACATACAACCATTGTCAGGTGATCTAAAATTGACACAAAAATAAGCAATTATTTTTTTACTTTTTAGTGCATTTTTGGTTTTAGAATATTTGATTTTTGAAATCTGGTTTCCATTTTGTCAAAATATTTTTTATTTCTCGCTTTTTTGTGACTTTGAAGTTCTATAACTGATTTTATTTGTCTGAATATGGGTAGACCTACTAATTTTTATTGCATTTTTTTATAACACATTTTTTTAATCCATTTTTTTATAAATTTTGAGTGCATTTGTTCATAAAAGATTTTCAGGTTTTTTTACATTTTGGAGTCGTTTTTTTAAAAAAAATTTCTTATTTTTCCATTAGGAATGAGTATACCCTTTCAAACAAACAAAAATTTTCGGAGAAATCGGTGATCACTTATAAAATGAGGAAATCGGAAATCAAACTCTTTAAAACAAAAACTCAAAAAAATTCTAAATCGGATCATAAATGACGGAGATCTGAGGTAACAAATATTTTAAAAAAAAACAGGCGAATTGAGAACCATCCTCCTTTTTGAAGTCGGGTTAAAAATAAGAACAAACTCATTTAGCGCCCTCTGCGCCATCTTCATACCGCCTTATTTATCTCATATTTATTCGTTGTGCGCAAAGCAAAACAAGTTTCCAAATATTATAATATAAATAAAACTCGAGATCAAGATCACGGGAAAGACGTAAAAGATATAAAAATCAAATAAAATAAAACATATGACATATAAAGCAAAACCAAATTGAGAACCTCACTAACATAGTGAGTACATTGGTGAGCTTAATTTAAAATAATATTCATGAGACTATACCAAAAAGTTTGTCTGCAGACAAAGATAAATCAATTCCAGGTCAAAAAATTATGTTGCAGGTATGTAAAATTCACCGAACTCCATATAGACCTTAATACGAATATTTTCGCTTAGCCAAAATATCCATACGATATTTGGCTGGTCTTAATCGGGACAACGTTCAATAAGAACAACAAACGTCACGAGACGCACAATAGGTGCGAACCTATCACCAAGACAAAAATATAAAATAAAATTATTATTGTAAGAATTATGTTATTAATTTTCTTCTCTCCGTTCATTCTCACATGCGTCTTCACAGGACACAATGGCTGAAGATTTACCTACTAATAAGTCAAACGGTATAGAGCTGGATGTAAGGAAACAGAGAAAGTAGATGCTTCAGACAATATCAAAGAATCAACAGACAAAGAAGAAATTTTAAAAATTATCGGTGATAACCCCATTATATTTTAAACAGTTAAAAATAGTTCCAATTGAAATTAGTCAGTACATGGACTAAAAGGATCTATGATGGACTACCAGAAAAAACCAAGAAAGGAATTGTGGAGCTGTATCCAAGAAACGATAACCTATTTACAGAAGTTACCTTTTTAACCCGTAAGGTTAACCTGGAAGTCATGCCGGTAGTATATGAAGTGGAAATCAAAAGAGATACACACTTCTTAGAGACCCAAACCATTATAGGCTCCGCATTATCAGCATTAGGGGTGGCAATGTCAATGGTTTTAAAAAAAAACTCAGAGAAAATTGATCAAAAAAAATTTCTAGAATATTTATCTCACACAGGACAACTGCTGGCAGATGTGTTCTACCAACAGTCAGTTGCCCGAAACTCGTTCATAACACCACTATTTTCTAAATCTATAAACCTAACCATGGATGCAGCCAAAACAGATGATTCAATATTAATGGCTCAATGGGAAGAATTTTGTAGATCAGGTAAAATAAGCAAAACCCGTGGGAAAAACAACTGTGGGCATTAAAGCTGGAAAAAACCCAGCAACGAAAGCTTCCTGGATAAAAACAAGAACCCAGGAAACGCGAAAAATCCACCTGCACGTTACAGGCAGGTGATAGCGCCAAAAGAAACCAGTGATCAAATTCAATAATCACACACAAAGCATATCTCGCAGCCCACTTCAGAATTCGTCAAGATACTACAGCAAACAGAAAAACCAATATACCCTGAGGAAATAACCAACAAGGTAATTGCAGACAGGCTGAAGTTTTATGTTCATAAATGGACAAAAATCACTTCGGATCAATTTATTCTGAATTGTCTTTGAGGATGCCAGATATCTTTTAAAAAGTCATCAAATCAAAATACTCCACCACCACAGTATCAATACTTTGATAATAAACCCGAATTATGCATGGCATCAGTAATTAAAGAATATTTAATTAAATACTGATATGAAAAAATTAACTTGTCAACCAGGAATCGAACCTCGGGCCTCTGGATATCTAGTCCAGCGTGCTTCCGCTACACCAAAGACGACTGTGACGTAATAGCCAACTTTTCCATATCATTCTTATTTTTTTTATTTTGACAGTATTATTTCTGTCGAAGTTATTATTCATATATTGTTGACGCTTGTCAACTTTTTTCTTTGAGTTGTTTGCTGAAGGTTTCAAGCCCATCTTTGGCTGTTTTCAGTTATTTTAATAGCTACTTCACCTTTCTTCGTATTTGCTACACGCCGTATCTGCACTCCACACTTCTGTGGGTCAACTTCTTTTTTCATGTCTTGTAGGATGTCAGCATAGGATGTTCCTTCATTCGGTGTAATTAATACAGTGTTTACTTTCCTCTTTCTGAGTTTTCCCGCCACTCTTTTCCATTCGCCTCTGTCCTCGATTTTATTTGTCGGTTTTACATGTACCTTAGCACTTACGTACAGGGTGAATTGCATGTCTTCTCTATGTCCTAGGTACTCCAGTGTTTTCCTGAGGGGGTCTCCAGCTTCCTGCTCGTTGCCCCAAAGAAAAATTTACAGGTTTTACCATCGGTTTTATTCTCTCGAATCGTCTTTTGTAGCTTTTTTAAGCAATTTAGTACTCCCAACGTGGTTTTCTCCTTCTCGGGGCTTGGGTTTACTGCAGGTATGTATGTATTTACCTCTGGCTCTGTTTCGATCTTTTCTTGAGTAAACAGAGTCGCTCTTGACGTGATGTTGACTATGTCCCCTGCTCCATTGAGCCGATTTTCAAATTTACTTTGAAATTGAGCCTGTATTCTTCCGCCTCAATTTTCGCCTACAACATCGTTGAATACATTTGGGGCTTCAGTCAGAATGATCATATTCTTTTGTGTCATATTTTCAGGGTTCATTCCTTCTTTTATTGTGGTTGTTGTAGTAAACGCCGCTCCTGGCTAGTTAGTTATCATCTCCAGGATTAATTTATTTTGGTCTAGCTCCTTCTTAAGTGTTTGGTGAATACTTTCAGCTCTTATAGCACTTTGTCTTTCTCGACCCCCATCCTGTGTACTGGTATCGCATGTAGCTTTAGTCGTCACGTTGAGTTCACCTTCACCAGCTTGTGTGGTAGCATTTCGCATCCATTTTTCATTTTCAGCGCTTTCAGAATTATAGCTTTCTGTTTGCAGATTTATATATATATATATATATATATATATATAGACCAGAGGTGGGCACAGACAGCTCGTCTGAGCCTTACGGGCTCTCCATAAGCTGGGTGAGAGTAAGTAAAGAAGGTATGTTTTGAAGCAAGACGGAACGATGTTTCAATACAGGTTGTCCTACCGATTATTGCCCAATAATTATATAGTATCGTCTATAGTATAGTCAATATTTTATTTTTTTTGAAAAACAAATTATGCGAAAAATAATTTCCACTACTACAAAAAGTACTTTTCACTTTTTCAATTCAAAGTAGACTAACTCGAAGAACTCAAATTCCCACTTTATGTAAAATTTAACTTAATTCATCAAATTCCCATGACACTATACTCCATACGAAGAAAAAATAATTAAATCAGGTAAATAATTCTTTATTAGTTCTCGGATATGAATAGTAAAATATTTAGACAAATTATTTGGAATTTCCAAAACTATATTTCTATTTAAATTATACTTTGCAAAAATTTCCCTCTTTTATTACAATGGTCCAGCAGTAAACTTAAAGGTTCAAAAGATTTATATATATTTTTTATATATTTTTATTTTATTCATACACAAATATGATATATACTAAAAAGGTACATTTTATGACCCAAATTACCAGCCCAAAATTCCATATTAATAATTGAATATTGAATATTGAATGAATGTATGTATTATTTACTTTGTATAATAGTGACCATAAAAAAGATTTGGTATTATTATATTTTTTTCAGAAAATGTTTTAATTAAAAAAAGAAAATATTAATAATTGGTAGGTACCCTATATTAACTCTATCTCTCTTCCCTACCTCTCACTCAGAGCTTGGCCGAGTCAACTCCTGCCCACCTCTGATATAGACTGTGTTGGACAGCGTTTCCTGTAGTAAATCATTGTTAAATATTATTTATTACTAGCTGTCCGTCTGGTACTGTATAAAGTCAGGCAGTACACATGTGATGAAAATACACTTTAGTATGTGCATTGTGCATCACAAAATCCCCACTCTTTAATGACAAACAAACAACCATACGCATACAGTATAGCTGTGAGATAACTGACTGACTTTATTTATATGTGTACTGACTGACTTCATACAGTACCAGATGGGCAGTTAGTAATAAATAATATTTAACATTGATTTACTATAGGAAAAACTGTCCAACACAGTCTGTATATAAACTACTTACTGTGACAGCAGGGGGAAAAGTATTATAGATCAAGCGTGGATAAATGGCACGATGATAAATGAGATAATAGATTTCGAAATTTTGGATTTTGTGCAAACATCCAAATAAAATACAGCTTTTAAAAATTTCTGCTTTTAAAAATTTTAAAACTCAAGGTCACCAACCGGAGCACACACAAATCTATGTTAATTAAAATCAAAATATAATTACCGAATGAAACAAGGTAAAAAAGCTATAAACGCAATCAAAAAAAAAAACTATCAGATATTCGAAACAGCGGTGAATTTTGGAAAACGATAAACGCATTTAGAAGTAGTAAATCGCATATGCAAAATTGGATAGCATCAAGTGAATGGGAAAAGTAGTTCCAAAAGCTTTACGATAATTACACAGATCCCGAGTCATAAAAAATATCCACCTAGACGGCGAAATTACAATCCGAGAACTTAAAAGCGTGCTTCAAAACGCTAAATCAGACAAGGCTGCGGGCCCCGACCAGATCAATAACGAGTGTTTTAAAAATCTTCCGGATAACTGGTGCCCCAACTTATTAATTACATATAATAAGGCACGAAATCAAAGATGAATCGCAGTTCGGGTTTAGGAAGGGAAGAGGGTGCCGAGGTGCATTTTTCACTCTAAATAGCGCTATTAATATAAAAATCCGACATAGTAAAGCAAAAATATATAGCACGTCTGAGGATTTTTACAAGGCATTTGACACCATCGCACATTCTTTGCTTTGGCAGAAATTGCACGCATTGGGCCTAAGCACAAAAATGATAAATATTCTATCAAGGTTTTACTCGAAAGCCAACTTTACATTCTCCATAAATGGAAATGAAAGTGGCAAACTCAGTATAACAAAGGGAGTACTACAGGGTGACTCTACTTCCCGTATCTTTTTCACGCTTTTCGTAAATGATATAGTTAAGTTTATGAAAGAAAACTAAGTGAGAGGCGCGAATATTGATGGGAGAAGTGAGATACTCTTGCTGTTTTACGTAGATGACGTGATAATCCTAACAGATACACCTGAGTATGCTCAAAAAGCGCTTAATATTCTGGATCTACACTGCCAAAAAAATCTTCTTGAAATAAACGTGCATAAAACTAAGATGGTAATATTCAGAAAAGGAGGAAAATTGTAAGAGATGTCATTTTAAATAAATAGCCAAACAGTTGAAGTCGTAAATGAATACTGCTATCTCGGGATACTCATCTGCTTTTCGGGTCTGAGAGATGAGGTAGATTGTAAAGGCTGCCCTGGACGTGCTACACTTCGACCATAAGGTCCATTGTGATGCCTTAGGATGTGAGGATGTGAGTGGAGTGGAAGGAATTTGTGAGTAGACTAGGAATTGGTAGGATGTGCGGCTGCAGTCGCCGATGATAGGAACTATGCCGATATTTATCTGAAGTTCGTGAAGGAAACTGCAGAAAACCTTCTCAAGCATAGCCGATTTCTACGTTTTTGTCCATACGCCGGCAGTTTAGTCAATTAACCGCCGCTTTTTTTTCTAATTTTATAATTGACAAACTGCCGATGTCGGGATTCGAACCCATAACCTCCCAGTTTCCAAGTACTGCATAGTGCACAGACATGACGCCTTAGACCGCTCGGCTTCTTGGACTGGTTTAATAAGGTAACCGATATGCCATAAAAAAAGCAAATATAGCAGTGAGCAACATTATAAAACTATGGCCAAAGCGAAGTTGCAAAGCTAGAAAGCTCGTATCCAATTGTTTGACAATGTTGTTACTGCGACGCTTTTATCTGCGGCTGAGACCTGGAGTACAAGATACTACAAAAACCAAAAAAAAAGATACCAAGGAATTAGAAAAGGTACAAGGTACCATAAAGGTACCATAATTTTTTCAAAACAGTATTTGGTTGGCAACATAATATACCAAATTATACGATAAGATTGGAAACTCGCCACAAAAATTTAACAGTAAATACTTTTAAAATCAGTATAGGATGATGGATTAAATTATTAGAAATGGACAATATAAATTTACCTAAAATAATGTACAATAGACTATTAGATAAGGATATCGATAACAACCTAAAATTCAATTGGGCGAGCCAGTTGAAAACTATCATATACGAGGTGGGCCTGCCGGAAATCTAGGAATCACAAAATCCAACAACGATAAAAGAGCAATTCGAATTGATTTTAAGCAAATTTAGTAATAAATTTTTAATAAATGATAAGGGAAAATCTTAGGTCCAGGTTTTTGGCTGCATATATCAGCATATTGACTGAAGAAACCCAGCCATACTTCAAACTTCCTTGCAATTTTAAAATAATAAAATTAATCAACCAACTTAGACTAATTGGGCATTCAACACTCAAAATATATGCGAATGATTCGCTGTATAAATGGAAACAAGAAGATCTTTGTGAAATATGTAATGGACGCCAACCCGAAACGATAACACATTTTCTGCTCACCTGCCCTATCTACCAGCGATCTGGAATTATTACTTGAAACTAAATGAGAATTCAGAAATTTCCTTGAATAATCTTTTAACTGATCTATCAGCAGAAAAATGAAAAATATATATTATTATGCCAGTGGGGCAACAAAAATTCGTAGGTTTGTTTTAGACGAATAAGGAATAAAAAATCGCTAACATTAATAGATTAATGGCTGTATGTAATATAAAAATTTAAATATAAATATTGTTAGTGAATCTTTCAGTAATATGTATCATAATATAAATTAAAATAAAAACAATTGTATGGATATTGTATACCAACCCTGTAAACCTTAAATGGAAAATACGGATTATATTATTATTATTATTTTATTTATATATATATCTTCTAGGCATGGTAGCACCTTGTCGTTCGTGGAGAGGCTTGAGTGCATCGATTAAGGGCTATGCTATGCCGGCGGTAACTATGTTATTAGCAGGAATACCCATGCCGGACAGGATAGCCTTGAGAAGCACGACCAAGAAATCATGCAAACCCAAGCTACGGTGCTAGTCATTGTGCCTAGAAAACTAGCTGAAGGCTAGGGCAGCAGGGCTGAATGCTGTCATAAACAATTCCCTTGGAGCAACAGGCGAACTCCATTGTATAAATGCCCTTCCTGTCAAGGGATAATAGACGGCCAGATTTACTTGTGACTCCAAAATGGTATACAACAGTAAGAACAATAATTATGGGACTCAAATCTCCTCAAAAAGTGATTGAGCCGAGGCTGCGCAAGCTGTGCATCCAGTCCAGGAGAAAAACTGAATCTTAAACTCCAGAAGCCTTTCCTATAGGTGGAAGCCCAGTGAAAAGCAGCAGTAGAGAAAGCCAGGGCTTAAAGAAAACCGACTCCTCTGAAAAGGAAGAAAAACTGGACAAAAAACCCTACATCCCTGATTTCTATAACAGTAACACGTGTGGGGGCCAATTCAGAGAATCAACCCTTGAAAAACCTACATGAAAAGAGGTCGAGATCTGAAGACTGAAGAGATCTGAACAGGCAAGGGCTATAAATATCTTTGCCGAAACCGCCTCAACAACAAAGATGGAAGTGCATTTCACTGCAGGGGTATCCTGCGGTTACAATGACTCAGGAACAATCCGAAAGGGTGAAACACTTGATGCAGCTAACCTTAATTAGTCAAGAGCTCGTTGAAGGGCCACAATATCGGGGTTCCTACCTGGATAGGGGGCCCTCGTTGTGCAGTGCATAGGCACAACAGCCATAAACTAGCTTATGGAGAACGCTCCGAACATCAGACTATGGGAAGGAGCGGAAATTATCGGAAATTAACCTTGGGCTGTGAACCATAAGATTCTTGGACTAGGAAATGCTTGAGGACAAAATATTTCCAATAAAACTCCAGAGAAACCCAGAACTTGCATTTATGCAAGGAAGGGTATCACTGTCTTGCCGCTTTTAGAGTTTTGTCAGAGAGAATTTACAGTGGCAAAACTAAAATACAACAGGGGGAACGAAACTGTAGTGCTAATCATCGCTTCGGTCTACCTACCCTATGATGCATCTACTCCACCACCCGCAACAGACATGAAAGACCTGATCGAGTATCGTGAGGCAAAAAAACACCAATTGATTATGGGATGCGATGCAAACGCTCATCACGCTGCATGGGGGAGTACTAACACAAATACAAGAGTGACTAATACCTCTGTGGCGTTTCGTCACATTTGGGTTTTTAATTTTAATTTTATAATAAAAGTGAGTGTGAATAAAATAAGATTTATATTGCACCGTTGACCCCGGGTGGAAAATTATTTAAAAAAAAAAAAATTAGAAAAAAAAAAGGTCAGAATTCATAAGTTAAAACGAACCTTATAAAATAATAGTGTTAAATATATATACCAATGAATTATATCGCCGCACAAATGATTCGATTAATGAAAAACAAAACAATACGTAAACATGATATTCCCGCCAAAAATTTCGGTGACGACACCATGCATGATCCAACATTACATACGCCATATTTGTGTTTTGCTCGTAAGTCCGGCTCGCCAAAAAATCATTACTTGGCCAACATTCATGGTGATAACAGCTCTAAAAAAAATTAATACATATAATTTAAAAGGAGAACAAAAAATACATCAACGAGTTGCTACGTGAACAAATCACCTCGTGGCAAATTTTTCCACGGATCAATTGATGGTGGATTGGAATGATAATTGGATTTAGAATATATATACACACCCACAGTTACTGCTCCAACAACTAAATCGTCTATATTTCGGCTGCATATTTGCATAATTTATTTTGGATATATTGGATAATCGAATCATTTGTTGTAGGGGGTGCCTTCGAAAAGAATCCGTCACGTCGAAGATAATATAATTCATCTAAAACTTAATTTCAGTACTGTTCATTACTCCACCCGGGAACGTCCAATAAGTTGAGGTTCATAAAACAAAACAAAAACATTTAAAACATTAGTTAAGTGTGAGGACACTTTAAATAATTAACATTTTATACTTAGCTGTTACGATAGATTTAGTTTCTTTTAACTTTATATCAGGATAGTTGTCGATTCTTCAATCGATGTTGGGATCACATAGCTTTTGGTGAAGGATTACCACTGCTAATCTGCCGAAAACAGCATGAATCCAGTCGGTATTTTCTAAAAGCACTTGGAAAGTTTTGGTAATTCAGCGCATTACCGCTAGCAATAATCCAACGGCTTTCCAGGAAATCATCCACCATTGATTGAAGCGTCGACGTATCTTGATTCAATTTTACAACTTCAATTCTATAATAACATTAGCACGTGTCGTAATTTTTTTTGGTTAAGTAAACTTAACCCTATTTTTTTATATACAAAGAATAAAAACACATGTAAACTTTTTAAACAATAAAGGTGACGCTTAGTTCGAGAAATGTGAACAAAATCAAACTGAACGTCCTAAAATATGTTAACAAAAAATAATAATTTAATCACTTTAATCCCAATAATCAATTTAATCCCAACACATTAACTTTTTATAAATTCACAGACTAAATAGTTAAATCACAAACAAACAAAAACAGTTTACACCAATAGTTCGCGTTCAAAAGAATAGAGGCGCTCTTCAGACATTACATCAAAATTGAGCTACAGATCGCACCCGGACAGAGAAGCACACACTTTTTTTTTGCTTGATTTTTTTTTAATCACATTAAATTTTTTTTGTTATTTAAATTCAATTTAGAGTGTTTCGGTATCAGATAACCCCATCGACGACACTCTCAAGCCATTACACTTCCACTGCGCGACAACAGCGGGCTACTTTACTAATTGTGCGCTAAACCCAAGTCACAAGATGGAAGATGCCTCACCTCTTTGGTTATATTATTTCTAATAACTAAGATATAGTTAATCAAGGTAACAAGCCGACTTTTATTAACAGAGTTCAGCAGGAAGTCATTGATGTAACACTGAGTACCTATAAAATCAGTGGATAAATCAAGAAACGGCTTGTATCCGAAGAACCATCTGCATTGTATCACAGACAAATCTATTACAATGTGGTAGTAAGAACGGACCAATGTAATTTTGTCGCAGTATCTTGACTCTCTTAAGTCTTCAAAAGGAGTGCTGTAGAACCTGCAACAGATTCCGATACTCGACACGAAAAAAAAAAATATTAGTAAAAGTTTACTAAATATATGTCAATCGGACAACATGCACTTAAAAAATTAAATAATACAAAAACTCTATGATATCCAAACCTGGATGATTGGATTTGAACAAAACAAAGAAATTTGAATTTTAATAATTTTTCATTTATTTCCACAATTATCTTTTGAGCCTCTAACTCTGTTTAATACAACAATGTTTAACTTATAACTTTAATACACGAACAATAAGCAGCCAAGTAGCCGCGCTTGTTAAGGCGTTGTTTCTACTTGGACCTGGGAGGTTATGTCGGCGTATTGAAAAGAATGAAGTAACCGACTATGCTTGTGAAGGTTTTCTGCAGTTTCCCTTCACGAACTCCAGATGAATATCGGTATAGTTCCTATCAAAGTCGGCTGCAGCCGCACACCTACCAATTCCTTCTCTGCATACACATTCCTGATCCTCCACTCACATCATAAAAAAATGAAAAGTAAAAATTTATAAAGGTTGAAAACAATGATGTGGATGGCCTCTGTTATAGACCGTCGTGTCTCAAAAACGGAGGTTAAACCCATTATTATTATTATTATTATTATTATTATTATTATTATTATTATTATTATACACGAACAACGGTAATTTTTTATGTGATAATTTTAATCCAACAATACTTTAAACTGATTAACTGTTCATTTAGAACTGATTTGAATTGGTGAAACTGCGACTTTATATATCCATATATCCATCATAGATACTTCGAGAAACATGGTTGTTGACATTTTACAAACATTTTAAAAATGGACGCATTCAGAGGGGCTGATTATTAAACTTATTAATATTATAATGGCCCGCCTGGGATCGAACCAGCACCTCACCCCTTTGGTGATACTTTTACTCACGCCGCCGCTGATAGATATTTCGCCAATTTAAATTTTTACAACATATAAATAATTGATTCATAATAGCAAGTACTTCACTCTGTTGCTCCCAATGACACATTTGCTTGATTTATAAGTTAACCCATGTTGTTCTAGTCTTTCAAGTACAAGATCCAGGTGGTGCAAATTTCCTTGATTAATCGACTGTATATAAGAGCGAGTATGTCATCCAGGTAAACTTGGCAGAAATCTTCGCTGTATCCAGATAGTGCTTCCTTCATTAAACTCTGGAACGTAGCTGGAGCGTTCTTCAATCCAAACGCCATGACGCGAAATTTATAGAGTACTCTTGGGGTAGTAAATGCAGTATACTCTTGCGATTGTGGATCCATTTCGATCTGCCAACAACCAGTCTGAAGATCTAATGTAGAAAATATTTTGGCACCATTAACTTTCATCAACATCTCTTGCAGATCTGGAATCGGAAATGCATTGCTTTTGGTCAGATCGTTCAGCTACCTATAATCGATGCACAATCGAAACGTTCCATCCTTCTTCTTTGGTAATACGACGGGTGCGGCCCAGGGCAATGTGGATGGTTCTATAATGCCATCGCCTTCCATCTCTTCAATCATTTCTTCCAGAACCCGTTGTTTTTCATTGTTGTACGGGTATGGTCTCAATTTAATGGGGGAATTCTTCGTGATTTCAATCTTATGTGTGATAGTTTTCGTCCTTTCAACGTTTCCGAAAACGCTGGGATGTCGCCGAATGACATCTTTTAACTGTTCTCAAGGAATTATATTTCAAATTTTGCCCCAAAACCTAGAACATTTGTTTATATTTTATAAATACGTATTTCGACTACTATGTAGTCATCATCAATATAAATTAGCTAATTGTAACTATCTCTGAATCCATATCCCAGAGATATATGTAAATCGGATAACACGCACTTTAAAAAAAATTAAATACAACAAAATCTCTATTATATCCAAACCTGTATGATTTGATTTGAATAAAAAAAAATGAATTTTAATAATTTTTCTTTTATTTCCACAATTAATTTTTTATTTAGTCTCTAACTCTGTTTAATACAACAATGCTTAAGTTAAAACTTTGATACTTGATTAACTGTTCATTTGGAATTGATTTGAATTGATGAAACTGCGGCTTTATTGATGAAACTCAAATTGATTAGAATTGATGAAACTGCGGCTTTATATATCCATCATAGATACCTCGAGAAACATGGTAGTTGAATTTTAGAAAATATGGTTTTTGGAAACATATTATTGTATAGATTTCTCTAGAACAATTTAGGTTTTCAACAACCATGGACGGATTCAGAGGGCTTATCATTAATATAACTTATTAAAAATCTCACAGCACCACACCCTCTGGTGATGCCTTTACTCCCGCGACTGCTGATAGATATCTCTCCATTTCAAATTTTTACAACATATAAATAATTGATTCATAATAGCAAGCTGTTTTGAAA
Organism: Nineta flava; assembly: GCA_963920215.1. Lineage (NCBI taxonomy): Eukaryota > Metazoa > Arthropoda > Insecta > Neuroptera > Chrysopidae > Nineta > Nineta flava. Next base: position 64,006,308 of record OY986040.1, read on the forward strand.
TGTGTACATTTTGTTAGCTATTTATGTTTTATTTAACAAAATTTAATTTGTATTAGCGAATTTCCTCCAAAGGAAATGTAACTATTGTTTTTGCACCAATATTGGAATTTCGTAAAAATTTCTTCACATGTCCCTCGATCAGTGTGTGGCTGTGATGTATATATATATATATATATATATATATATATATATATATATATATATATATATATATATATATATATATGTATAAATATATACACTATGTTTAATTTACATCTTCGTATATGCATATACATACATATGTACATTAAGCAATGTGTATGAGAAGGAGGTCTGACCACTCGAACAGTTATGAAAAATATGCTTGTATATCAAACCTATAAGACCTCCTTCTCATACACATTGCTGAATGTATATGTACATATATACTCCCTCATATTCGTGGGAGAGTATTCGTGGGAGAGTATTCGTGGATTCGTATATATATATTTATATTTACATATACATCACAGCCACAGAAGAAATTTTTACGAAATTCCAACATTGGTGCAAAAACAATAGTTGCATTTCCTTTGGAGGAAATTCGCTAATACAAATTAAATTTTGTTAAATAAAACATAAATAGCAAACAAAATGTAAACATTTCAAAACAGCTTGCTATTATGAGTCAATTATTTATATGTTGTAAAAATTTGAATTGGAGAGATATCTATCATCAGCATTGTCTATTGATCTCGACTTTCTATCTATTTCTAATTGGCAAAGAGTAAATTACGACTAGCTAATTTATACTGATGATGACTACATTGTAGTCGAAATACGTATTTATAATACAAAAAACTGATCTAGGTAAAGAGGCGAATATGAAATTTTATTAATATGAGAAATAATACATCGTTATGTTAAGTTATTGGATGAATTATTGATGGTGCTGAAATACAAAGTAGCATCAGCAACATCATATTGGTAAAGCACATAAATAGTGTAAAATATTGATGATTCCTAAATCCGGTCCTGGTGTTAAAAGTTAAACATTTAATGACAAACAAATTTTAGGAATTTAAAATATGCGAACAACAGTGGTGTTTTTGTGTTGTTTTGTTTTTCGTCTGACTATTTGGTCACATATTCAGGGAAAGTCTAACTGCAAGTTATATTCCAACAGCATGGAAGCCAGTAAGAGTGACCTTCTTACCAAAACCGGGGAGGATCCACCACTCCACGTGAAATAATTATAGACCAATTATCCTGTCATCATTTCTACTAAAGATAATGGTAAGACTAATAGGATTTCATTAAACTCAAGGGGCACTGTCGAAAAATCCACTTCATGCCAATCGCACGCGTATCAGGTGGGAAACTTCTGTGAATCAGACCTCCACATAATAATATACAGGATTTAGGAGGGATTCGTAACGAATCAAACCACCTTGTGCTTGTTTCGTGACATTGAGGGGGCCTTTGACAATGCCTCTTATAAATCCATAATTAATTCTTAAGTCAGCACGGAGTGGAAGACACCTTTTGCAGGTGGATAAACTCTATACTGATAGGTAGAAGAATACAAACTTCCGATCTTGGAGAGCCCGTCACTGTCAGAGCCACCAAACGATGTCCACAGGGTGGCGTCTTATCCCCACTCCTGTGGTGTCTGACAATGAACAACTTACTGACAAGTCTCAACCAAGAAGGATACTACACAAAGGGATATGCGTACGACATTTTAATTTCAATCCAAGGACCCTGTGAAAGCACAATCTCGGAGCTTATGCAAAATGCTATAAGATTCATACAGGAATGGTGTATCAACAGGGATTAAAAATAAATCCTGGTAAGACCACACTCATTCCATTCACATGAAAAATAAAGGTGGATAAAATAAAACTACCCATCCTGTCCGGTGAAAGACTACAGATCGCAAGGGAAACCAAATTCTTAGGAGTGATGTTAGATTCTAAACTAACATGGAATCCTCATCTATAATACATAACAAATAAGAGCAAATCTTCTCTCATGCTTTGCAAGAGAGCATGTGGAAAAATCTTGGGTCAAAACCCAAAATGATCCACTGACTGTACCCAATAGTAGTTAGGTCATAACCTATGTTGATCTAGTGTGGTGGCCAAAGGTTAATCAGTATTTAATTTAATTAATAAATTCTATGACAATGAAATTTGTCGAAGTAAACGCTAAAGTCTTCTACAGTTTGTCATACGTAACCGAATGAAATTTGGACAAACATCTTTATGTTGACACGAAAGTATACACAAATAAACAAATATTAAATAAATAAAATCACTTCAACAGAAGTAATACTGTCTAAATAAATAAAAAATTTAGAATAATATGAAAAAGTTGGCTATCACGCCACAATCGTCTTTGGTGTAGCGGAACCATACTGGACTAGTTATCCAGAGGCCCGAGGTTCGATTCCTGGTTGACGAGTTAATTTTTTCATATCAGTATTTAATTTAATTAATAAATAACAGCATGCACAAGACTATCCAGATTCCAAACACTACCCTGTTTGTGCATTACTGGACCCATGAGCAGTACACCCACAGGTACCATGAAAATCATACAAGGGATGACGCCGCTAAAAATTGTAATAATAGCAAAAACGAGATCCTGCGCCTCTAGACTATCTTGCAATAATAACTGGATACAAAATATCAGGTTGTGCATGCAAGAATCTTAGAAAAATCAATCACCTCAGACCCCGTTTTTGAAATGGGTACAGATATTGTTTGACTATTGTAACTCTGGGGCCAGGAAATGGTAATTATCATTTATGCAATGCCCATTACACACTTGGAACCTACATGGATTAATGGAAGGAGGCTCAGTTGTAGTTCCTTTCCATAGATAGATGGCGTCACGTCCGTTAGTCAAACCTATAAATGTTGACGAAAACAGGCCCTGTGAGCGAATCCTTTCGGTGAAATTTGAGTGGAAGAGAACCGGATTCCCCAAGAGACCTGAAAAATATTGTTTAACCAAAGACTACAACCTTTAGTGTCAACTATTTGGTATGTCGGTATTTACAACAGTTCAAAACTTGTTTATTGTAGTAAATCTGTCGCAGCCCAAACGATGGAAAACAAAAGTCTGTTTATTGCGAAAATACTCAAACCAAATTTAAACAATTTATACCAAGGGTCAGTAATTATTCCTTACGTAACTTATTCTATACGATTTCTATTAAACAAAGTTATTTGAGTACCGCTGTGATTTTAGGTTACTCGTGGCCGAGCAAGTTTATTACCTGTCTGAGTTTTCCACGTGGAGTGATGCAAGAACCTTGGAGTTTTCGCAGCGATGTCACAGTGATATAATACTTCGTATACTTCTCCTTTCGATATACCCAATAAGGTGAAATAAAATGAAATAAAAGTTTTTAGTACTCACCGTGTTTAAACTCAATTCCGGAATTTCGAAGACCGGTATAAGATCTCGACCTCACCTTTGTCTGTTGGTTAAAAATACGTATTAAATATATTTCCAACGATGTGAATCAGATCGTACCTCGTTGAAAGTGAAAAACAAGATTTTCTTTACTGGTTAGTACAGGCCCACAAAATTCTATTATACAATGTTAAATAAATATATATTTGATTTATTTACAGATAACACAAAATGGATACAGTTTTTTTTTATAAAAAATGTTTAACCTTACTGGATCGGGTTAAAAGATATAATTATCATTTTTGGTCTTGTTTCGTCTCGATCACAGCTTTCATTCAGCGCCCGCTACGACTTCCATTAATTAATATACGTTACGTATATTAAAAAAGTGGTAAGTTTGAATTCTTAACAATATACTTCCCAAGATATGCTTCTTCTCAAAACCTTTCACTGTAGTCTGTGATAGAGACATGTGGACGGAAGGAGAACTACTCTATCTCCAGAAATAAATCGTCTGGTATACAGACGGATCAAAAACTGAAGAAGAGGCCGAGGTGGGAATCTACGGAAAGATCAAATTCAAACATAAGGCTCAACTTGGGGAAATATGCCACAATCTTTCAAGCAAAAATCTACGCCATACATGCGTCCGTGAGAACCCACGTAGAGGCTACATAAACCAGTACGTATGCATTCTCTAGGACAGTCAAGCTGCTCTAAAAGCCTTGCAACTTAGGTCACCTCAGGGTTAGTCGAGGATTGTCTAATTTTGTATCAGCCGAGCATTCCAGTGGTAATGGTAATGTAGACATCGTACTTAAGCCTGTAATGATTCCTATAAATGCGGCTACGTTCACAAGAGGGAGCTGGGCGTAGTAAAAATGCGTTAAGATTTATGTGTCTGATCATGGGTTCTTCCGCTAGTAAGTGGTGAAAGAGTTCACTCGAATATCGAACGGCACCGAACAGGCATCAGTGAATAATCTTGTGTAATATTCTTATTTAAAGTTTCAAATTGTATTAATTTCTAATTAATTATTTTATATTAAATATATTTATTTAAAAGTTGTTTTATTTAATAACCAAAGTTATTACATAGGTGATCAACGAGTGGATAAATGCTAAACTCGGGAAAATACTGCTTCGTAATGCAGCCAAGAGGCTATCTCTCGATGCACTGAAGCTGAACAGGATGCAACTGCGGAAGATTACCGGATTCATTACCGGGCAGTATCTCCTGCGGAAGCATCGAATGAAGCACACAATGGGGCTCCATAACAGGTCCATTGTGTGCAGATTGTGTGGTGAGGAGGAAGAAACAACCAACCACATTATCTTTAACTGCGAATCTCTAGGTTACAACACATACAAGATATTTGGTGCATCTCACCCCAAATATATGAATCTTCAGGAAGACCTGGTCAGCAAGCCCCTGGCTATTGCCAAAATATGGGAGAAGCAAATCTCGTCAGACTGAAGTAGAAGGGGAGCACAATGGACCATAATGTCGAAGTGCAGTAATTTTAGACCCCAAGATCTATCTATCTATCTATCTATATATATGTATATATATATATATATATATATATATATATATATATATATATATATATATATATATATATATATATATATATATATATATTTAATTATTTATTTATTTAAATATAAATTTTAACGATAGTGATTTTGATCATCTAGTAGGGAGGATCGAGGGACATTTGAAGAAATTTTTACGAAATTTCATCATCGGTACAAAAACACTGCATTTGCTTTCAGGAAATTCGCTACTATTCCGGCGATTCAGTTTGGCATCGAATAACAGCAACCTATTAGTCCTTGTTACTTTATTCGTGTCAAACATGGGATATTATATAGTTTAGTGCCGCGAAATTGCTAGCCTTCGAATCGTGTGTTTTGACGTGTAAGCTATCAAAGCTATTTAGTAAATACAATAAAAAGACGTGTTGGATACTTTAGATATATTATGCGAAGAAATAATTACGATTTGTTGAAGAGTTTTTGAGTAGGAAAATGTAAAGGTCTGCATCTCGCGGTAGAAAAGTTAAAATCTTAACATCCAAAAAATGAGCAGGTATTGATGATTTTGGTATCATGAATAATACCATAGGGAACTATGGAGGCAAGTGGTCGTCAACCTCCTATATAGAATAAGGCACATCATTTTCATTATCTAATACACATATTATTATATACCGATTTTTTTTTCGACGATGTCAACGTTATTTCATTATGATTTGATCTAATTGATTGTGTGGAATAATTTTTTTTCAACATTAAAAACTAATTTATAAACTAATGAACATCACCCGAGAGAAGAGAGAGATTTTTAAAATTAGTTTCACTTTCAATAATTTCCAATCTATCTGTATATTATGTTTTTTTACCTTTACGACCTGAATGTTGTCCGTACTGTAGCGGAATGATAATTCTATTTAACATATAAAACTATTCACTACCTCAATATCATGCAAAAAATAAACTCTTAAGTAAATTAAATTTGAGCTTTGGGTAATATTATAAAAGTTCACTTTATGACATGTAAATTGATTTTTATTGGTGTGGTTGTTGTTTTTGTTTGGGTTATACCAACAAACTACCATTGGTTTAATAAAATTTAAATAAAAATTGCATGTTGACTTTATAGTTGGTGTTTTATTTATTTATCCAAGAGCAATTTTTACATTTTATTTACGTTTGAATTTAGGGTTTTGTATCACAAAAATAATAATTTCTACACGAAATGTTATAAAATAATTTTGTTCGTATTAAACAAGGGTGTAGTAGCGCCTAATATCTGAAAACTATTTGTGGAGAATAACAAAAACTCAATACCTAATATGCCAAAATAGGGTAATTATTGGAAGTAATAACAAAAAAATTTAATCTTTAAAATGCTTACATATTTTAAAATAATAACCATTTTAAAAGCTCACAAAACAACGATATGGCCTATAAAACTATTACCTATCAATATGGTAAAGTCAAATTTAATCGTTTCATCTTGACCACCTGAATGTAACCCTAAACTAATACGGTCCAACTCGTGACGGAACAAGTAAAAATTGAATTTGTTTATAACAAAAAAGCGTTTCTTCTTAATATCTTTTTTAAAACTAAAAATTTTAAAAATGACATAAAAAATTATTCAGTTTTACATAAAAAAAAGAAAACAAATGAGCCCATGAAAATTATTCGAAAAACGCAAAAATTTTAAATTAAAATAAAAAATCTAAAAATTATTTCATTTTTAACCCGACTTCAAAAAAGGAGGATGGTTCTCAATTCGTCTGTATTTTTTTTTTTTTTTTTTTTTTTTTTATGTTTGTTACCTCAGAACTCCGGCATTTATGAACCGATTTTGAATTTTTTTTTTTTGTTTTAAAGGGTTTGATTCCCGATTGGTCCCATTGTCACCAAATCGCATTCTGATGAGGGGATCTCCGGAAAATCGAGGAAAAACCTCATTTTATATGTGATAACCGATTTCTGCGAAATTTTTTTTTTTTTTTGAAAAAGTATACTCATTCATAATGGGAAAATAAGAAAATTTTTTTAAAAACCGACTTCAAAAAAAATTTTTCCTTAAAAAAAAAACCGACCCCAAAAAAAAAAAATTTTACAAAAAAAAACCAAATTCCTTGTAAAGAAAACTGAAAATCTGTTATAAAAAAATGCATTAAAAATTTAAAAAAAAAAAAAAAAACGGGTAAAAAAAAAGTGTTATAAAAAAATTCACTAAAAATTAGTTGGTCGTTTAGTAGGTCTACCCATATTTAGACAAATAAAATCAGTTATAGAACTTCAAAGTCACTAAAAAGCGAGAAATAAAACTTATTTTGACAAAATGGAAACCCGACTTAACAAAAGAAGCACTAAAAAGTAAAAAAATAATTGCATATTCTTGTGCCAATTTTAGTTCACCAAAGCAAAAATTTTTAAATATATATGTACAATTATTGTTATTTTTGGAGGCGGTGTCCAAAAGTTATGTGAATTTATCTATGTTGACACCGCCTCCAAAAATAACAATAATTGTACATATATATTTAAAAATTTTTGCTTTGGTGAACTAAAATTGGCACAAGAATATGCAATTATTTTTTTACTTTTTAGTGCTTCTTTTGTTAAGTCGGGTTTCCATTTTGTCAAAATAAGTTTTATTTTTTAACAATGGCAAAGTATTCCTTTGTGTGTTAAAAATAATGTGCCCAAGTTTAGCCAATAAAAAATATTTTTACCCATTATTTTTCTATTTGTTTATAACGCGCTATAGACAAATTTAAAAAAAAAAAGGACAAATTTTTTAAATAAACTTTATTTTCTTTTAACTTCTAGATTTTTTATATATCTTTAATTTAAAAAAAATATATAACGATACATTAACTTTTAAGAGAGTTGTCATATGTTTTACCATTTGCGAATTTACTGATAAACAAATTAATATTATTAGGTTTTATAAACCTTATTCGAAAGCTTAAACACTTACCTATCTTACTATAAACTCCAATAAATTTTCCGACAAATATGGTTTGTTTCTTAAAAAAAAAACAGAATAAAATCCATGGATATTTAATTAGACACTAATAATTTTATAATTTATAAACAGCGTCATCGATTTCATCAAAAAAAGACAGCATGATTGTTTAACCAACGTCTATATATATTTATTTCAAATGGCCATTATCTGAATGAATATACAGCATTAATAAATATTTGTAAGCATATAACTACAATTTGAACATAAGTTTGCGAGTAAAATTATTTAGATGTTGGCCATTTGAAATAAATATATATAGACGTTGGTTAAAAAATCATGCTGTCTTTTTTATTATGAAATCGATGACGCTGTAAATAAATTATAAAATTATTAGTTTCTAATTAAATATCCACGAATTGTATCCTCTTTTTTTTATGAATAAACCATATTTGTCGGAAAATTTATTGGAGTCTATAGTTGAATGGTAAGTGTTTAAGCTTTCGATTAAGTCTTATAAAACCTAAAAATATTACATTGTTTTTAGCTAAATAAACAAAAGGTAAAAAATTTGATAACTCTCTTAAAAGTTATCGTATCGTTATATTAAGTTAAAAGAAAATAAAGTTTATTTAAATAATTTCTTAACTGGTTTTTTTTTTTTAATTTGTTTATAGCGCGTTATAAACAAATTGAAAAATAATGGGTAAAAAGACATCTAAAAAATTATTTTTCTTTTTCATTTTATATTTTTAAGATCTTACATTTAAAAAAAGATTTTTTGGGTCAAATGCGCACCATTCTTATTTAATTTTTGCGTTTTGTGAACTATGGGAATTTCTTTCTGGAATTCTGATAAACCGATTTTAACATCCACTTTTTTATATAAAATTGAATAATATTCTGTCATTTTTTTAATTTTTAGATTTAAAAAAGAAAAAACGCTTTTTTGTTATGAACAAATTCAATTTTGACCCTGTTCCGTCACTAGTTGGACCGTAAAAACTTAGGACAATTAGGTAATATTTAGGACATCAAAATGAATTGATTTAAAAAATGTGGTTCCAAGAAATCTGTCTGAAAAATGCTAATTTGACTTTACCACTGTGTTTGTAATATAAAAAATACACATAAAAATAATACTTGAAAAGTACAATATACTATCTGTTTATATATACGAGTATACACATATAGTTACATATAGTGCCGGATTAGCTACGTAGAACGCCTGTGCGAAAAAAATCTATGAAATAAAATAGGAATGGTATACCACACACCGCCTAATGGAAAGCCTTATCAAAGAATCATTCTAAAATTGAGCGCTGGTCACACCATATCTAGAGCACGGAAGTGCGTAAGGCCGAGTTTAATACATGGTGTTGTCAACTTGCGACATAATATATTTATATATTATGTCGCAAGTTGACCACACCACAATACTTACAGAGGAATTTCCTAATATTGTGTTTGAGCTGTGCTTATAATCCGACCATTTGGAATAGTTTTCTATTGATCACCAGTAAGAAACTAATTAATGGATATTTTATTTTATACGTCTACTGTTACCTGCAAAAATTGGTTTTTTTGTTTGCGGACTGTTTTCTTTTGCATGGTATTGCAGTTTCGCAGTTCTTACGTTTCTTTTGTGCTATTGATTTTTTTGCCGATCGCTGTGGAGTAATACAATATTAATATACAATACTCACTCTGCTCGCAAGGGCCTCCCCTCCTTGATTCCCGAGGTAGCCGTTGGTCTAGGCTCCGAGTCACAGAAAATAACATTCCATGAATTGTAAACAAAGTGAAAAAAAAGTTTTTCGAATTTACCTCTTAATTTTCAGTTATTCTGCGTTGAATGCAACCACCCATTTACTATTTTCTAGCATGTAAAGTAGTAAATGGGTGGTTTTTGGGGGCGTTTTTTTTTTTATTTTATGGGGGTGGCGATTAAAAAATAGTTTATCGATTAACCTCATTATTTTGAAGAAATTCCCCACCAAATGCAAAAAATCCCATCTTTCTAGGATCAATAAGAGGTAAAAGGGTAGCTTAGGGGTGATTTTTCCAATTTAGGGGGTAGCGATGAAAAATTTTAATTTATTCTAATAACGTTCTTAATTTATTTATTTAGCGTCGAATGCAAAAAACCGCATCTTTCTAGTATGTATAGAAGAAAAGGGGTAGTTTTGGGGGGTGTTTATCCCATTTGCAAAGGCTTGCGATGGAAAAATTTATGTTTTTCAAATAATACTGTTATTTTGAATCTGTTTTACGTCGAGTGGAAAAACCCGATTTTTCTAACAGGAATAGAAGTGAAAAGGGCAGTTGTAGGGGAAATAAACAATAGTGAACTATTTACTGCATAGACGTCAGTAAACGTAACTTAATTTCTAAGAACTCCATCATAAGATGAAGGTCTATGATTTGGGCATAGACGACACGTTTTAAAATCACAGATCCGCGAAATATACAAACTAATACCAAATGTAAACAATGCTTCGAGACTTTTATTTGTGTTTTAAATTATTTTGGATATTATTATTTTCCAGCGAGTTTAGTCAGTTTTTGCATTAAATAATTTTAATTTACAGTTTTGTGGCTATATATAGTATTATACAATGTCAAATTGAACCTGTTTACAATTTCAACATTTTAGGTTAGTTGAGATTGTTTAGGGAGTTTCAGCATGATATCACTTTTCGACAGATTTTGCTCATTTTTTTCACAGGCTAAAATAACGTTTTCTAATAAATCCCGAAGTTTCAGAATTTTTGACCATGCAGAACGCGAGTTAATTAATAACAAAGTAATCATTATCTCTCATTCTCTCTCTTAGATGCATGTAAAACTTCATGCCCGCCCAACTATTTTCTGTTGTATTAAAAAAATACTCGACAGAATTTAAAAAAAGACTAAGATAGTAAAGATAAATATTTATTAAATTAACTTTTTTTTAAATCGCGTTTTACCGTTTTGTTTTTGAAATATAATAGTTAAAAACTTTTTTTTGTTTCAAAATTACATTAATTTGTATATGAATTATATTATATGTATGTGCTGTGTATGTGTTACCGGTTTTTTGTCCTGATTTTACAAGACAGTGCTGAAATTCCCTTAAGCAGATAATTTGATTTAATGGCAGGTTTTTCAAAATTTGACAGTGTATATTAAATTTTCAAAATTTGACAGTGTAATTAAATGATGACTATTAAGTAAATCCTGTTCTTAGTTTTGTAAATGTTAAAGTTGCTATTTTGCGGCAGGTTATTATATTACTTTAATGCTCATGACAACAACCCACTGAAGTCTATATTAAACTAGAGGTTATATGTGTATTTCAGATCACCATAAATGAAACTTTCACAAAAATACTGTCAAAATATATACCATAGTCTTTTAAATAATTGTACCCAGTTTAAAACAGTCCTGATTTTTATTTCTGAGATAGTAAAGTTTTATATTAAATAAAACCTATTTTGACGAAATGGAAACCCGACTTCAAAAATCAAATATTCTATAACAAAAAATGAACTAAAAAGTAAAAAAATAATTGCATTTTCTGTGCCAATTTTAGTTCACCTAAGCAAAAGTTTTTAAATATAACATTTATTGTTATTTTTGGAGGCGGTGTTCAAAAGTAATGTAAATTTCTCTATGCTGACACCGACTCCAAAAATAACAATAATTGTACATATATATTTAAAAACTTTTGCTTAGGTGAACTAAAATTGGCACAAGAATATGCAATTATTTTTTTACATTTTAGTTCATTTTTTGTTATAGAATATTTGATTTTTGAAGTCGGGTTTCCATTTTTTTGTCAAAATAGGTTTTATTTCTCGCTTTTTAGTGACTTTGAAGTTCTATAACTTATTTTATTTGTCTAAATATGGGTAAACCAACTAAACGGCCGACTAACTTTTAGTGCATTTTTTTTATCCGTTGTTTTTTTTTTAATTTTTAGTGCATTTTTTCATAACAAATTTTCAGTTTTTTTTACATGCATTTTGTTTTTTTTTTGTAAAAATTTTTTTTTTAAGTTGATTTTTTTTTTAAACAATTTTTTGGAAGTCGGTTTTTAAAAAAATTTTCTCATTTCCCCATTATGAATGAGTATAAAAAAAAAATTTCGCAAAAATCGGTTATCACATATAAAATGGAGATTTTTTCGATTTCCCGGAGATCCACTCATCAGAATGCGATTTAAAGCAAAAAAAAATTCAAAATCCGTTGTAAATGACGGAGTTCTGAGGTGACACACATTAAAAACAAAATACAGACGAATTAAGAACCATCCTCCTTTTTGAAGTCGGGTTAAAAAGAGTAAAAAATATAAATTTGTAGTAAATACAATTGCTTCAAAATTTTGCATTCATAATTTTCTTTGTAGCATTAATTTAGGTTTTCATGAAATTATCAAAAACTGTAATACTTATTAGGTTTTTGAGTTATTTAATTTATTATTTATTATGTAATAAAATTTATATGAAATTAAATTCGTACGTTTTGATTTATTTTAATTATTTATGAATTATACCTAATTTTTATAAAATTAACATATTTAATTTAACAAATTCACCTTAAAAATATTTTAAAAAACTTCTTAACAAAGAAATATTTAGCTTACCCTTCTGGTGGAATAATATTGATAATTTTTATGTAGAGAATTGTTCTGTAAACAATTTTATTTCGAATAAAAGTCATTCGTTTATTTTTTTTGTTAAAAGAATAAAAAAAACTGTTTAATTATTTTTATAGTTATTAAAATAGCTGAATACTAAAAAAAATTTATTTTTAAAGGAAGAAAAAACATTTGATTCCTATTCTTTGACCAAAAATTTAACTTGTTATTCCTAATAAAATTTTTCTAGGTAAGTGCTAATAAGTCCTTAAAAAGAATAAAATTGTAAATATAAAAAACGAAAATAATTCTTAATAAAATTATGTACAAAAAATGCATATTATATGAAATTTGACTAAGAAAATGTTATAAGACATGTAATAATAATAATAATAATAAAGGTCTTTATTTAAATATTATACAAATAAGATACAATTATTAATAATAATTTTTCAGACATACTCTATGGTTATTGAAGACCGTCAGACGAGTTGTCTTTTGAAGAAAAAAAGCCACAAAGAAAAAGCAAGAAAAAAAAAACAGAAATGCATAGCAAAATGAGAAAATAAATACATAAAATTAAAATAAAAAAAGAAGAAAAAAATAAGTTAATAAATTAACACAAAGTAACAAAATTCTGTTAATATCCATTTCGTGATTATATTATTAGGAAAGAGTGAAGGCATTGAAAATTTCAATACATGAAGCATGGTCTGCTCCCCATTAGAAGTTAAACTCAGATATCAGTTCAAATCTATATATCCAGGCATTTGTGAAGTATTGTGCAAGCTTCATCCAATCTTTTCCATTTAGAAATTCTATAAAATCTTCAAAGCAAAGATTAGACTTTTTTAAATATTTGATACGGAATTCTGAGAGAATCGGACATGTTGCCACAAAATGGAGAACGGTTTCTTCTTCTAGAGTGTTACATAACGAGCAGGTTTTTATGTTTTGGCTATACGAATAACTATTAAGATATATTAACTCACCTCTAGCCTTGAGGTGAGGTGAGTTACTTACTGAGTATCCAACTGATCAGATTTGAATTAACATCCAGGTAAATAAAACTATTCCATGAATTCAACTGTTTATAAAGAGGGTGTTTAATCCTATTCAATGCCCTCACTCTATACTCATTCATGATCACGTCACTTAAAGAGTTGATTATGTTCGACACTCTGATGGACCCATTAATTAGGTCATGGATATTAAACCCAGCTATATTGCATAAGTTTTGGACATCATTGTAAAAGAACAGTTTTTTATCAATTATTTGCTTAATAAAAATATTAGGATATCGGCCAGGCGGTAAATTTATGCATCTTTTTATGTACTGTAAGTGAAGCTTAAAGGCAAATAAGAATACTGGAGATATGTTAGTTTCTAGATAAATAATAAAATGGTGTGTTACCAGGAAGATTAAAACATTTTTTTATGAATAGTTTCAAGACTTTTTCAATGTCATTAAGTTTCTGAAAACCGCATACTTGAGCTCCATAGCATAAAATTGACCGTGTTACCGCATTAAAGATATTAAGCTTGGCGAGAAAAGGGATGGTCTTATTTAAGATTATATTGCTAAAAGAGAGGGTTGCAAATTTTGCACTTTCTGCTTTCTACGTAAAGTTGCCCAGAGACAAATTTGTAGATAGGGTAAGACCTAGATACTTATATTTGTTGACCACATCTATAGTTTTACCTTTATAATACCATTTTTCATTTGAAGCAGGCTTTCCCCCATTTCTAAAAACCATTATCTTAGATTTTTCTAAATTCAGTTGCATATTCCAAGTTTCACAGTAATTTTCTAAAGAGGTTATCATTTTCTGCATAGTTAATCTGTCTGATGCTAATAAAACAAGATCGTCCGCATAAGCCAACATTTTAATTCGGGTATTTTTGACATTAATCCCACCAACTAAATGAGTTTCCAAATCATTTATAAATAGAGAAAACAGTATGGGACTAAGAAGACAACCTTGTTTTAACCCCATAGATGTTTCAAAAGATGCTGTGAAACCTTGACGACACCATACCGAAGTAGAAGTTCTTTCGTAGACGTTTCTTAATGTAAAATTGAAAAAAGCTTATACCACAAAGAGTATCGGTCAATGCGGTCAAAGGTGGCTGAGAAATCCACGAAAAAGGCAAAGACTTTCTGACACTTTTGGTTCAATCTTATTTTAATTAAGCTCATAAGAGTAAAAATATTATCAACAGTGGAATATTCTTTCCTAAAACTAGCCTGATATTCCCCTAATATATTGTATGTATTTTCCCATGTAATTATTCTATCTAAAGGAGGCCTGTAAAAAGCTTATTAACAGCATTAGAAAATGATATGCCTCTATAATTCGCTACTTCATTTACCGATCCTTTTTTATGAATGGGAAAAATTATTGTTTCTTTAAAGTTACTTGGAATATTATAAGGCTTGTATAGATTTCAATTCCGAACAAAAAACCTTCTAAATAAGTGAAAATAACGACTAACTAACTTAATACCCGGTGTATACTGAATTTACCAAAAAAAGTTTCTTGGAAAAAAGGAGGGCTTAACCTCGATAACTCAATTATAATCTCATACTGGGCTCCTACAAACAAAAAATCGCGTCCTACCCAAAATGCAAGAGTGGGCTAAAGGTTGATCTTTTGTGTCCATAGTAAAAGCTTGTAGCTTTTAGCAGAATATTTTTAAAGATTCGCATTTTAAAACGGGTTTTATGCAAAAACAAAATTTTTTAGAACACATCTCCAAACCAACTCTTTCAAGGCAAACTGCAGCAGAAATAAGCAGACCATCCTTGCAAATTTTTAGCATTTCTTATAGTCCACAGTAAGAATGCATATATATTTTCATGCTAAATATTCGTAAAAAGAATAAATTTGTATCTATCAAAAAATATATAAAAATATTTTATTTATTATTATTTAAATATTTATAAGATATTTCTCATTGCATGTTCTGCATTTGATATATTTAAATATATCATTTGTCAATACAGTTTTACTTTGACAAAGATAAATTTCATTTGAGAGTATTAGAAAGAGCTTGCTTGTTTGATAAATGTACGAAATACAAACACTTTTGTTATGAAATCACTAGACCGTATTAATGCAAATCGAGTACTTAAGCAATGACTTGACAAAATTTTGTACCGCTAAATCCATAAGTATGTATGCTATGTATGCGTTGCATTTATATCAAAAGCCAAAGTATCTTTATTATAATAGCTCTAGCAAAATTCAAATGAACACCCCCACCCCTATTTCGTTTATCCCTATAAGAAAATAATTTTGGTAAAATTTGGTGATGATACCAGGGTTACCAGATTGTGCTACTTTTCCCGAATTTGGCTATTTAGCATATAGACTTTAGCTACTTTAAAACATATTGTATCGTAATTTAGACTGTTTTTTACGCGTCACTGTATATATTATTATTATTGCTTGAAAATAATTAGGCGCTTTGAGTATTACATTAGACTCCTTTTCTGAATGATACACTGATATCCACAGTAGTGTTTTGAAATCAGGAACTCGTCTTGTTGATGTACATCGATGTTAATATTGGAACAGTTAGCATCATTAATGTTCTACTCGAATAATTTTTCGTCATTCTACTATTTCTCACAATATTTGATTATGTTTAAAATTATATACGAAAACGTACACATGTAATAGTGATTGGAACCAATAAAAACTGATCGGTGGTGATTGGTACCCAAGAAAACTCAGAGGATTTTTTGTGAATTTCCCACAATGTTCCGTTTATATCCTCAGGAAAATACTATACAATACCAGCGTCGCACTGGCCATATAGTCGAGGTGGCGTTTGCCAGCCGGGCCCTAGCCTGCGCGGGCTTCTCACGGGCCTGGCTTGCGGGGTTTGCCACAAGCCAAGCGGCAATTTCGGTAAGGGGCCCGCGTAGGCTAGGCCCGGCTTTTGTGACCTACATGTAAAGTAGATAATTCATACGTACTTAGAGAGATATAAAATATTGCTGCTTAATAATTGGTCCATATTTCTATATATATATACTTAAAATTTAGCAACACGCCACTTTTAAGAGTTGTGCACGATTTGTTATACCTTTGCTGCTCTATGATTTAACCCACTTCCAGAAATCCCACTTCCTAAAATAAGAATCTTCGGGAAAATTTATTTTCCCAACGGAGCAGACCCAAAAATGAGAACTTCCAGACATTTTAGAAGGATGTGGTTTTGCATTCGACGCAAATATCTCAAAACCCATATGTAGATTAAAAAAAATTCAATTTTCCCAACGCAACATCCGAAAAAATGGGAAAAAACAAAAAATGATGCTTATAATGATTTCTACATGGTAGTTTGATCAGATATAGGCAATCGATTTTAAAAATCGAAAATAATTTCCACCCATTATTTAGTTTTTCTCAATATGAGTACATTTATTCAAATATTATAATCTTTTATTTAGTTTCACCTGTCCCGGTGTCTTTAATGGAATCTTGCAAGTTAAATTTGACCCACTTCCTCTTATCCTACGGAGTTGAATCTATACATGTTGGTTCAGTTCTGATGACAATACATTACGGTAATCTTTACCAGAATCAGAAAGGGGAAATGGGGGTTATAAGGAAGGGGAAACACAATGTTTGATATATCTACCATAATATTGCAAAAATCGAAAAACATATAAGAAGTGAAGTTGTAAAAAATTAGATTTACTTTAATTAAGTTTCTTATAATTTTTTTTATTTCTCTAATATTTACCGAGATGTTGACGGTCGGCCGCCGCAAAATGGCTATTTATAAGTTCCACATTAACCCCTATGATATGGGTATCAAATGAAAGGTCTTGATGACCAAAACACAGTAAGTAACATGACATCCTTCTTAATCCAACAAGGCGGCCGCCGGAAAATAGTGATTTATAATTTCCACATTAAGCCCTATGATATGGGTATCAAATGAAAGGTATTGATGACCGAAACACGGTAAGTAAAGTAACGTCATTATAAATCAAATATGGCGGTTGCCGGAAAACGGCGATTTATAATTTCCGCATTAACCCCTATGATATGGGTATCAAATAAAAGGACTTGATGAGCAAAACACAGTTAGTAAAGTGACGTTATTCTAAATACAATATGGCGGCCGCCGCAAAAAGGTGATATATATTTTCCACATTAACCCCTATGATATGGGTATCAAATGAAAGGGCTTGATTAGCGAAACACAGTAAGTAAGGGAACATTTATCCAAATATAGCGTTTTGGCTTTTTTTTGGCAAAGCTTTTGGCTTTGAATATTTAGCTTTGCAAAAAGTATCCGATCAAAAACATAAACATTAAGTAAAAAAGGGACAAGTTTTCGAGGAGATACTTCATATAAAAGTTGCTCCTAAAAAAGTGATGATATTCCAATAGAGCCGAGCTATTTACAAAGTAAATAGTACGGTAAACAATTTACCAAGAAAATTAATGAGGGGTAAATTGATTAATTATAAGAAAAAATTTGGTTTTCACTTAGTATGTTTTTAAAATTTTATAAGTTGGCAAGTTATTCTTTCTTTTGTTTCGAATATTTTAAAACTTGCCGCGTTATAAAATTTTAAAAGCATACTAAGGGAAATCTACGAAATAAATTTAAAACAAAATTTTTCTTACATTTAAGGAATTTACCCTATACCCCGGATATGACTACTTTTTGCAAGGCTCAAATATACAAAGCCGAAGGCTTCGCACAAAACGCTAAGCGATTTATTATGCTTTGCGTTACTTTACGCTTCGCGATACTTAACTCTTTTTCTTTCTAAGTAGATTCACTTATACAAAGGAGACCGCTTCGCGCTATATAACGTCAAATCGCTCTGCTCACTAGGGGTGTTCCACCCCCTTGAATCCCAAAGCGTCCTTCGGTTTTGGCTTCGCGTCTTAGTAAGATTACAAAAAACAGCTACCTTCTAGCATGAATAGAAATAAAAGAGGTAATTTTTGGCATTTTTCCCATTTTCGGGGATCTTACGTTCGGAAAATAAAAGTTTTCCGATTTTTCTTATGAGTTTGAAATTAATCCGCGTTGAATCCAAAAATCGCATCCTTCCTGTCTAGAAGTGGGTAGATTTTTTTTTAAATTACGTTCAGATAGATATTAAGGACCCGACAAAATATTTTTTTTTTTTTATACAAAAATACAAGTGGCCCTACGGTTATGAAACTTAAGATTTAGGTTCTCTGGGAAATAATTAGAGTTTTTGTGGGAATTGTTTTTGCTTATTTTTTTCGATAAAACACACCGTTTCGGAATTATTTAACTTTTGTGTAAAATTTCTCGTTATTCACAGTCCTAAAACTCACATGACCTGAAAATTTTGTTATTTCGATGTGGTACATAAGTTTCATGGACTATGTTCTCTAAGTTCTCTATGTTCTCAGAATTTGCGATTGTTTTTTCGATATCTCTATTGGTTTACGAGATATTTCAATTTTTAGGCTCATGGAAGGTCACGGCAACCCACCATCGTACGCTGCCCAGGATGACTACCGAAATGAACAAGGATAATGATGTTACGTTTACGGTGTTACGTTTGCTATCAAAGAAGAGATAGACAAGTTAATATTAGCATGCATACCAATAATGTAAAGAATAATATTTATCAAGTTAAATACAAAAATTAAAAATACAAGCTTTATCCAGGTTTATGCACCAACAGCAGCACACCCCGAACAAGAATGTAAAGAATTCTATAACCAATTAAGTAGTGTAATAAAAATGGTCGGCAGCCATGAGAGAATCATAATATTAGGAGACTTTGACGCAAAGATAGGAAGTGAAAAAGAATCAAATATAGTCGGAAAGTTTGTGATTGGAAAAAGAAATGACATGGAGGATATGTTGGTAAATTTTTGCAGAGAGTACAATTTAATTGTTTGCAACACTTGGCTCAAACACCACCAAAGATGACTGTACAGATGGAAATCGCCAGCTTATTCAGAAAAACATCTAGTCAGAAATCAAATAGATTTCATACTAATAAACAACCGATATAAAAATAATATTAAAGACACGAAAACATATCCGAGTGCTGATATTAACTCGGATCATAACTTATTGGTTGCAGATAATAAAGCATAAAGATAATAAAGCCATGATAATAAAGCATAAAAAAGTCTATAAACAAGCTAATGCCAAGTTTCCAATAGAAGATCTAAAAAAAGAATAAGGTGTTCAATGAGGAATTTGAGAAAAACCACAGCGTAGAATGTAGTCAAAAGTCAACGGATGAAATTTGGAACAATATAAAGAAAAGCTTAAAAATAGCAACTGAGGCCACACTACAAGCGAAAAATGAAAGCAAAAAACAAACCTGAATGACACAAGAAATTATAAATATGATAGCAGAAAGAAAATTATACAAAGATATAAATAAGATAAAATATAATGAATTACACAAACAAATCGAACATAAAATAAAGAAGGCAAAGGAAGATTGGATAATAAAGAAGTGCGAACTCATAGAACAACTGGTAGCAACACACAACGACCAAAAAGTTCATCAAGAAATAAAAAAATATTGTGGAGTGCATGACAATAAAAAGACTTTATGTGTATCCATAACGATAATAATCAAGTAGTGCATGAAAAAGACGAAGAAAAACAAATGGAAAAACTACATCATAAGGAAATTTGAAGGCGAGGGTATTCGAAAAAATCAAGCTAAACAGCAAATGGTGGAGCAACAGAATAAACCCCGAAAAATATTGTTAGATGAACTTTTATGGGCAATGAAAACAATAGGAGACGATAAGGCACTAGGAGACGATATAATACCGGTTGAACTGATAAAAGCTATAAACGAAGACAACTTGCTGTGAATTTTAAATCTGTTCAATCGGATATATGAAACAAGAAATATGCCATCTGATTTTTGTAGATCGCTATTTATACCCATTCCCAAAAAGAATAATGCTCACAAATTGTCGCGGTATCTTGGCTCTCTTTTTAATTACGAAAAAGGAGCACTGTCAAATCTACACAGATTCTAATACTCGAAACAAAAAAAATAAACAAAATGTTTAATTTTCATCAACAATTTTTTTATTCAAACAATACTAATTTTTAACAATGATTAATTCAACAATGGTAACATCATACCGTACTACTGTTCCTTTCGGACTGAATTTCAGAACTGACTCTTGGATTGGTAGAATCGGGTCTTTATATACAGCCAAAATTCAGACATGTTAAAACGAATAACAAAAAAAAAACATAGTTTTTTTCAAAACATATTTTGTGACATTCTAGCTTACCAATCCAATATTTGTATATACTACAACATAAAAAAATTATTTACTTATTTACAACATTTTAACTGTTTAAAATTATTTTTATCTCTGTAAATAAATTTTATATATATTTTTTTCCAAAAATAATAATTTTTATCTTTGACTTTTATTAAAAATTTAAAATCAATGTTCAAGAATTACTCTTTGATTTGCAAGTTTGATTTTATATTCAGTCCTTTTTTAAACATTAAAAATAAATAAATCAACGAAGATCTTATTGTTCCCTTTTACGCAATTAAAATTGTGCGTTGAGGCCTCAAAAATTATTTCACTAATTTTCATTACCACAAAATGTGAAGAGTTTCGTACGATTAGCCTAATTAGTCACACATCAAAAATATTTCTTAAAATCTGCCTTAACCGAATCTAAGCACAATTTACAAAAAAATTGAGCGATAATCAGTTCGGCTTCAGGAAAGGAATGGGAACGAGAGAAGCAATTATCATGTTAGCAATGATTGTAGAACGAATGCTTAAGTGTAATAAAGACATTTATATGTGTTTTATAGACTACGAAAAAGCTTTTGATACTATAAGCCATGTTGAACTTTTTAAAATCCTTGGTGACAGTGAAATAGATGCGAACATAAAAGATATAACCGTGCAACTATTGAACAACAGGAAGCGGCTGTAGTCACAAAGGGATCATCAAAATAGGGATAAGTATCAGGCAAGGGCGTATATTATCTCCTCTGTTATATAACATTTACAGTGAGGTGATAATGCATGATGCGTTAAGGGACTGTGATATCGGACTAAAAATTCACGGGCAAGTGATAAACAATGTACGTTATGCAGACTATACGGTTTTGATGGAAGAAAGTGCACAAGATCTACAAATTTCAGTGAACAAAGTTGTAAAAACAAGTGAAGAGTGGAATTTAAAAATCAATAGTAAAAAACCTAAAGTTATGGTATTTACCCACAGAAAAGTTATCAAGAAAGTTCAAATAGAATGCAATGGTAAATATCTTAATCAAGTTAATGAATTTCGATATATAGGAAAACTCTTTAACCACAATAATAAGGCTAGTGTTGAGATTAAATCCAGAAAGGCAAAGCAAAGAGTCCATTCATCAAACTTACCAAGTTTTTAACGGACTCTAAAATAAACCGAAAAGTCCGCGTTCGCTAATTAAAATGTTACGTGTAGTCAGTTTTTCTATATGCCTGCGAAACTTGGACGTTGACACCAAATATAATTAAAACAATAAATACATTCGAAATGTGGTGTTACAGAAGAATGCTAAAAATTTCCTGAAGAAGTTATACGACCAATAGCAAGGTGATAAAATTATCGGACAGTCACCAGAATTAAGCAAAATTATTAAAAAAAGACAATTAAACTAGTTCGGTCTTATTATACGTTCAAGCAAATATGATCTAGTAAAAACTGTTTTAATGGGTAAGATTCCAGCAAAAAGAGAAATTGGAAAAAGGAAAAACTGACTGGATGGATAATTTGAAAGCATGGACTGGAATGACTTTAGAAGAGATATGCAGAGATATGAGAGTGTCGGAAAATCGAAAAAACTGGAAATACGTAGTCTTGTTTGACTAATGTAACTCGGGGGCCTGGAAATAGTAATTACCATTTATTCAATGTCCATTACATATATGGAAATTACATGGATTAATGGAAGGAGTCACCTTGTAGTTTCTTTCCTTCAATAGATGGCGCCACGTCCGTTAGTCAAATCTATAAATGTTGACAAATACAGGTCCCTGTAAGCGAATCCTTTTGATAAAATTTGAGTGGAAGCGATTTTTTAATGAACTAAAGTTAAGCAGAAAGAACCGGATTCCCCAAGAGAGCTGAAAAATATTGTTTAACCAAAGATTACAACCTTTAGTGTCAACTGTTTGGTATGTCCGTATTTACAACAGTTCAAACTTGTTTATTGTCGTAAATCTGTAGCAGACCAAACGATGAAAAACAAAACGTTTATTGTAAAAATACTCAAACCAAATT
Source organism: Nineta flava (assembly GCA_963920215.1). Classification (NCBI taxonomy): domain Eukaryota; kingdom Metazoa; phylum Arthropoda; class Insecta; order Neuroptera; family Chrysopidae; genus Nineta; species Nineta flava. The sequence continues at coordinate 64,029,119 of OY986040.1, forward strand.
TAAATAATTTATACCAAAGGTCAGTAATTATTCCTTACGTAACTTATTCTTTACGATTTCTATTAAACAAAGTTATTTGAGTACCGCTGTGATTTTAGGTTACTCGTGGCCGAGCAAGTTTATTACCTGTCCGGGTTTTCCACGTGGAGTGATGCAAAAACTTTGGATTTTTCGCAGTGATGCCACAGTGATATAATACTTCGTATACTTCTCCTTTCGAGATACCCAACAAGGTGAAATAAAATGAAATGAAAGTTTATAGTACTCACCGTGTTTAAACTCAATTCCGGAAATTCGAAGGCCGGTATAAGATCTCTACCTCACTTTTGTCCGTTGGTTGAAAATAAGGTTGAATATATATATATATATATATATATATATATATATATATATATATATATATAGACTTGGTTGTTGAGGGTGGTGTAATATTTTACTATCGCTATATATATAAAAGGGAAATATGTTGTGTGTGCGTGTGTGTTTATCCAAATTGTTTGGAGAAAACTATTGGAGAGGCGAAATAATGATGAGAGAAGACGATGGTTTAAAATTCCAAACCGTACGGCTATAACGTTTTCTGATGGCCAAATCTCTAGTATAGTTTATAGTATAGTCTATAAAAATACCTGCAATATCAAAATTTTAAAAATAAATTATTTTCCAATAAATTTAAAAAATAAAAAAATTGACGTCTATCAACATTTTATAAACTGTTTTATAAAATTTTATAAATTTCTTATGCACTTTCTATTCGAATTTTTTAATATCCGGGCAACGCCGTCTTTATAATCTAGTATAATATATACCAGGGTATATTAAGTTTAGCCCGAACTTTGTAAGGGTTGAAAATATTGAACGCAGAAAAATAATTTGGTATATGTATACTTAAAGTGACCTAATTAGTCAATTTCCGCATAGTCGTCCATCCATCCGTCAAGTTCGTCAATGGGCAAAATCGGATCATGCATACTCCGCCAGGTAGTAAAATCTTTCAATCCGTAAGAGAAGATCAAAAACAAAAAATGTTCGTTGGTTGATATTTTCGCTTGTTTTGTTATGCGCGTGAAGTTGGCACCGTATTTTTTGAAATTAGGTTTTTCTCGAGTTGAACCGGCTTGTACCGGATTTGTACTACATTTTACCGTTAAAATTGAGAAGAAAAAAAACATTTTCTAGGGTTTAATAGCAAAATGTGTAATTTTCACCTGGCACCAGATTTTTCGAAAATTGAATTTTTTTGGTAGTACCGGTTTGTACAAGTTATACCGAACAATGTATCGTTCCAAAAAATTAAAACAAAATTCATGTTCTATTACATACTCTCGAAAATAAAATTTTTTCAAAAATTGAGCTTTTTTGGTTGTACCAACTTGTACTACTTGTACCGCTAAAAAATTATCAAAAAAATTTAGCTTCTATGAATTAATTCCGAATGCACCACATTTTTACTTAATTTGATTGTACCGATTTATACTAGTTGTATCCAAGTTTTACCGGTCACAATATTAATCATTTGGTTTATTGTTTATGCATATACTGAACATTCATTATTATATGATGACCTCGTCAGTGTATCGTTCGTAACCCTCATTAGCAAGCATACCGAAATAAAATTTGAAAATATTCTTTATTGTAACATTAATTTTTTTAAATGAACCTTACATTTTGGGTAGGACGCGATTTTTTGTTGTTGTAACGATACAAAAAATTTATAGAAAAATTTGTTGTTCGAAATTTAATTTTGTTCAAATTGATTTCAGACCCTTTTTGTCGCAATGTGGATAATTAAAAAGTTATAGGCTTAGAACATAAACATTAAAAATAAAAAATAAATTTTAAAATTATGTTTAAAGTGTCATAACTGTTTTTAGTCTAATTTAACCCAAAACCATATTGCATGTTTTTTGAAGAGAGTTTTATAACAAATATTTTTTTTTTTTTTATATTTCCATTTTTATTGATGTTTAAGGACTTTACACCGCCGAAGAATCAAAGTGTAGCATAATCTGTGAATAAATGCGAATAATGTACCTATGCTCCATATTAATTTCTAGGTACCCTTTGAGCCTCAGAGAAAGAAGTTTAATACATACGTTTAATCATTTTTTGGGGGAGAAAAAAAACTCTTATTTTGCGAAGTTCAGATTTTTTAGAGAACTGTTCAACGACTTTTGGGGATCTTTTTTTTTACAAAATCGGATATAGCTGGTGGAAAAAAAATAGCAACCGAAAAGTCTTTTATCGCATTTTCGAAGAAAATATAGCTAAGTATATTTTAATATACAAATGTGCATTTATGTGTCTATTCGCACACTGGAGGCTGTAATTTTGGTTGATCAGAATCAAATTTTGTACGTGACGTTCTTTTTGTATTTGTATTTGAACGAACTTGACATCGTTTATGGGCAACATCTGTCGAGGGTGGCTTAGAGGGATGGAGAAATTAGCAAACTGGAAAATTTGGAAATTAATAAATTTGTAGCAAACCAATTTTATTAAAATCCATTACCTGAGCCAAAATTTTATAAGTTAAGTTGTAATGAATAAATTTTACTAATTGACAAAACAGCCTTCGAAAAAAAAATTTCAAACAAAAAACTTAAAAATAAACTTTTCCTCAATCCAAAATATAAATCTCTTGTGCTGTGTTGGGCTTATTTTGTGCTAACTTGTGCCGTGAATCTCAATCTTCTAACACCAACGGTTTTCCGGGAGTTTTGGAAAAACCAAATTACACCAGCCCAGAATTTTTGGATAGTTAACATTTTTTAAATTGTGGTGAACTTGGGCCTTATTCCGTTTCAAAAAATAAAAAATCAATATTTTTAATTATTTTTTTAAATTTTGTCTATGCGCCAAAAAACGCAATATATTATACAATCATACCGAAACATATACTATCAAGTATGGGTTAAACTCAAATGCATCGAAACTGGTTTAAATTTTGTCTCCTATATCATTAAATTTAACCCATTTTTTACCCTGATATGAATATCTGATGTAATGACCCGATCTTGTATCCCGTCTTCTATAACTACTACTCCAGCGAAAGAGGAAGACTTTCCTAGTAGCTATAACCATTTCGGAGAATCTTCAATCAAGCTTATATTTCTTTTTCAACCGGATCTGGGTGGAGTCACATTCGACTATGATCTCGGAATCGTAGCTCAGATTTCTATTTTGTCTTTGGCCACAGAAAACAGTCCGCATTTTAGACGGCATACCATCGAGTATCGCATCGGCAAGCCTAAACATACAGTACATTTCTAGTACGTGTACAATAGTAGGTGCAATGAAGGATTTGCTAATCGTTTTTTTAGGACACAAGTTACAAACTGTCGTTTCCGTGTAGCTTGGATCATCAATCAGCAAGTATTGCATGATGATACCAATGATCGCATAGCAGTCGATAGTCAAAACCTTTTTGCTAAAGTTTGATTGAAACTTTGCCACATTTTTTAACAGAAGAGCTATTTCTTTATAAATTTTGGTGGGGAAAACATTTTTTATAAAATTCTACAAGAAACATGTAATGCAGATGTAGAATTAGATACTTCTTTTCTGTATGTATCATTAACGCATGACTCAGTCAGTATGGACGTAAGACTATCAGGGCCACATGTATTCCGAATAACAATTCGTATCCCTGTGAGGTGCCATGGGCATGTATTGCCATTTTCCAAAAGACCCACGCCTACACATTTTTCGAAAAACTGGTCAACTTAAAATCTGTACAAGCATCTAAGTAGGTTCTATTATTCCTGGAACATGACGGATACTTATTCCTCCAGTGAAGTTCACAGTTCAATTATGTTCCATTAGTGCTCATACAACGTCAGGGTCTTCGCCGACAAGGATAACAGAAGATACGTATTTGTTCGTTTTTGGTTCCAGATTTTGCAGGTTTTTCTTGGATTGGGAATGATTCAAAGTTGGTCCCATATAAACTTGAAAAAAAATTCCAAATTTTAACCACAAAAAAAAAATTAAAAAATAAGACTTCCCAGCGCTTTCACTTGTAATGAAGGAGAGCGTATACGTTCAGAGTGACATAAGCCCAGGGACATAATAGCATTTGGATGTGCTTGACTAAGTTTTGGAATTGATTAAAATTTGTTTGTTTGGCTAACAATGCCATTGCATACAAATAAAACTCCTTTGATTTGGGATTAAGGCCCGCCTAAAACATCCAACAAGAAATGCATGTAGTGGCATATGTCAAAGCGTATAAAATACTTGGGGATGTGAACTCCAGATTCATTCAAAATCAAGGAGTTGACAAGTAAGCCTTGAGATTTGCGCTTTGGCCAAATGCTTCAGCAATACTGTTCAGAAATGCTTTATCAAAATCACTCACCACTGTTAGCGGTGTCGGCAGAATTCAACGCTTCAAAAACCGGCATTTTGTATGTCTGTGTTGTTGCGACTGCCTAATATCTATGCATATAAAATGCTTTGTCCTGAATGACTGACTGACGGATCAACGCACAGCCTAAACCGCTGATCGTAGAGACCTGAAACTTGGAGGGTGTGATCTTTGTATGACGTAGGATAAGAAAGGATTTTCCGAAATTTTGCATAAACATTCAGTAATATTTACTTAAATGCTAAGTAATATAAGGTCTGTAAAATTACAATTTTCGTGGGCGAAGCTGCGACGGACAGTGCTAGTAGGTAAATATGTAGTGAATTTTCACCGTTTAGTAATTTTCGTTTTTTAATCAACGAGTCTGTGGCATCAATGTACAGAATATCGTGGTCATCAAACCGCTAACTGCGAAGAAGTACACTAATGAACAAAAAACGGATGATGACCAATTCCTATGAATGGATCCTGCATAGTCGGTATATTTTATATTTTGTAAACTCAAAATTTGATTCGTATCTTTCACTTTCGCAATTTCATGGCGCCTTTTCTTGTCACTGCTGCGCTAGGTATGTCCGGAGGCTCAACGTGGTACAAATCTATCATTTCATCGGCTAGCTCTCAAAGCCATGAAGTAACCGTAAAAGCTCCAGAAGCAAGGGCTTCCGAAACTTTAACTCGCTCATCTCTATTTAGAGGTCGTTTTGTCAAATGTTGACAAAAGGATTGAATTGTGAGTCACGGCACTTCAATCGCACAGCCAAATTGTTAAGAGGCTTATTGGCAATGATCCCTTTAAAAGTTTTGCAGTATGAGCATTTGGCATCGACCGTCGCATAAATTATAGTCCTTGAATTTGTAAATCTTTTGAACATAAACCACAAGGCTGAACATAAACCACAAGGATGTTCCAAAAGTGCTGGGCCAAGTTCCCACACGTAAATATCTTTTAAAATTATTTCATATATTTAATAATTCTGAAAAACTCATAAATTATTTTAAATATTTAATAATTCTGAATAACTCTGAATAACTAATTTTAATTAAATTTTTTTAATTCTATTTACATATAAAAAGGCAATGTTCATACGTGTGTCCGCTACATGAACGTAGCTACGATGGAGCACACTGGGGCGCTTGCTGCACCCTGATTGATTTAAAGAAGCAAAAAAAATATTTAAAAAAGAAATTGATGCGTCAGGAAATGACATTTAAAAAATAATTTAAAAAAAATATTAATAACTGATTTTAAAAAAATTATTAAGCATTTAGATAAAATAATTTTATTTTATTAATGTTGGGAACATTATTAAAATTTCAACCAAATATGATGAAACTATCGCGTAGTTGGTGGAGAGGCTTAAGTGCATCGATGAAGCGCTATGCTGCGCCGTCGGTAACTAAGTTACTGGCAGGAATACCCACGCCGGACAGGATAGCCTCGAGAAGCACGACCAAGAACCATGCAAAAACCCAAGCTACGGTGCGAGGCATTGTGCCAAGAGATCTAGCCGAAGAGTTAGAGGGTTAAATGCTGTCATAAACAATCCCCTTGGAGCAACTGGCGAACTCCACTGTATCAAGGCCCTCCCCATCAAGTGGCCGATGGGGTAGTACACGGCCCGATTTTATCGTGGGATCAAAATGGATAAACACAATAAAGAAAATAAAAAGTATGGGGCTCAAATCCCCTCAAAAAGTGAATCAACCGAGACACAAAAAACTGCAGGTGCATCCAGCCCAGCAGAAAATATGGACGATAAAGTCCAGAATCCTTTCCTGAAGGTGGAAATGAAAAATTTCTCGGGTGCAGCCCAGAGAAAAGCATTTGAAAAGAAAGCAAGAGCTGAGGAGAAACCGATTCCTCCGATAAAGAGGAAAATCCGGACAAAAAACCCCACAGCCCTGGTTTTCTCAGAAACAGTGATACCTGTAGGGTCTGACTCAGGGAATCAACCTTTGAAAAACCCACAGGAAAAGAGATTGAGATCTGAAGATGGGACTCCAAGCCCGAAACAGATCTCGAAAAACGATGAAAGGGGGAACAGGCAAGTGCTATTAATACCTTTGTTGAAACCGCCGCAACAACAAAGATATGCATTGCATTGCGGGGGTATCCTGAGGTCAAAATGACTCAGGAACAATCCGAAGAGGTTCAACTCTCGATGCTACAAACTCTTATTAGCCAAGAGCTCGTTGAGGGCCCACAATATCGGGGTTGCTATCTGGACAGGGGGGCCCTCGTTGTACGGTGCATAGGAACAACAGCCATAAACTGGCTCATGGAGAACGTCCCGAATATCAGACCATGGGACGGAGCGGAACTTGTGGTCGAGGATGCAAGAGCCCTGATGAACACATCAAAGGTTCTGCTGTATACTCCCCAGATCTATAACTCCGTTTAAACGGGCAAAGTGATCAAAGCTCTTGGAGGGCAGAATACAAACCTGCAAACTCAGGAGTGGTGAAGTATCAACAGCACGAGGGCCAATGCAGGACACACCATCGTACTGGAAGTGGATGCGGCGGATCTGCGGTTGATTCAGAACCGAGAGTTCAAATTATACCTCGGGTTTGGTCAAGTTAACCTTAGACTACTGAATACATCAAAGAGGAAAAAGAATGTCCGATCTTCGGATGCTTTAGATAAACCTCCAGCACAGTAAGACGGCCTCCGCTGTCTTCTGTCAAAATGTGCTGAAAAGGAGAATCTCCATAGCTCTGATCCAGGAACCTTGGGCTGTTATACCATGAGATTCTTGCGGACCGATCTGCGGACCATAAGATTCTTGGACGAGGAGATACTAGAGGACAAATTATCTACGATAAAACCTCGGAGAGGCCCAGAACTTCCATTTATGCAAGAAAGAACATCAATGTCTTGCCGCTGTAAGAGTTTTGTCAGAGAGATCTAACAGCAGTAAAAGTAAAATACAACATAGAGAACGAAACTGGAGTGGTAATCATCGCTTCGGTCTACCTACCCTATGATGCATCTACTCCACCACCATCAACAGAGATGGACGACCTAATCCAGTATTGTGAGGCTAAAAACCACCAACTGATCATGGGATGCAATGCAAACGCGCATTACATTCGTGGGGTAGCATAAACACAAATACATGAGGTGAGTACCTCTTTGATAATATCATAGCTAACACCTTAGATATAGTTAACCAAGGCAACAAGCCGACTTTTATTAACAAAGTGCGGAAGGAAGTCATTGATGTAACATTGAGCATTAATGAAATCAGTGGTAAAATCAAGAAATGGTTAGTGTCCGATGAACCCTCTGCATCGGATCACAGACAAATCTATTACAATGTGGAGGTGAGAACGGACCAAAGTAATACACAATATCGGGATCCGAGGAGAACCAATTGGGACGAATATAATTCGACACTGAAGTTCAAACTCGCCACAATTACGAAAAAAGTTAAAACAGTATTGGACATTGAGCTTACTGCAACTGAGCTTCAGCATGCAATAATTAAGTCCTTCCAAGAAAACTGCCCGGAGGTCGACTTGTTGGTGGAATGAGGGCCTAAGGAGTCAGAAGCGAAGGGTTTGCCAGCTATTTAACAGAGCAAGGAGGTTGGGGAACTGGAATAATTACAATGAAGCCCGTACCGAATACAAATGGTCTCTGAAGAAAGCCAAAGTGGACTCATGGAGGAAGCTCTGTCATGATTTTGAAAACACATCTGAGGGAGCAAGAATCCGTCGTGTCCTGGCGAAGAAACCCGCTGACACCATCGGCTCACTTCGTAAGCCCGATGGTGAGTATACTAGCTCCGCGAAGGATACACTCAAGACACTGCTCCGGATTCATTTCCCGGATTCGGTGGCAGTGGACGATGAAAACCCTTCTCAAGAGCAGCTTAATCAGTTTCTCCCGCCGACTGGCGAGTTCTGGAGAAGAGCGGCGATTGCCATTAACCGCTCAAAAATCGAATGGGCAATAAACTCATTAGACCCCTACAAAGCACCGGGACCAGATGGGATATACCCAGTTCTTTTACAAAAAGGAGTAGAGCATCTTTTAACTCTGCTTGGTAATATATTCAGGGCAAGCGTGGCTACGGGTTATATCCCAACCATATGGAAGCCAGTAAGAGTGACCTTCTTGCCAAAACCGGGGAGGCTTAGTCACTCCACAGGAATGGACTTTAGACGCGTATCAGGTGGGGAAATCCTGTGAATCAGCCCTCCACAACCTAATATACAGGATTGAGGAGGGATTCGCAAGGAAACAAACCACCTTATGCGTTTTTCTTAACATAGAGAGGGCATTTGACAATGCTTCTTACAATTCCATATTTGATTCAGCAGGTCGGCACGGAGTTGAAGATACCTTTTGCAGGTGGATGAAATCTATGCTGATAGGAAGAAAAATACAAACTTTTTGGAGAGTCTGTCACTGTGAGAGCCACAAAGGGATGTCCACAGGGTGGTGTCTTATCCCCACTCCTGTGGAGCCTGACAGTGAACAGCTTACTGACAAACCTCAACCAAAATGAATACTACACACAGGGTTACGCGGACGACATTGTAATTGCAATCCAGGGACCCTGTGAAGGCACAATCTCGGAGCTTATGCAAAACGCTCTTAAAATCGCACAGGAATGGTGTATCAATCAGGGATTGAAAATTTACCCTGATAAGACCGCACTAATTCCATTCACACGTAAATGGAAGGTGAATAACATAAAACCACCAATCCTCTTCGGTGAAAGATTACAGATCACAAGGGAAGCCAAGTTCTTGGGAGTAATGCTGGACTCCAAACTAACATGGAACCCTCATCTGGAATATATAACAAATAAGAGCAAATCTTCTCTCATGCTTTGCAAGAGAGCATGTGGAAAAGTCTGGGGTCTAAAACCCAAAATAACAACAGTAGTCAGGCCCATTATAACCTATGCTGCTTTAGTGTGGTGGCCAAAACTTAAGCAGATTACTGCGTGCAAAAAACTGTCCAGGATCCAGAGACTAGCCTGCTTGTGCATCACTGGATCCATGAGCAGTACACCTACAGCTTCCATGGAAGTCATACTGGGGCTGCCTCCGCTAAGCATTGTACTAACAGCTAAAGCGGGATCCAGCGCCTATAGATTGTCTTGCAATAACAACTGGATTAATAAAAATCACGTTGGACATGCAAATATCGTGGGAACATCAATTATCTCAGACCCCGTGTTTGAAATGGACATACTCCTTCAGAAAACCTTTCACTGTAGTATGTGATAGGGCCATGTGGTCGGAAGGAGAACCATCCTACCTCAGGAAAGGAATCGTCTGGTATACAGACGGATCCAAAACTGAAGAAGGGACCGGCGCGGGATTCTACGGTGAGAGACCAAAAGCAAACATAAGCCTCAATTTGGGGAAATATGCTACGGTCTTCCAAGCAGAAGTCTACGCCATACTGGCTGGCGTCCGTGAGAACCTACGTAGAGGCTACATAAACCAGAACGTATGTATTCTGTCGGACAGTCAAGCTGCTTTAAAAGCCTTGTCTGGAACTGAGGTCACCTCAAGAGTAGTCAAGGATTGTCTGGAGGTACTTCTGAAACTGGCAAAATGGAACAATGTTAAATTGATCTGGGTGCCGGGTCACAGTAGTTTCGAAGGAAACGAAAAAGCGGATACCTTAGCAAAGAAGGGAGTCGGAATGCCATTCATAGGCCCAGAGCCTATTTTAGGAATTCCAAAGACTGCACGTAAACAAGCGATCAACGAGTGGTCAAATGCTAAACACCGTGATCACTGGGAAAAAGTACCGCGGCAAGAGCTCGGGGAGGTACTGCTTCAGAGTGCAACAAAGAGGGTATCTCTCGATGCACTGAGGCTAAACAGGATGCAACTGCGGAGGGATACCGGGTTCATTACCGGGCATTATCCTATGCAGAAGCATCTGCACACAATGGGACTCCATAACGGCTCCATTGTGTGCAGATTGTGTGGCGAGGAGGAACATCTAGCCACATAATGTTTGACTGCGAACCTCTGTGTTACAGCAGATACAGGATATTCGGTGTATCTCAACCCGAATATATGAACCTTCGGGAGGACCTGAAAAGCAAGCCCCAGGCTATTGCCAACATATGGGAGAAGCGAGTCTCGTCAGACTGAAGTAGAAAAGGGAGCACAATGGACCATAGGGTCAAAGTGCAATAATTTTTTACGCCGATATTAATCAATCAATCAATCGCGTAGTCCATATTGTTAACAAAAATTCGCAATATTACGAACACGAAAAGATTTCCACACTATCGAAGCCACTAATTCACATTGATACAGACCACATTCACAATGCTACATACTAAATCGTACTAAGAACGTTCCTTCTTTTTTCTTAGAATTTGTTTTTGATCGACTAATAGCTAGAGCACGGTAGTGCGACAGGCCGAGTTTAAGAAGTTTTTTGCCTTCGCGCTTACAGTATACCTACATACTATAGACTTTAAAAGTGACATCCTTTGTGTATATATATATTATATTATATTATATATATACATATATATATATATATATATATATATATATATATATATATATATATATATATATACATACATATATATATATATATATATATATATATATATTGCATATGTATTATTTTTAAAAGTTGCCGCCAGGCATGTTTGCTAAAAAAACATAAAATACGTTCAGTTGTTTTTGTTTCAATAACAATACTAAAAGTAACTAGATGTAAAAATAAAATTACCAATTTTAAATCTACTCAAAGGAAGAGCTCTCTTGTCAAGGCACAATTTTATTACATGATCGAATACTTAAAGCTGAATGGTATTTGCAAAACACTAAACATATTTGTTTCTTTTTAGCGAATTTCCTCCAAAGGAAATGCACCGATTGTTATTGCACCAATGTTGGAATTTCGTAAAAATTTCTTCAAATGTCCATCGATCCTACTGTATATATGTATATATATATATATATATATATATATATATATATATATATATATATATATATATATATATATATATTTATATATATATATATTTATATATATATATATGTCCTTTTTTTAATGTCTGTAGACTCTCTAACGGTCACAATTTTATTGGAATGAAATCCGATTGGAGTGAAATTTGGTATTTGAGGCGCTTTCGGTATTCTAAAGGTCAAGTTCGTTAATGGGTAACATTGCACGAGGGAAAAGGGGGTTAGAGGGAGGGGGAAGCACAAAATTTGACTATCTCCCTTAATATTTGAAAAATCGAAAAATTTATCAGAATTTAAGTTGTACGTACTAAGTTTTACTGTAATTTTGTTTCTTATTATTTTTCTGTTACACTAATATTTACAGAAATATTTACAATTAAAAATTGAAAGTTAAATTTCTAAATATCTCTCTTCACATTAGAGTTTGAGAAAAATGATCAAGTAATGAATTGTAGCAAACTTGATTTTCTACAACTTTACTCCTTATACATTTTTCGATTATTCTAATATTAAGAGAGATATTTATTATTTTGTGTTTGACACGAATACGCGAACTATATTTTATTGTGAAAAATTTTGATTGTCGTTTCCATAGTAACTATAAACTATAATCGTTATACATTGTTCTATTTTGGCTATTAATAAATTTAATTTTTGCAATAACTAAAGTCATATCAGATATTATATTTCGTTTTGATCACACTAAAATTATGACCGCTACAGAGTGATTTTAGTATTCTAAGGAAATTTGCTAAGTTGACACAGCTCCTGCCTAACGAATTTTTTTCTTTCTGCAAAAGAATTTAATTTAAATAAAAGAATGCTGGATGTTTTTGCTTGCGTGAATCGGCGGCTCACACATTGCTTTTATCTTCGTAACGACGATTTCTAAATTAAAACCCTTTTTTTCCGGTAAATGGTGATTGATAATTAATCACGCAACTCACATTTTGTTTGGGGACAAACAGATGCGTATGGAACATATTCCGGAAAACATCAACTTAAAATGTAGATGTTCAGGTGAATCCTTTTATTTGTTTAACTTATTTAATTTAATAGGCTTCAGCCTGGTTAGGATTCAATTATAATTATAAACTTTGTGTATTGATAATTGTAATAAAAAATAGCATTTAAAATAATGTATTTCGACATCAACTAAAACCAAAAATAATAATTGCGGGTGTTCAGAATGGTGATTCCATAAATTTAAATGTGTTGATAGTGAATCGGAAAACATACCGACTCAGTTTGAGTATCTTCTCTTTTGTTATAATAATTTATCCAAAGTCGTATTTACAAGAAAGTTGGGTTAAATAATTATTTCGTGTAAACTAAAATTTCTATTTTTTTCTACTAAACTTTCTTGACACATAGCTTCTTCAATCGAATCATTCATAATAATAACAATATTTATTCGTTCTTTTTTAACAATACATTATTGTACAAAACATATCATACTTTAGGATTGGTCAAATGAAAGGAAAAGGAGGGTATGCAGCTATGACTGACTTTATTAGGGACTATCCCGGTATCTACCTTAATGCAATCCTCATGAAAAACCATTGAAAACCAGAGGTAAGATAGCCGGTATCCAATAGAATGATCAGATACAAGGAATACATAAAATTTTATACTTAGATGACGTACATAAATAACAAAAGAGAACTGTAAACTTACAGATGTCAAATTTGTTTAAAGTATCTTTATATTTAAAGTATTTATTTATTTTTTCAATAAATATGTGTTCGTAAAGTTTGTTTATCACTCAAACCACCTCGAAGCCTATCCTCAAATCGATAGTCATCAAACAAAATTAAATTTAGTTTTTTCTCAATTGAGTGTGGATATAAGTATGCTTATATACACATTCGATCGCACTCTTATTGTTCTCTCTTACGAGTTGAAAAGTTTTGTCAAAAACTCGAGACGCACCTATCAAGTTCGTGCCTCGATCAGAAAACATAGAATTGGGTAAGCCTCTTCTCGCTATAAAACGATCTAAGGCGGCAAAAAAACAGTCTGTAGAGAGGGATGATAATATCTCGAGGTGAACGGCTTTCGTTGAAAAACAAACAAAAAGGGCAAAATAACTTTATTAATAGGGCTGTTGCGTCGAGATCCATCTTTCATGGGATATGGTCCTGCTAGGTCTACCCCAGTGTGAACAAATGGTCGACCTTGGACGAATCGTGACGCAGGTAAACTGGACATAAATGGCTGACTAGACTTGGCAATAAAACGGACACAACGAATGCAATTGAAGATAATTTTTCTATAATTATCTAATTATAATTATAATTTTTTCTACAAGTTCGCGTACCCGAGGAATATAATACGATCGTTGAACAAGACACTGGACGATTTTATTACCACCGTGTAGGCTGGTAATATGAAAATGCTCTACTATGAGCTTAGAGAGATGGGATTTGGCAGGCAAGATTAATGGATGGCGAGTATCGTATGGCTCTGGTGCTTCGGCTAAACGACCCCCCACCCTGAGGAGATCATTATCGAGGAAGGGTGTTAAGGAGCGAAACGATATAGATCGATTTCCTTGACGGGCAGCATCTATTTCGTGAAGCTCGGTGACAGATAAACACTGGAATTTACGTTGTTCCTCGGAAAGCGAAGTGTTTGTCTTAAATCTCAATATCTAGGCTATAACTCGCTTAGCCCTAACAAAGGAATAGAAGCGTTCAAGAAGAACAACACCATCATCTCCACCCGCTACATGTCCTATCAACGATGTGCTAACCTCTTACAAGTCTGACCACCACAACGAGCTGACGAGCTGACTTGACATATAGCCACGACTGGCAATATCAGCAGGGTTGTCAGCCGTTGGTACATGAAACCATTGGGATGGTAAAGATGGTTGATGAGCAACCACAAATAGACAGCAGCAGCAATTGCAGAGCTAGAAGCATCAGAAAATCCAATAAGCCCAGGTGAATGAATGTTGGTATCAAGAATGTCACGTGGAATCTTGATGGTTTGAAGGCAAGGCATTTCTTTGGTAAATTGACTCCATTGTTTGTTTAATCAAATAAGAAGGCAAAATATCATCCCACCCGATTCCTTGTAACCAGATTTTTTGCATTAATATTTTTATTCATATGACTACAGGTCCCAGAAATCCTGGTAAATCATAAGCACGGACAATTTGTGATAAAACTTAGCACTTAGTGGTGCAATTAGGGATGGTTTCAATATATGATGGTTTCAGATATCCACTGAATTCCAAGAACCTGAATGGTCTCCACATCACCAAATTTTTGAGGCTTCACCATATAGTCCTGAGGAAGGTCATTCAGAACGGCAGCATGAGAGCTTGCCCATTTTCGCAACTCAAATCCAGTAGTCGATAACAAGGCAGATAAGTCATCACGTAACTGACGGGCTTCAGCAATGGAGGAGACGCCGTTACACACATCATCAACATACATGTCAGTTTCTAAGACCTTAGCAGCAGTCGGATATTTTAACTCTTCGTCTGGGGTTAATTGTTTTATCACGCGGAGGGCATGGAAAGGCGAGGTAGTGACACCAAAACAAACACGATTTATTGCATACTGTTGCACAGGTTGAGAGAGATCGAAACGCCACAGTTTCTGCTGAAATTTGCAATCTTTTGGATCTAATTTGATACCTCGGTACATTTGTTTAATGTCACCTGTGGTAGCAACTTTATGCAAACGAAAATTCAAAACAATATCATTTCTCTCTTGAGTTTGACAAAGTGATGTAGGTAAGCATTCACCCATGATAAGTATTCCAAACATGGATGGAACCAGAGAGGTATGACCTGGAACCACAGGTTCAGATGTCATAAGGTTGGCGTAATATTGTGCTCCAATGAGCATTTCAACAGAAGCAGGGCTGAAGAACTGAGGATCGGCAAGTTGCAGCTTAGAAAGCTTATTCACAATTTCTTGAGAAACCGAAACGGCAGGAATATTAGTTGCTATAGTTGGTAACACAGCCGCTTCAATGGTGAAAGAGAACGGGCGATGTTTCGATTCAACAGTACAAATAACAGTACCTTTGGCTGGTTTCGGTTTCCCGGATCCTATACCCGAGATGCGAATGTTAAACGCTGTCATTGGTCAGGTAAGACGATCTCTTAGTGACTGGGAAATAATATTTATCATACTTCCTGGATCGATTAAAACTCGGACATCATGATGGTGACCAAAAACGTCAGGAATACGAACCATAGCTGTTCCCAATAGGACTTGTTTAGGCTGGCGTACAGAAGACGAAGACATGATTTTACCTGACAGCACAACGGGAGGTGCACTGACCGGTAATATAGAAGGATTGTCATAATGAAGTATGGTTTGATGGGCTTTGGAACCACAGTGTCTGCAGGCAAATTTAGAAGAACACGTCGATCGAGGATGTGGTTCAAAACAGGAAAAGCATAAAAGCTTCTTACGTAAGACTTCATAGCGTTGCACAATAGTCATATCACCAAACTGGCTACATTCTACGACTCGGTAAGATTTAGCACAACATGGACAGAAGTGACCTAAATCTGTGGCAGACATGGAAGAGGTTGATTGCACACCAGACTTCAGCGGAGGAGAAGCATGAGCAACCATAGCTCTTTTAGCTGGGGTTTTCGTAGAAACAGCCGGCTTGGGGTAATTTGTCCTTGCTGGCGAGGAGTTAATTACCTCACATGTGACAATACGTCCTTCTACAAATTTCAAGACCTCGGCATAGGTAGGTACAGTAGCATCGTTAGCTCTTGTATTCTCAAAAACTTGACGTATTTGAGAATCAAGCAGTCTAAGAGCCATGAAAGAAATAAGAAAATCTGAAACACTAGTTAGATCAAGGTTGTTTAAGGCTTCTACTTTGACATTAAAATCTTCTAATAATCCTTTAAGCTGGCCTTCATGCGTAAAAGGTGAACCTATTCACCAGAGTTTTGTAGGCAGTGTCATAGGAATTTTCCGCAAATGGTAGACCTTGTATGGCAGTCAGAGCAGTGCCGGAGACGGAAGAGCGTAAGTAGCTATAGTTTTCGATGGTTGAGAGATGGCGTTGGTTATGAACCAAAGTGTCAAACAATGATTTAAATGAATCAAACTTTTCATAAATCCTGTCAAATATAGGCAGAGTAATATGAGGCAGTTTTGGTTTGATTGTTGGCGTGGAAGGTAGTGGAACGGTTTGTGGTTCAGGCAAAGAGGCTTCCGCAGCTCTAACAGCATAGAATAAGTCCTCACATGCGTTTGAGGATGCTAAAACGTCTGATATACGATGTTCTTCAACTGCTAAGGCCTTCGTTTCCAATATTTTGTTTTGAGCGGCATCAAATTCAAAATAAGCCTTCTCTAGGTTTTGCATCTTGCTTTAAATTGCATGCAAATGATGGAATCATTTAAACGAGGAATTAAATCGAAAGCTTGTTGTATAGTTTGAAAATACCGTTGACGCCTGGTAACTAAAACCTGGAGATCGGAAGCCGTCTTTTCCTGAATAGTAGGCATTTTAATGACAAAAAAGGATAAAATGAGACAATTTGAAAAACAAAAGGTTTTAACGAAAGTAATTCAAATCAAATTACTTATTTACTGAAAATCAATTAATTAAATAATTAATTCTACAAGACAAATTTATAAAATAAATAAATTATAAAATAATTTATTAAATAAATCAAATCAATTTCACCACGTGGCAATGAAAGGGTCAAAACACAAACACAAAAATAGACAACAATTTTGTTGTAAACAACAAAGAAATTTTACTAAATCAAAATTAAATATGCAATTTTAATATTTAAATATATCAAATGGCAATTAATGACTCCAATCAATTAGTAATTACTGCGAATCTAATTCATTAAATGTTCACTTTGGCACGGCAATAATGTATCCCAGCGAATAAAGAAACATAAGAAAGGAAAGGCATCTGGCTACGAGACTCCAAAATGTTTGACCGGAACGAAATTTGGAATTAACTGCAATCAACCACCTTTTATTCTGCATTTTCTATTATTATTCGATCTACACTCATCTTTTTTCTGCACACAGCTGTGGGCGCGCGCAGACACCAGAAAAGGACAAGGATATTTCAACATAAATGGTTAGGGATCCGTACCAATAAATTAAGGGTTCGTACACCCGACAACCTCACGATACGGTTTATTTATCAGCTCTTTGTCATTTACATGTTTGTTTGTCAACATACCTGGTTCCATAGGAGTACTTGTTTCATAATCAAATTTTTCCAAAATTTTTCTTATATACTCTGGTTGATTTATAAAAATTCCATTTTCTTTTAGATTTATGTCCATTCCAAGGTAGTGCAATTTTTCTTAATTTTCTTTTTCAGTTGTAATTTCAAATTCACTTGACAATTTTAACAATATAGATTTTATTTCATTTTTATCTTGAGCAGTGATTAATCTATCATCAACGTAGATAGCCATCATACTCGAACGTTGTTTATCGTCAGTCGCTTCCAAATTTAAGTTCTTCAAAAAAATTGTAATTATCGCATTCCATGCTTTTGGGGCTTGTTTCAATCCATAAATACTCTTGACTAGTTTGCATACTCTTTCTGTTCCATCTACAAATCCTTTCAGCTGTGTCATATAAATATCTTCAGATAAGTTTCTATTCAGAAATGCTGTTTTTATATCAAAAGTTTCAATATGGAAATTCTTTTGATTTGCATTACTCAAAATCAATTTAATGCTTTGATGACGATCTAAGGGTGAAAATGTTTCATAGTAATCAATGCCATGCTTCTGGTTATGTCCTCTTGCAACGAGTAGGCTTTCTTTTTACCATTATTTTTAATACGTAATACCCATTTGCAAGATAAAGCTCGTCGATTTTTAGGAAGTTCGTCAGTTCCCAAGTTTTCATTTTCTTCAGAGAATTTATTTCATCTTCTATTACACGATTTCTACTGAAAAAATTTTCAACTTCACCAATGAAACCAGTATAATAATCTTTATACTTTGGATGCGATTTAATTACCTTTATATCTCTTAAATTTGAAGTTTTATTCAATATTTTCGGTTGGAGATCTTTAACTTGTTCATATTCTTCAGTGCTTTCGGAGTCTACGCTGTCATCATTATCAGTCTCTTCCTCCTATCGGTCATCATCATGTTCACAGTCAGAGTTTTCATCATTACTCTCCTCCTGTTCAGATACTTCTTCATTTGAGATTTGTTCAAGTTTATTTTGATATTTATCAGTTAAATAAATTTCGGTAGATTGCGAACCAAAATCTTAATTTTCATTGAATGCAACGTTGCATGAGATTTGAATTTTTGTTTTTCAGGGAAGTACACACGATATCCTTGGTCTTCTACGTCGTAACCTACAAACATACTTTTTTTACTTTTTCTATCCAATTTCTTACGTTTGTGATCAGGTATCAGTACAAAAATTCACAACCAAACAGTCTTAATGTATTGGCATTAACTCTTCTTCTAAACCATAATTCGGCTGAACCTTTTGCTTTCACAGAACTAGTACCTGTATGATTTATTGTGAATACAGAATAATTCAAGGCTTCAACCCATAATCTCTGACATAGTTCTTTGGCATATATTTCAGCGCTGGCTGACTCTACAATTGTTCTCATTTCACGTTCTGCTCGACAATTTTGTTGAGGTGTATCCGTTTCTGAACGTTGGTGAAAAATTCCTAGTTGTTCAAAAATATTTCGACCTCTAGTATTTTTAATTTCAGTTCCATTATTAGACTTAAGTTTCTTAACTCTTACACCAAATTGATTTTCAACTAGGTTCAAGCCTGTAAGTAAAAGATAATATTTGGCACCTCCAAGAGAAATTTCATTCATTTCACCTAAGTCAACATGAATCACGTCTAGACAGTTGTTTGATACTAATGGATTTATGTTACGTGATATGCGACTTTGCTTTCCATATGCACACCCAGTACATAGGTAATTATTCCAGTCATCAATAAATTTTATACTGTTTTTCTTAAAAATATCTCGAACATAATTAACATTTTGATGAGCGAGACGCTCATGCCATGCTTTTATTGAAATAGCAGACAAGCTATAGTCAATCATTTCATCAAATTTCATTTGAAACAATACTCCATTTGTTTCTTCCAGAAATTAATATAGGATTATTGTTTTCCAAAATTACAGAACTATCACTTGTTGTATACTGGTGATATCTTTTTTCCAATGCCGTTGACAAAGAAATTATATTAAAAGTTAATTCTGGGACGAATAATAATTCTTTCAATATTATGGGATTCCATTGATTCCCATCATACGCTTTCAAATGCACATTTCCCTTACAATTTGATTCCAGTATTGATGAATTACCCAACTTAATTTTTGCTGACTCATAGAATGGCATTATATCTGTCATCCAATTGAAATTTCCAGTCATATGGTGGGTTGCTCCACTGTCTTGATACCATATGTTTTTATGATTAGATATATTTTGTTTTTGACTAGCAGTCAATGACACTGACAAAAGTGCCTCTTCATTCTTTTTATTCTTTGTACATTGTTTAGAAAAGTGACCAATTTCATGGCAGTTATTGCATGGATACTTTTTCTTACAGTAGTCTATATAAGCTTGGCAAGGTTGTCCTCGACAATCTTTCTTAATGTGACCTCTTTTTCCACATTTAAAGCAATTTTTATTACCTGAGTAATTTTTCTGAGATTCCTGTTATTCTGACTTATTTTGATTATTATTAAAATTATTGAAATTATTATTAAAATTTTTCTTAGTTTTTCTTTGACATCAATGCGCTTTCAATAATTTTATCATCATGTCTTTTACTTCGTTCTTCTTCCATTTTTAATCTTCCCATCAAATTTGACAAGGTTTTATCAGTAGATGCCACAGAGTCCCATGTTAAATGAAAATGATTATATGTTTCTGGTAAAATATTCAAAATTCTAATTATAACACATTCGTCTTTAATCGTTTCACCTGTTTCACGTGGCTCTTGCGTTAGCCCATCAACTTTCAAAGAATTATCAATAACTGTCTTGCTATCATCATATTTATAATTAAAAAAATGTCATGCGAACTGCATCTTGTGATGACTTGAATTTTGTGCTGTATAATGGTTGTGTTTGGCCGAACTAAGAAGTAAGAAATCTTAGTAAGATAGTCAGAATAAATAAAATTTTGTTCTTAGCATCTGAGTCAGCTAGTTTCGGCCTGGACACACTTTCTTTTGCTTCTTAATCAGTGTTGCCAGATCACCCGTTTAACAGTAGATCAACTGCTTTGTTAGTATATCTACCTTTTTTTTGAATAAATACAAAAATTTTTGAATTTGTGTCATTTTTTTCAATTTTTTATAATAATAATTAATTTTAAACTCCCCAGTCGTACAAATACAAAATCAGTCATTACAGACCCTATTCCATTAATTCTGTTCTGTAATTTCTGTAAGGTTCTGTAATTACTTTAAGGTATTATTTTATAATGGGATTTTAAACAATAAGTAATGAATGCAATATATGATAAATACAAAGAATTATTATTTAATATTTGAAGAAAAAAAATTCTATAATATATTAAATACTAATGTAATATAATTTTAATTATTCTGAATAAAAGTATTTATTTCAAGCTATTTAAATTGGAATTTTCGTTCTTTGAATCTACTGCTGTATTTTGGTCGATCTACCGCTTTTTAAGAAATCAGATCTGCCGAGTGGCGACACTGATCATAACCTATTTATTTATGTATCACATTCAGAATATTTCTGGTGTGTTGACAATTTGTTATTATTGTAATAAATGAGATAAAAATTTAATAAAATGGTTAATTTTATAACGAGTATTTTAATGGAGGAACTTCTATATGACCCAGCCGATTTCTTAAAAAGGAATGATTAAGAAAAAAAGCGATAGATTCAAAAAGTGAAAATTCCAGTTTAAATAGTTTGAAATAAATACTTTTATTCAGAATAATTAAAATTATATTACATTAGTATTTAATATATTATAGAATTTTTTTTCTTCAAATATTAAATAATATTAATTCTTTGTATTTATCATATATTGTAATCATTACTTATTGTTTAAAATCCCATTATAAAATAATACCTTAAAGTAATTACAGAACCATATTCCATTATTTCAAATAGTGGAATATGGTCTGTAATGACTGATTTTGTATTTGTACGACTGGGGAGTGTTAAATTAATTATTATTATAAAAAATTGAAAAAAATGACAAATTCAAAAATTTTTTTATTTATTCAAAAAATTTCAAAAAAACCGGTAGAACGGTAGAAATACAAAAAAGCGGTTGATCTGCCGTTAAACGGGATATCTGGCAACACTGCCCGTGACGTAGATACTAAGTAAAATATAAGGCATAAGAAAAGTTTCTTAGTAAGCATAAAGTGTCCCGGCCGACGACTAAGTAAGATAATCTGACTATCTTAGTAAGATTACTAACTTCTTAGTTCGGCCGACCACGAACAATGTTTCCAACCTTTCTATCATTTATGCCGCTGTAGTGCATGTGGCTATTTTTAATGCAATATTTTCTTCGACATTCAGACCAATAATAGTTTGAGCTTCAATATCTTTTGTCACCCATGACGAATAATTAGCATCGGTATCAAAAGGTTTAACAGTTACTGCTGTGGCCACTTCAAATAAACCTTTATACCGTAGTAAAAAATTTAGTATGAATTTCCAAGCTGTATAATTACTTGCTGAAGTACTTGCTTATTTTTCTACTAATTTATCAAATATTATTTTAGCTTCCATAACTAACTTAATTTTCTATACTTTACCTACTAGCAGCCTTGCTAGACTTTTTAAGGTAAACTTTCCTTTTTCGATATTTGATAATTTCAACCACTTTTACAGTCTGGATCCCATAACCTGATGTAAATTTTGCAGTTCACGATGTTTGATTAACAATAAAAGGGTTGAATCTTTTGTTAATAGTCGTAGAAAAATTCTTTATTTGAACTATTGTTGATTTGCCTTAGTTACAATTAATATTACATTTCTAAATACATTTTTGTTTATTAATGAATGTTGGCAATACCATTTTGTTAACTAAACTACTCACACGCTACCTACGCGCCATATTCAAATTCATTAATTCCAACAATTACCATATTCAAATCAAAATGCAGATTACTCATCGCGCGCTCCAATCAATAACATCGAAATTAATGATGAAATGGACGAAACATACTACATAACAGAAGAAACTAAATCAACAATATGGATACAGTTACATCAAAAGAACTAAGTACGACAAGAACTGAAAAAAATCCAAAATTGTCACAAATTTTGAATGATCTTAAATCTAACAAAGTACAAAATACAGAACTGCCCTTGCATGAGAGAGGCATAATGCAAGGATAACGTGTTTTTATCCCTGAAAAATTAAAACCAAACGTTTTAAAACAATTACATGCAACTCATAATCATCAATTTTGCTAGATGCTCTAACAAAAATGGTGAAAATCAAAATATTCAATAAAACACCTACTTCTTTATCAATAATCAAAGCACTTAGCGAAATATTTTCTAGACAAGGCATTCCATACATCTTGGTTTCCATGTATCTCGATTTCCGATCAGATGGATTCCCAGAGGCCTATGTAGAGTCAATTTTGTTTAATGATGGCTAAACAGATGCTTTTTATAGAAAATTAAATTTATTCAGTGACTATTATTAAGTCACAAACAAAATCGAAAGTATGACAGTCACAAACTATTCAACACCTTCGTCCCAAGAGCCAACACAAATTTGGCCAACATGACTTTTTTAATTAAATTTTTTCCAAATCGTTTGTGACCGTTTAAGACACTTTCGATTTAATTTGTAGCTACTGAATAAATTTAAATCAGTTTAGCCAACATTTTTTTTATTAACATAACATAGGCTTGTATATAATATAATACCGGAGTGGCCAACTTTTGTGTAGATTAGATCTCTTTTGGATTGTGTGGATTTAAATTCGTAATTTCTATATATGAAAAAGTTGTTATAAAAATGCACAGTATGGCTGTTAATATGATTTCAGGATTTGACTTTGGCAATTTTTTTAGCACAGGAAAATTTATTATGGAAGAATAGGCTTCGCGAACAACATATTGGCCACCCTAGTAGTTATATAGTATATAATATACAAATAGGTATATATATATATATATATATATATATATATATATATATATATATATATATATATATATATATATATATATATATATATATATATATATATATGTATATTATTTTACTTATTACACCAGTAGAGGGCATCAAAAAGCATACACTAGCGGTCATCTAATGACCACCCAAACAACCAAAAAGATAATGAAATTTTCAGTTGTTATCGGTTTTCCAACGGTTTTATGAATATAATTGGAATTTACAAGCTATTCCCGATCTACTGAATACCCAGAAGGTTATATAAAGTTTTTTTTTTTAATGGTGGCTAAACAGAAGCTTTTTATAAAACATTAAATTTATTCAGAAACTATTAAGTCGCAATTGAAAGCGAAAGTATCACAAACGATTCACAAACACGCTTGTCCAAATAGTCAACACAAATTTGGCCAACATGACATTTTTAATTAATTTTTTCCCAATCGTTTATGATACTTTCGATTTAGTTTGTGACTCAATAGTTACCGAGTAAATTTAATTTTCATTATTGGGCATCCGGTTAGCAAACATTTTTTGTTAAATTGACTTAAGATAAGTTCGTGTGTATTCAATCGATCGGAAATCGTTTGTGAATTCCAAATATATTCATATAAACGTTGTTGACATCGTATTTCTCGAAATTTGATTCATTTGCTTGTTTTTCGGTCGTTAGATGGCGCTGATACTTTTTGGTCACTGGCATAGATAGTTAACTATTACAACATTAGAGGACCTTAGAAAGCAAATACCAGTGCCATCTAATGACCGCCAAAACAAGTAAAAAATGAATCTAATTTTCAATTTTTCTCGAAAAATACGAAGTCACGAACGTTTTTATGAACATATTTAAAATTCACAAACAATTTCCGATCGACTGAATACTCACAAACATATGTGGTCATTTTTTTAAATGTTGGCAAAACGGTTGCCCTATTATAAACATTAAATTTACTCAGTAAGTATTGAGAACGTATTCGTTTTTGATGCTTACACACTGTTAGGACCGTAAACAAGTTGGTGCCGATTATTTATATATTTTCAAAAATTAAATCTCAAAAAATTGCGCCTGAAATGGTCTTTCAGGATACACAATTGCTCCAATTAAATAATTAATCGTTAATTAGTTATTTGTAATTAAAAAATCAAATTTTAATTTCTAAATATCTTGGCAAATAATGATTTGTCCTTAATATCATTGGGGTGCCAAAAAATTGCTCCTCTTTTTTGCTGCAAGAAAAAATAAATTAATAGCCATAATTATTTTATTACCGGGATAATTAATTTGTGATGCCATCACTGCGATTATTTGTCAGTAGTTTTAGTTCGTTTACATTGGTGTAAGCCACAGTGACTTCACAAGGTTAAATACTTATTAACCATTGTCATTATTTATGATTATTATGGGACTGTTCGGGATTACGAAAAAATTAATAAAGAGTTTACAAATTATATATTGTCTTAGACAGATACATAGATTGTACTGTAGCACTGGACGAGCTACATTTCGACCATAAGGTCCATTGTGATGCCTAAGGATGTGAGTGGAGTGGAAGGAATGTTTGTATATAGACTATGAATTGGTGGATATGCGGCTGCAGCCGACTATGATAGGAACTATGCCGATATTCATCTGGAGTTCGTGAAGAAAACTGCAGAAAACCTTCTCAAGCATAGCCGGTTACTTCGTTCTTGTCCATACGCCGACAGTTTAGTCAATTAACCGCCCCTTTTTTCTTCTTAATAATTAACAAATTGCCGATGTCGGGATTCGAACCTATAACCCCTCAGTTTCCAAGTAGGTATACTGTGCAGATATAACGCCTCAGACCGCTCGGCCACTTGGACTGGTATATTGTCTTACTTTATTATTTATTATGTTAAGTATATTCTTCAAAACTTTATAAAAAAAATTACAATTTTAATTCTAGTACTTCATTTTTAGCAACAACCATTTGATCATAAATATTTTATTATAAACTTATAAAAAATTCACAGTAAATGGTTGCTTTCCATTTAAATACACAGCCAATTAATGTGTGACACACTGTGTGCACATTCGATTTATTATTTTTAACAATAATTTTGATTATTTTACATTTAGCTGTGAATTAAAAATTAAAATAAACAAATCGTTTGTTTACATTGGCGGGCACTCATGTATTTAACCAGAGATTAGTAGAATTTAACCATGTGAAGTCACTATGACTCACACTTAATTATCCCGGTAATAACACTAATTATCCCGGTAATAATCATAGACATAATATATATATCTCTATGGTAATAATAGCAAATGGCTATCAATTTATTTATAACTAATTTATGCATAAAAAAAAGATCATTTCTTGCAGAAGAGGAGCAATTTTTGGCACCCCAAATGATTAGGACAAATCATTATATGCCGAGATATTATGAATTTAAAATTTGATTTTTTAATTACACATAACTAATTAACGATTATTTAATTGGAGCCATTGTGTATCCTGAAAGATTATTTCAGGAGCATTTTTGATATAATTTTTGAAAAAATATAAATATTCGGCGCCAACTTGTTACGTGCTAGCAAAGAATACATATATACATAGAAGCATAGACATAGCATTACTAGACTGCGCGATTCATATACTTTCTGTATTGAAAAGTTGTGCCAACTTTAGAAATAGACAGCCTCTAATCTGCAGTGTTTCCATCTTTGTTCCACTGTGAATGAATGACAGAGATAGCTCTACTGTAACAGTGTTTGTATCTTTTTTTAAAATTGGAACATGAATTTCATCGAATGTGCAGTCTAGTATTATACTATGCCTATGCATAGAAGCTTATTTGCACACTTTTTCTGTCCCCACAATATGTTAGTTGGAACCTTTCATAACCAGAGGGCAATAGTGTGTACTTACATATGTATGTAGCAATAGAAGAATATATATAATAGTAAATAGAAGATTTTTTGTTATTCAATTTTTATTATATCTCTTGCGGTTTCAAAGATAGGCAGTTTTGCCCATTTTGCCCAAGCATGGCTCGATATAATCTTTTTTTTAAATACTATAAATATTATTAAATTATTATATATAATCTTTTTTTTTAAATAATAAACTACATTTAAAAAAATGAAACAATTAGCTGCACCCCCACTTCGATATCATTTAGCTGACAACTGGCCAGCGAATGATGCGACAAATTGTGCAGCTACTAAAGTAAGTATATATACTATTGCCCTCTGGTTATGGAAATCCCCACCCGAAAATGGGAATAACACTCCTAAAACTGTCCTTTTCACTTCTATTCATATTAGAAAAAATGGGGAAAAAACCCCTAAGCTACTCTTTTAACTTCTATACATGGTAGAAAGATGGGTTTTTTTTGCATTTGGTGGAGAATTTCTTCATACTAATGACGTTATTCGATAAACTTTAATTTTTTCATCGCCACCTCCTTGAAAAAGGAAAAAACGCCCCCAAAAATCACTACTTTACATGATAGAAAGATGCGATTTTTTGCATTCAACTCAGAATAACTGCAAATTAATCGGTTAATTCGAAAAACCTATTTTTTTCATTTCTACCCCTTGAAAATGGTAATGTGACATCTATCTATGCGCAGTTCCCCCAAACCCCCATCCTAAACCCACCTCTCCAAAAAAATAACACCCCCCAAAAAACCCTCAAAATTCCTTATAATAGTTTCGCTTCCAAAAAAATCCCCCTTCCCCCATTTATTCTCTAATGGTAAGTACTTTATGGTAAGTACTGTTTTTTTTTTAATTTTTTTTACAATTCATGTAATGTTATAGATAATATTAAAGAGAACTTTACGATTTTTCGAAATAAATTTAGATTTTTGCCCCAAATTCCTAGATCAAAATTTTATTTATTTTATAAATAGGTATTTCGACTACAAAGTAATCATCATCAGTATGAATTAGCTAATTGTAATTATTCTTCGAAGAGATGTTACTTGTTGCTAATTTGGTGACGGTCTGCACAGAATAATTACAATTAGCTAATTCATACTAATGATGAGTACTTTGTAGTTGAAATACGTATTTATAAAATACAAAAAATTTCGATTTAGGAAATTGGGGCAAAAATTGAAATTTATTTCATGTAATGAATGTTATTTTCTGTGACGCGGAGCCAAGGGGTCAAGGGGGCACCCTCTTGCGAGCAGAGCGAGAAACAGGAGGAATCTCTCTGTGCATTAGAAGCGTCCGTAAAAGTAAGTGACTTTAAGATGGCGTTACTGTAGCAAAATTCCCTAAGTTGTTAGAGTACGGCAGAATTAAACGGAAAAAATTTGTTTAAATATTCTTTGAACAATAAAACTTAAAATTAAGGAAATTAACAAGTTTCTAAGTGAATAACTGACTCTTTATACAAATTTTAATTAAAAAATGTGCTCTCATCACAATATATTATATATTAATATATATTAATTATTTTAACTAAGTTTTCTCTAAGGTGTTCAAAAGTGATTATTACATCCAACAGTTTGTAATACTTTTTTTATGAATTTCTGCACTTATTTCATCTAGTTTCTAAGTTAACTTTTCATTTTCCTACAGCACTGGCAAAGAATACAATATACATAGCTCATAAGTAAGATTTTTGTGTCACTAGAAATTGTGAATTGTGAGCGTGACCGCTAGATGACAATAGCTGTTCGATTTCGGTATTTAGTGCCATTAGCAGCACAACCAACTGTATTCTTTGTGTATATTGTATCCGACCAAAAACATAAATGTAAGAAAGGACCAAGTATTCGGGAAAATCCTTAATGTAATAGTTCCTTCTTAAAAAGTGATGATATGAGAGTAAGGACCGAGCTATTTACAAAGTAAATAGCTCTAGACTTCATATAATAGTTGCTTCTTAAAAGGTGATGATATGGAAGAAAGAACCGAGCTATTTACAAAGTAAATAGCTCTAGACTTCATATAATAGTTGCTCTTTAAAAAGTGATGATATCCCATTAAAGAACCGAGCTATTTACAAAGTACATAGCTTGGTAAACTATTAACTAAAAAAAATTAATGAGGGGTAAATTGATTAAATGTAAGAAAAAATTTGGTTGAAATTTATTTCGTAAGTTTTTTCCCCTTAGTATGTTTTTAAAAATTTAATAACGCGGCAAGTTTTAAAATATTTGAACTCATCAGAAAAAATAACTTGCGGGAACTATTATATGAAGTCTAGAGCTATTTACTTTGTGAATAGCTCGGTCCTTACTCTCATATCATCACTTTTTAAGAAAGAACTATTACATTAAGGATTTTCCCGAATACTTGGCCCTTTCTTACAATTATGTTTTTGGTCGGATACAATATATACAAAGAATACAGTTGGTTGTGCTGCTAATGGCACTAAATACCGAAATCGAACAGCTATTGTCATCTAGCGGTCACGCTCACAATTCACAATTTCTAGTGACACAAAAATCGTACTTATGAGCTTCTATGTATATTGTATTCTTTGGCACTGGGTATACCAGAGATTAGTAGAGAGATAGTTCACGCAATGCTAACAGATGGGACCATTTTCGAGCGCTGAAAAAGAGCGGCCAAAATTGGAAGCATGTTGCCATTGCTAGTCGCACTCGAAAGGATTTTACACAAGAGTTTCTCCTTCTACTAGCAACCAATCAAAGCGCTTGTTGTCAGTAGTTCTC
Source organism: Nineta flava (assembly GCA_963920215.1). NCBI lineage: Eukaryota > Metazoa > Arthropoda > Insecta > Neuroptera > Chrysopidae > Nineta > Nineta flava. Next base: position 64,058,296 of record OY986040.1, read on the forward strand.
TGTTACTCTAATATATTGTACGCATAAGAGGGCTCTTTTCATTATTACCAGGTGTGGGAAAGAAGCTATTGGCAACATATAAGAAATATACATAAGAGGAGCAGAGACAGTCTTATGCGATATTTTCAAAATGTTGCCAAACGCCATGTAATTTTTGGCATAAGAGTATTGTTTTCCTTAAACGGAAACATGTACGAAATAAACATAAGAGGAAGAGATAGTCTTATGCGATATTTTCAGAATGTTGCCAAACGTCATGTATTATTTGGCATAAATGTGTCTTTTTCCCGCAATGGTAACATATAGGAAATAAACATAAGAGAAAAAGAGATACTCTTATACGATATTTTCTATATGTTGTTAACAATTTTTTTCATAACTTTTTCATTTTTTTTTATTCATGTAATTGTAATAATATATACAATTGCCTTTCTTTCAAATAAAATAAAAAACAAAATACTAAATTTAAAGAAATTTTAACTTTTGCTATAATGTATTTTTGCAATTTTGAGCGAATTTGCTCCAAAGGAAATCAGCTATTGTTTTTGTACCAAAGTTGTGGAAAATCATGTCTGCTACAATTAATTACCTTATTATTTTTGTCAAACCCTAATGTGTACGGAGTGATTTACAATTTTAACTTTCAATATTAAATTTTAAATATTTCTGTAAATATTAGTGTAACAGAAAAAATGATATGAAACAAAATTACATTAAAACTGACTACCTACAACTTTACTCCTTATAAATTTTTGGATTTTTCAAATTTTGTGTCCCCCCTCTTAGCGGGGGTAAACACTTCCCGATTTTGTCCATTAACGAACTTGACGTTACTTTTTTGCTCTAGAACACACACAAAAATTTTCAGCTCTTTATCTCTTTTCTTGTTTTTGAGTTATCAGCTTCACAGACAGACGGACGGACATGCGGAAATGGCCTAATTAGGCCATTTTATGAATACCTTTGTGAAGCATTTTTGTCAAGGATTAATATTTTCAAGCGTTACAAAGTCGGAACTAAACTTAATATACCTAGTATATTTACATATACTGGGTATACAAATGTTTAAAAGACTTTTTTTGTTGATTTTGCCAAAATATCATTTTAATAAATACATTTGTTTTGAATGTCCAATGCCTATAGTCCAATTCTTTAAATCTTCTAACGTTTCCGTATAAACACCCACCCCCACCCCCTTTCTAAAGGTACACTGTGTCGTCCTTATTTAATGTCAGTACACTTTTCTCTCTTTTGTAACCCAATCCAAGGCCCCCAACATTAATGTTTGTGTTCAAGCCCCAGCTCCGACGTGCTCTCGGTAGCGAATCCTTTACTCCTATGTTACCACACTCCAGTGTTTTAGTGCCGTCCATGATTTTTGAGAGTTTTTCTGTTTTTTCATACGATTTCTCTTTTTTTGCAGAATAAATTTTGATTTTTTGTATAAAATATATTTTTGTTGAATAATGGGTGTGTTTGGGCGAACAAATATCTTAGTATCCAAAGTTAAATACTCAGCATAAAGGTCTTAGCGACTGAGTACAGCGCTTTTCGAACAGGACCCTTAGTACCGAGATGCGTTATATCATAGCACTAGCGCTATATCGTATTTTTATGACGTCATGCAGTATAATACTACTTTTTTTTAAACTTGGTAGTACCGACATACGTTTTGCTTTTTTTCGAGGTATTATAAAATATCGCGTTATCTTAACGCTTAATTATTGGTACCAGCTATTTAGATGGAGTTATAATTAAATAGTGCCTTTTTTGTTACTGTTTTATACATTTTAGGTTATTTTTTTGACATTTGTATTTCAGCTTCATTGAAGTTGTAATTATTACGCTTTTGTTCATTGTCTTCATTCAAATTTCTTATATCGATTTTTTTCAGGTATTAATTAGATATCAATTAGTTATTAAGGTATTAGTTTTTAAGATTAGATTAATTATACTTAAAATTTTTTTTGATCAATTTAGTTTCTAGTTTTGTTCAAAATATATTAAGGATTAGTTATTAATTATTTAGGGCTACTTATTAGGTAATATATAGGGTTAGCTAACTTTTGCCAAACTATGTGATGGATTTCGTAAATTTAATTAATTTAATAGAAACATCTTTCGCGACCAGTCGAATCCGTTTAATCTGAGCGAACGATATTTTGTTCACCTATTTATATTGAATAAAGTTTGTGTTGCGGAATTAATAAATGATTGAAGACATCATTTACATCAACATTTTCAAAGTGTTGATGACCAAAGATGAATTATTTGCTGCAGCACACGGGGTTAGAAATAAAATAGTAGCAACTTATTAATTTATAAATTATTAATTTAGAAATTAAATTATTAACTAATTTTTCGAAGCTATCCACAAATTTAGTTTGATTTAACAATTTTTTTTTAAATTATCTCCCTTCTTATTTTGTTTGCCTCTTCCAATGCGTTTGCTTGGTGCTCAATAAACCCGCCGGTTTTCATTGGATGCTGCATTGTGCGTCTATTTTATTATTTGATCGGCGTCCTATAATTAATAATTAACATTGCGTTAGAAAAAAAAAATTTAAAAATTTGTTAAATAGGGCTTACGAATATTCGCACTCCTGCGTTAAATTGTAGGCGCAGTTTGAGGCTTCGATGCGCTAGGATTCACAATTCGCTTTTTAAGTAGAGAAAGTGGTACTAATTTAGATTCTCTTAACGTCCGTTCTCATCTCATGCAATTTTTACTGGCCATTTCTTAAGCCTTTCGCCGAAGTCCACCATGACTATAATTTAAAATAAATATATTGCACTTAAAACAATGATGATATATACAATTATGTTACCTTATTTCATTTATCTAGCACGCCATCAAATCTATCCTCGAACAAGTTTTCAACAAGTTTTTGTTGCTGAAAAACCGTTTTGATTCGTTTCAACATTTCACAAACTAACTAAATCTAAATATACTTAAATTAACTCGTAAATACTAACAAAATTAACGTACTGTAATATTAAATAAATCTCCACGAATAGATAAGCTAAATTGAATTAAAAAATTGTAAAAATTACGATTTAAAACTAACCTTGAAAATGAAATGAAACGAAAAAATAAACTAATCTATTAAACTAAGAAATAAAAATGTAAAAACTAAACTAATTGATTAATAATATTTAAAAAATTTAAATAGATTTTTTAAAAAAACAAGCAATAAAAATTCTGATTTACTGAATTTTAATCCTACAAAAATGTTTGAATACCATAATCATAATATGAATGAAGTTAGTAATTCTACATTCTTGTATAAATTAAATGGATACATTATCTATGATTGTGACCAACATAAAAATATTTGATAGCTTTTTCCATGGAGGCTATATAAAGGAGATATAACTCATACGGGAAAATTGACAAAATATAGCAATGAAATGGGAGAAGTTATATTTACTTTTTATGCCGCTATGGTCGCTAGTTTTTGATAGGAACTCATCCTTACCAAAGTGAATATAGTATAATAAACAGAAGTGAAGTAAGCCAAGTAACTAGTTTTTTTTTGAAGTGATCATTTTGAAGAACACAATTTGGTTAAAAAAATTTATGAAATAAAAAACTGTTTAAAAACATTTAAAATGGAAAAAGTATGTGCAGTAGACAATTGTAAAAGTGGTAGTGCTTGTGACAATAAGCAACGGGATCAATTGGGTTTAAAAAACCAGGACTTTTTAAAGTACCAAAAGCTAGTATAAATACTCCAAAATTAATTAAATTGTATGACATTATATTAAATATTAATTTTCAGCATTATTATTAATAAATAAAAGTTTAATTTAATATCTGATTCAATAATTTATTTTCATTTTTACAATTCCAACATTACAGGTTACTATTTAATTATTTGATGTTTTTTTTTTTTTTTTATGTAATTATTTTGTGAATTTTAACTATCACTTCAACTAAATCCTTATTGAAAAATTGAAATTACTTATCATTTATTTAAAAAAATATTTTATTGGAAAAATACTTTGGCTGGAAATAATTTTTATAATACTATAAACACGTAATGTTTTTCAATTAAAACTCACGCCTTATACTCTCTGTTTTGCTTCCGGTGCCGAAAGAACACTACTAACATCTTATTTTTGCCAATTATTTGTTTACATGGAGTTATGTACCCTTGTTTAGTGTCTATGGTTTTTTCATTAACGCCAATTTAAATAATACCAGACGCTATCATAAGTCAGTACTCGCTGCCAACGAAAAAAGTAGTATCATAACGTATCTCGGTACTAAGGGTCCTGGTAATTAAATGTAATAGTAAGGTTAATGATGTTAATTTAAGTACGAAGTCCACACCTTTTCAATTCTTGTTTTAATTGCTCAACGTTCCATGTAAAATATTTATTATTATTTGTGTCCATTTTATCAGATGAATCCAAATACTAATTCTAATATCGAATATTTGCGCGACATGCAACTGCTAATTTAAATATTTATTCGGCGGTATTTATATTTTTATTTAATTTTTATTATAATTGAATTATAAATTTTGAATCATCCATCACTACGCATGCGCCAGTTAATTTTGTTATGCTATAGTGCTGCGACCTTTAGTAAATTGATAGTAATGAATTTATTTATTTACATTTTCAATAATAACAAATCTTTCGTATTTCACTGATACTAATGTGTGTGTTCGGCCGAACTAAGAAGTAAGAAATCTTAGTAAGATAGTCAGAATAAACATAATTTTGTTCTGAGCATCTGAGTCAGCGATTTTCGGCCTGGACACACCTTCTTTTGCTTCTTAATCAGTGTTGCCAGATATCTCGTTTAACAGTAGATCTACTGCTTTGTTAGTATATCTACCTTTTTTTTTGAATAAATAAAAAAATTTTTCAATTTTTTATAAGAATAATAAATTTAAAACACCAAAGTCGTACAAATACAAAATCAGTCATTACAGACCATATTCCATTATTTGAAATAATAGAATATGGTTCTGTAATTACTTTAAGGTATTATTTTATAAAGGGATTTTAAACAATATGTAATGCAATATCTGAAAAATAAAAAGAATTAATATTATTTAATATTTGAAGAAAAAAAATTCTATAATATATTAAATACTAATGTAATTTAATTTTAATTATTGTGAATAAAAGTATTTATTTCAAACAATTTAAATTGGAATTTTCACTTTTTGAATCTGTTGAACGACAGTCCTTCGGTATCGGCCTAAAGTGAGACAATTTTCGCGGTAAAGTCTTAAGTCTGCGGATGTTCAATTATCGTTTATTTGTAAATAATGACGGTATTATTGGTGATAAGGTTTGTCGTAAAGTGTACTAGAAGGTCTTGTGGTGAGCGATGAAACTTACCATCGTAATTAGTAAAGTTGTAATTCATGTAATTTAGCTTCGAGACCAAGTTTGAGTAGATATTCATTAGATAAATTGTAGCTGATCGTTTTTCAACTTTCGCCTGCGTAATATTTAGTAGCACTTCTTTCATTCTCAAAACGCTCTACCAGAAATCGTCTACTTAGTTCATCATCTTTTAACGATGGTTCTTTCGCATCGTTACAACTGCATCGTTACAACTGCATACTGTCAAAAAAATCAAGCTGAGTAGGATTTTTCTAAATAAACGGATGATACAGAATTTATAATCCAATTATAAAAAAAATTAAATAAAAATATAAATATAAATACAGCCGAAGAAATAATTAAATTGATCGAACAAACCATAGACTCTAAACAAGGATACATTACTCCATGTAAACAAATAATTGGCAAAAATAAGATGTCAGTAGTGTTCCTTCGGCACCGGAAACAGAACAGAAACAGTTTCTTACGCATTTATAGTATTATAAAAATTATTTCCAGCCAAAGTATTTTTCCAATAAAATATTTTTTTAAATAAATGATAAGTAATTTCAATTTTTCAATAAGGAATTAGTTGAAATTGAAGTGATAGTTAAAATTCGCAAAATAATTACATAAAAATAAAAAAAAAACATCAAATAAATTATTGAATCAAATATTAAATTAAACTTTATTTATTAATAGTTTTGGAATATTTATACTCGTTTTTGGTACTTAAAAAAGTCCTGGTTTTTTAAACCCAATTGATCCCGTTGCTTATTGTCACAAGCACTACCACTTTTACAATTGTCTACTACACATACTCTTCCCATTTTAAATGTTTTTTAAACAGTTTTTTATTTAATAAATTTTTCTAAACAAATTTCATACTTCAAAATAATCACTTCGAAATAAAACTAATTGCTGTCTACTTCATTTCTAATTATTATACTATACCGTACGTTCAGTTTTTACATCTTCGCATAGCAGATCTCCCATGAGTATGAGAGAGTACATATGTATAAATTAAAACCTCCTTCTCATACACATTGCTTAATGTATACATATGTACTCTCTCATACTCGTGGGAGATCTGCTATGCGAAGATGTAAACTAAACGTACGGTATTTCACTTCGGTACGGATGAGTTCCTATCAAAAACTAGCGACATAGTGACATAAAAAGTAAATATAACTTCTACCATTTCGTTGCCATATTTTGTCAATTTCCCCGTTTGAGTTAGATCTCCTTTATATAGTCTCCATGGAACAAACAATAAAAAAAATTAATCTATTAAATAAAATAAAAAAATCTTGAATTTGAGGCATAATGCGCCAACTTATAAAAAAAATTTGTTTAATTTTTTTAAATAAACAATAATCGAACAAATAAAAATTGTTAACGAACATTTAAGAACAAATGACGAACACATGATTTGTTTATAAAAAAATAGTAAAATCCTTTTTTTGGTCGCCAGAGGTTCAGAGAGGTAATTAATTCGATGTGTCGTACGGTAAACATCGAATGGATTCGATGCATCGATGTTTAATGAATATCCCTAGGTGGAATGCAAAATGTCGTTGATAGTAGTTTAATTTAATAAACTAAGTTCAAATTTTGAACTTCGTTGATGGAATGGGTATAGTAGAAATAAAAAAAATTATAATTTGCATTCGGGGGGCCAACTCAAACGTAAATTTTTATTACATTTTTTATAAATAAACATAAGCTGGACAAACAACTAAGAAACGACGAACAAACTATTTATGAAAATCAAAATCCAAAAAGATGTAAAAAAATCGGAAAGGGCTAGCTTTGTTGAGTTTACTTGTACCTGTATAGTATAGTTCGGGCGGGAATAGAAATGTCAAACATAAACATTTATATACAAATAATAACACAAAAACACTTATTATTAATATGATAATTTAAAATATTGGAAAATATTTTTGCATGTAAATTACATTTGTGATAAAATGAAGGTACGTTCCCAAACAAACAAAAAAATTTTGAATGACTAAAGAAATGTTTTGTATTATTTTAGACGGGGATATTGGTTATAAACGAAACATCATTCATTATGAGTGAAGGTCTTACATTCATTGGGAGAGATCCTATTACTTGTTCAATAATTTTGACGAATGTTGTAAGTTTATTACATTACATGATTATGGAAAATTATTAACCTGACCTACTCCTATTTACACGAAACAGAATCGGAATGCCATATTCATTAATACTAAAGAACAACCTGTAGAAATGTGAAATCGTATAATTAAAAAAAAAAAGCCCATAATATTTATATTTATAAATCTTTACTACATCAAAATTATATTGGCTCCCATAATTTTTTTACTGAATATGGTACGTGTCTCTAAAATTACTACGTTGTAATAGACTTGTACCAGAATTCTTCACATTTCATTTGGATCAATATTTGATTATCTGTACTAAACTGCAATTGTACCAATATCTATTCTTATATCTAGTTTCAGAATCGTAAGAGATAAAAGAAAAGTTTAACTAAAAAAATGTTTCTTTTTTTTAAATAAACAACTTTTGTTTGTAAATACTGAATAGTTTTACACAAAATGTATTTACTCATCTTGGTATACTGTGTGTTTTTTAAACTACACCCAATCTGGAAACAATGTATGTATCTGTCGCTCTCCGTGTGCAGCGCACCGTGGTGCGGTGCACTCTGTTACTCACAGACAAGTTAAGTTTGACATTAGTAAGCTTCTCAAACCGGAGCTTTTGATCGAAATTAACAAAAAACTGTATTTTCCTTTAAATTTTTAGCTTTTTTTTTTAGATAATTATGTTATATGCAAACACAAGGTCTTAAAAACAGAATCAATTTCCAATGTTATTTTTGCTTTATTTGGTAGTAAAAATTAAATTATGGATGATCAATCCGTTCAGGTATAGAATTAGTTCAGTAAAGTTAAACATGAAAAGGCGGTCGTGCTTGCAAAAGGTCCGGTCGTTCTGAATTTTTTATATGTTGTTAGGACCTAAACCAATATTAAAAAAACAGATTTGCTATTTCCAAAGTGCTGTGCGAGCGGCGGTGTACTCAAAAAACCATGAAATTTTCGGACTTTTTTCAGTTTTTTCTCAATATCTCAGTAAAGGAAGGGTCTGACCGGTATAGTCATTCTATACACTTTTAAAGTAGACTAAATTTTCAACAATTTGAGATCAAAACAAGCTCTATACAGTTATTGGTTCCCAAGATACAGTTCTTAGAAAATAGGCCATTTTTTCCAAAAAGTTTAAATTTTTCGAAATGGTCACTTATTTCGTAAAATATCTTCTAAAATACGCATCCCACGTCAAATATTATATGTAACAAACTTGTAGTAAATTTAATTAGCTTTCATTTGAGATCAGACTGGTACCTGTATGCCCAGCGGTTCTCTCAAAAACGGCAGATAACCAAAAACAGTCATAAGTTAACCAGCGCAGATAACCATCGCAGCACACATATTTACCAGATGTTTGTATCCATATTTTCGGTAAAAGTAGGTACCAATTCCAATAAGAAGGAAGGAAACTCTTGAATTTCTCTCTGAATATAAGCAAAATAAAAATTTTTTAATTAGTAAAGTTATAGTAAATCAATTCATTTTCTGACCATATTTTTAACGTGACTTCAAAAAAGGAGGATGGCTCTCAATTCGTCTGTATTTTTTTTTGTTTGTTTTTAATGTGTGTCCCCTCAGAACTCCGCCATTTATGAACCGATCTTGAATTTTTGTTTGTTTTAAAGGGTTTGGTTTCCCATTGGTCCCTTCGTCACCAAATCGCATTCTGATGATGGGATCTCCGGGAAATCGAGAAAAATCCTCATTTTATATGTGATAACCGATTTCTGCGAATTTTTTTTTTTTTTTTGAAAGGGTATACTCCTTCATAATGGGAAAATAAGAAAATTTTTTTAAAAACCGACTTCAAAAAAATTTTTTACAAAAAAAAAAACCAACCTAAAAAAAAAAAAATTTTACAAAAAAAAACCCAAATTCCTTGTAAAAAAACTGAAAATCTGTTATAAAAAAATGCACTAAAAATTATAAAAAAAAAAAAAAACGGAAAAAAAAAAAGTTTTATAAAAAAATTCACTAAAAATTAGTTGGTCGTTTAGTAGGTCTACCCATATTTAGACAAATAAAATCAGTTATAGAACTTCAAAGTCACTAAAAAGTGAAAAATAAAACCTATTTTGACAAAATGGAAACCCGACTTCTAAAATCAAATATTCTATAACAAAAGATGCACTAAAAAGTAAAAAAATAATTGCATATTCTTGTGCCAATTTTAGTCCACCAAAGCAAAAAATTTTAAATATATATGTACAATTATTGTTATTTTTGGAGGCGGTGTCCAAAAGTTATGTGAATTTCTCAATGGTGACACCGCCTCCAAAAATAATAATTGTACATATATATTTAAAAACTTTTCCTTAGGTGAACTAAAATTGGCACAAGAATATGCAATTATTTTTTTACTTTTTAGTGCATCTTTTGTTATAGAATATTTGATTTTAGAAGTCGGGTTTCCATTTTATCAAAATAGGTTTTATCGGTAACTCTAATATTTACTGAAATATTTGCAATTTAAAAACAATACCTACAATAATTACTATTACAAATGCATTACCATGGTTACTTGATATTTTTAATGTGTTAAAATGAATTTTTTACCGACGAAAAAAAGGAGGTACTCAATTGAACCTGTATATTTAAAAAAAATGTATGATCACGCATAACTTTTTACAGAGTAGTCCGATTTTGATAATTATTTTTTTGTTAGATAGGGTATTCTTCAAAGTTGGTCCCATATAAATTTGAAAAAAAATTCAGATTTTAGCCACAAAAAAAAAAAGTATAAAAAAAGACTTCCCAGCGCTTCCACTAAAGAACAAATATCATAATCGCTGCATATTTCTGTGTGTAAACACTTTGAAAGCACTCAATATCGGTGTGCAATTTATATATATATACAGTAGGGCCTCGGTAATCCGGACTCCCGCTTGTTCGGTGATCGCTGTAATCCGGCCGGGCAATGGGGTTTGCCGGGGAGGCGGGCGGTTGTAGGTGCGGGCTGGCATGAGCCAATTCGTCGTCAGTCTTTTGTTTATCGCCTTTCGTGTAGTACGTATAGTGTCAATTTAGCGCTTGCTAACATCATGGCGCCGCCACGTAAACATTCAACATTAACATTAAAAGACAAATTGCGGATTATAGAAATGTTAGATAAAAGTGACAGCTACCCTGTCATTGCTCGGAAGTTTGGTACAGGCAGGTCAACTGTACGCGACATAAAGAAGAACAAAGACAAAATCTAAGATTAAACATGTGTTTTATTACCATTAAATATGGCATACTATAATCCGGACGCCTCGATAATTCGGAAAAGGTCTTATTTTTGCCTCTCCGGATTAACGAGGCCCTACTGTATATATATATATATATATATATATATATATATATATATATATATATATATATATATATATATATATATATATATATATATATATATATATTTATATATATACTCTGTAAAAATATAGCGAAAAATATAGACAATAGGACCCCATGGAATTTTTTTGACTGATTGTGAGGCGCAATATTTGCAATCAAAGTTGACACTTTTAACATGCATGGTCAACTGATATGCATGGTCAACAGCCTCTAACAACATATTCTATTTTTTTTTTAAATTACAAAAATTTCTTTCAAAAATAAGTATACATTTCTTTCAAAAATAAATATCTTATAAAGTTGAACTTAACAAACTAATTTATAAAAACATATTGTATCATAAATGTTAAAACACTATATATGTTATGCTAGATATGTTCAATTGGCATAGTTGTAATAAGTAAATTAATCATTGTATTTTATAGTTTTTTCTTTGACTGTAACGAGTGAACTACCTTTAAGGTAAATACTAACTATTCTGAACTATGTATTATTGAATATTTTTATGTTAAATTATTAATAAATAATAATATAACATCGTTTATACAATATTGAGAAAAAAAGATCGTTACTAAAAAAATCATGTATAGTTGGTGGACAAAAATATACATTCTCTGTTTATTAAATGCGTTTGTGATTTTATTACTGAAACGTCTACTGAAAAATCGCGCTCTTAAAAGTATGAAACAAGAAAATATACTCATCTCCCGTTCAAAACAAATGAACAGACCTGAAATGTTAATTTTCTTACATTTCATAAAACTTCTCACTTTTGTAACTCTCTGTATATTATATATTTATAAACAAAGATCTAGAGCCCGGTAGTGCGACCGGCCGAGTTTAAGGGGTTTTTTGCCTTCGCACTTACAGTACCATTACCTTGCGTTAAATCAGAGCTGATCTGAACCCGAAATATCTTCTGAACGAAAAGAGATACAGTGCTGGTTTTTCGAATACAAGCTATTTAGGGAATTATAAGAGAACAAGTTTTTGCTTTTCGTTAAGAAATAAACGGTTAAAAAGTTATTTCGGTTCAAAAACCGTAAAATAGCGGGTACGCCCACAATTTTCATTAGACAGGATAAAAACGTAGGGCCTACACCAGATATCCTTAAAGATGATATTTGGCATATAATTAGGTCTAGTACCTAAGGCACAGGAAAAATTATGAAATCACGAAATTTATATCGGGAAATGGGAAAACTTTTCCTATTTTTTTTTGATAAAATTAACATAGGAAATTTTGCTGCTCTGTGATTGGTCCATATTTCTTTCTATATTTAAAGTAAAATGTTAGCACATGCCATTAGTGAGAGGTGTGTGCGATTTTTTAAAACTTTGTTGCTCCACTTCCAGAAATGCTAGAAGGGTGCGGTTTTTTGCATTCGACGCGGAATTTTTGATACTTTAAATAAGAATCTTTGGGAAAATTTAATGAATTGTAACTTTGTGATGAATTGTAGCAAACTTGATTTTCTACAACTGTATTCCTTACGTATTTTTCGATGGTTCTAATATTAAGAGATATTTTATATTTTGTGTTTGTATATTTGTTATATGAAAATTGATCTTATGTGCAATACAATTACTGTAAGTTGATTGGTTCAGATAAAATATTTATACTAAAATGTAGAACACACCACTTGTGAGAGGTGTGTGCGATTTTTTAAAACTTGGTTGCTCCACTTCCAGAAATGCTAGAAGGGTGCGGTTTTTTGCATTCGACGCGGAATTTTTGATACTTTAAATAAGAATCTTTGGGAAAATTTAATTTTTCCAACGGAACATATGGAAAATCAAAAATTAAATTTATGTGTTTAAGTTTATGCTATTTCTTGACATTTTATAATCATGCAAATTTTTGCATTCGACTCCGGATATCTCAAAACCTATTTGTAGATCGAAAAAATTCAATTTTCCCAACGCAAAATCCGAAAAATGGGAAAAAACAAAATTTGTTGATGTAATTTGTAATACTTAATAAATTGTTTGATGTTAGGTATCAACGATCATATAACAGTATTATACAAGCCAATCAGCTTACAGCATTTACGTGTATTGTAAAATCTCTTACCATATATATATATATATATATATATATATATATATATATATATATATATATATATATATATATATATATATATATATATATATATATATATATATATATATATATATATATATATATATATATATATATATCGTGTCGAGGAAATTGATCGTCATTTATAAACTATCTAGAGCACGGTAGTGCGCAAGAACGAGTTTAAGGGACACATTTGGACTTCTCACTACAGTGCTATTACTTAAGGAAATATAGGAAGGTGTTTGACCCCGAAATATCTTCTGAACGAAAAGAGCTACAGTGTTGAAAATTCGAATTATCGATACATTAAGAAACAGGAATTATAAGAAACGGGTTTTTTTAATGATCGTTAACGAATTAAACGTTAAAAAGTTATTTCACTTCAAAAACGCAAAATTCGCGGTTACACCTTAAAAAAAGTGTATAGTATATCATAATTCTACGCTACTTCCAGATATCCTGTAAAGTTGATATTTTGCATACAGGTAGATCTAGTACCCAAACCGACGGGATAATTGCGAAAACTAGAAATTTGTATCGGAAAACAAAACATTTTTACAATTTTCGTTTTAATCAAATTAGCATTAGAACGTATATATTCATCTTATTCATTGATATTTTTATAGAGTCCTTTCTGATTGGATGACACTAGCTATTTAAATATTGATTGGTATTAAATCATATCAAAGTAAAGAACCATGTAGAAAACATAATGAACTATATGATCCCTAAAAATTTCTTTAACCGATAGTAATGGGCATAGCTTGTTGACATCAGTTTTCGTCGAGTGTTTGAAGTTAAGCAACATTGGATAAAGTCAGTACTTGGATGGGTGAACATTGTGTGCTGTTGCCTTTTTTGTAATTTTGTAAACATTAATTTATATTCTCATTTTAACTTTTTTATTATATTTTGCATTGATCAATTATTATTTATTACTAGCATTACCCGTTGCAGCTACGCCCGCAAAAATTTTGTAAAGCCCTTATAACCAAGTAACATAATATTTTCTCCCGTCAAGGATACTGTTTGTCTTGGAACACTGCTACACGTATTTATTTATTTATTTATTTATGTCTTAAAATTTCTCTAACGGATGGCACTACACCAGTTTTCGTCTGGTCAATGTAGTTAAGCTACATTGGGTAAAGTCAGTACTTGAATGAGTGAACCTTTTTGTTATTTTGTAAAGATTAATTTATATTCTCATTTTAACTTTTTTATTATATTTTGCATTGATAAATTATTATTTATTACTAGCATTACCCGTTGCAGCTTCGCCCGCAAAAATTTTGTAAAGCCCTTCATCACTATGAATTTGTATTAAATACATTAAAATATATTACGTGTAAGTTGTTTATTTAATAGACGATAAATATTGAATAGTTTGTACATAACAATTTCAGATGAGAATATTTTATTGTTTCATACTTTTTAGCGCGATTTTTCAGTAGTCGGGTTTTAGTTTTTGAAGTTAATTTTTATTTAAATTATTTTGCGGTTAAATGTGCTAATTAAGCCCTTTCATTTAATACCCACCCAAAACGGCCTCAAAAAAATTTTTTTTAGTTCACGACTTTGTCCTCTAGAGGGAGCTATATTTAATTTAATGTAACGTCGCATAGTCTATAACCAGCGGGCAATCTAGACACTTCCAACGATACTTCATTTGTCAAATTATGATAAGTATTTTAGAAGTTATGAGGGAACAGATGAACATACATACATAAATACCGGTTAAAATCATAGCCCTCCTTTTTGCTTCGACGTAGTCGAGTAAAAATACTCTATGTACAAAACCAATCAAATTTTTACATAGATTTGTTTTCTTTTTTTATGGTGGTTATTCACTGTGAAGCAAATAATATCACACGCAAAAGATACAATTAGTATCCATCATAATATTAGAACCCACCAGCAGAAATATGCGTACCCGCTATTAGTAGGTAATGATTCTGAAATAATATCTCTTATTTGCATGAGAGATGTCGAATAATAACATGTTTTTAAGGAACTATTTAATTTTGGTTCATCGATAGTTGGCAAAGCTAAGTACGGAATTGTGAGCCCCATTTGTTCCTGATTTTGCAAATAATAATAAAAATTTATAATATATATTGAAAAAAAAAATCGCTATAACAATGAAAAGAATTAATAAAAATTTGGACGTATTCAAAGTGAGAATAAATATACTAAATACAAATTGCCTCGTAATATATCAATATTAATAATTGAAAGTGAAGAAAGATTGACAAATAGGTAGAGTTGATTACTATATAGAAAAGAGATGGGGTAATCTTATATTTAAACTCATATATTAGGCCAAGATTTTAGGCCGAAAAGTGGCGAATATCTACAAAATGGGCTTAATTTTTAAATTTTTTAGGACTTTTTTTAAAGAATTTTTTAGAAATTTTTTAAGTAGAGGGTCATTAGAGAAGCCTAAAACCACCAAAATCCAACAAAATTTCCTTGCATTGGGCCCGCCATCTTGAAAAACAGTAACCAGTAACCAAAAATCTAATAATTTTATCCTTCTTACTATCTGATCGGTTGTGATCTTAGGTTGCGACTCAGTAAGCAACGTTATTATTAAAATTAATGAATAATTTTCTATATATTACAGACAATTTCAAAACAACATGCACTCGCAATTAAAATTAGAGATAGTTTCTACATTTCGGATTTACAATCCACAAATGGAACAAAATTGGAAGAAGTATCACTTACACCACGTTTTTGCTATGAGCTAATCGATAATGCAAGAATTACATTCGGTGATGTAAAGTGTAAATTTATTTTACAAAATTATGATGCCATATTTAAAACACCAACAGCATTATCTAAAAAAATATTACCAGCAAATAAATCATCACTCGATGTAACGAAACTTGTGTCTTCAAATATTCATGATTTACCGACGCAATTAGAAGATGAATTTCAAGACTCTACTCAACAGTTAAATAATAAATCTACAGAGGAAACACAAATACTTGAATCATCTATTATTGAAGCACAGAACATATCAAAAATTACCTTGAATATTTCGAAATCAAAATGTACTGATGATTTTATAATTCCTGAAACTCAAACAGAACACTTTTGTCTTCGAACACAAAAACATATTGAAATTGATGAATCGAATAATTCGGATCAATTAGAATTATCTGTTCTTGATATTTCTGACACACAAATGGTAGAAATTCATGACTCCATAATCCAATTATCACCAAAACATAAAATTTACAAGTCAGATAAAAACATTCATGAAGCTGATACACAAATGCTGGGGGAAATTTCAAAAAAAAAGATTCATAATTTGGAAACTCAATCATTTCAACCAGAGTCATCAAAAACGCCTGATATTCATGATATACCGACACAAAGTATTGAATTAACTTCCAACACTTCACCGAATACATTAAATATTTATGAAATGGAAACACAACTATTTGAAAAACAAATTACTAACAAATCTGATTCATCAACGTGTGAGAAAAGTGTACATGAATCTGAAACTCAATTATTGAGTACACAACAATTTCAAAAACAAACTACTGGAAAACCTTCTTTATTATCGTCTAAAGAAAGTATATATGAAGTTGAAACTCAATTATTGAATTCACAAGAAGGGATTCTGCAGTTAAAACATAAAATACCCAGAATCAAAATAACTACCGCTATTGACTCAGATTTAACGACGAGTAAACATTCTGACGCTCACTTAATGGAAGATGGAATGGATCGCGAAATTATTGCAGATAGTGGAGAACCTCACATTGAAAACGATAACTCAGAAGAAACACAATATGAATTTGATACCAAATCACGTATAGAAAGACCAAAATTAATGCAATTTGAAGCAAATGATGAAAAAAAACTATTTGAAAATGATGAAAGTGGAATAATAACAGTAAAACGTGTGATAGGAAAAAATCGACCGATTAATTTTACTCAAGACAACTCACAAGAAACTGAGAGTCAATCTGAGCCTGAAATTCCTCTGAAGAAAAAACGTGTAATTGGAGATTCAAAACCAATACATTTTACACCATCGATAACAACACAGAATGAAATTGATCTTAATGAGACGCAATTTGATGAAGGAGATATCCAGAACACGAATTTTAAGCCACTGATAAATAAGTGTTCAAAAATTTCAAAAATATCCCCGAATACAAGTTCATATTTCTCTGATTCTGATTCGAGCTTAAATCATTCGGTAAAAAATAATATTCGTAACATTATTCTAAGTTTTGAGACAGCTAGTAAAAATTCTTCGAATACTTCAACACCAAATCGAAACTCAGTGGAAGATCGACCCCGAGATTTTTACCATAAAATCACTCGAAGTGTTGAAACTGAAATTTACGGTATACCAAGAAAAGTCGCTGATGACGATGTTATTGAGTTTCAATCAATTTCAGAGACGAATTGCTTGAATGATATCATTTCAAATACTTCCGTACAGCATAAAGTTTATGACACATCGAAAATAGATAACATAGTTGAAGAAGTACTTGATATTCCCACACAAGTAATTCAGACTAAAACTTCTACCTCTTTAACGGGTACAAAAAAGTATGTACCAAGTACTTCAAAATCTGTACAAGACGCTTCATATACTTTTAAGAAACCAAATCTGATTATACCTAAAACGAATATCGATACAAATGTTGGTGTCACTTTTGGTGATTCTACACAAATCGTTGTGTCAACAGATACTGGCAATATCTATGATTATTCTGAACAAGATATGGTTCCAAAAAATTTCCATGAAGAGAACTTACCAAGTTTAAATTCCAAACAAACATCATTTACTTTTAAGAAACCAAGTTTAGTGATACCTGAAACGAATACAGTAGCAGAAAACGATAATATATTCGATATGCCAACTCAAATTATATCCGTTAATTCACATAGTGAAAATGCTACGAAAGTTAATTCGTCTATTTCAAATGCATTAAAAAAACTACAAGATAATTCAACATTTTGTTCTCCTACACAAACTAGTTTACCTGGTGCAAATGTGAAACCTTCAAGTGATACTTCCTTAACTGACATTGAAATATATGATATGCCTACTCAAGTTATGGAAAAAGTTTTGAACAAAGAAATGGAAGTATTCAAAACTTTTACTACTGTGTCCAGAGATCAACGTGGTGAAGAAACAGATTTCGATGTGTTTGATATCCCAACACAAGTAATGCCGCCCAAACAAATAAAAATGTTATCTGAGCCACATGGTTCTGGTGCATCTAATGTTGTTGAAACAAATGATATTTTTGATGTTCCAACACAAGCTTTTGAAATCGTTAAAAATAATTGCAAGCAAATATTTGATAATAAAACACCAGAAAAATTATTGCACGATGAAGACTTGGAAAATATTTTAAATAGTGAACCAAAAACTCCTGAAAAGAATCCTTTAGCCAGTTCGAGTACCGATGATTTATCAATGAATATAAAACCTAAACGACATGCTCGTAAAACATCTAAAGGTTCTAGTAAAATTATTACACCAAAAACAATAAATCGTGAAAAGCGTAATCAAAAGTTATCAGCAAAACCGGATGATGGAGATACAAAACCTAGTCAACGTAGTAGTAGCAATCAAAGTACGCCAATTAAGGATTCTGATCGCGAAACTGACAAAGTGAAAAAATGTGTCGATAAATCAGCAAAAGCGGGTGGCGGAGACAAAAAACGGAGTCAACGTAGTAGTAGCAATCAAAGTTCGTCAACCAAAGATTCTGATCGCGAAACTGTTAAAGAGAAAAAAATTGTCGATAAAGGGAAGTCGACGAAAAAATCGAAACAAAATAAATCAAAAGACGCTAATGTAAATAGTAATACCTTTAATAATGATTCCTCTGAGGACAAAACGGCAGCAGATCTCGAAACCGTTAAAAATATGCATAAAAAATTGAAAATGATTGTAACGACCACAAAAAAAATAATTAATACAACACTTAACGATGTAGATAAGCCATCGGACCGAGTTGACGAATGTTCAATTTCATCAAATCGATCAACACGTAATTTACGTAAACGAATTGATGCTGCAACTGAAACAAACTTTGAAACAAAAAAACGAAAAACATCAAACAATAAACAAAAATTGATTGAAGAAAATAATAATACAAATAATGAAAAATTATTACAAAAACAAAAAGCTGAGGAAAATATTAAATTATCAAGAAAAACAATTGATCAGCAATCAACGAATCGGACCCCTAATGATTCAACTGCTGAAATACCAACATTCGTTAGACCTACTAGAAAATCTAGAATACCATTAAAAGTGGATTCACCACCAGAAGAAAGTTACGAGACTGGAACGAGAAAACGATGCCACCCACAAAAGGCTCATCAAAAACCTTCAGAAGGTGATGTTGGGTGTATATCGTCAAAAACTATGGAATTGGCTATGGTATGTGTAATAAAAAGACTAAAAGTATGAAATAAAATAACGTTACAAAGTTTGGATCCAATTCTTAAAAAAATAGGAGCTGCGTAACTTAGCAAATATATATATATATATATATATATATATATATATATATATATATATATATATATATATATATATATATATATATATATATATAATCATTAATCATATATATATATATATATTAGACTGGCCCTTGGCCCTTATTTTTACAAGTTGGAAATTGTTACATGCTAACCTTTAAAATGGTTCTTTACTATGAAAAAATGATTCTCTGAAAATTTCAGCTCGAATGATTAACATTAACCCGTGCCGAAAACGCTGTAACGGTTATCATTAGCATCACGGTGCCTGAAGGGAGATATAATAGTTTCCTTTCTAATAACCCTTCCAAAAGAACGCACACACCATTTAGTTCGTCGGTATTTGTCGCTGCAGTATCAAAACAACAAGCCTTATCTATATTTAGCTCTATATATATATATATATATATATATGAATTGAATTTATGATTATATATATATATATATATATATAAAATCATAAATTCAATTCATAATAATATACGCATAATATATATATATATATATATATATATATATATTTTATGCGTATATTATTATGAATTGAATTTATGATTTTATATATATATATATATATATATATATATATATATATATATATATAATCATAAATTCAATTCATATATATATATATATATATATATATATATATATATATATATATATAGAGCTAAATATAGATCGACAAATACCGACGAACTAAATGGTGTGTGCGTTCTTATATATATATATATATATATATATATATATATATATATATATATATATAATCATAAATTCAATTCATAATAATATACTATAAATGGGGTTTACAGTGACGCTCTTAACATCCGCCCACAATTATTTGCTAGATCTTGCTAAGGGCATATTTTTAAGCAAGTGTTACTGTGACCTGTGGCCACTCAGTTGTGAATGCTTGGCAATGAGTATAATTAAATACTTGTCATAACTCATCTATAGTCTATACTAATATTGATAAAGCTTTAAAGAGTTTGTATGTTTGAACGTGCTAATCTCAGGGAACTACCAGTCCCATTTTATAAATTCTTTTTCCGTTAGTTTATTTATTGAAAAGGGTATAGGGTATAGAGGGTATAGGCAATACCAGAATATATTGAAAAAATGTTTGTTTCGAATAAAAAAAAACTTGAACTCCGATCAGGAATAGTTAAATGAGAAAGTTATAGGTATCAAAAAAACCAATCGATTGACGTGCCTTGAATTGAAATTAGATTGGTAGTTTTTGAGAAAATCGAAAAAAACCGTCAAAAATAGCGATTTCTTGTTTTTGCTTCAAAAATTCGAGTTTTTCATAAAAATGTCTAATAATCCACATAAATGAAGCCCAAAGCAAGCCAAAAAAGATGCTTTTTGAACAATTTAAAAAAATTAATTTTTTGCCGAGTTATGACGTTGCGTAACTTTGCTGTCAATGAGAAAATCAATACATGTGTACCCCCACTAGTGCTGCTTCTGGTGGATTTTTTTTAAAAATCTTCAGAGGAAAAAGGCTAATTGAGTTAGAACTTCGAAATTGTGTATACGTTTATAAGTCACGTGACAACGAATATAGTGTATATAATATCATTCTATACAGATATAATTCTAAAATATTTGCTAAAATAGAAATTTGATGGAATTGTCGATAAATATTTGGAATAGTGTAAGCGATAGAAAATTATTCAAGGCATGTACTAAATCGAATAAAATAAGTTTAGGTTTTAAGTAGACATTCCTACTTCATACATATTTCATATTAGAAGATTCTTATAAAATAAACGTACTTATTACAATTTTTATCGCTCGAAATAATTTAATACTTTATGTTGAATTATTTGTTTTCCAAAAGCTTGTCGCGCGAATTGTAAAGAAAATATATACTTCGGCAATTACTTGATTAGCAACCAATCACTGTCCAATGAAATTAATTGATACTTTTAAAAACATTTCCCGCGACAAGCTTTTTGAAAAAAAAATTGATCATAAAATATTAAATCATTTTTAGCGATAAAGACCGTTTAGAAGGATCTACTAAGATGAAATGTCCACTTAAGTAAGTATAGCATTTGGCATTGAATTAGCCTAGCATTTGGCATTGAATTACCTTAACGAAAACCTAAACTTATTGTATTCGTTTTAGCACTTGAATAAAAGCTTGTTTTTAAAAAGGTTAAATTTTTTTCTATAGAGTTATGTACCATCGAAGAATAAATTTCGTGTTATGTTTACTATATTTCGTGATGAAGAACAAGAACAAACTGTTAGAAAATTAGGTAATTTTCATAAAAAATAAAATACATGTATAATTCGTACTTATTTACTTTTTAATTCATAGGTGGTAAAGTTGTGGAAAAGTCTAAAGAGGCGAATGTTTTAGTTACCAATCAAATAAAACGATCCGTTAAGCTATTAAATGCAATATCTCAAGGCATACCAATAGTTTCGCCTCGATGGCTTGATATTTGTAAAATTGCAAAGACTTTCGTTGGTTAGTAAAATAATTAAAAAATCATTTTTTAACGAAACTAACGATACAAATTTATTTTAGATCCGTGGCAGTTTCTTCTAGACGATTTGGTAGCAGAAAGAAAATTTAAATTTAATTTACAAGAATCTTTAAATATTGCCAAAAAAAATGGTTTACTTCTTCAAGGATATTCTGCTTTAGTTACAAAATCTGTTCCTACAGATTTGAAAGGTAAGTGGTAATCTTTGTGTCATTCCATGTAAAAAGAAACAATAGTTTGTCCAAAACTGGTCAAAAGATTTTGCAATGTGTAAGGGCTCAAATTGTAAGTTTTTTTTATGTAGAATCGAAGGCCAAGTGGGGAAATTGGTCATTTTTATTATTTTTGGGGTGGGGGTGGGCGTTGGTTCGTCCATTTTTTTTTGCTAAAGATTGTTTAAAAATTTTAGAAGTTGAATAAAATTCGTGAATTTGGGTTTTTTTTTATGAACATAACGGCGTCATTTTCCTTGTCGAAAAATTGAAATAATTTGTCTCTTGTGATTTTTTCGAAAAAGTTAACCTTCTTTAGTAAAATTGGGCCAAAAAAAAAATCAGTATTTGAACTTCAGCAAGTTTTTACTCAAAAATAAAGCATTCTACGAAAAACTTATACTAATATACTATACTGCTAGACATGAAGCTGACTGACTGACTGACCGACTGAAGTATACAAGTTATACACACACATTCTAAAAAGTGCGCACGCTAGGTTGCGCACAAAAAACGTAACGAGGCCATTCGATCACTAAATTTTACTCTTCATGTAGTAACCGTGCTATATAAAAGAAAGTTTCTACAATTTTACATCTCATGATCAAATGAATCTTTCAATTTTCTAATATTGAGAAAATATAGACTATATGAATATTTCATTTCATGCATCATATAGTGAGCATTAAAAAAGCTTAGCAAAAAGAAATGATATCTCACCAAAAATAAAAACGTGATAGGGGAAAAGTTTTCGCATACAAAAAGTATTGATATACCGGAAAGAACAATATCCCTTACATAGATTTCACTATTTTGTAGGCGAACATTTTTGTCTTTTCTGGGATATCAAAACTTTTTGTATTCGAAAACTTTGACCCCTTTCATTTTATATAATCTTGGTTGTCTTTTTATATAAAAATTATCTTTCTAAAATAACGCTATTTTTTTAAACATATTTTTATTAGCTTGACTTGTATGTCTCTATCTATGTATGCATGAATGTAACGGATTGTAATTCAGTTTTCACCCACGTCCGGACTTGACTGAAGGGTCTAAAATTTTACAGACGTATTAAGGACCGATGACAACACAATATTTAAAAAACTTTGCATTTTTTAGTTCATATTCCAATAAAAGTATGTTTTAGTTTTTTAAACTCTTAATTATTTTTATTTAATAAATAAAAAGTTCGCCACGTAGGAGCTACGTAGACTAAATAAATGGCTTAATTAAATTTTTAAAAAACTTCGTCACGTGAGAGCTATGTAGGCTAGGCCAATTTTAAAGGCACAAATTATAATAACTTCTCCATGGTGATATTATTGTAAATTCATTATTGTGGGTATTATATGTAAATAACAAATATTTCTGTAAATATTAGAGTTACCAAAAATATGGTCGGGTAATAAATTGTAGTAAAATTTATTTACTACAACTTTATTTTTATTAAATTTTGTCGTTTTACTAATATTAAGATAGAAATTCGACATTTTGTTTCCGCCTAACTTCCCTTTTCTCGTGACTGATTTTGCCCATTAATGAACTTGACCTTTCAAATGTTGATAGATGAAATATTGACATCAAACTATAATTGCGGTTTTTAGAGCGCGTACACACACATACACCGCAAAAATCACAAGTCCTAAAACGTAGTTTGAGATAATTGAAACTGAATTTTCAACTTCCTATATAAATTCTAAATTTAAGAATGCATTCCTGATATTTACCAGCCGACTCTGGTACGATATAACTAGATGTAACAAGTAATTCATTTTAATTAATTTATGAAATTACAAAAATATTTATTATATGGCTCTACAAACAATACATAAATAGTATATAAATCACATTTTAATTTTATAATTAGTTTTCTACCTCACTGTAAATGCTTGGTTCCGCATTCCTGTCGCTTAACGCTTGTTAGAAGTTTCGGGATGAAATTCACTTGAAATTACATCACTTTTGCAGAGGGGCATCAAATTATTTTTTTTCTGCTCTGAAATTAGCAACAGTTCTGTTTAAGGAATCATAATTCTCAGTGTACCCATATCAATATTTTATGATTGCTTGATTTGATTTTTCAAAATACAAACATTTTATCTTGAGCTAATTAGGTTTGCCACCTTCTTTCTGTATTCATAGTTTTATTTTTAAATATTGTTTTCAACATACGGTTCATTTTTACTTTTTAACCGTTCTAACCGGGCTCGCTTAGAAATATTAAGTCAATCATTCATGCAATTTTAGCTTGGTTTCGTTTTTCCTTTTCGATGCTGCTATGTATGCTATCGCATTCCGTCATTGTGTGAAGGTCTGTTTCTAAAAAATTTTGTTTTACTATTTCAATGTTAGGATTGGAATCATGATGCATAAAATAAGCTAGCTTTGCAGCTATATTTTGGTTCCTATTTTAGCCGGAGCAGGTATACCGTTTTCCATTGAGCTCCGACCATGAAAACTAGAAAGTATTCTTTGGTACAGCACCTTTATAAATCGTGATTGTATAATTTGCTCTTTATCAAGAGCTTTTGGGTCAAATGCAACTTTTTATCGTTGTTTGTGCTCTACATAAGTGCTCTTCAATGAAATATTATCCTGTCCATATGCACTTTCATATCTCTATGTTGCACAAAGAGCACTGATCTTTCCGTGGTTTAAAAAAGGACGTGGTTTTAAAAGTTGTCAAATTCGGGATTTCACTATTTTGAGGATTCCACGATTCCTTAAATAGAGCCTACAATTTAGAAATAGAAAGTGAGGAGTTTAAATACTGCCTACTAGTGGATCTTCTGCAATAATGTGACTCTGTCACAGGAAAAATGTTAATGTATAGGCTAAGTTCATTTACTACATTTACTATGTATTCTGAAAGTTTATTAGAGGACAATTACTAATGTTTAGCGTTCTTAAAAAGATTGTTGTATACTCTTACTGGGATGGAATTCTTTAAGGAAAAAAATAGTTGAGAATTTTTTCCCTTGGTCTTTGCCGCTGTGGTTCTTGGTGCTTTATGTTTGTTAAAAGAAAATCTTAATGTCCACAATAACTTTCAAGGCTTCAATAAATCTAACAAATTGCTTGACACTTAAATTTTTTCATTGCTACTACAATCACGTTTCTGGCGTAATTTGGCAGATATCTCCTTTTGCAGAACTAATAACAGTCCCAGATTTCTCAATATTTATATATATATATATATATATATATATATATTTTATGCGTATATTATTATGAATTGAATTTATGATTATATATATATATATATATATATATAATCATAAATTCAATTCATATATATATATATATATATATATATATATATATAGAGCTAAATATAGATCGACAAATACCGACGAACTAAATGGTGTGTGCGTTCTTATATATATATATATATATATATATATATATATATATATATATATATATATATATATATATATATATATAGCAAGGCAGCCTAAACATGTAATTTAAGTCACTATATATACTATCTTTTCTGAAAGTTTCATCCCCTAATTAAATGACCACCATTTCCGACCCAACTGTAATACTCGTAGATATGAAAAAAAAAGTTTCATTCAAAACTTGTTGGAAATATAATTTTATGAAAAAAAAGTATTGATGTATTTTTATTGCAATTATCGTAATTATTATAGAAAAAAAAAGTTATGCGTGATAAAAGATTTGGACAAGTGTTTAAAGTCACTATATGTGCTATCTTTTTCTGAAAGTTTGGGCACGGTTTTTTATGGTCCCCGCTCCTAATATATTATAAATGCGAAAGTTTGTGTGTACATAGTTCTTTAGGTCCTGGAGTAGGACATACAGTACTTTTCATCCAGGAAAAATGTATAGTTCCTGTGGGATTGTAACAAAACGTAACGTACTGAAATCGTCCTAATTTTACTTCTTTTATATATTAGGACGCGACGGGGTAAAGTTGTGGCGGGGAATGCTAGTATATTATAAGAATGTAGTGAATGCTGAAAATAATTTTTAATATTTATCTATTTTAGATATCCTTGAGAATGCTGGGGCAAAATGTATTAATACCACCCCAAAAAATTTAACGGATAAACATTTTATTGTATCATCCATGGAAGATAGATCTCAGTGGCCAAAGCAATCAAAGTTGATAATAGTGGCAGCAGAAGCAATTTTTTCATCAGTTGTACGTCAAAAACTTGACTTAAAAAGTTTTTTGCTGGTTTAAATTTTAAATATTAAAAATTGGTTTCATATATACTATTTTTTTATACAAATTTATTTTAAAAATAAATTTAAAATGTTAAACTTTTTCCTCACATCGGATTGAAGTTTTTCAAATTAATTTTTAACTACTTGTGAAGAAAACTTAAGAAATCTATTTTTGTTACGATAATTTTTATTTGTTTAATATAAATAAAACAAAAATAAAGAGTTGGTTTGATTATTAATTGAATTTATCCACCTGTGTAATTTTGGCCCGCGCTCGAATTGTATATATTCATATTCATGCTAATTCATGCCCTACTATATTCATGCTAATAAAAATATTATAAGTTATGTAAATTATCAATTATGAAGTCATTATATAACTCTGTCACTGTATTTTAAGTAAAATTAATTTATAATTTTATTACTTTCTAATCTTTCGAGATTTAAATCTCGCGCACCTGAAAGTAAATACTGATTATGATAATACTTTATATATGATTTTGTTAGTGTAAAACGACCTTGGTGAAATTGAACATTGCAACTGAATGCTATTTATTTAGTTGATTAAATTTATACCTCGTATTTGTTAATTAATTTTCTTACCTAGCAAATAAGTAATAACACATATATTGAAATATGATTACATACTCCAATAACCTATATTTTTAATACGCTCACTTGTTAAATATTTAATTTTGATATTAAAATAAATTAAATCTTTAACACATGCAATAAAAACAAATAATCAAACAAGCAAATTACATAAACATAACATTACCAAAACAAATTGTATAACAATGAATGAGTAATCTGTAAATAGATTTTTTTAAATACAAATATTGAAAATACAACTAAAACAATGAAATCAAATTTTTATCATAAACTCCCTTCCAACAGAACAAAATATGTGTTTGTCCGCGCTCGCTGGTTTCGTTAACGAGTCAGCAATCATTTTGTGGGTTGATATTTCTTTTATTTTGATTGTACCATGTTGATAACGTATGGCAATATGTTTCGTACTTGTTCTAAATGTGCCACCCTGTGTGAGATTGACAGCACTTTAATTTTCACAGAATAATGGTAGGTGCTTATAAAATCTCATAAAGTCTACTTTGAAAATTTTACTCATAAAAGCTAGTAGAATTTATAAGTTTGAATGAGAATTATCATGAATTGAAATTTCTTATTGAACCTTATAAAATAGTTATCAGTTTTAATGAGAAAATTCAATTTATCAAATTCTATGAGATTGAATGAGAAATTTCAGTGGACAAATGCAGAGTGTTTTCTCATAACTTTACAAGATAGTTCAATCAAAATATATCTTATACAGTCGAGAAAATGCATTTGTGTTCACTGTTCACTCTCATAAAAACTGATATTCTAACTATATTTATTTATTTATACATTTTTTTTCGCATAAACTCGAAGTTTATGACTGCCCTGTGGAAAAAATCTGATAAAAACTCATAAAAACTATGAGAAATAGAAGCTATGAGAAATCGCACTGCTTTTGTCCCTTGAAAAACCTTATAAAATGTCATAAAACCATTTTCTCATAAAAAGAACGAGGAAAGAAATCAGAATCTATAAGAAGTTGAAGTTAAAATTTGAAATTATGAGTTTTTATGACTTCTCATAAAACATTTGTTTTGCAATTCCTATGAGTTTTTATTAGAAAAGTTCAAGACAATCAAACATCAGTTTTTATAAAAATGAATCAGATAATTCAAGCAGTATTCTTATCAGTTTCTATAAGAATATTCCTTATAACTATTTATACGGAAATAATTTATATACGATTTTATTATGACAATTTTTATGTGTATTCATATGGAAAGTGTAGGAAAATCAAAAGTATTTAGGAGTTAAAAAAATGTTTTTAAAATTTTATATAACGTGGCAAGTTTTCTGATGATTTCATATATTTTAAAACTTGCCGCGTTATATAAAATTTTAAAAACATACTAAGGGAAAACTTACGAAATAAATTTCAATCAAATTTTTTCTTACATTTAATCAATTAATTGTTTTAGTTAATAGTTTACCGAGTTATTTACTTTGTAAATAGCTCGGTTCTTTAATGGGAATCATCACTTTTTAAAGAGCAACTATTATATGAAGTCTAGAGCTATTTACTTAGTAAATAGCTCGGTCCTTTCTTCCATATCATCACTTTTAAAGAAGCAACTATTATATGAAGTCTAGAGCTATTTACTTTGTAAATAGCTCGGTCTTTTCTCCCATATCATCACTTTTTAAGAAGCAACTATTATTATATGAAGTCTAGAGCTATTTACTTCGTAAATAGCCCGTCCTTACTCTCATATCATCACTTTTTAAGAAGGAACTGTGACATTAAGGATTTTCTCGAAAGCTCGGCCGTTTTTTACATTTATGTTTTTGGTCGGATATCATTCCTTTTTGAGAGGCTTAAATATACAAAACCGAAGGCTTCGCACAAAACGCTACGCGTTTTGTTACGCTTTGCTTAACAAAAAAGCATACGCTTCGCATAGTTTTAAGAAATTCTCCACCAAATGCAAAAAACCCATCTTTCTACCATGAATAGAAGTTAAAAGAGTAGTTTAAGGGGTTGTTTTCCCATTTTTTTAGGGAGTGGTGACGAAAAATTTTAAATTTTTCTAATAACCTTCTTAATTTGTGGCTATTAAGCGTCGAATGCAAAAAACCGCATCTTTCTAGCATGTATAGAAGAAAAAGGGTGGTTTTAGGGGTGCTTTTTCCATTTGGGAATGGTTGCGATGGGAAAATTTACTATTACAAAATAATCCTGTTAATTTAATCCTGTTCCACTTTGAAGAAAAAAAACCGATCTTTCTATCATGAATAGAAGTGAAAAGTCAGTTTTAGGGATGTTTTTCCCATTTTCGGGAGTTTGCAATGAAAAAATTGAAGTTTTCCGATTTTTCCCGTTGGTTTCAAGTAATTTCGCGTCGAATGCAAGTGTGTCAGTCAGTCAGCTTCATCTTCAGCTTTATAGTATATTAGACTTGGTTATAAGGACTTTACAAAATTTTTGCGGGCGAAGCTGTAACGGGTAATGCTAGTAATAAATAATAATTGATCAATGCAAAATATAATAAAAAAGTTAAAATGAGAATATAAATTAATGTTTACAAAATTAAAAAAAAAGACAACTGCACACAATGCCCACCCATCCAAGTACTGATTTTATCCAATGTCGCTTAACTTCAAACACTAGATGAAAACTGCTGTATTCAACAAGCCATTGCCATTACCATTCACTATGTTTTCTACATAGTTCTTTACTATGATATAGTATAATACAAATCAATATTTAAATAGCTAGTGTTATCCAACCAGATAGAACTCTATAATGCTAATTTGATTAAAACGAAAATTGTAAAAATGTTCTTTTTTCCGATACAAATTTCCAGTTTTCGCAATTTTCCAGTCGGTTTGGGTACTAGATCTACCCGTATGCTAAATATCTTATAACCTATGCTGCTTTAGTGTGGTGGCCAAAAGTTAAGCAGATTACTGCGTGCAAAAAGCTGTCCAGGATCCAGAGACTGGCCTGCTTGTGCATCACTGGATCCATGAGCAGTACACCTACAGCTGCCATGGAAGTCATACTGGGGCTGCCTCCGCTAAGCATTGTAGTAACAGCTAAAGCGAGATCCAGCGCCTATAGATTGTCTTGCAATAACTGGATTAATAAAAATCAGGTTGGACATCCATCCTACCTCAGGAAAGGAATCGTCTGGTATACAGATGGATCCAAAACTGATGAAGGGACCGGGGCGGGAATCTACGGTGAGAGACCAAAAGTAAACATAAGCCTCAACTTGGGGAAATATGCTACGGTCTTCCAAGCAGAAGTCTACGCCATACTGGCTTGCGTCCGTGAGAACCTACGTAGAGGCTACATAAACCAGAACGTATGTATTCTGTCGGACAGTCAAGCTGCTTTAAAAGCCTTGTCTGGAACTGAGGTCACCTCAAGGGCAGTCAAAGATTGTCTGGAGGAACTTCTGAAACTGGCAACACGGAACAATGTTAAATTGATCTGGGTGCCAGGTCATAGTGGTTTCGAAGGAAACGAAAAAGCGGATACCTTAGCAAAGAAGGGAGTCGGAATGCCATTCATAGGCCCAGAGCCTATTTTAGGAATTCCAAAGACTACATGTAAACAAGTGATCAACGATTGGTCAAATGCTAAACACCGTGATCACTGAGAAAAAGTACCGCGGTAAGAGCTCGGGAAGGTACTGCTTCAGAGTGCAACAAAGAGGGTATCTCTCGATGCACTGAGGTTGAACAGGATGCAACTGCAGAGGGTTACCGGGTTCATTACTGGGCATTATCCCATGCGGAAGCATCTGCACAAAACGGGACTCCATAACGGCTCCATTGTGTGCAGATTGTGTAGCGAGGAGGAAGAAATATCCAGCCACATAATCTTTGACTGCGAACCTCTGGGTTACAGCAGATACAGGATATTCGGTGCATCTCACCCTGAATATATGGACCTTCGGGAGGACCTGATAAGCAAGCTCCAGGCTATTGCCAACATATGGGAGAAGCGAGTCTCGTCAGACTGAGGTAGAAGGGGGAGCACAATGGACCATAGGGTCGAAGTGCAATAATTTTTACCCCGATATCAACCAATCAATCAATGCTAAATATCAACTTTACAGGATATCTGGAAGTAGCGTAGAATTTTGATATACACGGTTTTTTAAGGTGTATACCGCGAATTTTGCGTTTTTGAAGTGAAATAACTTTTTAGCGGTTAATTCGTTAACGATCAATGAAAAAAGCGGTTTCTTATAATTGCGTAAAGTATCGATAATTCGAAATTTCAATACTGTAGCTCTTTTTGTTCAGAAAATATTTCGTGGTCAAATAATGTTCTAATATTTCCTGTAGTAATAGCACTGTAGTGAGAAGTCCAAATGTGTCCATTAACTCGGCGAACTACCGTGCTCTAGATATATATATATATATATATATATATATATATATATATATATATATATATATATATTGGAACTGGGAGGTTATGGGTTCAAATTCCGACACCGGCAGTTTGTCAATTAGAAAAAAAATTAATGGGGCGTTGATTGACTAATCTGTCGGCGTATGGACAAGAAAGAAGTAACCGGCTATGCTTGTGAAGGTTTTCTGCAGTTTCCCTTCACGAACTCCAGATGAATATCGGCATAGTTCCTATCAAAGTCGGCTGCACACCTACCAATTGCTTGTCTGCATACCAATTTCTGATCCTCCACTCACATCATAAAAATGTAAAGTAAAAATTAATAAAGGTTGAAAAATAATGATGTGGGTGGCCTCTGTTATAGACCGTCATGTCTCAAAAACCCCATTATTATATATATATATATATATATATATACATATATATATATATATATATATATATATATATATATATATATATATATATATATATACATATATATATAACCTTCCTGGCCAGTGAAAAGTTACACATCTGCATCTGCCTCAGACGCTTGCTTGTCTGCGTTGCGTAGTGTGTTCTAAGGCATGCGCGTAGCTGTTACCTAATGTTTTGGTAGTTATGTAGCCACATCACCTTCCTGGCCAGTGAAAAGTTACACAAAATCTTCTCGCAAATGTTCGGGAAAACGTACGTGTCGTTCGGAACGCGTGGTTTGTGAAGTTTGTGTCAACTTGGAAATATCTTCAGGTGATGGTTCTGGTGAGTCGTCGTCGAAATCCATTTGTTTCGGTGAGTCGTCCTCTGGTTGTAGTATATATGCTGATTTTATTCGGTCTATGGATACGGTATAATCTTTGTTATTTTTGAGAATTATGAAAATTTTTTTGGTAGTTATGTAGCCACAATATATATATATATATATATATATATATATATATATATATATATATATATATATATATATATATATATATATATATATATATATATATATATATATATATATATATATATATATATATATATACTCCTTATAAAATTATCCATTTTATTAAATTTTTATCTTACTTATTACAATAATAAAAATTGTCAACACATGAGAAATGTTCTGAATTTGATACATAAACATATAGGTTATGATCAGTGTCGCCAGTCCGATTTCTTGAAAAACGGTAGATCTACCAAAATACAGCGGTAGATTCAAAAAGTGAAAATTCCAATTTAAATAGTTTGAAATAAATACTTTTATTCAGAATAATTAAAATTATATTACATTAGTATTTAATATATTATAGAATTTTTTTTCTTCAAATATTAAATAATATTAATTCTTTTTATTTGTCATATATTGCATTACTTATTGTTTAAAATCCCATTATAAAATAATACCTTAAAGTAATTACAGAACCATATTCTATTATTTCAAATAATGGAATATGTTCTGTAATGACTGATTTTGTATTTGCACGACTGGGGAGTTTTAAATTTATTATTATTATAAAAAATTGAAAAAAATGACACAAATTCAAAAATTTTTTTATTTATTCAAAAAAAAGGTAGATATACTAACAAAGATATACTAACAGTAGATCTACTGTTAAACGAGATATCTGGCAACACTGATTAAGAAGCAAAAGAAAGTGTGTTCTGGCCGAAACTGGCTGACTCTGATGCTCAGAACATCTTACTAAGATTTCTTACTTCTGAGTTCGGCTGAACACACACAAAGTGACATACAATACATACAGAACATACAATTACAAAGTGTCGCATAACTTAAATACTACTGTGTGTTTCAAAAATATAAAAAAAAACAATTTTTTTCTCTTCAACAATGCCAAACGGTGGTATACCTGTACAACCTGAACAACAAAGCACAATTATTGAACGCGTCAGCATTCGTGTTCCACCATTTTGGGCTGCGGATCCGACTATATGGTTCGCGCAACTGGAAGCTCAATTTGAATTAAACAATATAACTCAGGATAACACGAAATATAATTACGTTATAGCAATTCTGGAACCACGTTATGCCATGGAAATCAGAGACTTGATTGCGAATCCACCTGATACTGAACGATATGCTAAAGTCAAACAAGAACTAACCGAACGTTTAAGCGCTTCCCAGGAAGAAAAAACAAGACGTTTATTGGAACACGAAGTTACAGGCGATCGTAAGCCATCACAATTTCTACGAAATTTAAAAAATTTAGCGGGTGAAGAAGTACCTGTATCTTTAATTAAGTCTTTATGGTTAAGCCGTTTACCTCCAACAATCCGAGCTATTCTAGTAACTCAAACAGATTCGGATTTAGAAACAATAGCCAAAATGGCAGACGCAGTACAAGACGCCACAACAATTCCGCAAGTTTCTACAGTCCCTAACGAAAGTCATTTAAAGGAATTAATTAGTAAAATGACCAAGGAACTCAAACAAGAAGTAGCAGCGTTGACCCGTCGTTTAAATTCAAACGAAGATCACCAAATTGGTAGACCAAAACGAACGCGATCTAAAGCCGAACCAAAGAACAAGCCAGGACCAAACAAGGTGTCTGTTTTTATCATTCGCGTTTCGGTGAATTAGCAAAAAGATGTACCAAACCATGTACATTTTCAAAAAACCCAGAGGGCAGTCATTGAATGCGGCAGATGATCCTTGTCCTACCTCGCGCCGCATATTCATCACGGATCGCATAAGCAAGATTCAATTTTTGACCGACACAGGTTCCGACCTATGTGTTTTTCCGCGCAACCTAACAAAAGAAAAACGTACCAAATCAACATACGATCTTTTTGCTGCAAACGGATCAACCATTACATCATACGGGGACTAAAAACATTGCATTAGATTTAGGTTTGAGGCGCGCATTTACTTGGAATTTTGTAATCGCAGATGTACAAAAGCCCATAATTGGGGTAGATTTTCTTTCGTATTTCGCTTTACTGGTGGATGTACGAAACAAATGCTTGTTGGATACCATCACTCAGCTCAAAATAAAAGGACAATTATTAGGGCAAGACTACGAAAGCATCCGTACTATAAACGGAGTAGCCACAATCTACCACAATCTTTTAAACAAATACGTAAACATTGCACGACCATCCGGAAAACCCGTAGAGATAAAACACTCTACCCGGCATTATATTGAGACCACTCCAGGTCCACCAGTTGCGAGCAAACCCGATAAACTACCCGATAAACTGCGGCGCTTAACACCCGATAAACTAAAAATCGCAAAAAAGGAATTCGATACCTTACTTTCTTTGGACATCGTACGTCCATCGAAGAGTAGCTGGGCATCACCATTACACATGGTACCCAAAAAAGGGGAAGATTGGCGACCATGCGGTGACTGTCGTCGCTTAAATGAACTAACCATACCCGATCGCTACCCCGTGCCACACATTGAAGATTTTGCTCAAACTTTGCACAACCGAAAGATTTTCACAAAGTTGGATTTAGTAAGAGTTTATAATCAAATTCCAGTCAAACCCAAAGACATTCCGAAAACAGCTATTACAACGCCTTTCGGGCTATACGTATATGTTTTTATGTCTTATGGTTTGCGCAATGCTGCACAAACTTTTCAACGATTTATGGATGAAATCCTACGCGGATTAGACTTTTGATACGCCTACATAGACGATGTATTAATCGCATCAAAAGACGAAACCGAACATTTGGCACATTTAGAAACAGTGTTCAAAAGATTTCGCGAATACGGAATTGTAATAAATGTAACAAAATGCGTTTTCGGTACAAACAGCGTAGATTTCCTAGGATATAATGTATCAGACCGTGGTACCTCGACTTTAACATCCAAAATCGAAGCCATAAAAAAGTACACTTTGCCTAAAACAGCAAAACTATTAAGACAATTTTTAGGCATGGTAAATTTTTATAGAAGGTTCATATCGCGAGCAGCTCCTACTAGCTACAAGCTACAAGCTCCTCTAAATGAGCTTCTTAAAGGAAACATTAAACGTAATGCACCAGTCCCTTGGACACAGGAGACAGAATTAGCCTTTCACAAGTGCAAAGAAGAGTTGTCGCGAACAACCTTGTTCGCACATCCGATACCCGGAGCAACGCTAGCCGTCATCCGGCCATACAGTAGGTGCGGCACACCAACAACAAATCGGAGAAAATTGGCAACCGCTAGCCTTTTTC
The DNA here is from genome assembly GCA_963920215.1 of Nineta flava. Lineage (NCBI taxonomy): Eukaryota > Metazoa > Arthropoda > Insecta > Neuroptera > Chrysopidae > Nineta > Nineta flava. The sequence continues at coordinate 64,093,816 of OY986040.1, forward strand.
TCTAAAAAATTTTCTCCCACGCAAACAAAATATAATCCTTATGACAGAGAACTGTTAGCCATCTCTTTAGCTATTAAACATTTTCGCCATATGGTAGAGGGGAGGAATTTCGTGATCTACACGAAAAATTTCCAACAAAAATTAGATAAGTGTTCACCTAGGCAGTTCAGGCACTTGGACTTCATAAGCCAATTTTCGACGGACATACGTCACGTTATCGGGAAAGAAAACGTTGTAGCAGATGCGTTATCACGCGTCGAAGCACTAGAAAAATCAGTAGATTATGAAGCCCTAGCACATTCTCAAATTAACGACGAAGAGCTAAAATTTTCGTTTTGGTTCGAGAAATTTCGAACCAAATCGGGTCTCGTAATTCGGTAAAGTTCAGTTGCCCGAAACAGGAATATCTGTATATTGTGACATTTCCACAAAGCGCGCTCGCCCGTTCGTTACGCAACAATTCAGAAAAATCCTTTTCAATTCCATACATCAGCTATCGCACTCTGGAATTAGAAACAACGTTTTGCTGATACCACAAAAATTTGTATGGCCCTCAATAAAGAAAGACTGTAGACTATGGGCTCGCACATGTATAGAATGCCAGAGATCCAAAATCTCGAGGCATGTTTCAACTCCAATAGGTTAATTCACACTACCATGTGCAAGATTCTAACATATCCATATGGATTTAGTTGGCCCTTTGCCACCGTTACGTGGGTATAAATATCTTTTAACATGCGTAGACAGATTTACCCGGTAGCCTGAAGTAATTCCACTGGAAAACATTGAGGCCGTAACAGTCACTGAAGCATTTCTAGCAAATTGGTTCGCCAATTTGAATCAGTAATGTTCGCTGAATTAAATAAAATCTTGGGAACGACCCATTTTAAAACTACAGCCTATCATCCAGCAGCAAATGGGCTCGTCGAAAGACTTCATCGACAATTAAAAACCACACTTAAATGTCATACCAACGAACACTGGACAGAAGCATTGCCCTTTCTTCTATTAGGTATACGAAATGCATGGAGGGACGACATAAGTCAACCACTGTAGAACTCGTATATGGGGAATCTTTGAGACTACCAGGGGAATTTTTCACCCCACGCAACAACGAAATTAGCACATCCGATTTCGTCAAAAATCTAAAAAGTCGAATAAAAGAATTGCATCCCAAGTGCGGGTCTCAACATGATACACAACGAAAAATTTTCGTTTTTAAAGAACTAGCTACGTCAACTCATGTAATGGTTCGCATCGATTCGCCAAAAGCACCTCTACAGCAGCCGTATGAGGGACCATTTCAAGTATAAAAAAAAGCCGGAAAATTTTTCATAATTATCAAAAATAACAAAGAATATACCGTATCCATAGACCGAATAAAACCAGCATATATACTTCAAGCAGAGAACGACTCACCGAAACAAATGGATTTCGACAACGACTCACCAGAACCATCACCTGAAGATATTTCAAAGTTGACACAAACTTCACAAACCACGCGTTCCGAACGGCACGTACGTTTTCCCGAACATTTGCGAGAAGATTTTGTGTAACTTTTCACTGGCTTCATCACTGGCCAGGGGGGTGATGTGGCTACATAACTACCAAAACATTAGGTAACAGCTACGCGCATGCCTTAGAACACACTACGCAACGCAGACAAGCAAGCGTCTGAGGCAGATGCAAACGAGTAGTCAACTCGCACAGTCGCTCAGCTATCCTGAAATAAAATACTTTGTACAATACAATACACGTGCTATATTTAATACCTTGTAACTAATTTATATTTGCATTAATAAATAATATTTAATAAGTGTATAGTTAATTTCATTAACGCAAGACTCCCACAATATATACATATAAATATATATATAAATTGGTTTATTTTCAAAAAATGTAAATATTTGATCAATATATATAAAAATATATATATATATATATATATATATATATATATATATATATATATATAAATTCATTTATTTTCAAAAAATTTAACAATTTTATATATATAAATATATACAGACTGTGTTGGATAGCGTTTCCTACAGTAAATCAATGTTAAATATTTTTTATTACTAACTGTCCGTCTGGCACTATGAAGTCAGTCAGTACACATATAAATAAAGTCAGTTAGTTATCTCACAGCTATACTGTATGTGTATGGTTGTTTGCTTGTCATTAAAGAGTGGGGATGTTGTGATGCATACTAAAGTTTACTTTCGTCACATGTGTACTGCCTGAGTTCATACAGTACCAGACGGACAGCTAGTAATAAATAATATTTAACATTGATTTACTATAGGAAAAGCTGTCCAACACAGTATGTATTTACATATATATATATATATATATATATATATATATATATATATATAAATTCATTTATTTTCAAAAAATTTAACAATTATATTATGTATATATATATATATATATATATATATATATATATATATATATATATATATATATATATGTATGCATATATATATAGACAAAACTGTCCCATCACTAATTACCAGTATTACGCTAACGAACGTACATCTCTCTACTTGAGATTCACTGATGTCATAGTTACAAAGTATTGTGTATCGCTCCGCCAATTAATAATTGGTTCTTATTATTTATATTTTTTTAAATATATTAATTTTAATAAGTATAATTAATAAGTAAATATTTAATTGGTTGACTGATATTTTGATTGAAACGGTAATGATTACGTAGTATGGTGTGCTACGATTGTGCAAGTAGTTATTGTGATACAAATCATTGTATTGTTCTCACATTAATGTTGGTTGGTATGGTGTACTAAAATTAGTTAATTAAACATAGTTTAATAATAATAATAAAAGATTAAAATCATAGAAGTAAATTAACCAAGTTCGTCAATGAGGAAGAGATGTCTACAATTAAAACCGTTTTATTAAATGAATTAATCTTGTAAATATTTTTTAAACTCTTAAATACTTTTGATTGTCCTACACTTTCCATATGAATACACATAAGAATTGTCATAATAAAATCGTATATAAATAATTTCCGTATAAATAGTTATAAGGAGTATTCTTATAGAAACTGAGAAGAATACTGCTTGAATTATCTGATTCATTTTTACAAAAACTGATGTTTGATTGTCTTGAACTTTCCTTATAAAAACTCATAGGAACTGCAAAACAAATGTTTTATGAGAAGTCATAAAAACTTATAATTTTAATAACTTTACATAACTTCAAATTTTAACTTCAACTTCTTATAGATCAGAGGTGGACAAGAGTTGACTCGGCCAAGCTCTGAGTGACAGGTAGGGAAGAGAGATAGTGTTAATACAGGGTAACCTACCAATTATTAATATTTTCTTTTTTTAATTAAAACATTTTCTGAAAAAATATAATAATACCAAATCTTTTTTATGGTCACTATTATACAAAGTAAATAATACATACAATCATTCAATACATACTCTGGAATTTTGGGCTGGTAATTTGGGTCATAAAATGTACCTTTTTAGTATATATCATATTTGTGTATGAATAAAATAAAAATATATAAAAAATATATATAAATCTTTTGAACCTTTAAGTTTACCGCTGGACCATTATAATAAAAGAGGGAAATTTTTGCAAAGGATAATTTAAATAGAATTATAGTTTTGGAAATTCCAAATAATTTGTCTAAATATTTTACTATTCATATCCGAGAACTAATAAAGAATTATTTACCTGATTTAATTATTTTTTCTTCGTATGGAGTATGCTCAGTATAGTGTCATGGGAATTTGATGAATTAAGTTAAATTTTACATAAAGTGGGAATTTGAGTTGTTCGAGTTAGTCTACTTTGAATTGAAAAAGTTAAAAGTACTATTTGTAGTAGTGGAAATTATTTTTCGCATAATTTGCTTTTCAAAAAAAATAAAAGTAATAAATTATTGAATAAATTATTGGGCAGTAATCGGTAGGGACAACCTGTATTGAAACATCGTTCCGTCTTGCTTCAAAACATACCTTCTTTACTTACTCTCACCCAGCTTATGGAGAGCCCGCAAGGCTCAGACGAGCTGTCTGCGCCCACCTCTGTTATAGATTCTGATTTTTTTCCTCATTCTTTTTATGAGAAAATGGTTTTATGACATTTAAGTTTTTTCAAGGGACATAGCTTCTATTTCTCATAGTTTTTATGAGTTTTTATCAGATTATTTCCACAGAGGTCATAAAATTCGAGTTTATGCGAAAAAAAATTGTATAAATAAATAAATATAGTTATAGTTTTTTATATCAGTTTTTATGAGAAAACATATTTTAGCAAATTCTATAAGATATACTGAGAAATTACAGTGAACACAAATTCGGACCATTTTCTCATAAAAATGTTTGATTTTATAAGACTGTATAAGATATATTTTGATTGAACTATCTAGTAAAGCTATGAGAAAACACTCTGCATTTGTCCACTGAAATTTTTCATTCAATTTCATAGAATTTGATAAATTGAATTTTCTCATAAAAACTGATAACTATTTTATAAGATTCAATAAGAAATTTCAATTCATGATAATTCTCATTCAAACTTATAAATTCTACCAACTTTTATGAGTAAAATTTTCAAAGTAGATTCACTATAGGAAAAGCTGTCCGACACACACTGTATGTAGAGTATATAATTTACCTTCATGGTTCATTCGTTTGAATCTGTTTGTATAAAAAGAGCTACTCTGTTTTAACAAAAGAAATCTATAGCGGTAGTGCGAAAGGCTGAGTTTAAGGGGTTTTTTGCCTTCGCAGTATTATTATCGAAAAATCAGAGCCGATTTGACCCCAAAATTTATTTATTTAGGGAATTATAAGGTAATAAGTTTTCGCTTTTTGTTAAGAAATATAACGTGGCAATATAAATTTTATAACGTGGCAAGTTTTAAAATTTTTAAAACAAAAGAAGGAAGAAAGAACTTGCAAGTTATAAAATTTTAAAATTTACCCCTTATTAATTTTTTTGGTAAATAGTTCACCGTGCTATTTGTTGCTCTTTAATGGGATATCATCACTTTTTAAGGAGCAACTATTATCCGATCAAAAACATAAATGTAAAAAAGCGATACTTCATATAATAGTTGCTCCTTAAAAAGTGAGGATATCCCAATTAAAGAGCCGAGCTATTAATAAAGTTAAAACTAAAATGTAAGAATATAAGTGCAAAGTAAAATGAAAAAAAAAAATTGGTTGAAATTTATTTCGTAAGTTTTCTTTACTATGTTTTTAAAATTTTATAATTTAAAATTTTATAGCGAGGCAAGTGATTTTTTTTGATGATTTCAATATTTCAAATATTTTAAAACTTGGATTAAGAACGACATCACTTTACTTATTGTGTTTCACTCATCAAGCTCTTTCATTTGATACCCATATCATAGAGGTTAATGTGGAAATTGCAAATATCCATTTCCGGTAGCCGCCTTATTGGATTTAGAATGACGTCATTTTATTTATTGTGTTTTGCTCATCAAGCCCTTTCATTTGATATCCATATCATAGTGGTTAATGTGGAAATTGTAAACATCCATTTTCGGCGGCCGCCATATTGGATTTAGAATAACGTCACTTTATATACTGTGTTTTGTTCATCAAGCCTTTTTATTTGATACCTATATCATAGGGGTTAATATGGAAATTATAAAATGCCATTTTCGGCGGCCGCCATATTGGATTTAGAATAACGTCACTTTATATACTGTGTTTCGCTCATCAAGTCCTTTCATTTGATACCCATATTATAGGAGTTTATGTGGAAATTATAAATTTCCATTTGCTGCTGCCGCCATATTGGATTTAGAATGACGTCATTTTACTTATTGTGTTTTGCTCATCAAGCCAGTTTATTTGATACCCATATCATAGGGGTTAATGTGGAAATTTTAAACCGCCATTTGCGGCGGCCGCCATATTCGATTTAAGATGACATCTAAATAAATTTGAGTCGACGCAAAAAAACCACTATCGAAATGGAAGAGGAGTGGAATTGATTGTCGGTTAAAAGTAAAAATTTCCCATTAACGAATTTGACCTTTTTTGTTCTAGAACGCACACACAAAAAATAGCTGTTTAGTCGGGACTAAACTTAATATACCATGTATATTTACATATACTGGGAATAAAAAGGTAATTTTTGGTGTTCTTCCCCATTTTCTGAGTTGTTTCGTTTAAAAAATTAAAGTTTTTCAATTTTTCCTATAAATTTCAAGTTAAAACAGGTTGAATGCAAAAAAACCGATCCAAATTTTTTTGATAAATTTCAAAAAATTTCTTTGTTGAAAAATTTTAACAATTAGTGTTATCTGAACCAATCAACGTACAGCATTTGTATTTCATGTAAGATCGGTTTTCATATATATATATACAATTAGTGTTATCTTAACCAATCAACGTACAGCATTTGTATGTCACATAAGATCGGTTTCCATATATATATTTCAGAAAACATAACAAATATACAAACACAAAATATAAAATATCTCTCTTAATATTAGAACAATCGAAAAATACGTAAGGAATAAAGTTGTAGGAAATCAAGTTTGTTACAATTCATCACCTTATCATTTTTGCCCAAGTGTAATGTGAACACAGATATTAAGGAATTTATTTTTCAATCTTAAACCGTCAATATTTCTGTAAATATTAGTTTAACAGAAAAAATAATTAGAAACAAAATTATAGTTAGACTTTATGTTTACAACTTTAATTCTTATAAATTTTTCGAATATTAAGGTAGATATTTTATATTTAGTGTCTACCCTTCCCTCTATATTTGAATAAATGTACTCAAATTAAGGCAAACTAAATAATGGATGGAAATTTTTATTTAAATTATTCAAAGAACATAAAATAACATATTCGATAGAATAGAATAGAATAAGTATATTTTATCATCAATATTTTACATAACTTGTAGTACAATACATCTTAAAGTATAGTTCCTAGCCTATGCTTTACGTATAATATATCATCTTATTAAATTATATACATCGAGATTATAGAATCGTTTTAACTTCGTTTAGAAATGGGAAAAAATTTAATACAAAAACCATTGACATAAAACTTAACCTAAATTGGATGAATAAGCCATCCTTAAAACTAAACTTAAATAAAAAACAACAGTATTAGTTGTAATCGAGATCATGTGGCAAGCGGAATCTTTTCCCGAAGAGCAACGTATTCGGGTCAAATTGACCCAATACGTTGATTTCCGGGAAAGGATTTTCGCGGGAAGATTGGAAAAAGGATTTGGAGGTAGTTTGGATAAATTTACGGATAGTAGGATCAGTTTCAACATGGAGAGCTTCAGACGGAAATCTTAGGGGTTTTTTCAAAATCGTCCGAAGACAACGATTTTGAAATCTTTTCATTTTCGCAAGGTGCGAGGGAGCAACGTTTGACCATATTGGGGCTGCGTACGTGAGTACGGGCCGGATACATGACTTGTAAAGTCGATGTTTTAAGCGTTCGTCCAGCTTGCTCTTGGTGTTGAGTAACGGGTATAGTCCAGAAAAGGATGCGTTTCCAAGGGCAAGACGCCTTTTGGCGGCTTGTGCCCAATTCCACTGCCTGTGAAGAGTTATTCCTAGATATTCAACACTTTGAGTTTGTCGGATTTCAGTGTTAAACATCTTCAATTCAAGTGGGTAGGAGGAAAATTTATTCCTCCTAGTAAACAAAACGGACTGAGTCTTCGTGGGATTTATCTTGATTTTCCATAGCCTGGATAGATGGGATTGGAGACAACTCGAAATAGCTTTCGGTTGCCAAAAAGAGCAATAGATTGCCGTATCGTTGGTGAAGAGGGCGGCTTCAGTAGCTGGATCCTTCGGGATATCATTGATATAATATAAAAAGAGCCGGGGTCCAAGCAAGGACCCTTGAGGGACACCAGCTTTGACACGGTATTGGTTCAATTTACTTTGTTGGATATGAATTTGGGATTTTCTGTTTGATAAATATGAAATCAGGAATTTCAGGATAGAGGTTGGTATATCGAGTTTGGATAGTTTATGGATAAGTCCATCATGCCAAACCGTATCGAAGGCTTTTTCGATGTCCAAGAAGACCATTCCTGTGGATTTTTTCCAGTTAAATCCGGTAGCAATGTGGTCAGTGAGCAAATAAGCTGTCTATGGATATCTTCATGCGACTGCAGCCGGTTCAAAACTATTTTCTCCATGACCTTGCTGAGAGATGGCAGCAAACTGATAGGTCGGTAGCTTAAGTTACTTCCCCGGCTTCGGAAGCGCTAAATCTTTAGCGGATTTCTAGAGATCAGGAAAATAACCAAGTCCCAGGCACGCAGTATAGATATAACTGAGCTGCACTACCGTCTTTCGAGGAAGATAGCGGAGCACAACATTAGTTACACCATCATCACCAGGAGCCTTCCTACACTTAAGTTTCCTTAAGATGTTTGAAACCTCATGGGGTGATACGAGTTCGACATCCATGGGGTTAATGATGGAAGAACGAACATTTTCCAAGGATTCGGACACCAGGCGGGCCGTTTCTTCGTCGTGATATTCGTCGCCATCAGTTAAGCTGTGCGCCTTAGAGAAGGTGTCAGCAAGAAGTTGGACTTTGTCAGAATCTGAGTAAAGGTACCCATTTTCTGATGAGAGAAAGGGCAGTCTGTTGGAACGTTTACGCAAACACATTGCAATTTTCCATATATTGTTGTTACGAGTGGTCAGAGCTGAAATCCTCTCGTCCCACATTTCATCTCTGGTGCGCGTGACTTTTACTCGAATATTAGCTGATATTCGCTTCATGGCGCCATGAAGCTCCAGCAGCCTAACTCTTTGCCAAAATTTGCGTAGTTTGATCCGAGTCCGTATTAGTCGTAGTGTGTCATCATCTAAGTTAAGTCGATAGTCGAAGGTTCTGTCTTTCCTAAGAATAGATTTTTCGGTAGCAATTACGATGTTTCTCGTGAGCTTACTAACCTCCAAGTCTATTTGGTTAACGGCCTTGATCTGTGGAGTGATCAAAGTTTCGACGTTGAGATACTCTTTGAAAAGTTTCCAGTCTGCCTTCTCACAGCTCAACTGGGTTTGCAATATTGCAGCGCCCCTCATTTCACCCAAAGTGAAACTGATGGGGGTAGTGGTCGCTTTGCAGATCCAAGTGAACATTTAGATCCGACATGAGGTCGCAATTCTTTAATGATGCTAAGTCGAAAGTCGACGGTTTGCGGCGGGCGCCGAGCAGCGTCTGAATAGTAGGTGGGTTCCTCCGGATATGAAACAAGTTACGTTTGAGAGAATGCGCAAAGAGGACGCTTCCGTTGGAATTGTTAGACATACAGTTCCAAGATATGAGACGCGCATTAAAATCGCTCATGATCATGACGCGATCATGAGTTCTCATAATACGATCAATATCCGTTCCCTGTAAGAGTCTATTTGGAGGGTTATATAAAGATGTAACTTTAAAGTTACCACAATTGGCCGAGATAAGAATACAGATGGCTTCAAGGCTGCCGTCTTCAGGAGGCAATAAAGAATGTTTGACGTCGTGTCGAACAAGAAGGGCGACCCCACCGCCATTTCTGGTGGCTCGATCGCCGCGGTAGGTATAGAATCCAGGGATTCTAAATTTCTTATCCGGCTTTAACCATGTTTCGCTGATGGGCAACATGGATCTGCTGCTGTTGGAGGAATGAGTGAAGCTCGGGATGTTTGTGCAGGAGACTTTGGGAGTTCCATTGCAAAAATCGGATTTGGGACCTAGAATTTGAAGGATGGAATGCCATTTTCGAATAAATGAGCAGTCATCTGGAAAAACTTGAGAAGTTTTTCGGAATTCGATGTGCAAGATTTCCATGCAACTTCCACGTCGATCCTGAGTTTCAGGAGTTCCATGAAGTCGAGTTCAGGTTTTGGACTTTCACCCTTCTTCAATGGAGACGGAGAGAGTGGAGAGTCTAGGATGGACTCAAAAAATGGGTTGGTTGGAGAAAGGGGGGCAGTGGACAGGATCTCAATTACCTCATTTGCTGATGGCTTCCTGGTTGTCCACGGATTCACTTTTGGAGGTGGTGCTGGAACAAACTTCGTCCTTGGTGCTGGTGCTGGAGTCATCCGCTGCGCTGTGAGGCCTCTGCTAGGGACGTTGCCGTCTGTTGCGTAACGGAGGGCCGGAAAATCCCTGGAATGATGGTGGTGGGCGACGTTGCGCCTCGCTCCTGCTACTCGGGATGCCGTTGCTGCCACGTAATTCTTGAGTGCTGGACACTCCATGGAACCGACCGGATGCGCAGTGCCACAATTGCAGCACTTCGCCGGCTCCGACCGCGGGACTGCACATTCCCGTGAAGTGTGATTTTCACCACACTTCACGCAACGCACAAGTCCGCGACAGTTCCGTGAACCGTGGTTGTAGAGCTGGCATCGGTAGCACTGAACTGCACCTCGTTTATTTACGTACCTTTCGACATTCACAGGTACCCCACCGATCCATTTAATCTTGAGGACGCTTTGCGCTTGCGTCCCCTTGGTGAATTGAACCAGACGCGATACGCGAATGGTTTCCTCACCTGTTCGGCTGAACTTTAGGACCTTATTGGGCTCAAGCCCGATGTACTTTAAAGCTTCAGCCACCAAATCGTCTGAATGGTGGCGCATGGGACCATGGATTACGAATTTTGGTTCGTAATCACCCTTGGTGCCATAAAAATGTTGGGGCATCTGCAAGGATTCAAATCGTTCCTTGCACTTCGTGTAATCTTGGTCCGTTTCGCAGTGGACACTTATAGTTTTAGGTCCAAACGTGAACCGGACGCTACTTCTAGCTGCCGCTTTTAAGAAGCTGGTGAGGCCCATATGTACAACTATGGGCGATGGTTTTTTAGGCTTCGAGTTCATTTAAGTTGCTGACGCAGCTTGATCGTAGATGTCGATCAAGGTATCAAACCTGTTCGATATTTGTATCGCTGGTTTTTTCGAAGAGGTGCTATCCACCCTCCCTAGTCGTCGTTTTCGGTCGTTCTTCACCTCCTGGAAGTTTTCTTCCATTGGTTCTGTTGGTGTTGTTGATGTGGCTGGCGTCGATGGTGATGATGATGATGTTGTCGGGGCTGGAGCTGCTTGGCGCATCTTCGGCCGAGAGACCACCGCCTGCTTGGCGTTGGTAGGCATAACTAAACTTTTCTCCAATCTATATAACAGAAAAAAAACACATTAGTTGATTAAATATAAAATATATAATATGCCTGGGTTATAAAATAAAAGTATTCAATGACTGTAAGAAAATGACAATCAGGAAATATATTTTATTTTAAGTAAAAGAAAAATTTGTATTCAATCCTCCTACAAAATCCCCAGCAATAAAATCTATTTTAAACAGATTCTATTGTCAAGTGTTATTTTATAGAGAACAAAGGACAAAAATTCCTTCCTCACTACGTTATTTTTGAATTTTTAGAACTCAGCATGCATCCAAAATAAAGTATTATCAATAGATTCAATGAAGTGTAAATATATTGTAAGATGATAGCAGGTTAGAATTCTCAGTTAAAATTTGAGAAAAATTGTTTCGATACAGCGATGTTCACAGTGTCAACATCTGACATCGAATTTTGACATATTCGATACTCAAAATCTATTGCCTGTATGTGATCAAACTACCATGTAGAAAACACTTTTGTTTTTTCCCATTTTTGCGGATATTGCGTTGGGAAATGTGAATTTTTTCGATCTACAAAGTTTTGAGATATCCCACGTCGAATGCAAAAACTCACATCCTAATAAAATGTCTGGAAATGATACTTAAACACATAAATTTAATTTTTGATTTTCCATATGTTCCGTTGGGAAAATTAAATTTTCCCAAAATTTCTTATTTAAAGTATCAAAAATTCCGCGTCGAATTCAAAAAACCGCACCTTTCTAGCATTTCTGGAAGTGGAGCAAAGTTTTAAAAAATCGTGCACAAATCTCACAAGTGGTGTGGTCTACATTTTAGTATAAATATAAAATATACGGACCAATTATAGAGCAGCAATATTTCATATGTTAATTTTATCAAAACAAACATGCAAAAATTTTCCATTTCCCGATATAAATTTTGTGGTTTGATAATTTTCCTTTCGGTTTTGGCACTATATCTAACTAGAAGCCAAATATCAACTTTTAAAACGGGTCGAGTTTTCGCGGAGATACTTCATATCTAGACAACGGTAGTGCGACAGGCCGAGTTTAAGGGGTTTTTTTGCCTTCGCACTTGCAGTATATTATTACTACACGTTAAATCAGAGCAGATTTGACCCCGAAATATCTTCTGAACGAAACGAGCAATAGGGATGATTTTTCGAATATAAGCTATTTAGGGAATTATAAGACACTGTTTTTTCAACCACCGTTAAGAAATAAACAGTTATGGTCTATGGACTTATGGTCTAGGCCCTGGAATTATGATTATGTTCCCAAAAATTGTGAGCGTTCTCGCTATTTTCCGTTTTTTGAACGCGAATAACTGTTTAACCGTTTATTTCTTAACGGTGATTGAAAAAACAGTGTCTTATAATTCCCTAAATAGCTTATATTCGAAAAATCATCCCTATTGCTCGTTTCGTTCAGAAGATATTTCGGGGTCAAATATATATATTTTATACAAAGCATATTAATTATTTTAAAAAAATCTTCTGTTTCAAACTTAGAGAGGTAGGAAGAGAGATAGAGTAAATACAGGGTACCTACCAATTATTATTTTCTTTTTTTAATTAAAATATTTTCTGAAAAAAATATAATATTACCACCCCTTTTTTAAGGTCACTATCTATTATAATTATACAAAGTATACACTATTGACTATACAATACATTGAATACATACTCTGGAATTTTGGGCATAAAATGTACCTTTTTAATATATTTGTGTATGAATAAAATATAAATCTTTTAATCTTTTACGTTTACCGCTTGACAATTGTAAATCGCTTGTAAATTTTTTGATGGTTTAGCTTTAGTTTAGATTTTAGAATTTGGTTTTTGGAAATTCCGAATAATTTGCCAAAAGTATTCATATCGGAGAACTAATAAACAATTATATACCTGATTTAATTATGTTTTCTTAGTAGAGGGTATAGTGTCATGGGAATTTGATGACACTGGATACAATAAACATGCCAATGATAAAGCTGGGTAGGTGGGGGTTAATTTGTTACTAATTTCTAAATGGTTAAATTTTACATAAAGTGGGAATTTTATGATAGCTTACTCAACCTGACTGAGTTGTTTTGATTTAGTCTACTTTGAATTAAAAAAGTGAAAAGTACTATTCGTGCTATTGAAAATTAGTTTTCGCATAATTTCTTTTCTCAAAAAAAATAAAAGTAGTGATTTTAATAATAGAAAATACATCGCAAGCAGTCTTGGATAAGTTCAACACTGGAGATGCGGCGGCGTCTGCGAAGAAAAGGAGGATATTTTTTGGCATCAACGAGTGGGAGCATCGTTTTAGTATATTTAACAAAACTGATAAATAGGTAATTGCCTATTTTGTGGTAAAACGTTTATATGTTTAGAAAGAAGTAATTTCCAACGTCATAATACCGCGAATCATTCTGCCGAGTTTAATAAATTCGAAATAGGGACAGCAGAACACGATCGCGTAATTGCTGTTTTTAAAAATAATTATTTTGAATCATCGTCCACCAAAATATTATATATTAATAATGATGCATTGGTAAGGACAACCTGTATTGAAACATCGTTCCGTCTTACTTTAAAACATACCTTGCTTACTTACTCTCACTTTCTTATGGGGAGCGCCGTGGCTCCGGAGAGCCGTCTACGTCCACCTCTGTTATAAGACATAAGTTCAATAATTGTCGGTCATATAACAATTGAACGAGGGCTAAACTGAAAATGAAAAGAACGCGAAGACATTTTTACCATCAATTGAAGGAGGAACGTTTAATACTACGGACCTTGCCAAAAATAAAACAAAAAATTTGTCAAAAAGTACTTAAAAAATTTACTAAAGTAGCTAATGTAATATGTGCACTAAATATTAGCTTATTAAGGGTGCATTCGTCTTGGACGCTCACACGCTTTTAGCGTGCTCTATCGTCGTTTTCAGCGTTCGACTTTGCGCTGTGAGTGTCAAAAAATTACTCTTGCGGCTGAGTTCATGAGGTAGATCTCGCGCTCACAGACGCTTACTCCACAGAGATAGGGCAGCAAAAGCGTGAGTGCCAAATCTTACTATTTATCAAAACGAATGCTACGTGAGCGTAAGCTAACCAAACTTTTGTCATATTTATTAAAGTACTTAAAATTAAAATTGTTTACAAATCAGTAAAATTGGCTAACTATTTACCCAGATTATTTTCGATCGATTTAAATGATTCAGAATCTGATAAAACGTATCCTATTTTTGTTACTTCCGACGAAATAAAACGTCGCCATGTTGATACAAACTAACGCTCACAACGTCCATAACGAACGATATTTTCTGATCGATTCTAAGCGTTCGTAGGCTAACATGAACACCAATAATTATAAGCGTATAAGCGTAAGCGCTCAAAGCGTGTGAGCGTCCAAGACGAATGCACCCTAAATGTTTGTAGTTTACGAAATAAAAAGCTCAATTCATTTATGCAAAATTTAATAAAGGAAAAATGCCGAATTTTGTCGGTTTAACTAAGCATTGGCTGAAAAATATTGAAATTAAAGCCTGTAAAATAAATAATTAAGATATGACTTTTAGGAATTAAATTTCGATAGGATCTTTCAATGTTGTGCTATTGAGATCTTTTTTCAGAACCAACTCTAATAATTCTTTGTGTGTATAGATTTCTATTGGCTGAATTGGCGGAGTCACTAGCTCCATATCTAGTTTAATAGATTATATTATTACCAATCTGGATAATTATAGTGTAAATGTTATTCTCTGTCCTCTTTCTGACCATTAGTGGATAAATTTTTCCTGCACAACAATAAACAAAATGTTGTAAAATATGACGTTGTTAATATCCGACATACAGACTATGATCAGAGATTAGTAGAGAGATCGCTCACGCAATGCTAACAGATGGGACCATTTTCGAGCGCTGAAAAAGAACGGCCAAAATTGGAAGTATGTTGCCATTGCTAGTCGCACCCGAAAGGATTTTACATGAGAGCTTCTCTTTCTACTAGCAACCAATCAAGGCGCTTGTTGTCAGTATTTCTCTGTTACTCTAATATATTGTACGCATAAGAGGGCTCTTGTCATTCTTACCATGTGTAGGAAAGAAGCTATTGGCAACATATAAGAAATATACATAAGAGGAATCGAGACAGTCTTATGCGATATTTTCAATATATTGCCAAACGTCTTGTAATTTTTGGCATAAGAGTGTCTTTTTCCTTAAACGGCAACATATACAAAATAAACTGTCGCGGTGTCTTGGCTCTCTTTATACCTCAAAGGAGCGCTGCCCGAACCTGCAAATGATTCCGATACTCGACAAAAACAAAACAAAAAATATATTAGTAAAAGGTTTTACTAAATATTGCATAATTGAAATGACACGCACGTTTTTTTTTTTTTAAAAAAAAAAGCAAATTAAATTAAATTAAACAAAATTTTTACGAAAAAAAAAACCTGGTTTTATTGCTTTTAAAAATTATTAGAATTCAATTTGCTTTTCAACAATTTTTTTAATTTTTCAACACAATGTCAAACTTTGAATTACTTGTACAAATGCCAACTTTAACTTAATCTTTAACTAGATCTGAATTGAACAATAGTTAATTATATACTTTTAACCGAATCAAACAACAGTCGATTTTGAAACTGATTTGAATCAACACTGGTCACCGGTTTATATACCCGACAAAGATCTTTCGAGAACATGGTTGTTTTTTTTGTATAAATATTTTTTTTGACAATATATCTTCGCATGGAGGCTTCTAGAATATTTTAGTTTATCAACAACCATGGACGTAATCGGGGTGTTCAGATTATTTATAAAATTAATTAAAAATTATAATACCTTTCCAAGTTTTGAACCATAAGTACACCCCGCTTTGTTGATATTTAACTACCGACTTAATGAACGCGGCCAGTGTGAATTCAAAATCTATAAATTTTACATACATAAGCTTGCTTATTCTGTTTACTTAATCTTGTTTTTACAAAAATATTTATTTGTGATGCTATTTATGTTATTAAAACATTCAATTTAGAGTTTTGATTTTTTTATTGAATTATATCTAATAATTTTTTCCAATTTTTTTATTAAAAAAAAGAAAAACTTTAAATCAACTATTAGTTTCTATTCAATTTTCGACTAAAAAAAAAACTTAGTTTAAGAAAAAAATAAATCGAACTACATTATTGTCTTTTTGTATTTTTCGCAACATCTTACTTAATATTCTTCTATTTCATAATTAAAATGTGTGTTGGATCCAGAAAAATTATTCTCAATAATTTTCATTACAACAAACATAAGAGGAACAGAGACAGTCTTAGGCGATATTTTCCAGTCTTAGGCGATATGTTACCAAACGTCATGAAATATATATAAGAGAAAAAGAGACATTCTTATGTGACATTTTCTATATGTTGTTAACAATTTTTTTCATAACTTTTTTTAAACCAATTTTTTAATTTAATTATTTCATTAGTAATATATCTTTCTTTTTTTTATGAACGATTTTTTTTAATACAATTTTTTAAATTCCTGTAATTGTAATAATATATTGTCTTTTTTTCAAATAAAATCAAAAACAAAATACTAAATTTAGAGAAATTTTAACTTTTTCTATAATATATTTTTCAATTTTTAGCGAATTTGCTCTAAAGGAAATATTTTCAATTTGTTGCCAAAAGTCATGTAATTTTTGGCATAAGAGTGTCTTTTTCCTTAAACGGCAACATATACGAAATAAACTTCAGAGGAACAGAGACAATCTTGCGATATTTTCAATATGTTGCCATACGTCATGTAATATTTGGCATAAGCGTGTCTTTTTTCCGCAATGGTAACATATAGGAAATATATATAAGAGAAAAAGAGACTCTTATACGATATTTTCTATATGTTGTTAACAATTTTTTTCATAATTTATTTATTTATTTTTATTCATGTAATTGTAACAATATATTCAATTGCCTCTTTTTCAAATAAAATAAAAAACAAAATACTAAACTTAAAGAAATTTTACCTTTTGCTATAATGTATTTTTTCAATTTTTGGCGAATTTGCTCCAAAGGAAATCAGCTATTGTTTTGTACCAAAATTGTGAAAAATCATGTTTGCTACAATTAATTACCTTATTAATTTTCTCAAACCCTAATGTGTACGGAGAGATTTACAATTTTAACTTTCAATATTAAATTGTAAATATTTCTGTAAATATTATATTATCGAATGATAACTAGTGAGAACTCTAGATTTTTGAAATAAAATTTTCAAATTCGCCCCCTTTACCTAGATCAGTTTTTTTTTTTTGTATTATAAATACGTATTTCGACTACAATGTAGTCATCATCAGTATAAATTAGCTAGTTGTACTTTACTCTTTGACAATTAGAGATAGATATAAAGTCGAGATCAACAGACAAAAATAAATAGAAAGTTAACTAGATTAAAATATACTAGATTTAAAATATAATAAATTTTAAATTATATTGAAATTGCTCTTGTTATAATTTCCTTCATTCACATTTGTTCCTGTTAATTTTACTCTTATTAAAATTACTCGTATATTGTCGCAGGATATGTTACTTGTTACTAATTTGGTGACAGTTTTACTAATTTCGTGAAACTGCATGCATTTTGATTAATTTTCAATATCCGGAATATACCTATGTATTTGTGGATATTCGCATTATATTTTCTAAATGTTTATCGGTAAGAGAATTTCGCGAATCTGATTTTATATGTTTCATATGTGAAAATCCCGATTCTCATAGATAAGAAGATGCGAAACAACTATTAAATTTTTTATTTATTTATAATAATTCCGGATATACAAACAAAGATGGGTTCTCTGTGACGAGATCCCAAATACTTTTTGTGCTCGTGTTCACGGCTCCTAATAAATTATCATTTGTTGGGAGGGAAATCATTTCGTTTAATAACGTGTAATCATCGGAATCTGGAAAAAAATTGAGAAAAATTTTTATTAAAGCGGGAATTTTAAATTTTCTATTAAAAGGGGCCACTAAAAACCACGAATTACATTTATATTTTCGAAATCTTTAAATCGATTATTAAATTGTAAAATTCTCGTTTCTAATAAATATTTAAATTTTAAAAACAATTCAGTAAAATCAATATTCACGCATGGTTTCGCAATGTACGTAATAGTATGAGGATTGTTAAAGTTGCCGTAAAATCAAAGCCTTTTAGTTCATTTAGAATTAATATAATAACATTGGAAAAACCTAAAAATTCTAATATTTAAAAATTATACAAATTATAAAAAAAATTTTTTTTTTTAAAGATATGAATGAAAGGTAATAAAATTTGGGATAAACCGATAAACTTTAGAGTTTAGTCTTTAGAGTTTAGTATATACGTTAATACTTATCGACCATGTCCTTAATATTACATAACTCATCCTCCCAAACGAAAACAGTCACGTCGTCAATATGCTGTGGTACACCTTTCAATACCGATTCCCTTGATTTGAAAACTTTACCATTATTTTTTGTTTCAACTCTCAACATTCGATAAAACTAAAACTCAAACGATATAACTTGTCCAGTAGAAGTTGATGATTGACACAATCGAACGCCTTGGATTGATCCAATGTAATAAGAGCAACATTTTTACGATTGTTGATCAGATTCAGTATTGTATCATTCACTGTAAAAAGAGCCTCGTTAGTTCCCTTACCTGGAACATAGCCGAACTGTTATTTATAAATAATATTATATTTTTTTAGAAAAGTATTCAGTCTATTTTTAATTATTTTTTCTAGAATCTTAGAAAAAAGCGGCAGATTATTTATAGAGTTATCGCCTTTTTCTTTTTTAAGGGTATTACACGTGCTAACTTTGCTCTTTCTGAAAATACGGACCCTAAGTACCGACATGCGTTATATCATAGCGCTAGCGCTATGTCGTGTTTTTATGACGTCACGCAGTATAATACTACTTTTCTTTAAACTTAGTAGTACCGACATACGTTACGGTTTTTTTCGAGGATTATAAAATACCACGCTATCTAATGCTATTTTGAGTTGATGGACAATTAAATAGTACCTTTTTTATTATTATTGTACACATTTTAGGTTATTTTTTGACATTTGTATTTCAGCTTCATTGAAGTTGTAATTATTACGCTTTTGTTCATTGTAATATTCTAATTTTTTAAATCGATTTTTTTCCTTAATTTTTTTTAGATATTAATTATCAATTAGTTTTTAAGATTAGGTTAATTATACTTTTTTATACTTAAAATTTTTTTGATCGATTTAGTTTCTAGTTTTGTTCAAAATATATTAAAGATTAGTTATTAAATATTTAGGGCTAATTGGTAATATATTGGGTTAGTTATTTTTTCCCAAACTATGTGATTTATTTCGTAAATTTAACTAATTTAATAGAAACGTAATCTTTCGCGACCTGTCGAATCCGTTTGATCTGAGCGATCGATATTTTGTTCACCTATTTATATTGAATAAGGTTTGTGTTGCGGAATCAATAAATGATTTAGGGCATCATTTATATTAACATTTTCAAAATGTTGAAGACCAAAGATGAATTATTTGCTGAAGCACACGGGGTTAGAAATAAAATAGTAGCAACTTAGTAATTTATAAATTATTTATTTAGAAATTAAATTATTAACTAATTTTTCAAAGCTATCCACAAATTAAGTTTGATTTAACAATTTTTTTTTAAATTATCATCTTCCTTCTTATTTTGTTTGCCACTTCTAATGCGTTTGCTTGGTGCTTAATAAACCCGCCTGTTTTCACTGGATGCTGCATTGTGCGTCTATTTTATTATTTGATCGGCATCCCATAATTAATAATTAACACTGCGTTACTAAAAAAATTTAAAATTTGTATTTAAAAATAGGGCTTACGAATATTCGCACTCCTGCGTTAAATAGGAGGCGCAGTTTTAGGCCTCGATGCGCTAGGAGACTCTCTTTGAAATTCACAATTCGCTGTTTAAGTAGAGAAAGTGGTACTAATTTAGCTTCTCTTAACGTCCGTTCTCATCTCATGCAAATTTTGACTGGCCATTTCTTTTGCCTTTCGTCGAAGTCCACCACGTCTATAATTTAAAATAAATATATTTCATTTAAAACAATGATCATATATACAATTATGTTACCTTATTTCATTAATCCAGTTTTTCCGTGCACGCGATCAAATCAGTCCTCGAGCAAGTTTTTGTTGCTGAAAAACCTTTTTGTTTCGTTTCAACATTTATAAATATGTAGTAACAAAATTGACCTACTGTAATATTAAATAAAACTCCACTAATAGATAATTTGCTAAATTAATATAAACTACAAATTAAAACTAACCTTGTAAATGAAATGAAACGAAAAAAATAAACTAATATATTAAACAAAGAAATAAAAATGTAAATAGATTTAAAAAAAAAAAAACAATAAAAATTCTGATATAAGAATTTTTAACCGTACAAAATGTTTGAATCATATATGTTAAGTATTACATATATGGTTTGAATTCAATAATCATAATATGAATGAAGATTTTATATTTGTGACTTTGTGTATAAATTAAAGGGATACATTATAGGGATACTCGGTACTAAGGGTCCCTGACGTTATGATACAAGTGGAAATATCTACTAGGGGATCAATTACGCACTCGACAATATGCTTTAAGATATTTCCCGAAATTTGAAAACAATCCTGAGTAGATTTATTTTTTAAATTTTTTATTATATTTTCTATTTCATAATGGTGCGAATCATGAAGAAAAAAGTTTTTGGAATATTTTCAATGCAATATGGGAAATATGATGACGGACTGACATGACTCATAATATTCGCAAAACTTGTTGCCATTACATCCACAATTGATTGGCGATCATCTATAATGCGGTCGTCCATTAGTTCATTTATGTCGGTACTGGTACTATTGTTCATCATTTCATTCTTTATTATTTTCCACAATAGATCTGGTTTGGCATTTGATTTACGAATCCTTTCCGAAACAGATATACGTTTTGATTCCTGAATTACTCTATTATAAATTCTTTTAAAGGTTTTTAATTTATTCTTAATTGCATAGTTGGATGTTATTCTATTTAAAAAAATTAAGTTTTTTAAAGTTTGCGTGGATTTTTTAATTCTAACTGTAGTCCAATTTGATTTGCGATATTTCAGAATTAGTTTTCTTTTTAATGGACAGGACATATTTAGGTAGCCCAGAAATGTTTCAAGGAATAAATTAAACTTACCATTAACATTATCGGCTTTACTTACTTGTTCCCAGCTTTCAGCGCCTAACAAAGTTCGTAATAGAAATATACTATCATAGCAGAGATTAGTAGAGAGATCGCTCACGCAATGCTAACAGATGGGACCATTTTCGAGCGATGAAAAAGAGCGGCCAAAATTGGAAGTATGTTGCCATTGCTAGTCGCACCCGAAAGGATTTTACATGAGAGCTTCTCCTTGTACTACCATCCAATAATATATAATAATATAAGTCTAATATATATTGTACGCATAAGAAGACTCTTGTCATTCTTACCATGTGTGGGAAAGAAGCTATTGGCAACATATAAGAAATATACATCAGAGGAACAGAGACGGTCTTATGCGATATTTTCAATATGTTGCCAAACGTCTTGTAATTTTTGGCATAAGAGTGTCTTTTTCCTTAAACGGGAACATATACGAAATAAATTTAAGAGGAACAGAGACAGTCTTATGCTATATTTTCAATATGTTGCCATACGTCATGTAATATTTGGCATAAGCGTGTCTTTTTTCCACAATGGAAATATATATAACATATAGGAAATATATATAAGAGAAATGAGACACACTTATACGATATTTTTTATATGTTGTTAACAACTTTTTTCATAACTTTTTTAATTATTTTTATTCATGTAATTGTAATAAAATATTCAATTGCCTTTTTTTTCAAATAAAATAAAAAACAAAATACTAAATTTAAAGAAATTTTGTATTTTTTCAATTTTTGGCGAATTTGCTCCAAAGGAAATCAGCTATTGTTTTTGTACCAAAGTTGTGGAAAATCATGTTTGCTACAATTCATTACCTTATTATTTTTCTCATTCCCTAATGTGTATGAAGAGATTTACAATTTTAACTTTCAATATTAAATTGTAAATATTTCTGTAAATATTAGTGTAACAGAAAAAAATGATTAGAAACAAAATTACTTTAAAACTTAGTATCTACCATTTTACTCCTTATAAATATTTCAATTTTTCAAATATTACGGGAGATATGCCAAATTTTGTGTTTCCCTTCCCTCTAAACCCCCTTTTCCCCATGTCTGAGTTTACTCATTAACGAACTAGACTTTTTGAATTCCAAAAGACAAATCAATCAATTTAGGAATTGCTTTGCCTAAACTACAATTGGATTTTAAAAACACTCCCTAATTGAATTTATTTGTATAAAATATTAATTGTCGGCAAAATGTAATCAAATAATTCTCTATGTTCGACCTAAAATCAACTCATACCTGTACCTGTATCAAAAATGTAATTAACCCATTCATACCTGTATCAAAAATATTTATATTTTATAATTTATATAGTATAGTAAGTTCAAACCTAAATGAGACAGTCGCAGAAACACATTTTTTTTGGACCTAGTCTATATGATATTTAAGGTGAAGTAGTATATCATTATCATTCTACACTTCTGTGTGTTAACAACTAATCCAGTGAATCTCAAACAGTTTCGTGTGTGTGGTATTTTGGAAGTTTTTATATTTTTTTAAATATTTAAATACAATGGAATGTACGGCATCTACTTCTTTTGAAGAATCGAATCAAAATATTGAAGAGAGTGTAAGTTTTTTAAATATGTAAATTATATTAAAATTATTAATACTTAAGGCTCATTTCTTATCGGTATTTCAATATCTGCAAATTGGCAAATTTTTTATCCTAAATTACCTATTAAAGAATAAATAATACATATTAAAGAATATTAACTTTGCGATGTTATACCCAAAATAAATGGAGCAGCATTCTGCATTATAATTCTCACCTTGTTTGAATTTTATACGTTTAATGTTTTTATTATTATTTATATTTCAATTTTTGTATTCTTTATTTGTAGGTGCGTGTTCATACCCCTAGGAAACAATTACATAGCCAAACAAAAGAAAGTGTATCGTTTCTTTAAAAAAGAGGCTGATGAAAAACCAGAACTTCATAATTTTTTAAAACGAACAATCGACGCTGTAGGTTTATCGAAACCGACCGTTTGTCGTGTAATCCGTGAAATGAAGAAAACTGGTCATGTATCTTCACCCAAGAGGAAAATAACACCTGACAATAATAATTATCAAATAAAATTTAATGAATTTAATGAATGTTTGAAAAATTCAAACATTTGTTTTTACTTATACTCCGCTTCAAAAAAAAAAAAATTATTTTTCTTTAATTCAGGTAAAATTTGTAGTCATAATTTTTAGGTTAAATTATGATTGTTGGCTTTATTCAATAAAAATCGCCTAACCAAAATTATTCTTTAATAAATTTTAATTATTTTATTAAGAATTTTTTAATACTGTTATAATAATAATATTTTTAATCCTGTCATATAATATAATATAATAGAATTATATTTCCTTGTTACAAAAACATGGGCAGACCTCAGGTCAATAAGCAACCATATGTTTCGGTTTTATGTTTTATTACAAGTAATTAAAATTCTATTATATTACAACAGGATTAACAAATTCTTAATAAAAGAATTGAAATTTATCAAAGAATAATTTTGGTTAGCCGATTTTTATTTAATATAGCCGACAATCATAATGGGTTAAAGCCCGGTAAATTATGATAATAATTTAAAGGTAATGTAATAGAATTTTAAGTACTTGTACTTAAACGTAGGCCTGAGGTCTGCACAGTTATAGTATTAATTTAATTGCTTGTTCAAAAACATTTTATTTAATAACAAATCCGAAAATTTTATTGAATATCAATTCTATAATTTATTTTCATACTATTTACATCATTGATTCACTTGCATTTTGTTTGATGTCCACTGGTATATAAATAAATATAATCTTTTATTGATAATAGCCATCTCGTTCTTACTATGATGGTTGCATATGTGAATATCTTTGTCGATGGCCATAGCCAATAGAAATAAAATATAAGATAAGTTTATTATAATGCCATTTCTTTTTATATAATTGATAAAGTGTATCTTTTCCCTTTATTGAATTATTATATTAAATTCCCCTTTTTCATATATTAAATAGCATTAGTGTATTTTTACCCATTCCAATTTTTTATTTCTGCGCAAAAGGGGAATGGTGTCTCATTTAAGTTTGAACTTACTATACGTGGCTGATTGGTGCACGATAAACCGTCTTTCTTTGAGTAAAGACAAAACTAAAATTATAAATATAAATACAGGCAATAAAAAAACTGTTTTGGATGGTCAAAATTCGAGTACTGTAAGTTTCTTGGGTATGACTATCCATAGCACTTTAAATTGGAAAACTCAAATTGATGTATTGAATAATAAGTTGAATAAAGTATGCTACCAAATTCGTTCAATGAAAAAGAAGGTTGACTTAACTTTAGTATTAATTCATTACGCGAACTTTTATTCAATCATATCTTATCGAATCATTGTGTGGGGTTCTTCGAAGTATATTGAGAAAATCTTTAAAAGTCAAAAGAAAGTAGTTATAATTTTTTCCGTTTGAAACAATGAGATTCATGTAAAAATTTATTCCAGAAGTACAAAATTTTAACAGTACACGTTCGGTTTACATTTGAGGTTTTAAAATTTCTGAAGAAGAATGGGGAATATTTTGAAACTAACAGGATGAAAATCGAACAACTTTATACAACACGTAATCAATTGTTGTACAAACTTCATCTGAACAACTATAAATGTGTGAAAAAAGGTACAAAGGAATATGGCTATTGCACTTCTTAATAAATTTTATTATGATAGAACTATACAGGGTTATATACAAAAAACTGCTCATTTTTGACCGCTTTTAAAGCTCTTCTTTTGGAAAGGGCTCCATATTCATTAGAGGAGGTTTTGCAAATCATTAGAAAAATATAAACTTATCTTAAATTTGATCAAATTGACAACCTGCGCTTAGTAGCCGGATTACAGATTTTAACTAAATTATTTTAATAATTGACAAGTCTAAACAAATCTTAAATTTGTAAGAATGCATATTTATTTATTTAATTATTAAAACCTTCCATTCGTAAAAGGTTATATTCAACAAAATCTTCTTACAATTCATTACAATCAGTTGGTTTGCTAAGTCCATGATATATTCCAACAGCAAAAGATGCAGCAACTGTTGATTTGAATAATTTCTTTAAACTGGCCCAAATCGATAACTTTCAGTTGATCAATTAATCCTATTTTCAGTTCATAATGAAAATATTCTCCTGGTGCAACAGTACGAATAGTGGTATTTTTAGAAGTATTTAACAAAGTACGGCAATCTTTTGGAAGATTTTTTAAGTCTCGAAGTTCGAAGTTGACATCATAAAAATCATTATCATGCTTTGAATTAATCTCTTTATTAATCGATGTATCGTCATTACTATCCGAAACACTGTCACTTGAAACTTCTGAACTTAAGACATGCTCACAAATTGTTTCTTGACAGTGTCTCTTTATCCATCGATTTATTTGACTTTTTGATAAGTCCCAAAATTGTTTTCTTGAAGACATCTTGGTTTCAAATCTTAATAAAAAATGTGATTCATGATATTCATTTTTTAAATCCATTTTAATGCGTTACCTTTAAGATACTTACATATAAAACCAATTTAAAAAAAATCGTTATGCAGGAGCTGCTTCAACTTAGCGAATTTCCTTTAGAATACATAAATCACTTTCTAGCGGTCACAATTTTAGTCTGATCAAAATTAAATGTCGATTTTAGTATTCGTAAGGCCAATTTTATTAATAAATGACATACGTCAAGGGGAAATGTGGGCAAAAAGAAAAAAGAAAACACAAAATATAAAATATCTCTCTTAATATTAGAACAATTGAAAAATGCGTAAAGAATAAAGTTGTATAAAATCATGTTTGCTACAATTCATCACCTCATCATTATTTCTTTTTCAATGATTTAAAACTTTTTGTCCTGTATTGACATTACCTTCTTGGTATTTTTGCATATTTATATATAATTTATAAAATTTATAATTTACTTTTTGTATCTCACATTTAAGTTCTTTTAAAATTTATATGACTTCTCCGTTCATGTTGTAAGTTTTTTGTACAGGCAAGCACACTGGGCTAGTTATCCAGAGGTCCGAGGTTCGATTCCTGGTTGACGAGTTAATTTTTTCATATAAGTATTTAATTTAATTAATAAATTCAATGACAATGAAATTTGTCGGAGTATACGCTATAGTCTTCTACAGTTTGTCATACGTATTCGAAAAAGAATTTGGACAAACAACGTTATGTGGACACGAAAGTATACACAAACAAACAAATATTAATAAACAAATCACTTCAGAAAGAAGTAAATACTATCTAATAAATAAAACAAAAATTAGAATAATATGAAAAAGTTGGCTGTCACATCACAATCGTCTTTGGTGTACAGGCAAGCACACTGGGCTAGTTATCCAGAGGTCCGAGGTTCGATTCCTGGTTGACGAGTTAATTTTTTCATATAAGTATTTAATTTAATTAATAAATTCAATGACAATGAAATTTGTCGGAGTATACGCTATAGTCTTCTACAGTTTGTCATACGTATTCGAAAAAGAATTTGGACAAACAACGTTATGTGGACACGAAAGTATACACAAACAAACAAATATTTGTAAGTTTTTGTTTATATTTTTTAAAAACTTTTTTATCGAATTTTAAACTTTGTTATTACTTTCACAGATTTGTTTAACACTCAATAATTTGACAAACTTTTAACTGTCTTTTAGTATAGTTATTTTTAAAATTTGATGTTTTTATGCGTTTATTATGTATGTACTTTAAGATTTTTTAGTTCAAAATTAATAAATAATAATTTTTAAATTTTAACTTGTTAAATGTTTTGATTATAAACGAACACTTATCTCTATGATTTGTACAAAAACAAACTGTTATGCACAAAGAATTTTTAACTGAGTTAGGGCTTATTCCGTAATGGTAATATCAATAAATTGTAAGTTGGCATCACTTAAAATGGAGGGGTAGGGATGGATGGAGCTGTGTTCCACCATCATAAACATCATCAATCATAAATCTTCTGCTGTAAGAATCATGCAATGACTGAGAAATAAAAAATTAAATTGAATAAAAACAAAAAATTATATTTTATTTTGTTTAATAACAGACTCGGCCTTGCGCACTACCGTGCTCTAGATAAGATTAACTAAGTATAATTTATAAATAAATAATAAAAATGATTCCTCTATCATTACAATAGCATACGTCATACGACTTTTGATGATGTTTATGATGGTGGAACACAGCACCATCCATCCCTACCTCTCCTTTTCAAGTAATGCCAACCTAAAACTTATTGATGCTATCATTACGGAATACACTCTTAGTTGAAGCTTTGTTATCTCACTGTTAACTGTAATAATAATACTTGGTATATAACTTGCTCACTTAATACTTACATAAAATGCAAAAACCATAAATATCTTTTAGTACAAAAGTCAAAATGAAACTTTAAAGTAATTCAGCATGTTTTTTGGTATTTCTTAATTTGTACATTGAATTATTTCTTTTGACAAATTTAATTATTTTCTATTATAATAAACTGCTTTGTACACGTCTATTCACGACCATTCATCATCACCTGTCCTCACTATCTGTTTTTTGTCCGCAGTTGGTGTTTTTATTTCCCACCTACTCTGCATATCTGCCGAGTATTTCCCTATCCGCAATCTGGGGACGCGCCGGATGGGGGACAGAAAACCCCTCACCGGATATATATATATATATATATATATATATATATATATATATATATATATATATATATATATATATATATAATACCAACCGCGGAGAAAAAACAGATAGTGAGGGCAGGTGGTTTTCTTTAGCTTTAGTGAAAGCAATCCACCTAAGGGAAAGATACCCTGAATTAAAAACCACGTGTAAGTATGAAGAAAAATGAATGAAAAAAATATTAATTTATCCCAGGTGGGTACCTTAGTAAAAGGGAATCCCACCACTGATTCCGATCGAGTGAAAACCCCGGTGGTCAGTACCGGCCCTATGGATTCTGGGAAGGGTCAATCACACGTTCCCATCAGAAACTCCAGTGTTTTAGAAGTGGAAAACTTGGCTTCTCAAACACGTAATGCTACAAGTGTATCGTCGCAAACGAATGCTATTGCAACGAGTGCCTTTTCACCTCAGACTCGGGGTACAATCTTTTCTCGAGGTACATCGGATGCTTTTCAAAGAAGCAATATTATTAAGAGCTCCCTTGAAAGATTAGTATCAGAGGGAGAAATCTATTACAAACCGTAAAGCGATACTGCGAACGAAAAAAGTTTATCTACAAGGAAAAGGTTAGGAAATGACAGCACGAAAAGGCATCCTCCAGTGAAAAGTCAGTGTCTGGAAGTCGATACTGTTTCAAAAATCGAGCAGATGGTTACAAAATTATGTAGCAGTATTAATAACAGCTCCAACACAAAAAAAGAAACTCGGAACATAAGCTCCTAGCTAAGAAACCTCGTTGCTCGATTGGTTAATGAGAGAGAAAATTCATCATCAAGCAAAGCATCATGGAACAATAAGACGCTCATAGTAGAACAATGATCGAAGTCTCCTCTCAGGCTGAATTAGAGAGCTTAGTGCTCCGGAAACCAGAAAATGATGACGGGTACATACGACTAGTAATAACCGATGCGTCAACACATACGAAACGTCTTGTAAAACAGAGCAAGACAGGAAAATCTATAATATCTAGATTAAATTCTCTAATAGCTCTAAACCAGAACTAGACGAGCCTCTCAGAACCCTCATGAGAGGCATCCAACTAAAGAATGCAGATATTGGAAGAATTTCTACCACAGCTGGGGTCTTAGAAAATGATGATCTGTTTCCAGACTCTGAGCGTTTCACATATGTCGTTGCATTAGACCCACATATGTCGTTGTATTAGATTTCAGAATTACTTGAGAGGTTTGATACTCTCAAACGGTATACACTTGACGGCGCTAATCCAGATCTGATGTATGGAACATTGATTGATAAGACGGTAGGACCTCTAAGGAAGGTTCTAGAAAATATAGGTCGAAAACACAGATCGCAAAAGTGGTTTTAATATAAAAAAAACAAAGAATGCAGGCGAGCCACAGAAATGCAGGCATTTTTGTTTGCTGGATGCCATGGGCAAGCTCTACGAAAATTTGACCGCTGCGAGACTGATGGCGGAGCTGGAAACCAAAGAGAAACTCTACCAACATCAATATGGCTTTTAAAGAGATTGTTCAACAATAGATGCCATGTGGGCATTAGTTTATATTGTGGATAGAATATAAACAGAATAGGAAGTTTTGTCTATTAATAACATTAGACATAAAAAATGCTTTTAATACAGCTTCTTGGAGTGGGATCATGAAGGCATTGGAAGCCAAAAATGTAAATGTATACGTCAGAAAGGCCATTAACGATGATTTGGCGGATAGGAAAATACTGGTAGGAAAAAGTGGGTCCAGGGTGGTGACAGGGGAGTCCCGCTGGGATCGGTCCTGGGGCCAGTACTTTGAAATGTTCTCTACAACAGTGTTTTGCATGTAAAAAGGCCCGCTGTCACCCATATTATATACTATGCTAACGACACTGGTTACGGCGAAAAGTATTGAACAACTTGTGAGTGATGCAAATACGTCATTGTGCTGTCTCTCCAAGGAAATTAGAAGAAATGGATTATGCACTCGAAAAGACCGAAGCAGTCTATACTATACGAAGGACGCAAAATTAAGGAACTTATACTAGTTGTGGAAGACTCCCAAGTTAGGACTAAGACTTTCTTGCCATACCTGGGCGTCATTTTCGACCATAATTTAAGTATGCTGCTTGAAGGCAGAAAAGAAGGCCATGACACTGGTGAGGTTAATGCCTAATAACAAGGGACCGAGAGTTTCCGTCAGAAGAACCCTTGCTACGGTGATCCATTCGATAATACTTTACGCCGTACCAATTTGGGAAAAAGCTCAAGGTTTGGTAGAAACCGAGTAATGATCCATGAAAAGCAGAGGAGTATCTTTAGAAGCAGCATTGGTCATATCAAGTATGCCGACAATTCATATTTTGGCAGAAGAAAGGACTCCGAGGTACTTTCGAAGGAGTTTGGAGGGCCGTATATGGGAGCAGCGTCAAAGAGAATTGGAGGTCCAAAATGGTAGGGCAGTGTAGACCAAACAATTGAAAGCAGACCTAGTGCAGTGGTGTACTAGAAAATATGGCGAGGTTGATTACTATTTGACCCAGATTCTGAGTGGCCACGGATGGTTTGGGAGCTATCAGAGGCGATTCCATGAGAATCAGCGGAGCCTTTGTATAGTATGCAAGACTGAATACACGGCGGAGCATATCAAACGAGCATATCTCTCGGCGGAGCATATCTCGCAACTCAACGTCGTTGAAAATGACTGGGACGAATTATTAGACCGGGTAATCTTGGTAGATGCAATACTGGAAATCGAGGAAAATTAAAATTTGGTACCGCACGCGATAAAGGCGATCTTGAGGATAAATAAATCACCTGCAATGAGCTGGAGATGAAGAGAGCATGACGAAGTAATGCCTATAGCAGTTCCGCCATGTTTCTTTCTGAATACGGGAGGAGGTTTTAGTCAGTAAGAGTCTGACTCTACCCTGGCAGTGCCCATGAATTTCAATTTTAGCTTTTTTCTCTCCAAATCTTGCCTTTTTAAAACTCCCGCTTTAAAAGAAAATAAAACTTCATTCCATAATTTAATAGTGGGCCTCAAGATAGAGGCCCACTCAAGATAGACCAGGTCAGTGGTCTAACACGATTGTTTTTAAATAGGAAATGTTAAATGTGTTTTTAACTCAACTTTCGCACGTTGTTTATGTTATACAAAAAATTAAAATAAAGATGTTAGATATTTTAATGTTTTATTTATATATTAATTAACTCGTTCTGCTCAGAAGGGGGTTCCTCCCTTGACCCCTTGGCTCCATGAATTGTAAAAAAAGTTCAAAAAAATACTTATCAAAAAGTACTTACCATTAGAGAATTAAATAAAAACTTATTAAAATGCCACTTTTCCCTTCTGCCATTCGCTGAAAGTTGACGCTATCCGACTTTCAGTGAATGCTCAGCCTGCACAAACGTGGACGCGGGGTAGGATTTTACAGGCCAGCATGCAAAACAATTAAGAATTATTGTTATTAATTATTATTAGTATTTACAACAATAAATTTACAATACCGGCCAGCATGCAAAACAATTTCAGACTTATTATTGTTACTAATTATTATTAGTTATATATATTTACAACAATAAATTTAAAATACCTTTATAAGCCAGCATGCCAAACAATTAAGAATTGTTTATAAAGTTATTTTTAATTATTATTAGTTATATTTACTACAATCAGTTACAATATATTTACAATTAGTTTACAATTAGTATTATATTTACAATTAGTTATATTGTATTCTAAAATAAATTTAGAAAACTTGTGTACAAATACTAAATATATACATACATATTTTAATTAAAGAAATACATGCAAAAGAAATAATTTAAGAATATATTGATCCAGTAGATATGTACATTGAACCTGGAAAAAAATTCGAAGTTAATGGAACTTTTAGGGGTTGTTCGGTGATGCTGTGGGATGATTCTGTCAAGTTTTCCAACTCGAGGTGCCTGTGCTAACTTGGGGAGGGCTGAAAAACCTCAAAATTTTTGGACATTTGTCGGTTTTTCACTCATAAATTCTAAACTAAGCGATTTTCGACCAAAACCTTTATTTTTAAAGTTGTAGAGAATTAAATTTACTACAATTTTGTAAGTATAAACTTTTTTCCTAAAAATAATATTAATCGAGACACATTCGATCAAAGTTAGAGAAATTTTCTCAAAAAAGGAAGAAATTTTCTCGTTGATATATTTTTTTGGCAACCAAGGTGAATAGCAATTTTTGTTCCACTCCTTTCAGCAAACGTTGATGTTGCTGCTCTTTTCGTTTAACAGCAGAAGCAAGAAGCGTAGCTACTCTTCTCTTCTTTACTACAGACAATCCTCACCTTCCAAACTTTCCTCACAAATGAAACACCAACCTGTCTCTGGATTTGACGTTGAAGTAACAACACTCAATAACAGCTCGAAGAAAAAATATTTAATAAGTGCCAATTTTAAAAATAGCAAGTATTTTTTGAAAACGTAAGTTTTATCACTTTATAATAAATAGTGCAAAGCTAATTTTTACCGACGAAAAGAAGGAGGTACTCAATTCAACGTGTATGTTTTTTTTAAATTTTTTTTTTAATGTATGATCACGCATAACTTTTTACAGAGTAGTCTGACTTTGATAATTTTTTTTTGTTGGATGGGGAATTATTCAAAGTTGGTCCCGTAAAAATTTGAAAAAAAATTTCAAATTTTAGCCACAAAAAAATAATAATAAGACTTCTCTGCGCTTCCACTAAAGATCAAATATCATAATCACTGTATATTGTCTGTGTGTAAACACTTTGAAAGCACTCAATATCGTTATAAATATATATATATATATATATATATATATATATATATATATATATATATATATATGTATATATATATATATATATATATATATATATATATAATAGTCCGATTTTAATAATTCCTTTTTTATTGGATTGCGTATACTTCGAAGTTGGTTCCATAAATTTGGGAAAAAAATCGTGCCTAAGGGTAGAAAAATAGGGGAAAATGGATTATTTACCCACTGCAAAGTGAAAAAAAAACTTTTTAACATAAAATAGAACCGACGAAAGAAGAAAGTAACTGAAAAGCAAAAACTAAAAACTTTTATGCTCAAAATTAAATCTTCGATAAAACAAAGGAACTGAAAAGCAAAAAACACTAAGTCAATGTAAATACCTAAATAATTTTGAGTCGGCGCCAAAAAATCTCCATCGAAATAGGCGAAGGGTGAATCTGATTTTCGGCATAAAAGTAAATATTACGTATAATGTTTGTTTGGCGCCAACTCAAAATTATTTAGGTATTTACATTGACTTAGAGTATTTTGCTTTTCAGTTCCTTTCTTTTTTCGAAGATTTAATTTTTTGTATAAAAGTTTTTATTTTTTGTTTTTCAGTTCCTGTCTTTTTTCGAAGATATAATTTTTTGTATAAAAGTTTTTATTTTTTGCTTTTCAGTTACTTCCTTCATTTGTCGGTTCTATTTTTTGTTAAAAAGTTTTTTTTTTTTGTAAATATAATTTTGTTGAAAAGTATTTTTAAAATTTTTGATTGATACTGTTTATGTTCGTTTTATTGCTTTTAATTTTAACAGATTGTTTTTGCTGATGAGGTGGAAAGCATACATCCACGAAACATGTTCAACCTTAATTTTTATGTTTTTAATGTTAATAGGAACTTATTTCAACAAAATGTGTTATTATTTTTTCAATAATTTATGTTAATAATTGATTAATTTAAACAAAATTGTGCGAGTAAGCTCGCAAAAAGAGATTACAATCAGAATTGAGGATAATAGTGAGGCAATTTAGCTTCTCATTTCCAATAAATTTCCAATTTCGTCTGAATTATAATTCTCTCTCGCAATAAACTGTCACCTGGCAAAAAACTTGTACCCCTATATTTTAATAACTACACATCACAGAAATAGATACTTGGTCAGCAGACCCCCCCCCATCGTTTTCCAGCATGTCGATACTGATGAGTGATTACCATAATTACCATAGAACTGATGGTAATTGATAGTTAGAGGGCCAAAACCTTCGTTTTACGCCAATTTTTGCAATTTTGAGAAAATTCCTCTAACTTTGATCGGCTGTATCTTGGTTAATATTAGATTTAAGAAAAATTTATACATACAAAACTGTAGCAAATTTAATGCTCTACAACCTTTAAAATAAATGTTTTGCTTGAAAATCGCTTAGTTTAGAAGTTATGACCAAAAAACCGAAAAAAGTAAAAAAAATTTGAGGCTTTTCGGCCCTCCCCAAGTTAGCACAGGGTCCTCGAGTTGGAAAACTTGACAGATCCATCCCACAGCATCTCCGAACAACCTGTAAAAGTTCCATTAACTTCGGAATTTTTCCAGCAGACCCCACTTTTTTGCTCTGTCTATTGGACTATATATAATAATTAAGATTTTAATTGATATTTGTCTTGATTTTTATATACACATTTTCTTAAAAATGTTTCTTACCTTCTCAAATTTGTTTTACCATTGATATATATATTTACATTATGGGAACGCTAATTATAGATTAGACTGAACGAAGCTTAGGCTGGTATTGAAAGGTGTAGCTGGGGCTAAAGAAAGATTAGGTAAATCTCTGTAGCCTATGTTTTTCACATAGGCTTCACCTTCATGAATACGATCATTTGGCAGAAGAACTAATAAATCGGCAGGCGATCTAACACGGCTAAGGAGGACATAAAGTTGCTACTATCTTTGTGCGAAAATTGACAGTTAGTTATTACGAACGGTAGAACAAAAGGTGATGATTAGGGTGAGTGGACGTATATAAGCAAGAATGGTAGTATTGTGGTTGATTATGTGTTAGTATCAAATGAAATGTATGTGAGCGATTTCGATATGAGAGTAGGTGAACAGTTCGTATCCCGTCATTTTCCATTAGAAGTCAACTTTAACGTAGACTTAAACAGTATGTTGAGTGAGAATGTTCTCAGAAACTATGCCAGTATAAGTGGTCAAAAGAGGGTTACCATGATATGAAAGGGAAACTGAACTCCTTAGAAGCGATAATTCTGCTAGTAGGCGTGAATAAATATTTGGATAATGAAGATGTTAACAAGGCAATTGATTTACTAAATAAGCAGTATGTAACGCCCTACTAGGAAAAACACAACGACAAAAACAAATATTATTAACAATTGGTTTGATAAAGAATGTCAAACAGCTAAATATACTGTTTGGAATAAACTGAGGCGAATGAGAAGGAATAATTGTAAGAGTAATAAAATGGAATATTTGCGAGAAAAGCACAGTTTTAGGAAATTAATATAATTAAAAACGAGAGCTCAGAAGGACATTCATTACATTCAAATTGATTATGCCTTAAAGGAAAATGATTACAAAACCTTATGAACTTTAATTAAAGGTAAAGGTTGTAAACCAAGTATGAATGGATTAATAAAAGGTACTGAATGAGTTGATGACTATAAAAAACTGTATAGATTAAATGATGAATCAACAGAGTATTTGGATGAATGTTCTGATGTGTATGTTGATAGTTTGGATGTTCCTATAAGTATAGATTGTCGCGGTATTTTGGCTCTCTATTTATCCTTCAAAAGGAGCGCTGCAACAGATTCCGATACTCGACAAAAAAAAAAAACAACAAAATATTAGTAAAAGTTTTACTAAATATCTTTCAATTGAAACAACACACAGGTTTTTTTTAAAAAAAAAAAATTAAATTTAACAAAATTTTTATGAATTAAAAACCTCATTTTATTTACTTTTAGAAGAATTTGAATTTAATTTCTATATCAACAATTTTTTTTAAATTTTACAATGGTACTTTCGACAACGTCAAATTTAAACTCAATTGAATCGAACGAATTTTTAACTAATCTTGATTACTACAATATCACACGAATGTTAATTTTTAACTGATCAATACCACTTATTTTGAACAAACGAACTGAATTGAACAGTAAATTTTTAACTGATTTTGATTAGCACTTACCGCGGCTTTTTATACAAGCCATGGGCCTTTCTAGAACACGGTTGTTGATGTTTTGAAGAAATATTTTTTTGAAAATATATTTGTGCATGGAGGTTTCTCGAACAATTTAGTTAATCAACAACCATTCGGAGGTTCAGATTGTTTATAAAACTAATTAAAAATTATAATTCTTATAAGCCAAATAAGAACAATGGGATCTCTAACCATTAAACTTAGTATAAATGCCATGACCTACAAATGGGACCAATCACAATTATGTGATATATGTAACAGACATGAGCCGGAAACGTTAATGCATTTTCTACTAATCTGCCCACTATTTGATTCGATTCGAAAGCAATATTTAAGTAAATTTATAAAATATGAAAGAATTGCTAAGCAGCCTTTCACTGGAAACAATCAACCACATATATTTTTATATAAGTGAAGCAATGAAAAATAGAAACTTCATTTTGGATGAGAATAAAATCTATTCGCACTAAATTTTCTTTAAAATTAATACTGCACATATATGTGAGAATGTATTGATGTTATGCCGTATTTTGGATCTTCAATATTATTGTGAATTATTAATTAAGTCTGTTTACAGATCGTTAAATGCTAATTTATTATTGTTTATTTATATTATCTATTAAGTATTATTATTTTTCTGTACTCATATTTGTTGTTTTGTAATATATTACTATAAATCTAAAATGTATCAACAGAATATTATTATTATTATTAAAAATTATAATGCTTCGCCAAAGCTCGAACCAGAATGACACCCCTCTTGTTTGATAGTTAACTGTCGACTGAATGCACACGACCAGTGTGAATTCAAAATTTATATACAAATTTACAATACATAGATTTCGGTAAGCTAGCTTATTCTGTTTACTCAATCATACTTGTTTATACAAAAATTATTCAACAAAATTTATTTGTGCATGTATTTTTTTTTTTTTTAAATTTTAACTAATTAACATTGTATTGCCTTTTCAACTACATTGGTTATCCAAACAATACAATAAGTGATAAGTTACATTAATTGGACTAAGTTGTGATCTTCTATATTTGTGGAAGCAGCTTTGTTAGTTTCAGGAACTTGAAAAGTTTTTCTAATGTTTAATGTTTAGTTTTTTTAATGTATAGCATGTATTTGCTTTTGAACAAAATCATACTTGACTTTTGATTTAAATTATATTTGATAATTTATTTTTCTTAATAAAATAAATTATATCTGATCTTATAATTTTTCCTTTTCAACTTTCAATTTAAAAAACTTTGTCTAAAGAAAAAAAATAAATCAAAACTAGATCATTTTATTTTTGCAATTAAAAAAAAACTCCTTTTTCCAAGGAGAAAAAACTTTGTCGCTTGAAGCACTGTATCCAGTACATATATTCCAGCTGGTAAACTTCTCAACACCCTGTAAGGCCCTTTCTACTTTCGGTGCCAATCCACTATGGACACCCTCCACCTTAGCGCTGAGTACTTGATTTCGCATCTAGGCGGACTCCCTAGGTTGATAAATGTGTCCCGTCTCCTCTTGGTCATTTTCCTCGGCATTGGACAATATTGTTTGCTGAGCTATCTCAACATTCTGTTGACGTTCTTGGCCTCGTTCATTGGCTCAATCTTGAATATCTTGAGGCTCTTCTTCGACTAATATTTGCCAATCCCCAGGTTTCTTCATTTCTGCCCCCAGTAACAATTGGGCAGGTGAAAAACCAGTTGTTCGATTTAAACGATTTATTATCGCAAACAATGACTTATGTAGTTGTTGGTCCCAGTGCTTGTGTTCTTGATCCAACAAATGTAATCGCAACAACTTCTTCAACTCTTGGTTCTGCCTTTCCGTGGGGTTGGCTCGTGGATGGTATATTAGAGTAGTCCATCTAGTGAAAAGATCAGTCACGACCAATATATTCGTGTTTCCACGTGATGTGCGTGGATATGGACCCATTAAGTCGATGCTGACTACCTCCCATGGTGAAGTAGGTCTTCGACTTCTCACTGCTGAACTTGGTTCCTGATTTATTGGCTTCATTTTAGCACACGTATCACACCCTTTTAAATATCTGCGTCATCTTGCATCCCATACCAGTAAACGCGGTTACGGATTTGACTATACGTTTCTCTCCAACCAGGGTGTGCTGCTTCGTCGCTGTCGTGGTATTTTCTTAGAAACCCAAGTCGGCGTTCTTCGGGAACCACTGGCACATCTTGTACCATATGTTGAATATGGTACCAAAGGATCACGTCAACTACGCTGTAATTATCTCTTGTTCTGCCCGCTCGTCGACGTAGATTACTTCTTAGTGGACTGTTACTATCTACGATGTATCTTCTGATGGCAGTCACATCACGATCTTCATCCTGCCATATATCTGCCGAATATCGTCGAGTGTGGGTGTATCCTCTTCGATTATGTTGAGGGTTGTCGGTGGTCTTACCCTTTTTCAATCACCCACTCTGGAATGTCGTCCACTTCATCGTCTTCAGCCTTGCCTTGTGGTTGTCTGGACAAGAAGTCGGCGGCTTGATTATCTTTTCCGGGGACGTGAACTATCTCAAAATCATAGGCTCCCAATGTCAATGCCCATCTTGTCAATTTGGCTCGACTATCCTTCGTTTTGTTCAGCCAATGGAGCGCTGCATGATCTGTATATAATTTGAAGTGTCTTCGTTCCAGATAACCTCGAAACTTCCTCAATGCCCAGATAATTGAAAGACATTCTTTTTCTGTTTTTGGGTACTTTCTTTCTGTGGGTCCTAGTTTCTTGCTGGCGTAATTGATAATTCATCTTGCCTTGCCATCATCTTCTATTTGAAATAATATAGCCCCCAGTCCGACGTCACTAACATCCGTATTTAATCAAAACGTCTTCTTAAAATCAGGATGTGCTAGTTTTGGTGCATTTACTATTGATGATTTCAGATTTTCGAACGCCTTCTGATGTAATGTTAACCAGCGCCACTTTATGTTCTTTTTCGGCATTTCGCTTAGAGGTGCAGCTATATCTCCATAGTTTTTCACAAAGCTCCTGTACCAACCACATAATCCCGAAAATTGTCGTAGTTGTCTCCGTGTTCTTGGTGTAAGGTAATTGCTTATAGCTTCGTTCTTCTCTTCCTCTCTGTCAATGCCATCTTCGCTCAATATATGTCCCAGATATTTGGCTTTGTTGCTGCCAATGACACATTTGCTTGGTTTACATGTTAATCCGTGCTGTTCAAGTCTTTCTAATACAAGGTCCAGTTGGTGTAAATGTTCCTTGACTGATCGACTGTAAATTAGTATGTCATCCAGGTAAACTTGGCAGAAATATTCGATGTATCCAGATAAAACTTCGTTCATTCAAACGGCATGGCGCGAAATTGATAGATATCTCTTGGGGTGGTAAATGCTGTGTACTCTTTCGATTGTGACTCCATCTCAATTTGCCAATAACCAGTCTGAAGATGCAAAGTAGGAAATATTTTTTCTCCATGACTTTTCTCAACATCTTTTGCAGATCGGGAATTGGAAACACATTGCTCTTTGTGATATCGTTCAATTTTCTATAATCGACGCACAATCGAAAGGTTCCATCCTTGTTTTGCGGTAATACGACGGGTGCGACCCAAGGCGATGTGGATGGTTCTATAATGGCATCGCCCTCCATCTCTTCAATCATCTCTTCCAATACCCGTTGTTTGTAATTGTTGTACGGGTATGGTCGTAATTTAATGGGGGAATTCTTCGTAATCTCAATTTTATGTGTGATCGTTTTTGTCCTTCCAACTTTGCCGAAAACGCTGGGATGTCGCCGAATGAGATCTTTTAACCAAGGCTTGAACCAGCATGACGGCCCTCTTGTTTGATAGTTAACTGTCTACTTAATGCACACGACCAGTGCGAATTCAAAATTTATATACCAATTTACAATACATTGATTACTGTAAGCTAGCTTATTCTGTTTACTCAATCATACTTGTTTAAATTATTCAACAAAATTTATTTGTGCATGTATTTGATAATTTATTTTTCTTAATAAAATAAATTATATCTGATCTTATAATTTTTCCTTTTCAACTTTCGAATTTAAAAAACTTTGTCTAAAGAAAACAAAAATCGAAACTAGATCATTTTCTTTTTGCAATTAAAAAAAATTCCTTTTTCCAAGGAGAAAAATATTTTCTCTTAAATATTTTTCATAATATCTTTCTTAATATCTTATAATTTTCGTGTATCATAAAAAGAGAAAAATTATTCTTAATAATTTTCAATACAAGATGAAATAGAGCACATAGGTATGAATTGTGAGAGCGGGCAAGTCAGCAGGAATATGGTGTACTAAATGGTGTACTAAATGAGATGATAAAATGCATGTGTGAAAATAAGCAATATGTGACAGTAATGGCGAGGCTGTTTCTGAAACTACAATTAAATAAAGTATTTCCTAGCGCATGGTCAACAGGTTTGATAGTTAATTTGTTCAAGGGTAAAGGTAACGCAAAAAAATGTACATAATTGGAGGGGAATGTAAATCTTGCCTAACATAAGCAAAATATATTCTAAAATGCTTTCTGATAGATCATAGCAGTGGGCCGCGGATAACGGTATCATTAGCGATTTTCGGGCTGGATGTTGGCAGAGCTACGAACGATGGATAATATCTTAGTTCTGAAATCACTTATTGATAGGAACTTAAAGTAAAAGAAATAAACTCTACTGCAGTTTTATCGATTTGTGTAAGGCTTTCAATGCAGTAGATAGAAGTTCGCTGTGGCAAAAACTATCCAGTTTAAAAATGTCGACATCTATGATTGACATCTTAAAGTCGATATATGCTTAGGCTAGCTGTTGTATTAAATTGGATAATAATGGTATATTAGAGAATTTTCGAACAGAGCTTGGTTTGAGGCAAGGTTGTCAATTATCTGCAATATTGTTCATTATTTATATTAATGATCTCCCATAACTTTAGCACGAACTGACTACTATTAGTCTATGCGTGGGGAACAGGGAGGTTATGATGCATATGCATGTTGATGATATAGTCTTTCTATCTGATTCAATAAGTAGAATGAGAACGGCTCTGAAAGGTTTGAGTGACTACTGTCGAAAGTGGACGCTGTAAGGAAGAATGAAGTATAGATGGCAAGCGTATTGAATGTGTGAAAATGCTTAAATATTTGGGTGTTTATATTACGCATAACGGTGAAGGGAAAGCACACCAGGAAAACATGACTAAGATGGCAGAGAATGCATGGGGAAGAGTCAGAGCATATATGTATAGTCACCCTGACATTACTGTTGTAGTCATATTAAGAATGATTAAAGCAATGGTCATTCCGATCCTAACATACGGCGCACAAATATTTGGTATGAGAAAAATTGATAAATATTTGGTATGCACAATTTAATATGTTTGTGTGTGGTATGTCTAAGGGCGTATTGGGTGTTGCTAATCCTGCCTCTAATAATGCAGTCCTGCTTGAGGTCTGCAAAGTTCCCATTGATGTCTGCATAATTCAACAATATGCCATGTATTTGTGAGTGTCTAAATCATGTAATGAATGAGAGAAAAATTGAATTGATGGATAAATATGAGATGGATCGAGGAATGTTGTGTTCAGAACATGTGGGGTATGAACGAAAAAAGAATCATGTAAAGGAATGCCTAACTACCGCCTTCCATGTTTATACGAGGCTGTGGGGCGTCTTAGAGACGTCAAGAAATTGAATAACGATAAGCTTGTCAATTTGAAGATATTAGGAGATCATGAGGTGGAAGTATCGCCCCATGGAACATTAAACAGTTACCAGGTGGTGATCTTTTGCAGAGACCTCATGATTTGCTCCATCGAAGGTATAATTGAAAATATGTTCGACCGGGGAGTTATTGAGGCACGAAGGATTAAGTGGAGGCAAGATGGTGAGTTGAAAGACTCACCTCTCCTCCAACTTACCAACTTATAAAAATTGATTTGCCAGCAACAATCGATGCTATCGATGCCGGAGATACGGACACATGGCAGGTAGATGTGAATGCCCTCAAATTTTTGTCTGCGGGAAGCCATTACACGAAGGAAGACCGTGCAATGAGCCGATAACATGTGTAAATTGTGGAGGTAGTCACTCGGCAATGTCGGGGAACTGCCCCAAACACAAAGAGGAGATGGCTTACCAGAAGGCGCGGATGGCTCACATATCCTAAGGCGTGCAGGAAGATGATGGGCTTCAGCCCTCGCACTCAGCCTGCCGTCTTCTATGCCCGCGTCACAGCTACTCCCGCCCCTTCAGTAGACGCTTCGACGCTCGCTTCGCTGATGATGAAAATCATCAGCGAGTTTTTAAATAAAAAAAGTGAAGGTCAAGCGTCAGCAAGGACAGCAATATTCATTAAAACTTCTCCGAAGGGGTCTATTCAGGTTCCTCCTAAAACTACAACCAAAAGAAAACGCGAGACCCTTAAGACTAACGTGAGAGCTTCCGCCTCCATCTTCATCTCCGGCTGTGCAGGTGGAGCTGAGCTTGTTGCGGTATCGCTTCTTCATTAAATTATTATTATAATTTTGTTCATCATTTTTATCTGTTGCATAACAACTATAACTTATTCTCCTTCTATTATCACGGTTGTTTTGAATGTTAACAATCATGGTAATTTACATATTAAAAATAAATCATAAATCAAATCATAAATTCAAATTCATAAATCAATTTCATAAATCAAATCAATAAAGATCAATTATATCTTTTATATATATTTATTATTTATTTAAATGATAATTATTTATTATAACAAACTTTTACCTTTACAAGCTCACCGAAGCCAGGTCTCCGGCTTCAACATCGCCGGGAGGCAGCCCAACGCACAACACCCGAATCGAGAAAAAATGGTCGTCGTCGGATTCCGTCTCTTTCTCCGACAAAGAGACGACCAATAGAGATCAAACAGGCTGACAGAAAGGGCAACCCAGGAATTGATCCTACAACTTCCTGGTGCAACCCATCTTAGCCAATAAAATGGTATTATATTATAGTGGAATTGCAATGGTATTAAACAACGCTACTGTGAGCTAAATATGCGTCTGGTAGAACATACACCTATGTGTGTTTGTATACAAGACACATCTTAGACCGGCGGAATCATATACCCTGAAGGGTTATACTGTCCGCCGGAAGGATATTCTGCCAGATATTCGAGCAAGGGGAGGTTTCGCAATATTAATAAGGCAAGACCTGTCTTACCAGGCCCTTCGCCTTGACACCCCCCTACAAGCTATAGCTGTTAGAATATATGCATCGCTCGAACTCGTAATCGCTCGCAAAAGTATAAACAATCTGCCAGGCTTCGATTTGAATCGAAGATCTGGCAAGTATAACCTTGAAACTTCCACAACCATTTCTGATGCTAGGCGATTTTAACGCTCACAGTCCATTGTG
Organism: Nineta flava; assembly: GCA_963920215.1. Taxonomy (NCBI): domain Eukaryota; kingdom Metazoa; phylum Arthropoda; class Insecta; order Neuroptera; family Chrysopidae; genus Nineta; species Nineta flava. The sequence goes on from OY986040.1 coordinate 64,137,325, forward strand.
GGGCTCCCACGTGAAAAGAGATGCATGTGGGAGACTCGTCGAACGTTTCTTGGATGACACGTCAAACACGTTTCTTTTAAATACTGGTGAGAAAACACGTTTAAAAGCCAGAACTGGTGAGATGTCACCAAATGATCTGACACTATGATCACCGGCTCTAGCTTATCGACTGAAATAGATGGTACTTCCTGATCCTTGTGGGTGTGACCATCTACCCGTCAAAATTACTCATAACTCACCGATGTGTCCACATCCTACTTCGCCAAGATGTCGTTATTCCGCTGCTTAAAGAGAGTAAAGATTCATCGCAACCATCAAGCTACCGTCCAATATCTTTGACTTACTGCTTCAGCAAGATATTGGAAAAATGGTGAACAGACGTCTCGTCTAGTGGCTGGAAACTAATCGTCTGATAAGTAAATATCAGACTGGTTTTCGCCAATACCATTCGACGACGGATCAACTTGTTCGCCTTGAGAATGCCATTCACGACAACTTTCTCCGGGTTTAAAATTTTGTGGGAGTTTTCTTCGATCTGGAGAAAGCATATGATATGACTTGGAGGTATGGCATTCTCAGGAAGCTGTATCACTGGGGTCTAAGAGGATCTCGTTCATTCAAGTTTTATGTGTGACAGCAAATTTCTTTTCCGGGTGAATGGCACTGACTCTGGTATCCATTCCCAGGAGAATGGTATTCCCCACGACTCGACGCTTAGTGTCACCCTTTTTGCTAGAGCGGTCAATCGCATCGCAGCTTCAGCCCCGATTCTTCAATGTCTGTATGTTGATGACCTTGCAATTTTCTATGGAGCTCCATCAATGGATACAATTGAAACGAGACTTCAGGAAGGCATGCATCAACGAAGTGGTGCATTCTGCAGAAAGTATTGGTTTTCGGTTCTCCACAATTAAAACTAAACTGGTTCATTTCTGCAGAAAACGTAAGACACATCCTGATCCGATCCTTTACTTAAAGGAATCACGTCTTGAATGTGCCGACTCTATTAGGTTTCTGGGAGTTGTCTTTGACAAGAAATTAATGTGGCGTCCACGTGGGATGCGGACCGGGAGATGCTACTGCGGTTTTATTCATTGCTGGTTCTGCCCAGGAAGGATTATGGCTGTGTAGTATTCGCCTCCACCCGGACGTCAGCGCTCATAATCCTAGATCCTATTCACCATGCAGACATTCGAATTGCTACGGGAGCATTTCGAACGAGTCCCTCTATGAGTCTATATTTAGAGTAGGGATTACCTCCATTCAAGTTGGGCGTGAGCACCTGCACCTCAATTATGTCGCGGGGGTGAGACAAGTCCAATCATGTCAACTTCCCGGCTTTCTTCAGAAAATCAAGATTTCTGAGTAGACTTCACCTGGCTGGTCTCCGTAAAGAAGAAACCAATTCCCAGTTCTATCGGACCTGCTTCAACGAATTGATCAGCGAATACAATAACTCTCTTTGCGTGTATACGGATGGATCCTAAACCATTTCTGGTGTGGCGAGCGCTATTGCCATTGGCAATAGCTCACACACTTGGTCGCTCTCCCCACAGGCATCAGTGTACACTGCTGAATTCTATGTAATTTTGCAAGCCATGTATTACCGATATTGTGAAGAGTTTTCGAACCATCACAATACATTCCTCATTTGTTCTGACTCGTTGAGCGCGCTGCAAGCAGTAATGTTTTAAAGTACAGCCTCGTACAATTTGATCTTATTTTTTAAATGCTTTGTTTTTATATTTATTGGTTTTATCTGTGATATTGTTGGCCCTTTACACCCACAATATCACATTTGATTACACATAGTTTTAATTTTTATTGTAATGGTGAGGGCTCTTTACACCCACACTATTACACGTTGTTATATTTTTGGTTTTTAAAACGTTTTATTGCTATGTAGTTTTTTTTAAATATAGTTTATATTTTGTTATTTTATCCCTACCTAGTCAATTCATTTGACTAGGTAGTGTTGTGATATTTTTAAGTTTTTCTTTGTTTTGTTATTGCTTTTTAACTTGGGAGGGCTCCCCAAAACGGGGTGGGTTCTAGTGGGTAGTCAATACATTTCCCACCTCCCTGCCGCAAAATATAAAATAAAGGGATTGCAAAATGAATGAATTAAGAGTCGAATAAATTAACATGAACATTTATTTATTTTAATAATAAAAATTTGTACAAAATTTAATTAAAATTAAATAAACGTATTTATTTTCATTGGCCACATCTCTTTGTTTATCCTTTCGTGCAGCACGAAAATATATTGAACGTGTTGTTTGATCAGTTACATTTCATTTAATATTTTTGGCGGCATTTGGCAATGTAAATTCAATCTGATTCTACATAAACAAACGACATTTGTATAGGAAAATAATAAGTTCCGAGCCAATTTTTTAAATTACATCACACAGTTCTACATTTTACTTACCGTCGAAAAACAACATGATTATGACTTGAATAAATAAGTTGACACTTTTACATTCTTAACAAAATTAATTATTAAATTATAATCAGGGACGGTTTTCCGGAATAAAGAAATTCGGTAGTAAATTTCATACCTGTAAAAACACAGGATTTTTTATCCGTATAAATATAATATCTATCTACACTGGGATAAGTACTTGTTTACTAAAGGATTTTTGTGGTGATTTTTCTGAATAAGAAATAAAGCCTAAAATTCGGTGGTATTATTTCTATGATGATCATTTTACCTCAAAGTAGTAGGTATAGTATGAAGTTCATATTTTAATTATTTGATTAAGAACCGTACAGAAGATATCCCCAAAATGAAGGAAATTTCTAATTTTAATTTTATAGTATACAAATTCTTTGTCGTATAGTCAGTGAACACTCGACCTTTCCATCGAATTTCAATTTCCGGCAAAATTTTCAAGATACTAACTCTAATTTATACTGCAACAAAGTATGACAAAATAGTTAGGAAAACTAATGCACGGTTTGTAAACACTTATATTGTACAATAATCATGCAATTTATCGAAATATTTAAAAAATTATTGAATCCACAGGATCGATTTTGGTCTCAAATAATAGGATATTTAATCTATTTTGAAAACATACTGAATAGTTTTTATCAAAAAAACTAGTCCCTGTGAGTTAAAAATCACCATATACTTTTGAAAGGCAGAAAATTTCGGATTTATTGGATTTTTGACAATGCGGCGTTCCGCGCCGCACAAGGTCGAAAATTTGGATTATTCATTGGACCAACATCATACATGAACAGCCACTCAGCAAAAAATCATAAGTACCGGATTTAACGCAAGGTACCCCTCTTTTCAGGCAACAAGGTTACTGTATACTATGTCTATTGAAAATTTTAATAATAGAGTGAACGCCTACCCTTGTAGTTTTGACCACGATGTCTTACATTTTTCATATCACATAGTACGGTAATGCGTCAGACCAAGTTTACGCACTACCTTTACAGGAAGAATTAGAAACGGTTTTAGGCCTCTGTATATCAAAACCAAGAAAGCTATGAAGTTATGAAGCTGAATTTAAACCTAGCGTGAGACCAACCATCTGAAGGTACTTACTAAGTTTCAACATTACAGCTTTAACAGTTTCCAAGTTATTTAACCCCAAAAATCGACATTTTGAGGACTGACTGACTCACTCATTCATCCTCAATAATCTATGGTACTTCTAGTTGTCCTAGAAAGTTGATATTTCATAGGGAAATAGTTCTAAGGGTAAAACCACCCAGAAAAGTTTGAAAACCGGATATTTTTACCTCGAAAATGAGAATTTTTATAATTAAAATTACAATGTTATTCTTATGGAATATGTTTTCTACATGGTATTTTTATATGAATAGAGTCGTAAGTATTATTTCTGTAATGATAAATTGTGACTTACTGACCATATGAAAATCATCAATATTCTAGACTGAAACCACCCAGAGAAGTCTGAAAACCGGATATTTTTATTTTACTTGGGAAATGGTAATTTTTACAATATAATTTTACCAATGCTAATCTTATGTTCTGATAAGTCATCAGATATTTTCTGCTTGCTTCAATGATTGCAATAAACCATGCAAACATTTTTTTAAATCTCTTTTTACTAAATTTTTTAATATTAAAAATAAAAAACTTTGCAAAAAGTAATGACATCCAACAATATGTTTTTTGTGAGACTATTGATATCCCGGGATAAACAAAAATGTTCGCCTTCAAAAGTATTGAAATATACAAAGGACAAGTTTTTTAACAAAAGTGAGAAAATGATTGGTATATATTTATCGCGTAAGATGATTCACAGTTGTAGGGTATTCATATTTTACTTGACAATTTTTCCAAGTAGTGACTTGCCAAGTAAAATATGAACACGCGCATGAGAAACTTGCCCAATAAATATATACCAATAATTTTCTTAGTTTTGTTAAAAGCCTTGGTACTTACATACATTTCACTACTTTTCGAGACGAACACTTTTGTTTTCCCTGGGATATCAATACTTTTAGTGTTCGAAAACAATGTCCCTCTCATTTGTTTTTTTTTTTTCGGATTTAACCTTTTACATGGTACTTTGTATAAAAATAAAATTATTATATGCACTGAAAAGTGTGGTTTTTTCGTCATTAAAATTTCGATTCATACGAAGACAACTGTTAGTAATAAAATCCAACAAGGAAGTGATATTTTGGGTAAACAGAATAATGTAAAGAAATTTTTAAATTCACTGATTCTCTTCAAACTCATCACTATGGGATTGAAATAAAATTCCAAATTCGCCCCCTTTACCTAGATCAGTTTTTTTGTATTTTAAATACGTATTTCGACTACAAAGTAGTCATCATCAGTATAAATTAGCTTGTCATAATTTACTATTTGACAATTAGAAATAGATAGAAAGTCGAGATCTATAGACAAAAATAAAAATAAATATTAATATAAAAATATATAATAAAAAAATTACTCTTATATTGTCTCAGGATATGTTACTCGTTGCTAACATGGTGACAGTTTCACCCAGCTAACTTTGTGACAGTTATGTTAGCAACGAGTAACATATCTTGAGACAATGTAAGAGTAATTTTAATAAGAGTAAGGTCAACAGGAATAAATGTGAATGAAATAAATTTTAACAAGAGTAATTTCAATATAATTTAAAATTTATTATATTTTAGTTTTAATTTATTTTAGTTAATTTTCTAAACTCGGCCTTGCGCACTACCGTGCTCTAGATTTATTTTAATTTTTTTCTATTGATCTCGACTTTTTATCTATTTCTAATTGTCAAAGAGTAAATTACGACTAGCTAATTTATACTGATGACTACTTTGTAGTCGAAATACGTATTTATAATACAAAAAAACTGATCTAGGTTAAGGGGGCGAACTTGAAATTTTATTTCAAAAACCTAGAGTTCTCAATTATCATTTGATAATATAATACTATGGAATTGGATCAGTCTATTTTTCAATGTTGGGTACAATCATGTTTTGGTAAAACATGTTTTTACCCAACAAATAATGGCAATGAAAATCTTAACAAGTTTCTAATATCAAATGTTGTTTTAATTGAGTTTTAGTATAATTATGTTCAGGAAGAATTAATTACAGAATTGGATATTCAAAAAATATTTTATCTCTTTTGTTTACAGAAATAAAATTCAAGTTTAAGTAATGAACTTTTACACCTAATAAAATTATAATTACTGAAGCTTTGTTAAAATTTTAAATTGAGTATTTTTTTATTTAAAAAAATCTCAAAGAAAACATTTTTTTCTTCTATATATTTAAAAATTTTAACATTATAACCAGGTTTTTTGAAAATACACCTTCTGCTAATAAAACTAGAGATACAATTGTTCGCAAAGAATTTTTGGATTTGGATAGAAGTCACCAACAAAGCGCACTCTTACTAGAATAACTCTATTTGTAATCATCCAACTACAACCGCGACAAAATACTGCAATCTTGAAGATATCGCCTGTAAATGTTAAATTTACCTTTGGTTGTGTTTAGATTAACTAAGCGTGAAGCACCCGCAGATCGACTACGATGACTTGGATATCAAAATGCGTTATTATATTTCGCGTGATAGTTATTATGTCTAATGGAGAATGAAGGCTGATATTTTTCTGATGCAGTTTGGTCCTCAAATGTGTTCAAGGTTATTCAATCAATTCTAAAACAATGTTCAACTAGATTTTTTCCAGTAATAATTAATAACAATTAATATCAGCCAAAATTCACTTCAGTCATTGTAATAATATTAGATTACTCAACAATCTGTATTCGCTTAATAATACATCACCATACAAATACACATTTTTGCTTATGGTTACTGAATGCCTATGCGCCTAAATATACTATGATTACTATAGCGCAATTCCTGGATCAATTATTTATATTTTATAAATACTATTTTGATTTCAAAGGAATCATCATCAGTATATCAGTATGAATTAGCTAGTCGTAACTATTCTCAAGTGAGACAGTTACCAAATTAGCAAAAAGTAACATATCTCCCTAGAAAATATTTACGAGTAGCTAATTCATAGCAATAATTACTACCTTGTACTCGAAATATGTATTTATACAATGCAAATAATTGATCTAGGAATTGGGACAATTTGTCAAATTTTATTTTAAAAACCAAGAATTCTCATTGATTATCTTTGATAATTTTTATGATTCACGATGTTCGAAAGATTTTATTTGCACTAACTTTCAACTCCGCTTTGTTTTTTAGAAAACTCATCTTATTTATTTCATCATCTTATTTATTTCGACACTGTCCTTCCATTTTGTATTGTTGGAAAATTCTTCCAGTCGACTGTGCTTTTCTTTTGAACACTTCTGGTTTTTTTTACAATTTCATTCTTACCAACTGTACTGGTTAATACTTTTCGTTTAGATGGTTTCTTTGGTGAATCATCTGTTGAAGATGTTTTTACAGATAATGATTGAATATTTTTCGGATGAAATCGACCCGAACTTCGACGACGATGATTACCTGAGTTTTCTAACGACGAATTAGCTTCTTCGGCAAAAGACAGAAAAATATCGGAATCACTTTTTTCAATATCTCCTACCGTACTATCTTTATTTTCTGCATCCGATGAATTGATTTTAGATTTTATTAGCTGTGATGTATTAGTTTTGTTATTTCGCGTAGTTTCAGTCTGTTTACGTAATCTAGGCGATGATACAATTTTCTCTAATTGATCAGAATTGTCTCTAGTTTGTGTTCGTTTTAATCTTTTTCGAGTTACTTTACTGGCGTCTTCATTAGGTTGATCGATATCGTTATCATTCTTTATTCGACGATTTTGTATCAAATTTTTGTTTGGAGTTTTCTCGTCACTTTGCACTCGTATTAAATGGTTGCGTGATCGTTTTGTGTTAGCTTGACGTTTCATTGTTGGTGGCGGTTCGTAATTATCATCGGACCCAGACAAGTCAGCCAAATCAAATGTTATTTTATGAAATTGTACTTGTGGTGATAATTCTTTTGTCGGATTTTTTTTAGTAATTTTTGATAAGTCTTTTGTAGGCTTTTTGGTAGCACTGGTGGGAGTACGAATTTTTCGTTTGGATGGTGTTGTATCTTCTTTAGGTGTACTAGTTTCATAATATTCTGCTCTAGGTGATGTTTTTTTTTTCCCTCTTTTAATTTTTGTTACAGGTGGTGTTATGAACAAGAGATCGTCGTTAATGGATTCCACATTGTTATTATAACCTTTTTGAAAAATATCACGCAATTTATCGTAATCTGGTTCAGTATCATATTTCATTGATATTACATATTCAAATAGTTGTTTAAGTTCAACTGAAAAAATAAAACATATTTTTCAAAAAATTCGTCATGTAGGAGCTACGTAAAACCAAGCAAATTTTCTCAGAGGGTTCACAATCAATTTGCAACTAAGCTACGTGTTAAACAATTACATACAGGTTTATGTTAAATTTCTTAAAAAACGTAGAGAGCGGACCAATTTTGATGGTTTTATGGGGTAACTCGGTAACTGTAAGAGATAGAAAAAAATGGATGACACATTCTCGATCTCTTTTTTTGATACTAATTCATTGGTGTCAACAAAAATTTGCTAGCATCTTTTGTTTGCGAGTTATAAGCAAAAGTTAGATTTTTCTAATTTTGAATAATTGTGAATATCTTCGTTTGTAAAGCTAGATGAAAATAATTTTTACATTCTTAGGGCACTTTTTTTGGTATAATCCAGTGGAGTCATAAAAGTTTGAGAAAAAAGATTGATTTTCGAGATATGATCTATAGTTGTGTTTTTTTAAATAGGAAGTACAGTTGGCTATGACTTAGAACGGATTTTTTTTCTCTTTTTAACCATATATCATTTATCGGGTCGCTTTTCATTTGTAAGCCTGAAATAGCCAAAATAGTAATTTCCAAGTTAAATTTTTGCGTTTTTTTATATTTATTTCAAGGAGCCGATGATTATTTACGATTTTGTTTCCGCCATAAAAATAATAAACTCATTTAATCGTAAATGTAAAAGATGTCTTACGAAAATTACGAGAAATTTGATATGTTAGAAAGCTTTATTCAAAGTAATAACAATTGTGATTCCAACAAGATAGTGCACCACCTCATAATGTCCGGGCTGTTTCTGATGTATGTATTAAACATAAATTTAGAAAATAACTGGATCGGATGCAATGGACCAGTGAGGTGGCCACCACGATTACCTAACCTTACGCCACTGGATTTTTTCTTTTGGGGATATCTAAAAAACAAATTATACAAGATGGCCAATAACAGCGTAAATGAGCTGAGACAAAATTTTATAAATTGTGTAAATTCCATTTCAAATCTTCATGTTTACTATGCAGTTCAGAGTGTTATTAAGAGATGTAATTTATGTATTGAACAAAATGGACATACATTTGAATATTTACGTTAATTAAGATTTAAAGAACCAATTCCAATTAGAGAAATACTAGTGTCTTCAACATCTTCAACGTTGTAATTTCTGGGTCTTGGTTTGTTGAAAGACCCGCAATCAATAAGATTTTCTTTTAACCTGAAAATACGTTTATCAGGTTGTCTTCTTTCTTGATAGCGATTGAAATATATTTCAGATGCAATATCACAATTTTTATTACTTTGAATAAAGCTTTCTAACATATCAAATTTCTCGTAATTTTCGTAAGACATCTTTTACATTTACGATTAAATGAGTTTATTATTTTTATGCGGAAACAAAATCGTAAATAATCATCGCTTCCTTGAAATTAATATAAAAAACGCAAAAAATAAACTAGGAAATTACTATTTTGGCTATTTCAGACTTACGGATGAAAAGCGACCCGATAAATAATACATGGTTAAAAAGAGGAAAAAAAATCCGTTCTAACTAAGCCATAGCCAACTATACTTCCTTTTTAAAAAAACACAACTTTAGGTCATATCTCGAAAACCAACCTTTTTTCTCAAACTTTCATGACGCCACTGGATTATACCAAAAAAAGTACCTTAAGAATGTAAAAATTATTTTCATCTAGCTTTTCAAACAACCAAGGTATTCACAATTGTTACAAAGTCGAAAAATCTAACTTTTGCTTGTAACTCGCAAACAAAAGATGCTAGCAAATTTTTGTCGACACCAATGAATTAGTATCAAAAAAAGAGATCGAGAATGTGCCATCCATTTTTTTCTATCTCTTATAGTTACCGAGTTACCCCATAAAACTTTTCTCCTAATTGAGCAGATTTAATAAATGTAATCAATGTAATCAATTTGCTAAGAAAATTTACTGTTTAACTCATATATAGACATGCCTGAATAGTACATGAGTAGATAACATAATAGATATAATTATTGTAATAGTTTTGCTCACTGACCTCTATATAAACTGAACAGATTGTCCTTATGGGTCTAAACGAGAAATAACGGTTACAACTCAATGATAGTCAGCCCCGCCAAAACTAGCCAAGGTACTAAAACTTTGTTTGTAGTGGAAATACATGTGACAGCGACACATTCACTAACACTCATTCTTATCACACATATATTACATGCCTTAACCACTGACCACTATACTCAACTAACCAAAGTACTAAATTCTGAAATATTATTTAAAAATAATTTTTTTTTTGTTTTGTTAAAATTTAATGATACTCGCGTAGTCATAAATATAAATTTTATAAATCGTAAATATATAGATAGTGAAAAATATAGATTAGTTCTAAATTTTGAAATCTTATTTAAAGTAATCGGTTTTTTTTAAATGTGACGCTGGCCGTTGAAGCAAAAGTTAGTTTTTTGGCTAGTTGATTAGCGTTTCAATTGGGGTTAATGGCGAAACATAGAATAAGCTGTCAAGTTTATATACAGATCAGTGGTTTTGCTACTTATTTGATCGAAACTATTTGAATGGCTTGATATTATGCTACTTAAAATAGCTGATTCGTGTTTTTTTTAATTCATCAAACTATTTAGTCGCGTCAAAAGTGAAAAAAAAATTTTCACGCTTTTCTGAGAATCCTATAATATATACAGCCTTTTGTGAAACTCACTGACTTACTCACGTATACAAAATCTAACCCACCCTAGACATGTTAGAATTTGGCAGTTTTTATCATTCGACGCGGATTCACTTCAATCTTATGGGAAAAATCGGAAAACTTTAATTTTTCCAACGCAACCCCCTCGAAAATGGGAAAAAACTCCAAAAATTACCTATATACTTCTATCATGCTAGAAGAGTGCAGTTTTTTGCATTATGTCAAGGACACAGGCCGAAGGCAACCTCGGGGGATACGGGGGTGGTGCTTCTTGCGAGCAGAGCTAGTCCTATAATATATACAGCCCTATGTGTAATTGACTGACCAATACAAATTCTAACCCACTTCTATACATACTAAAAGGATGCGGTTTTTTGCATTCTACACGGAATAACTTCAAACTTACAGGAAAAATCAGAAAACTTTAATTTTTCTTCGAAAATGGGGAAAACCCTTCAAAATTATTTATTTTACTTTTATTTATGCTAAAAGGGTGCTGTTTCTTGCATTATATCAAGGACGCGAAGGCAAGGCTAACGGCCGCACCGAGGGCAAGAGTTCGGAGCCCCCATGCGAGCAGAGCTAGCGAGAAATAATAAATAAACAATAATATAATATATAATAATTAGAATATCATTTTCACTGTAAAATCTGAAAACTTACTCAAACTTACTTACAAATAACAGTTTTAATCAAAATTTATTATTAACTTTTTAGAGGTTATTACGGATGTTGATTCGGAATTTGAACCCATACGAAGAAAACTGTGGGAAACTCGGAAAATTATACTAATCATCATAACCGTATATTGACATGTCATTATGTTTTCATGATTGCTTAACACGAATCCGAAGTTAAATAATTGAGAAAACAGGCAAAAAAAAATTTTAATCAAAATTTGCAAAGTACATGTAAAGCTTATTAAACCTTTTTTCTGGATGCTGATCAAGATTTTGATCTTATACCAAGAAAACTGTATAAATAATTATCACATAAAATGGTACACTCTTGTAAGCGAATCCTTTAAGTATCAAAACTATACCTGGTTATTTATATTTAACTCATTTAAATACATTCGATACTATTAGCTATAACTCTGATTCAATCATCGCATGAGCGGGATAGTTTAACTTATGATGAGAACTACTTACGAACTTGCCGACCAACCCATTAACTAAGTTTTACATAAAAGTATCTAAAATATTACTTTTATTAGTCCCTGATTAAAAATAATAAAAATACATTTTGAATATTTTATTACCTGGTATTCCTTTATACGTTGATGTTATCCGGCTTATATTACTCATAAATTCTTCCTTTTGATTCTGAACACTTACTGGATCCTTTAAATTTTTTTCCCAAGGTAATGTATTCCCCAACCATTGTAATAAATTATATGCCAAAATTTCAATATCACCTCGACGTGTTAATACTAAAAAATAAATTAGTTTTAATATAATCAATTCTTGGCTGGATATTGTTCATCACATTCCAAAATGAAAAAATTATAGATTGAGTATAATTGGAAATAGAATATTTTTTTTTTTAATATGAATAACAAGTGCTTATGAAACAAAATTGGTTTTACTTTTTACCGACGAAAAGAAGGAGGTACTCAATTCAACCTGTACATATATATATTTTTTTTGTTATATTTTATCACGCATAACTTTTTACAGAGTAGTCCGATTTTGATAATTCTTCTTTTATTGGATAGGGTATTCTGCAAAGTTTGTCCCATATAAATTTGAAAAAAAATTCCAAATTTTTGCCACAAAAAATAAGACTTCCCAGCGCTTCCACTAAAGAACATATATCATAATCGCTGTATATTTTCTGTGTGTAAACACTTTGAAAGCACTGAATATCGTTGCGCAATTTGAATGTTTTTTTAACCTACGAAAGTATAGTAGATAGTATACCCTATCCAATAAAAAAGGAATTATTGAAATCCGAACAATCCATTTTTCCCTATTTTTCTACCCTTCGGGCGAAACTTTTTTTTTCAAATTTTATGGTACCAACTTCGAAGTATACCCTATCCAATAAAAAAGGAATTATTGAAATCGGACTATGCTGTAAAAATTTATGCGCGTGGTCATACATAAAATATCCGATTTCAATAATTAAGATTTGAAAAAAAAAGTTTCGCCCGGAAGGGTAGAAAAATAGGGAAAAATGGATTGTTCACCCACTGAATTGCCATCTCTGAACCGATTCTGTTGAAACTTGGCTCACTTATGTAGTTCTAATGACACTATAATATGTACAAACAAAAGGCACTGAAAAGTGAAAAATAAAAACTTTTTAACAAAAAATCGAACCGACGAAAGAAGTAACTGAAAAGCAAAAAATAAAATAGAACCTTCTTAGTCTAACTAAGTCTTACATTAATGTAAATACCTAAATAATTTTGAATCGGCGCCAAAAAATCTCCATCGAAATCTGATTTTCGGTTAAAAGTAAATATTACAAAATATCACATTTTGTAATATTTTGTTTGTTTGGCGCTGACTCAAAATTATTTAGGTATTTACATTAGTGAAAGACTTAGTTAGACTAAAAAGATTATTTTTTATTTTTTGCTTTTCAGTACTTTCTTATTTCGTCGGTTCTATTTTTTGTTAACAAGTTTTTATATTGTTAAATCTCATTATATATCTAACTAATGAATCTTACAAATAAAAGTTTGGTAGTAAAGTAAACATTCAAGTTTAAGAAAAATGTCGGTAGAGACAGTTTTAAGTCATCTGTTACAACTTTTATTGTAAAATATCGTCCGTGATAATAAATTGGTGGCATACATATTTTTCATGTTCATGCAACCTTTTCTACTCCACTTCAAGATAGAACCCTTAGTACATTTATACGTGGTATTCTCGGAAGTAGGGTTGTTACGGATGTGGGTTTTATTAACATCTACAAATGCGGATGTAGATGTAGAATTATCGAATAAAAACTTATTTTTATTGTTTTTTTTTTTTTAAATTGTTGAATCATTTATTATCGTTATTATCCTATAGGTACAAGTTTTCTTTAGTACGATTAATTTTTTTTATTACGTGCTTCTGAACTAATAAAATAAGTTCGCGCGCAGAAAGCTTAACAATAACAATATACTCATTAGTAGAATATTTTTTTTAAAGCAGTGCATTAATATTTTTTTAATATTTGAACATTTTTAAACAAGATATAATAAATCTTTAAAAATTGAAAACACGAATGTATCGTTCTTATCCCATATACAAACGAATTTGGCTTTACAAAAGATCATTTTTGAAGAATTCTGTCACAACAAATTTTGTCAGATTTTCAAACAACTACCACCATGTCTTAAACTAAATTTTTAAGTATTATTACAAACCTCCATGATGAGCATCACGACTTGTATATTCAATAGTACCATTATGTGCTTTTTTAGGATCGGATTTGAAATCCTTCTTAGTAAAATGCGAAGCAAGGCCAAAATCAACCAAGTACGTTTGATACTGCAATTTTTCGTCAATATCCATTAGAATATTTGCTCCTTTAATATCGGCGTGTACGTAACCACGACCATGAATATATTCTAGAACATCTAACTAACAAAATAAAAATTAGCTAACCCTAATAATTAAATGACATGGCTATTCGAACACAAGCGGGTCTATTGCGTGTCTTCAGCATAAAGCGTTTCAAGCCATTATAATATATTTTTTATCGGTCATACCCCGAGTTGGTCGGGTTTGCTTGTTTTTAGGGCCCCCTCACTAAAATGCGTTCTATAAATTTCACATTTTGTGGTAAAAACTTAAGTACTAGGTTGTAATAGTTACCATATTTAATTTCAATAGTTTTTGCCACAATATCTAAACGTTAGTTTAATCTAAATTTTAACTCACGCTAGAGACCCGCCTGACTCCGAAAATCACACCCCAAAATTAAAATCGGAAAGTGTACTTACTACTTGATGCCCAATACGAAATACTGTTGCAACAGGGAAAACACGTTGCGATTCCAAAAATAAAGACCATACATCTTTACCAAATCGTTCCATAACAACAAATCTATATTTTTGTCCCTTACATTCGTGTGATCCTGATCCTATATATCGTGGCATTCCTAAATATGGAAGATTCTTCTTCTTTATCCAGGCGTCAACTAAAAAGAAATTACGCATTGACCATCGGCATGTAAAAAACAAAAATTCATATAATTTAAATATGCAATTCTTACTATCATTAGATCTAGCATTTCGCATATAAAAGTGCATTTCAACAAATAGAGGTCCATTTCCATGAGGCTCCTAAAAGTAATTACAATTAATAATTTGGAAATTATGTGTTGACTTAAGGTGTAAATTTACAATTTTAACAACGTAATCATAAGAAGGCTTTTTGCTTCCGTTATGTATTGATGATGAATAAATTTCGCCAAAACCACCAACTCCAATTGACGGGCCAATTATCCATTTTTTTTTACCAATATCAGTAATTATTTCGCCAGCAGGTATTGGATCCGGTAATTTATAGCCATTTGCTCCTTTTCTGTTTGGCGCTTTTTTGTCAGTTGGATGTCGAGGCATTTTTATTTGTATATTTTTAATGAACTAACTTGTTTATTTAAATTTTATATCCTAAACCAATATATGTAGACAAATTTTAAACAATACATAAGAACGAAAAACAAACAAAATTTTAATGTAATTGTCAAATAACTTACAAAATTAAATTAAATTAAACATAACGAAATGAATAATTAACATCAGATTCGTTACTTCAACAACAAACTTGTTGCTCTCTGCTTCTACCATAGATAACAGGTCATAGATAACAGATTCGGTTGAATTATAGATAGGTAACTCTAATACAATTCGCAAAGGTTATAAGTTTAGTTCTGACTCTAATCACCGCCAAACCGTAAAATTCTATTCAAAATAATAATTTCAAGAAAGTTTTATATTGTTAAGTTTTACTATTTTTAGCACATGTGTTATTATAAATTTCTTAATATAGCTAAGACAATAAAACTCAACAATAATTGAAAAAGAACAACTTTGTAAATTATAAACTAGATTTATATATTAAACTAATTTTTAATTTTATTTAGTCTTACTACAAAGTTGATATTTTTTAAACTTACATAAAGCTAATTCTATCATTTGCATGCCTTAAATCTAATCTCCTTCAAATATAATTTACATTTTGTATCCAAACACGTATATAAAATAAGAAAATTCTATTTACAAACAATAATTTTAAATTATGCAATTTAAAACTACGATTAAAACGAAAAAATTTTTGCATTCGTGTTAGAATTAACATTTTTAGATTTTGCTTATAGGCAAATTAAGTTCAATACGTATACATAATGTCGGAGAATTTTGATAAGACCTTTTGAAATTGCGTATTTTTCCGCACTAATATTTTTTTTGATACGCTTTAACTTCTATTATGGCATATTCATCACCTATAGCAGCATCTTTTTCATTAAATCATTTCTACAAGTACTGCAGCTCCCAATTGTTTTTAAAATAGTTTTTGCCAATTAGCCTGAAATGCAAGAATGGATTTGCATATTCTCTCGACTATCTGCAGAAAATTTTCTAACACAATTTCCTCTACAATTTCTTCATTGGAAATATCAAATGAGACATTTCTATTGTCGGATATTATAAACTGTCTGAGAGAATCAAGACCATCCTCACTATCATCTTTCTTACAGTTTGCTCCCAGGGAATGATAAGCTATAAAATTATTTATTATCATTTGGTCTAAGATCCGACCGTGGTTGACCTTCCCTCATCGAGTTTCCTAATAAAATGAATATTTTATGCAATATAATGTATAATTAAACAAAACGTAATAGGGTTGCCACCCATATCCCTGCAAGGCAATTTTTAATTAAATATTAATTAATTAAATTTTTTTCGTTAACTACCCTCTTCGAGTTTCCAAAAAAATGTATCGCCAATCGAGAGTAAATGACGTAAATAAAACACTAAAGTAAGGTTGCTTACCTTTTTACGTGCAACAATGAAAGGTTGTCAGGAATAAACAGGTAAGCGTAAATTAGTAATTTACCCTCATCGAGTTTCCAGACATAATTATATTCAAAATGTAGGTAATATTATTACAAACTCGATGGCATTGAGTTGCCTAAGTAAAAGTGTACAAGGCTTAGGGTTGTCACGATTTTAAGTTTCAAAAATTAAGTAAAAAAATGTGGTGTGACGGGAAGCAGTGGCTATATAAACAATGCAATAGAAAAAGACAAAAGTAACAGCTTCGGGTGCGACAGTTGTCATGTAAAAGAGAGTGCACATTATTATTTCACCGTGTAATAGAGAAAGACGCACAATAGGTGTCATACATGTTTTCGTATTGGAGTAAATAATAATAATATTGACAATTGTAAATATTATAATTGGAATAAAAAATATAATAATACATAATTACCACCCATTTACCTCTCAAATCGAACGTATTTTTAACCCGACTTCAAAAAGGAGGATGATTCTCAATTCGTCTGTATTTTTTTTAATGTGTGTTACCTCAGAACTCCGTCATTTATTAACCGGTTTGGAATTTTTGTTTTTGTTTTACAGGGTTTGATTTCCGATTGGTCCCATTGTCACCATATCGCATTCTGATGAGGGAATCCCCTGGAAATCGAGGAAAATCCTCATTTTATATGTGATCACCGATTTCTGCGCAAATTTTTTATTTGTTTGAAAAGGTATACTCATTCATAGTGGAAAAATAAGAAACTTGCAAAGTATAATGCAAAGTCTGATTTAATAATAATATTTTTTTTTTTCACTGTGAATGGGTAGCCACCATGGCAACAAATTTCAAATTGACTTTGAACGAGAGTAGACACGTGGCCACAAATTTCAAATTGACTTTGAAAGACACGTAGCCACAAATTTCAGAATAATTTTTTTTCTAAAAACGAGTTTTTTTTCGATTAAAACCGGCAGCCACTACCACAACAAATTTCAAATTGACTTTGAACGAGAGTAGACACATGGCTACAAATTTCAATATATATTTTTTTCTAAAAAAGTGTTTTTTTCGATTAAAACCGGCAGCCGCTACGACAACAAATTTCAAGACTATTATTTAACAGTGACGATTATGTTTTTTCACTCTACATGGGTAGCCCCTACAGCAACAAATTTCGAATTGACTTTGAACGAGGGAAGACACATGGCTACAAATTTGAATATATATTTTTTTCTAAAAAGGAGTTTTTTTCGATTAAAACCGGCAGCCGCTACGGCAACAAACTTTAGGAGTATTTTTAAACAGTGACGATTATGTTTTTTCACTCTACATGGGTAGCCGCTACGGCAACAAATTTCAAATTGACTTTGAAAGAGGGTATAGATACATGGCTACAAATTTGAATATATATATTTTTCTACAAAGAAGTTTTTTCGATTAAAACGTGCAGCCGCTACGGCAACAAATTTCAGGAGTATTATATAATAATGACAGTTACTTTTTTTCACTGCAACTGGGTAGCCGCTACGGCCACAAATTTCGATTTGACTTTGAACGAGTGTAGACACATGGCTACAAATTTCAAATTATTATTATTTTCTAAAAAATTGTTTTTGGTCGATTAACACAAGCAGCCACTACGGCAACAAATTTCTGGAGTATAATTTAACAGTGACGATTATGTTTTTTCAATCTACATGGTTATCCGCTACGGCAATAAATTTCAAATTGACTTTGAACGAGGGTTGACACATGGTTACAAATTTCAAAATAATTTATTTCTAAAAAAGAGTTTTTTTTCGATTAAAACTGGCAGCCGCTACGGCAACAAATTTCAGGAGTATTATTTAACAGTGAAAATTATGTCTTTTCACTCTAAATGGGTAGCCGCTACGGCAACAAATTTCAAATTGACTTTGAACGAGAGTAGACACATGGCTACAAATTTCAATATATATTTTTTTCTAAAAAAGTGTTTTTTTCGATTAAAACCGGCAGCCGCTACGGCAACAAATTTCAGCAGTTTGTTTTAACAGTGACAATTATGTTTTTTCACTCGAAGTGAGTAGCCGCTACGGCAACAAATTTCAAATTGACTTTGAACGAGAGTAGACACATGGCTACAAATTTCATTGTATATTTTTTTCTAAAAAAGTGTTTTTTTCGATTAAAACCGGCAGCCGCTACGGCAACAAATCTCCGGATTATTATTTAACAGTGACAATTATGTTGTATCACTCTTATGGGTAGCCGCTACGGCAACAAATTTAAAATTGACTTTTAAGGACGTTCCCAAAGAGCAGTCGTGTTCAACTGAAAAAATTCCATTGTGTAAACTACAATAGATCAAATAAAGTATATTTGAGGTACACGGTTACTTTTTGCTGTAGTGTTACTATATTTTATTTGATCTATTGTAGTTTACATAATGGAATTTTTGTTTAAATTGAGGACTTAAACAATATTTATAAGATAACTAATACCGCTTGTTTTGTTATTTTTGTAGAAAGATGTTTGTTTTATCTTCAATTACTTATTCTCAGTGTTTTAAAAGAATCGTAAGAAAATTACTATTGATATTTAATAAAACGTGTGTCACAACATTAATCGGGCTAAGTTTTATATGATAAACACACAAATTTTAACTGTCAATATTTACAAATTTAGTACCGTAAGGACCATTATAAAAAAATTCTACGTGTAGAAGATACTTTTAACTACATATATTCAAAATTACAGAAGAATCGTAAGAAAATTGATTTTCTTGGGAACGCCCTTAATGAGAGTAGATAAATGGTGACAAATTTCAAAATATTTTTTTCTAAAGAAGTGTTTTTTTCGATTAAAACCGGCAGCCGCTTCGACAACAATTTTCAGGAGTATTATTTAATAATGACAATTATTATTTTCACTGTTAGTGGATAGCAGCTATGCCAACAAATTTCAAATTGACTTTTAACGAGAGTAGGCACATAGCTACAAATTTTTGTATAATTGTTTAGTTTCAGCATAATTTCAGTATTATCAGTGCGGTCTTATCACGGTTTATTTTCAATCCCTGATTGATACACCACTCCTGAGCGAATCTTAGAGCGTCTTGCATAAGCTCCAAGATTGTGCGTTCACAGGTTCTCTTGATGGCAATTACAATGTCATCCGCATATCCCTGTGTGTAATATCCTTTTTGGTTGAGGTTCGTGAGTAAAATGTTCATTGTCAGGCTCCACAGGTGTGGTAAGACACCAGCCTGCGGACATCTCTTTGTAGCTCTCACAGTGACAGACTCTCTAAGAATGGAAGTTTGTATTCTTCTTCCTATTAACATAGTATTTATCCACCTGCAAAAGGTGTCTTCTACTCCGTACCGACTTGCAGAACCAACCATGGAATTGTAAGAGGCATTGTTAAATGCCCTCTCTATTTCAAGAAAAACGCACAAGGTGGTTTGTTTTCTTGCGAATCCCTCCTCAATCCTGTATATTAAGTTTTGGAGGGCTGATTCATAGGATTTTCTCACCTGATACGCATGTTGCTTGGCATGAAGCGGATTTCTCGACAATGCCCCTTGAGCCAAATGCAATCCTATTAGTCGTTCCATTGTTTTTAGTAGAAACGATGACAGACTAATTGGTTTTCACTCCTTCCCGTGGAGTGGTTAAGCCTTCCCGGTTTTGGCGAGAAGATCACTCTTACTTCCATACTGTTGGGATATAACCCTCCAGGACTCGCTTGTCGGTGGGAGACCCTGGTTAAGCTGCTCTTGAGAAGGATTTTCACCGTCCACTGCCTCCAAATCCGGAAATTTAAACCGGATCAGAGTCTCGAGTGTATCCTTGAGTGAGCTAGTATACTCACCATTGGGTTTATGAAGTGACCCGATGGTGTCAGCCGGTTTCTTCGCTAGGATACGATGGAGTCTTGCTCCCTCAGATGTGTTTTCAACATCTTGACAGACTTTCCTCCATGTGTCCATTTTGGCTTTCTTCAGAGACCTTTTGTATTCGATAAGGACTTCATGGTAGTTGTCCCAGTTCCCTTTCCTCCTTGCTCTGTTAAATAGGTGGCGAACCTTTCGCCTCTGACTCCTTAGACCCTCATTCCACCAACAAGTTGTTTTGCTGATGTCTTTTGAGACCTCCGGGCAGATTTGTTGGAAGGAGTTAATTATTGCATACTGAAGCTCAGTTTCAGTATGCGTAATGTCCAATACTGTTTTAACTTTTTTCGGTATTGTCGTGAGTTTGAACTTTAGTGTCGAATTATATTCGTCCAAATTTGTTCTCCTCGGATCCCGATAGTGGAACGGACTAACAATGGAACGGAATAACACTGGTCCGTTCTCACCTCCACATTGTAATAGATTTGTCTGTGATCCGATGCAGATGGTTCATCGGATACTAGCCAGTTCTTGATTTTTCCACTGATTTCATAAGTGCTCAGTGTTACATCAATGACTTCCTTTCGCTTCCCTTGATTAACTATATCTAAGTTGTTAGCTATGATATAATCTAAGAGGTACTCACCTCTTGTATTTGTATTTGTACTTCCCCATCCAGTGTGATAAACGTTTGCATCACATTCCATGATCAGTTGGTGGTTTTTTGCCTCACAATAGTGGATCAGGTCTTCCATCTATGTTGATGGTGGTGGAGTAGAAGCAACATAGGGTAGGCAGACCGAAGCGATGATTACCACTCCAGTTTCGTTTCCCATATTGTATTTTACTTTTACCGCTGTAAGATCTCTCTGACAAAACTCAAACAGCTGCAAGACGTTGATACTCTTTCTTGCATAAATGCAAGTTCTGGGTCCACTACACTTATTGCACTTATTAATTACTTATATTTTAGATTTTTCAACAAAAAATACTATCTTAAATGTAGTTGAAAATGATATTGATGAAATGAATAAAATTCCAAGTGAGTTAGTCATTGAAAATAGAATTACAGAAAAAAATTGGGGCCGTTGGGCATTAGATATATATGGAGAGAGTAAAAAATATTTTAATGTATATGGCCCAACGATAAACGCTAATTTTCTTTATAACATTAATCTTTCAAAGCAAGTGACCAAAAATATGGATTTATTTCCTATATGGTCGTGCATTTCTAATGCATATTTTAATTTTGGAAGAGATCCGGCTAGTAGCTCTAATGTGGAGATATTGTTTGTTGTAGTGTGACTCACACTCATATGGCAGATACACATAGCTGTTCCATCAGTGTCAACATTGCAATTAAACCTGTGATACAGTACTGAATAATACATTAACATATAAACGCATATCTTTGTCTCTTTTTATACAGATCAACTTTACCAGTATGTTGTGGTAGTGTAGAGAATATTCGATGCGATTCTCTAACTTTCTTTGAACACAACAACGGCTCACCAGTTCAGTTCAGAGTACAGGGTTGTAAATTATCGTTAGCATAACTACACCTTTTCTAGGCAATTTCTTGATGATTTGGCGAAGAATTGGCCATTTTTCCTTTGTGGAAGAATTGGCGACATTTTATATGGTGCACTGAGAAAGTTTATGATTTCGAATTCTTCATCTACTGTACACTCAAATGAAAATGGTGTAAATACCTCTTGCAGATGTTGTGAAAAACCGTTGGCTTTGTCCAGATCAGTACGTACCCATCCTCCATTACCCTTACGAATAGGTGGAATTGGGTCATGTGGATGATTAAGTCTCCTAGTTGCCTTCCAAAGAGAATAATCCTTTCCTTTTGTCACGGCAAGCCCTTCTAGATAAATATTAAATGAATCATTTTTGAGATTTTTTTTCAATTCCTTTAATTCTCTAGCTGCTTGGTCAAAACGTTGTTTGTCTGATGGATATACACTTTTTGTCATATTCTCCGTAGTCGAAGTTTATCCGCAATTTTTTGCTTTACATTAATTGGGCAGTTATGTTACTGGTTGCTCGATGGCAACTCAGGTGTGGTTTCCCAAGTTGCATTTTGAATAGTTCTAGTGAGTGTATTGACTGCATTCTCTAGATCATTGTTCGATTTGAGCGGTATTTTAAGATCCAATTTTAAGCCTACTTGATGTTTAAATTGTTCTGATAAACGTTTTTTTTTGTAAAGTGTTTGGGAATAATTTTATAACTATGAATAATAAAAAATAAATGTGTGACAACTCCGTTGAATTGTTTTATGATATTGAAAAATAAATAAAAATACACGCAGGTACTGATTTAACAATAATACCAACATAAAAAAAAAACATAAGTGTAAAATATGGTCTCATGAATAATGTTTACTGTATGTGTTAAAATAATTAAAATTATTCTTTAATTAAATTAAAACTATTCGTAACTTCTTTTATAATAAATAAAATGTTTAATTTGCTTCCTTAAAAACCTTAAAAACCGTCAACAGGTTATGGGCCCAGACACCTTTAATTTAAAAGAAGTTTAAAAAAAGTAATAAAAAAAATAAGTCGCAATATAAGTTGCATTAAAAATCAAGGGCGTGGCACTTATATAATACAGTGTACAGTGGCCGCTTAAAATAAAAATTTAAGTTTTAAAAAAAAAATAAAAACTGAGGTTAAAGTATGAAATAAAAAGTGATTTGTGTGTTTAAAAAATTCGGGATTTTTTTTTCTCCATAAAATAATAAAACTAAATAAAATAATAAAAATGGATAAAAGTAACAGTGAAATAGAAAAATTAGTGAATGCCGAGGCATATCAGTTGTGGAAATTCGAGATACGTGTACTTTTTCGCGCGCAAGACTTGATGCCCATTGTTAGTGGTGAAAGCTTAATACCGGGGATTGCGAAACCTGAAGATAGAAATAAATGGCAAAAAAGTGATGCCCAAGCGCAAAAAATAATAATAACGTCCATTGATAAAAAACATGTCAACAATATCCTTGACTGTACAACGTCTAAACAAATGTTCGACAAATTGTATGCAATTTATGACGGCGGTGAAGAACGTAATAAATGTGCCTTAATGCAAGATTTCTTTAGCATAAAATTTAAAAATGAACAAACAATGACTGAGTTTCTTTCTGAAATCGATAATATAACGTTTAGAAATTGGGTAATAAAATCGAAGATACTATGATTGTTTCAAAAATACTATCAGCATTGCCGGATATATATATTAATTTTGTGACCGCGTGGGAGTGCTCAGATGATAATAAAGATTTGGTGAACTGAAAAAGCAGACTCGTGGCCGAAGAGGCTAAACATTCAGCGTTAAACGATAATACAAAACCAGTTGCGTTTAATGCGGTTAATATAAAGTTCGGGAAACACAATAATCGTGAAAATCAAGGTCATTCATTTAATAATAAAACAAATAACAATGTAAAGTGTTACAATTGTGACAAAATTGGACATTATGCTAAGGAATGGCGTGTTAAAAAATGTAATATTTGCAAAAAGACAAATCATGTCGAGAATAATTGCTATTATAGAAATAGAACGGATACCGGTAATAATAATAATAAAAATGGTGATCGTAAAAATAATAATTCCGGTCAAAATAATAACAATGACCCATCAACACCCAAAAATGTAGTAATGATGGCAATTTATAATGATGAAAAAGCAAATGAGTTTAATGAATGTGATGAAATGAACTTTGTAATCGATTCGGGTTGTACATCACATATGGTAAACAATAAAAACGTGTTAAGTGACTATTACGTATTAAAACCAAGTGACATTGATGTTGCAAAAAACTCGGAAACAATGAGATCGAGCGGTGTTGGAAAGATTACAGGCGAAAATGTAACTCTAAAAAGGATCTAACACAAAACTTATTATCGGTTAATTCAATAACAAACAATGGTGGTAATGTGCATTTTGATGGAAATGACGTAAAAATTTTGAAGGACCAAGAAACAAAACTAAGTGCGGGTTATATTCGGTTAACTTAAATTGTGAGAAAACAATAGAAAGAGCGTTCATAGTTAAAAAGAAAGACACGTATAATGACTTACATGTTAAAATGGGACATTGCGGAAAACAAACGTAATTAAAATTAATAAAAATGGTTGACGGTTTAAATATTGACAATAACGAAATTGAAGGTGTATTCAAAAATTGTGAAATTTGTATTCGCGCTAAACAAAGTCGAAAACCGTTTAATTCAGTGCGGAATCGTGCGACAAGAAAACTCGAGCTAATACACACAGACATTTGTGGACCAATTAATAGTTCTACGTGGGATGAATATCGCTACGTATTGACAGTGTTAGATGACTAAAGCCATTTTACGCACGTGTATCTATTGAATAATAAAAATGAAGTTGCAGAATACATAAAAAACTTCGTAGTTGAAAAAGAAAGAGAAATGAACGTTAAAGTATCAAAGATAAGATGTGACAACGGTGGTGAGTACACTTCTCATAAATTTAAAAATTGGTGTACTGAGAACGGAATTCAAATTGACTATACGATACCCTATAGCCCACAACTAAATGGCAGAGCCGAAAGGCTAAATAAAACTTTATTCGAGAAATGCAGAGCTTTAATGTTTGAATTGGAATTAGAAGACGAAATGTGGGGAGAAGCGATAAGAGTGGCGGCATACTTGATAAATAGATTACCGACGGAAGGTTTGAACGTAACTCCATATGAATTGTGGTATGATGAGCGGCCAAATTTAAGTAACATTGAAGTATTCGGTTGTGACGTATATTCTAAAAAATTGAGTCCTTTGGACAAACTCGAATCAAGAAGTGACCGTCGAAAAATGGTGGTTTATAGGCAAGTTGGTTACCGATTATGGAACGATGAAAAACGATGTATACAAATTCGTAGAGATATTGTGTTTTTAAAGAAGACTCGAAACAAAAAGTCGAATAATCGTAACGACGAAAACGACGATAACGGCGAAAACGACAATAACAACCATAATGGCGATAACAAAGATAATGAAAATAATAACGAACAAGTCGAACGCGAATAAGTATTAAAACTCGAAGCGGAAGAGAAATCAAGAAACCTAAAAATCTCGCTGATAACGTGTTGCTGACGTTTAATGAGGCCATAACAGGAAAAGAAAAAATGAACTGGCTCAAGGCAGCAAATCAAGACGAAAAAGATTCACTCGAGAAAAATAATACATGGAAATTAGAGAATAAAAGCGTAGCTCATAATAATATAATAACGAGCAAGTGGGTTTTTCGCATTAAAAACGACGGAAAGTATAAGGCCAGGCTGGTTGCGCGTGGATTTGAGCAAAATGACGATTTGGCTTACGATGATATATATAGTCCAGTGGTGGCGCAAGCATCCTTAAAAACGTTAATTGCGATAGCTGCGGCACGTGATTGGTGTATTGCAACATTCGATGTAAAAAAGGCATTTTCGTATGGCGAGTTAAGCGAGAACGTTTATATGAAAATTCCAGAAGGTTTCGAGTGTAAAGGAAATGAAAATAAAATATGCAAACTTAATAAATCGTTATATGGACTAAAGCAGTCTCCATTAACATGGAATAAAACATTCGTACAAACAATGAACGGCATTGGTTTAAAAGAAACTAAAAACGAGCGATGTATTTTCGTTAACGACGAGAAAACGGTACTTATTGGTATATATGTCGACGATGGTATAGTAATAGCGCAAAATAAGTCCGAAATAAACGCGATCTTAAACGTTTTGAAAAATAAGTTCGACATAAAAACAAATGAAAATCCAAATTGCTTTTTGGGAATGGAATTAGAAATATCGAGCGACAACATAAAATTAACGCTAACTGAGTATATTAAAAACATGATGCAAAAATATGGCATGGAGGCTTCAAAACCAGTGGATACCCCATGTAGACATGGCGAAATAAAAGTTAACGACGCGAGCGAAAAAGTAAATTTTCCGTATAGAGAGGCTGTGGGAGGTCTTTTATACTTGTCAACTCGTACACGACCAGATATTGCGCAGGCTGTGAATTTGGCAAGTCGACGCGTAGAAAATCCGACAAGGGACGACGTTATTGCCATAAAGCGAATATTTAAGTATTTGAACGGGACGAGCAAATTGGGCATTTCGTTCAATAAAAATGTTAATATCAATAATTTGGTGGCATATTGCGATGCTGACTATGCGGGCGATCCGATTACTCGACGAAGTACGACGGGATATGTAATAAAATTGTGTGACCGACCATTGGCGTGGTGTCCACGACAAACAACCCATAGTGGCATTTTCTTCGACCGAAGCTGAATAAATCGCGGCGGCGGAATGCGTTTAGGAATCGTCATACTCAAAATCTTTACTGAGTGAGTTAGGATGTGAAAATCTTGAGATTAATTTACAGGTAGACAATCAGAGTGCTATGCACTTAATTAAAAATGGACCTTTAATAAACGGTCAAAACAAATAGATGTCAGATTTCATTATATCCACGAAAATTTTGTAAATGGAAACTTCAAATTGATTACTGTCCTACTGAAAAACAGGTAGCGGATATTTTGACTAAGTCTTTGTTGAAAAACAAATTTGTAATACATTCTAGAAATTTGATTGAATAATATGTCGTGAAGTTTTTTTTAAAGCGAACTAATTTCGTGTAATTTCAAAGTTATACAATTAAGAAGGTGTTCTGATAAACGGTTTTTTTTGTAAAGTATTTGGGAATAATTTCATAACTATGAATAATAAAAAATAAATGTGTGACAACTCTGTTGAATTGTTTTATGATATTGAAAATTAAATAAAAATATACGCAGGTACTGATTTAACAATAATAGCAACATAAAAAAAACATAAGTGTAAAATATGGTCTCATGGATAATGTTTACTGTATGTGTTACAATAATTAAAATTATTCTTTAATTAAATTAAAACTATTCGTAACTTCTTTTATAATAAATAAAATGTTTAATTTGCTTCCTTAAAAACCTTAAAAACCCTCAACATAAATTCGACCCAGTCTGTTCTATTATTAAACAGCTATGGTGTCTTCATTTTTTCGGTAACTGTAGCGTTTAGTGTAACAATTATGGGCATATGATCTGAATATAGGTCTAGACTAGCCTTAGCTGTAACCTGAAAATATTCCTTTGGTTACAAAGAAATCTAGTACGAAGAAATCAATACGTTGGTTCGTATGTTACCCAGGTGATATTCTTGCATAACTTGATATACAATTTTGCCTCTTCTAGGAGGTAATTTTAGATCCCCAGTGAATGTGTTTTGCATTGAAGTCCCCTCCTGAGAGAAACCTATAACCCAAGTTTGGAAATATTGTATAAATCCTGCTTTGTTTGGTCGATAATTTGGTGGACAGTATACAGCAGAAATTGCAAGAGGTGGATCATCACACTAACAGCCTGTATAAAATCTTGTTTATATTCAGGAAGAGTATAATACTCAATATGTTGTTTAATAATCATAGCAACTCCACCCCCTCGTTCTTTTATCAGCGAATGCTATTTGGAATGTTGAATTGCGTCTTTTTTATAAATGTGTTTCATATACCATCAATTTTATGATCGGCCAAGCCATTTGCATTCCATAATGCTATTCTAAAAAGTTCCACCATTTCTGTCTTGTAGGACTTTTGAAAGTTGATCTCTTAGGAGACTTATTTCTGATGTCAGTTCGGCATCATTTAATTTTTTTGGTAGAGAATTTTTTTGGGGATTATTTGGAGTGGGGGGGATTTTTGAGATATTTTTGGGAAGATGGGTTTAGTGGGGACGTATTGGAGGACTGCGCATAGATAGGTCTCACACCATTTTCTAGGGGTAGCGATGACAAAAATTAAAGTTTTAGAATTTACCTGTTAATTTGCAGTTTTTCGGCGTTGAATGCAAAAAACTGTATCTTTCTAGCATGTAAAGTAGTAAATGGATTGTTTTTGGGGGCGTTTTATCCATTTTCTAGGGAGTGGTAAGGAAACAATTAAAGTTTATCTAACTTCTTAGATTGAAGAAATTCCCCAGCCAATGCAAATGCAAAAAAGTCGCATGTTTCTAGCATGTATTGAAGAAAAAGGGTGGTTTTAGGGGTGTTTATCCCATTTTCGAAGGATTTTGATTGAAAAATTTACGTTTTTCAAATAATCCTGTTATTTTGAATCTGTTACACGTCGAATAGAAAAAATCCACCCGATCTTTCTAACATGAATAGAAGTGAAAAGGGAAGTTTTAGGAGTGGTTTTCCCATTTTCGGGAAGTTGCGATGTAGTTCATGAAGTTTTTCGAAGTATTCTATAAATTTGACTATATTTCGGGTCGATTGGTGAAACTCCCCTCTTTCTAGCATGAATAGATTTAAAAGGGATAGCTTAGGAGGTGCTTTTCCCATTTTTTGGGGTTAGCGAAGAAAATATTTTTGTTTTTCGAATAACCATCTTAATTTGTAACTATTTAACGTCAAATGCAAAAACCGAATCTTTCTAGCATGCATAGAAGAGAAGGGGGAGTTTAAGGGGTGTTTATCCCATTTTCCAAAGATTGCGGTGAAGGTAATGAAATTTTTCAAAGTTTTTTGTTAATATGACTTTATTTCGGGTCGATTGGTGAAAATCCCATCTTTTTAGCATGCATTGAACTAAAAAACTAATTTTAAGGGGTGTTTTTCCAATTTTCCGGTGGGTTGCATTGAAAAAAATTAAGTTTTCCGATTTTCCCCTTCGGTTTCAAGCAATTTCGTGACGAATGCAAAAAACCGCATCTTTCTAACATGTCTAGATTTGCCTTAGAATTTGTATAGATGAGTGCGTGAGTGAGTGAGTGAGTCAGCTTCATGTCTATCTTTACGGTATAGTCGATTTTTGATATTTGTTACTTCATTTCCAAGTGTTTTTAATTCGCGTTTTATGTCTTCAATACTCGTAGAATGATGCTCATTTTTGAGAACCTCCCTGAATATTTTTTCCTTCTCAAGACTATACGTATGTCGTGCGACATTATTTGCATCTAGGACAGATTTCAATAATTTGTAGTTGTCAACATTGCTGACTTGTATTTTAACGTTATTACCATTCATTAATTGCATATAATAGTTTTTTGTCAATGGTTGATTCAATCAATTTAATCAGTGGGTGGCATAGCTGTGACAAAATATAGGATGAATGATGGTATATGTTGTTTTAGATTTGAATTTTGACTTGCCGTGTTTAATACGACTAATGGTCCCGCATCTGCTAATGCTTTGAATTTCTTTGAGGTAGGCGTTGGATCCATTTTTTGTTTCAGTGTTTACTGGGTCGGAGAAGAAATACTAGAACTTTTACGCTTCCTCTGAGTTCTTACTTAATGACTTGAAAGTCATTAAGTAATTTAACTTGTGACGCATCACTTGACTCTGATCTTGTATCATCGGTTTTGTCAAAATCCATATTAGGAACAGAACGTGAACGAGCTCTTTACTTCAGCAATTCCATTTTTTCTAACCGAAAAGGTTTTGTTTGGCTGACATATTAATTTAGTACTTTTGAATTAATACTTCAAGCTTGCGTATTTCTGATTGGATCACTGATGCACTTTCACTATTAAAATCATATGGCAGATATAATTTTCTGTTTATGAATGAACCGCCACTGTTGGCTTGCATAAATAAAATTTACTATTTGTAATCATATTAACAAAAAAAAAAAAGATTTTGGTTGTCTTCACTTCAAAGTTCACAAACTAACAAAGTCACTGTGAATTTTCATTTAGCTACCAGTTGCCTAGCCGCTACTTCTTTGCACGGATAAATTTTGAAAATATTTATATTGAATTATCAAAATATTTATATCTAGAGTACGGTAGTGCCCAAGGCCGAGTTTAAGGGACACATTTGGACTCACTACAGTGCTATTACTACATGAAATATCAGACCAGATTTGATCCGGAAATATATTCTGAACGAAAAGAGCTACAGTGCTGATATTTCGAATATGGAATATTTAAGGAATTATAAGAAAACGAGTTTTTGCTTTTCGTTAAGAAATAAACGGTTAAAAAGTTTTTTCACTTCAAAAACGCAAAATTCGCGGTTACACCTTGAAACCTTAAGTATGATCCATCATAATTCTACGCTACTTCCAGATATCCTGTAAAGTTGATATTTGGCATATATGTAGATCTAGTACCCAAACCGACGGGAAAATTGCGAAAACTGGAAATTTGTTTCGGAAAGAAGAACATTTTTAAAATTTTCGTTTTAATCAAATTAGCATTAGAACGCATATATTCATCTTATTCGTTGATATTCTTATAAAGTCCTATCTGATTGGATGACACTAGCAGTTTAAATAATGATTTGTATTAGACCATATCATAGTAAAGAACCATGTAGAAAACATAATGAACTATATGATCCCTAAAAATTTCTTTAACCGATGGTAATAGCCATGACTTGTTGAATACAGCAGTTGTCGTCTAGTGTTTAAAGGTAAGCGACATTGGTTAAAATCAGTACTTGGATAGGTGAACATTGTGTGTAGTTGTCTTTTCTTGTAATTTTGTAGACATTAGTTTATATTCTCATTTTAACTTTTTTATTATATTTTGCATTGATCAATTATTATTTATTACTAGCATTACTCGTTGCAGCTTCACCCGCAAAATTTTTGTAAAGTCCTTCTAACCAAGTAACATAATTTAATATTTGTTTATTTGTGTATACTTTCGTGTCAACACACAATGTTTGTCCAAATTCCTTTCGGTTACGTATGACAAACTGTAGAAGACTATAGCGTATACCCGACACATTTCATTGTCATTGAATTTATTAATTAAATTAAATACTGATATGAAAAACTTTGGTGTAATGGAGAGCACACTGGACTAGATATCCAGAGGCCCGAGGTTCGATTCCTGGTTGACGAGTTAATTTTTTCATATCAGTATTTAATTTAATTAATAAAGTAACATAATATTATCTCTCGTCAAGGATACTGATTGTCTTGGAACACTGCTAAACGTATTTATTTATTTATTTATAACTAGCATTACTCGTCGCGGCTTCGCCCGCAAAAATTTTGTAACGCCCTTATAACCTAGTATCATAATATTTTCTCCCGTCGAGGTTACTGTTTGTCTTGGAACACTGCTACACGTATTTATTCATTTATTTATTTATAACTAGCATTACCCGTCGCGGCTTCGCCCGCAAAAATTTTGTAACACCCTTATAACCAAGTAACATAATATTTTCTCCCGTCAAGGACTGATGTCTACAACCGTCCTTGGGGATGTAGCCAAAATATCTACATCCCCACTCCTGGCAGACAACGTATAACACACAGCACCTAAGCAACGAACATCTGTTACTATGCATTGATAAATTATACACCTACATACATCAATAAATTATACAACTATACTTTTTAGCGAATATCCTGAAAGGAAATAGAGCTATTGGTTCCGTACCGAAGTCAAAATTTCGCAAAAATTTCTTCAAACGCAATCGATCATTATTAAAAAATATAACAAATTTGGTTGAAATTTATTTCGTAAGTGTTCCCTTAGTATGTTTTTAAAATTTTATAACGCGGCAAGTTTTAAAATATTTGAAATCATCAGAAAAAATAATTTGCCGCGTTATATAAAATTTTAAAATCATACTAAAGGAAAACATACGAAATAAATTTCAACCAAATTTTTTCTTACATTTTATCAATTTACCACTCATTAATTGTTTTAGTTAATAGTTTACCGAGCTATTTACTTTGTAAATAGCTCGGCTCTTTAATGGGAATCATCACTTTTTAAAGAGCAACTATTATATGAAGTCTAGAGCTATTTACTTTGTAAATAGCTCGGTCCTTTCTTCCATATCATCACTTTTTAAGAATCAACTATTATATGAAGTCTAGAGCTATTTACTTTGTAAATAGGTCAGTCCTTTCACCCATATCGTCACTTTTTAAGAAGCAACTATTATTATATGAAGTCTAGAGCAATTTACTTTGTAAATAGCCCGTCCTTACTCTCATATCATCACTTTTTAAGAAGGAACTATTACATGCAGGATTTTCACATTTATGTTTTTGGTCGGATAGAATTTTCAAAATATTTGATATTGAATTGTCAAAGTATTAAAAACATTGAATTGATATTTTGACAAGCTGTGTAAAAATTTGACTTTATTTAAGTGAAAATAAATATTTTACAATACTCGAAATAATTTTTTATTATCTAGAGCACGGTAGTGCCGCAGGCCCAGTTTAAGGGGTTTTTGGTTTTCGTGCTACAGTGCTATTACTTATCGTTTTTTAAACGATATTTGACCCCGATATAATTTTTGAACAAAAAGAGCTAC
The DNA here is from genome assembly GCA_963920215.1 of Nineta flava. Taxonomy (NCBI): domain Eukaryota; kingdom Metazoa; phylum Arthropoda; class Insecta; order Neuroptera; family Chrysopidae; genus Nineta; species Nineta flava. The sequence goes on from OY986040.1 coordinate 64,170,061, forward strand.
AGTGGTGATTTTTCGAATATATACTATTTACGGAATTATAAGACAACGGATTTTCGCTCATTGCTAAGACATAAACAGTTAAAAAGTAATAAAATTTCAAATTCGCCCCCTTTACCTAGAACCAAATTTTTTCTTACATTTACTCAATTTATCATTTATTAATTTTCTTAATAAATAGTTTACCAAGCTATTTACTTGGTAAATAGCTCGGTCCTTTCTCCCATATCATCACTTTTTAAGAACCAACTATTATATGAAGTATCTCCCCGAAAACTCGGCCCTTTTGTACATTTATGTTTTTGCTCGGATTTAACTTAAAGTATGTTTCAGCTATTATTTTACTGGTGATGGTCCAATATAAAAATACAAAGGCACCAAAAAACGAAATCAATGTGTGGTCCGAAACTTTATAAAAAAAATATTTAATATATATATATATATATATGTATATATCTGTTTCCCGGTGCTTTGTCCGCATTTATATGATGAAAGCAAAATATATATGTATTGAAAAAATAATAATAATAATAATATAATAATAAATAATAATATGATACCCTCCCGTGGGTCCACCTTGTCGTGGTGGGAGGGCCTAGTACCTAGCCTGCAAGCCAGCAGGAGGGGAAGCTAACGGACCCAAACTTCTCAACGTTGGGATTAGTGTGCGGATGTCGTGCGCTGTCATCATCGTCATCGTTGGTTTCAGTGTGCGGTGTTCGTGCACTGTCTCAGCATTACTTGTCGGCCATGTCATCTGGCCGACATTGTCTTCGTTGAAGACTTTAACTGGCAGTCCCGTGCATCCCTGCTGGGAGTGGTCAAGGGGAGCTGAGGGTGGGGCCTCGGTTTCTCCGAGATCTGATGTAAGCTTGCTCTGCCGAGGCAGGGTGTGCGGGACTTAGCCACCAGCCACGTCGGTCCTTGGTAGGATAGTGTGCAATGGATGCAGAGATCGGAATCTGCATTGCTTCGGGTGAGTTCCAGTCCGTCCGCGTATTCCGGGACTGGTAAAGTGGAGGTCGGGCCCCAGAGTACTGGGGTAGGACTATTAAAGTCCGATGGTAAACCCGTTCCCAGCTATTCCAGCCCGCCCCTTTGCACACAATGGCTGGTTTAAAAATTGTTAATGGAAAATTAAAATCCCAAAACAAAACAGAAATGCCACCTTCTGTAAAAGGAGGCCCGGGCGGCGTCCCGGTTATAACCGAAACGTCGGGGGGACCAAACCCCCCTAAAGATAAAAGGATGAATCGCGGCAACCTGGCATTGCTTCCAGGTTCCCAAAGGCAGGTTGTAGTAAAATATTTTTTGATAAGGAGGAAGGGTGGCTCAAGCGACTTTAAGTCGGTGAGCCCCTTTTTAATTGCGAAAAAATTATACGAGGTTGTGGGGCGTCTTAAAGACGTCAAAAAAGTAAATAATGGGTTGTTGGTCGAAACTTTCGGCGACAAGATCAGTAATGACAGATTACTATCCTTAAAGTTGTTAGGCGATCATGAGGTGGAAGTATCGCCCCATGGAACATTAAACAGTTCCCAAGGGGTGATCTTTTGCAGAGACCTCATGATGTGCTCAATCGAGGATATTGTCGAAAATTTGTCCGACCAGGGAGTAGTTGAGGCTCAAAGGATTAAGTGGAGGCAGGATGGTGAGTTGAAAGACTCACCTCTCCTCCAACTAACCTTCAACAAAATAGATTTGCCAGCAACAATCGATGCTGGCATTCACAAGAAGATACCCGTGCGTCCGTACATTCCAGCACCGATGCGATGCTATCGGTGTCAAAGATACGGGCACACGGCAGGTAGGTGTGAAAGGCCTCAAATTTGTGTATGCGGGGAGCCATTGCACGAAGGAAGACCGTGCAATGAGCCAATTATATGTGTTAATTGTGGGGGTGGTCACTCGGCAAAGTCGAGGAACTGCCCCAAGCACAAAGAGGAAATGGCTATCCATAAAGTGAGAGTTCTGGATAAGCTCACTTATCATGAGGCGCGCAGGAGGGTGATGGGCTCCGGCCCTCGCAATCAGCCTGCCGTCTCCTATGCCCGCGTCACAAGTACTCCTGCCCCTTCAGCTGACGCTTCAGCTCTGGCTAAAGTTTTAAAAACAACGCAGAAAGGACCCATTCAGACCCCTCTTAAAACTACTGTCAAGAGAAAGAGGGAGACCCTTAAAATGAATGGACTGCTTCGGAGGTGGCAAACAGTGGATCGTGAAAAGACTCCACCTCCATCTTCATCACGGGGTGAGCCGGCTCTGCAGGCGGAGCTGAGCTCACCGAAGTCGGAGACGTCCAGGCCTCCGGCTTCAACATCGCCGAGAGGCAGCCCAGCGCACAAGCTGCGCTCGAGTAGCCTCCCGGATTGAGAAAAAAGGGTCGTCGTCTCCTACAAGGTGACGTCGGAGACGGATTCAGATTCCGTCACTTTCTCCGACAAGGAGACGACCAGAAGAGATAAAAGAGGCTGGCCGAAGTGATCCCACAACTTCCTGGGGCAACCCATCCTAGCCAATAGAAATGGTTAATATATTACAGTGGAATTGCAATGGTATTAAACAACGCTACTGTGAGCTAAACATGCTTCTGGCAGAGCATACACCTTTGTGTGTATGTATACAAGAAACACATCTTAGACCGGCGGAGACATATACCCTGAAGGGTTATACCATCCGCCGGCTAGATGTTCTGCCAGATGTTCGAGCAAGGGGAGGTGTCGCAAGATTATTATGGCGGGGCCTATCTTACCAGGCCCTTCGCCTTGACACCCCCCTACAAGCTATAGCTGTAAGAATATACGGAACGCTCGAACTCACAGTATGCGGCGTTCAATCGAGTTTTCTCACCGGTATTTAAAAGAAACGTGTTTGACTCCACAAACAAATATCCATATATCCATATATCTGCCGGACTTGTTGGCCCGTTTAACCTTGCAACTTCCACAACCATTTCTGATGCTAGGTGATTTTAACGCTCACAGTCAATTGTGGGGCTGTGAGCATAGAGACGCACGTGGGAGACTCATCGAAAGTTTTTTGGAGTCAAACACGTTTCTTTTAAATACCGGTGAGAAAACTCGATTGAACGCCAGAACTGGTGAGATGTCAGCAATTGATCTGACACTATGCTCTCCGGCACTGGCTCATCGACTGGAATGAATGGTACTCCCTGATCCTTGTGGGAGTGACCATCTACCCATCAAAATTTCTTCAAATTATTAGCGAATGCAATGACTCTCTGTGCGTGTATACGGATGGATTTAAAACCATTTCTGGTGTGGGGAGCGCTATTGCCATTGGCAATAGCTCACACACTTGGTCGCTCTCCCCACAGGCATCCGTATACACTGTTGAATTATATGCAATTTTGCAAGCCCTGCGATATTGTGAAGAGTTTTCGAACCTTCACAATACATTCCTCATTTGTTCTGACTCGTTGAGCGCACTGCAAGCACTAATGTGCACGCTTTCAAGGGACCCTCTGGTGCAAAACATCCAGGCGATACTCCACGTGCTCCAGCACATGTCCATCGTTTTTGTATGGACGCCTGGGCACGTGGGTATACATGGGAATGAGGTGGCTGATGAAGCTGCGCGGGTCGCGGCTGATTCAGACCACCTGGATCTAATTCCCATACGCCCAGAGGACCTGAAAGTGTGCATACGTTTCAAAATTCATGAAAAATGGCAGCGTGAGTGGAACAACCTCACGGAAAAGCTCAAACAGGTCAAGCCAAGCATCAATAAGATGCCGGCACCTGAAAATCTGAGCCGTAGAGAGAGTGTGGCCCTTACGCGTTTGCGAATAGGCCACACTCAAATCTCGCATGCATATCTTCTCTGCGGTGAGGATCAGCCAAGGTGCACTGTTTGCAGGACAGTGCAAACCATGAGGCATATTGTTGAGGAGTGTGTAGTCATTGAACCTTTACGGCTTCGAAAAAATGTAGCACGTGCATTATCGTATAATGCGAGCTCCGTGAAGAGGATGATTACATTTTTAAATGAATCTCACCTTCTACAGAGACTCTAGGGGAAACATCTCTTGTTTAAAAAAAGTCGTCTCTTTTATGTGTTTTACTTACAGCCTCGTACAGTTTTATCTTGTTTTTAAATGTTTTGTGATTTTTGACTATTTATTGATTTTATCTGTGATATTGTGGCCCCTTTACATCCACAATATCACATTTTATTACACTTAGTATTTAGGTTTTATTGTTTTTATTGTAATAGTGTGGGCTCTTTACACCCACACTATTACACGTTGTTATATTTTTTAGTTTTTAATAGTTTTTATTGTTATCTAGTTATTAAGTTTTAAATTTTTTTTATATTGTTATCTAGTTTCTTAAGTATTTTTATTTGTTGCAGTGAAGGCCTTTTACATCTTCACTGCAACGTTGTTATTTGTTGTTGTTGTTTTTGTTGTTTATATTTTGTTGTTATTTTTTTATATATTTTATTTTTGGTTATTTTTTTCCTACCTAGTCAATTCATTTGACTAGGTAGTGTTGTGATATTTTGTTATTTGTTAAGTTTTGTTTTTGTTATTTTTTAACCTGCGGGGGCTAATGAGCTGGTTCTCGAAGCCCCAAGAAGGGGGGTGGGTTGTAATGAGTAGTCTGACTGTTTGCCAGGAGTCCCACACTCAGTGCATCAATGCATTTCCCACCTCCCTGCCGCAAAAAAAAATAATAATAATATGATATATGCATAGAATATACAACGATATATTACGATTTATGATGTGCTGTTATAGTTAATAGTTCCTATGGAAATGACAATCAAAGTTGACATTTCAAAATTGAAACAAAATTTTAATAAAATAATTTAATTTTAATATAGTTATTTTATAGTTTCTGTGGAAATGACAAAATCAACAAAAATTTAAACCGATTCCAAAAAAAGAAGGAGATTCTATGTTCGAATGTATGAATGTTCACCCCCTTCAAGATTACTTTTGAGACGATAGCCTATGTCCTTCCCTGCGATAACCTATAATCTATCTCCCTGCCAAATTTCATTACGATACCCTTAAACTCGGTCCGACGCACCGCCAAAAATACCCCAATTTTCTTTCGAGTATTGAATATCTATTTTACTTAAATAAAGTCAATTGTTTACACAGCTTATCAAAATATCAATTAGTTTTTTAAATATTTTGACAATTTAATATCAAATATTTTGACAATTCAATATCAATATTTTGAGAATTCAATATCAATATTTTCAAAATTTGTTATCCGTTTCTATGAAAAAATGAAGTTTCTTTATAGTGGCTGCTAAATATTTGCTGAGACTAGAAATTAATTAATTATTAGCATGGAGTATAGGTATTTCTATACTCCATGATTCTTAATAACTGATTATGTTATCAAAACAAAACTATTAGTTATGCATCTAGATGACAGAACCAATACGAAAGAAGAGGCATTTGTCAGTAAATCAGGGAATCAAAAACGTCAAAACAGTGACTATAAGAGTTTTAAAAAGGACAATATATTTAAAAACAAGAATAATAGTGAAGTAATTTGTTTTAAGTGCCAGCAACCAGGATATATTATGTCAAAATGTCCACAAATAAGTCAAAACAAATATACTCAAAATATTAAAAGTATTTTTAATGATGTATTCCTGAGTACAAGTTCAATAACATAGACTGGTATTTAGAATCTGGAGCGGGTGTTCATTTAACTTGTAGGAATGATTGACTGTTAAATCAACGAGAACCAAGTATGAAAGACATTAGGCCGGTTTACACGTACGCTCCAAACTGGCGCTCCAACAGTTGTAGAATTTACAACACTAAAAAGGTTTTAGTGTCTAAAGTTTTTCTAAACGATGGTGTTTATAAAATTGATACATTTGAAAACTATTTGTTTGTTGGACAAGCAGCAGCTCCAGGCAAAACTTGTCATAGAAGGTTAGGTCATATCCAATGCCAGTTTTAGGATTACCGCCACCCTGGGCGAGATTTCTACCGGCGCCCTCACTCTACTGACCAATTTAAACATGTGGAAAAAAATTAAAGAAAAAAAAGTTTTTTTTTTGTAAACACAATCGTTTATTTCAAGATAAGTTGCAGATAAGTTTTTAACAGCTTAGGCTTAGAAAAACTCCATTCTCCACTCGCTACGGTTACAGGTATAGTGATCAATATTCTCAAAGCTATCCAAACATTTGAATACAATTCTTTTACATTGCGGTCTTTAATGAAATTTAAAATATATATAGGGGTATCAACATCGTCTTTATCAGGCAAAAAGGATTTCAGGCTTATGAGTCATCACACAACGCATAACCATCTATATCTGATTTCGAAACTGTTGTTAATTTTAGTTGGAGATTCCCACAGAGTTTGAGAAGGTCTGGTTTTCACGAATTTTTTTATATTGTACAAGAAAGACCAAGTTTCTGAATACTGGTTTACCTATTCAAATCTGCCATTAAGTGAATTTAAAGTGGTGTCCAAAAGACAGTTGGAAAATTCTACTTCAAATTTGTTTTGTGGATTATAGGCACATCACGGGCATCTAAATCTTCACCAGCTTGGCGTTTAATACGTCTTATCCTTGTTGTGACTTTAAATACTGGTTCAATTTCAAGTCTTTCCACCATGTCCCTCACTGTTGAAATGGTGCTTTCAAAACCCGTTTTTCTGTACTCTTTTAAGAAAGAGCATCATTTTCTCAGCATCTCTGTGCATTTAGTGATTTTACCGATGAATTAGCAGCATCGCATAGTATGAGATTGTAGCTGTGGCAGCCACACGGTACATAAACAGCTAGGGGGCTAAAAAGTCTATGAATTCTTCTTTGGATCACCTCCCCCCCCCCAGTTTTTCCTTTCATATTCACCCTGTTGTCATAGCCCTGACGTTTTACCTGTTTTTAATCGCATTTCAGCATCAATCCATGTGAGGTAGAATTTCTTATCAGCACTGCTATTCTCACGAATTTTCAACATTGCTGACAAGGGTTTCCAGTCGTTGTATCCTTCAGATACTAAAGTTGTCACTGAGCTACTATTAAAAAGTCCGCAACAAAAACAATGAACCCGAACTTAAGAAACGGAGTACACTAACCAGCGACGCTGAATGGTTTCATTATTTGCAAGTTTTTTCGAGTAGTGAATATTAGAAAAATTTTTCCCGTTGTCATCCTTCGGATAATTATTATTATCAAAATGGTGCGTTCGGCCATTCGTTATTATATGATCAATAGTTTTATTAGTTCGAATAGGTGGTCAAGTAGCTGGATTCGATATATTCGTGACAGCAACATTAACATCAATTCTTTTTTCATTGCTATCTACAACTTGACATTGTACATCGCCAGTGGCGTCATATGGAGTAAGATCTGATATTGTAGCACAGCTTATCTCTTCATTTTTTTTGGAAACTTCGTCCACAATCTCTTTAACGGTTAGCTGACTGATCAGAGACTCCTCGACGAATATACTTGTTTGTATTTGAGATGTTGAAGCAACGTTCAGGTTTCATTTTTTGTTGTAATATACTTATCTATGTTCATTAACTTTTTGGTTTTTTAAATTCCTTTCCTTTTTCGGCTTTACGTTTTCTATTTTTTGACCCAAATTTGCTTGTATTGCAGGTTTATGAAGCAATTTTAGGCGCATATTATCCCGTTTTCATTTAATCAAAAATGATAGTAGAATCCACAAAAAACCTCGTTTTACTGAAATCAATATTTATTTTTTTATAATTTTTCTAGGTCGAAGTAGAATCTCTGTAACTATTTGTTATAAACTATTGGGTAGGAATATTCAATAAAGGCAAAAAGAAACACTGTTCTATCCACTGACCACATATACACATTGGTTAAAGAAATCAATTTATTTGTTTTGTTAAGTTGGAAATAACTTAAATACACAAACTACAAACAACGTTGGTCTGACTTAGTATTATGGTTATTTTATAAAATTATTCATTAATTTGTACTCTTAATTAATTAATTAATTATTCATTAATTTGTACCTTATTATATAATCCGGTAAAATAAAACAAATATTTTATATTATTTCTATAACTATTTCGATAACCTACTAAATGTCACTTGATAGTCAACACGGAACGAAGCAGGTATTCGTATTACAAGTATCTGATGCACTTGTGATGAACTTTTTTTTTCTCCCCTTGTCGAATAAAATCAATTATAGGTAATGTTAGCTCTTTCTAAACACGGTGCTGAAAAGAGATAGATAATAAGCTGTTGTGTTGTATCTGTGAGTCGGAGACTTCCCATATAATATGACGCGTAGTCACGGTAGTGTCGGTGTGCGCGATCGGGGATTCTCCGTGTTGCGCGTATTGCGCATCAAGAATGATGGATTTTATAACGATTTTGGTGAAACTTATAAGATGGCGTCTCTGCACAGGTTACAAAATCTCTTAAAAGGTAGAAAAAAGGATTTGACCATTTTCCTTGCGGAAAGTTCTTTGAGATCAACTGCGCCTTGTCCTAACGCCGCTACTGGTCGTATCAATTCAACTTATTTAAACGAGATAAAAGATGGTATAGTAAATGGAATAAGCTACAACGGTCAGTTGAAAGTTACCCTGCAAAATTGTGAAGTTTGTTGCGAGGGAAAACAAGCTCGCCATCCTTTCAAATGTTCAAATAGTAGACCAACCTGATTACTTGACGCAGTGCACTCTGATTTAGCAGGACTCACGGATACGACTTCAATAGGAGGCTCTAAATATTATGTAAAATTCCAAGATGATTACAGTTTCATGTCTTTTGTATATTTTCTTAAAAAAACGATGAAGTTTTTGAGAAGTTTAAAGAATTTCCAAAATTACCTTGGTGGAATTAATTCTCTCAAAAAGTGAGAATAATACTTTTAAAACTCTGAATAACTATGTCTTATTTTTCTAAGAATCTCTGAAAAATAAAATACATATTTTATAAATGATTTAAAGTCAGAAAATAAATAATATTTTGAACTCTGCCAGAAGAGTTATTCAGACTTTTTGAAAAGTTTTTCAGAGAACTAATTAAAAAATATAACAGCTTTTCAGAGTTAATTGTTTTTCGAAGAAATGTCTCCTATTGTCTTAACAATAATAATTCAGACTTTTTCAGAGAACTAATAAAATAAAATATAACAACTCTTTCCGGCGAGATTCGAACTCACGTCTACTATTTATGTATTCAACACTATGTACATAACAAATACTATTTGAATAATAAAAACCCTCCCATGAGTCAACCTTGTCGTGGTGGGAGGGCCTAGTACCGAGCCTACAAGCCAGCAGGAGGGGAAGCTCACGGATCTAAACTCCTGAACGTTGGGTTCAGTGTGCGGATGCCGCGCGATGTCATCATCGTCATTGTTGGTTTCGGTGTGCGGTATTCGTGCACTGTGTCAGCATTACTCGTTGGCCACGTCATCTGGCCGACATTGTCTTCGTTGAAGGCTTATTACTGGGGTCCCGTACTGGGGATCTATTACTGGAGTGGTCAAACAAACAGAGGGTGGGGCCTCAGTTTTCCCAAGATCAGATGTGAGCTTGGTCAGCCGAGGCACGGTATGCGGGACTTAGCCACCAACCACTTCGGTCCCTGGTAGGATGGTGTGCAATGGATGCAGAGATCGGAATCCGCAATGCTTCGGCTGAGTCCCAGCCCGTCCGCATATTCCGGGACAGGTAAAGTGGAGGCTGGGCCCCACAGTACTAGAGTAGGACTATTAAAGTCTGAGGGTATGCCCGTTCCTGGCTACTCAAGCCCGCCCCTTTGGAAACGATGGCTGGTTTTATATTAGTTTATGAATAAAACTCAACAACAAATGGAAATGCCACCTTCTGTAAAAGGAGGACCAAGCGGACTGGACGGACCGGAAGTTGCAGTTATCACCAAAACGTCGGAGGGACCAAACCCGTCCAATTGGCCGAGCGGTCTAAGGCATTATATCTGAGGCCTTATGTCTACTTGGAACTGGGAGGTTATGGGTTCGAATCCCAACATCGGCCATTTTTCAATTATTAAGAAAGGAAAAGGGGCTGTTAATTGACTAAACTATCGGTGTATGGACAAGAACGACGTAACTGGCTATGCTTGTGAAGGCTTTCCTTCACGAACTCCAGATGAATATCGGCATAGTTCCTATCAAAGTCAGCTGCAGCCGTACATTCTACCAATTCCTAGTCTGCACACAAAAATTTCTTCCATTCTATTCATATCCACACAGCCTTAGGCATTATCCTTTGGCATCACAATCACAAATCCTATTACGATTGGGATTTATGGTTGAAGTGTAGCCCATTCAAGGCAGCCGCTACAATCTATCTATCTACCCCTCCCCCCCGCATAGATAAAAAGAAATTCCGCGGGAACCAGGCAAGGCCCTCATGATTGGCTGCATCGAAGATATAGTTGAAAATATACCGACCAGGGAGTTATTGCGGCACGAAGGATTAAGTGGAGGCAGGATGGTGAGTTGAAAGACTTACCTCTCCTCCCACAAAGAGGAGATGGCCATCCAGAAAGTGAGAGTTATGGATAAGCTCACATACCCAAAGCGTGCAGGAAGATGATAGGCTCCAGCCCTTGCACTCAGCTTGCTGTCTTCTATGCTCGCGTCACAGCTACTCCCGCCCCTCCAGTAAACGCTTCGACGATGGCAAAAGAGCTCGCTCTGCTGAAGATGAAAAACATCAGCGAGTTTTTAAATAAAAAAGTGAAGGCCAAGCGTCAGCAAGGACAGCGATATTCAATAAAACTTCTCCGGAGGGACCTATTCAGGTTCCTCCTAAAACTACAACCAAAAGAAAACGTGAGACCGTTAAGACTGAATTAAAACTTCTCCGGGGGGGCCTATTCAGGTTCCTATTAAAACTACAACAAAACGTAAGAGAGAGACCCTGAAGAAGGACGTGAGTGTTTCGAAGGTGGCAACCAGTAAGCCCACCTCCAAAGAAAAAAGGATGGAGGTGGATCGTGAAAAGACTCCACCTCCATCTTCATCACGGGGTGAGCAGGCTCTGCAGGCAGAGCTGAGCTCACCGAAGCCGGAGACGTATAGGCCTCCGGCTTCAACATCGCCGGGAGGCAGCCCAGCGCACAAGCTGCGCTCGAGTAGCCTCCCGGATCGTGAAAAAAGGGTCGTCGTCTCCTACCAGGTGACGTCGGAGACGGATTCAGATTCCGTCACTTTTTCCGACAAGGAGACGACCAGAAGAGCTTTTATCTCTTGCTGGCCGAAGTGATCCCACAACTTCCTGGGGCAACCCATCCTAGCCAATAGAAATGGTAAATATATTACAATGGAATTTCAATGGTATTAAACAACGCTACTGTGTGCTACACATGCTTCTGGCAGAGCATACACCTTTGTGTGTATGTATACAAGAAATACATCTTAGACCGGCGGAGACATATACCCTGAAGGGTTATATCATCCGCCGGCGAGATGTTCTACCAGATGTTCGAGCAAGGGGAGGTGTCGCAATATTAATAAGGCAGGGCCTATCTTACCAGGCCCTTCGTTTTGACACTCCCCTACAAGCTATAGCTGTTAGAATATACGGAACGCTCGAACTCACAGTATGCACAATCTATCTGCCGGACTTCGATTGGAGTATCGAAGATCTGGCACGTTGAACCTTGCAACTTCCACAACCATTTCTGATGCTAGGTGATTTTAACGCTCACAGTCAATTGTGGGGCTGTGAGCATAGAGACGCACGTGGGAGACTCATCGAAAGTTTTTTGGATGAGTCAAACACGTTTCTCGGACACTATGCTCACCAGCTCTGGCTCATCGACTAGAATAGATGGTACTCCTTGATCCTTGTGGGAGTGACCATCTACTCATCATAATTTCTCATAACTCACCGATGTGTCCACATCCTATATCGCCGAGATGGCGTTTTCGTCGAGCCAACTAGGACACTTTCATGGAAAGTTTTCAAGTTCCCACGTTGGGGGGAGACGTAGAAGAGGATGTGTGCAGATAATCTCCAAAGTCATTGAAGCAGCTAAACATGCTTTAAGTAAGTCTTCCGGCATTCCACCTAAGAGAAAAGTTCCCTGGTGGAATGATGTCTTGAGAGTAGCGGTTACAGAGAAAAAGAGGGCGTTTAACAAATTGAAAAGACATCCCACGCAGGAAAATTTGATAGCCTTTAAAAGAAGAAGATATAATTCTTATGGCTATAGATCTTCTTCATAGCCATAAGAATTATAGGGGGTATGGGCTAAGCCCAATCATGTCAACTTCCCGGTCTTCAAAAGACTCTCTTCTTCAGAAAATCCAGATTTCTGAGGAGACTCTATGAGAGACGTGCCACGGTCACCAGACCTCTGGCCGTTCGAACGCAGGAGCTTTTAGAGAGTATTCATTTCGAATTCGCTCAGATACTTCCCTATAGTTTTCATGAAGTACCTCCTTGGCTGATCCCAAAGGTAAGGTGCCGCTTTGATCTGGCTGATCTCCGTAAAGATGAAACCAGTTTCCAGTACTATCGGACCTGCTTTCAATACAATGACTCTCTGTACGGATGGATCTAAAACCGTTTCTGGTGTGGGGAGTGCTATTGCCATTGGCAATAGCTCGAACACTTGGTCGCTCTTTCCACAGGCATCCGTATACACTGCTGAATTATATGCAATTGTGCAAGCCCTACGATATTGTGAAGAGTTTTCGAACCTTCACAATACATTCCTCATTTGTTCCGACTCGTTGAGCGCGCTGCAAGCACTAATGTGCCCGTTTTCAGGGGATCCTCTGGTGCAAAACATCCAAGCGATGCTTCACGTGCTCCAGCACATGCCCATCGTTATTAAATGGACGCCTGGGCACGTGGGTATACATGGGAATGAGGTGGCTGATGAAGCTGCACGGGTCGCGGCTGATTCAGACTACCTGGATCTAATTCCAATACGTCCAGAGGACCTGAAAGTGAGCATACATTTCAAAATTAATGAAAAATGGCCAACCTCACGGAAAAGCTCAAACAGGTCAATCCAAGCATCAATAAGATGCCGGCACCTGTAAATCTGAGCCGTAGAGAGAGTGTGGCCCTTACGCGTTTGCGAATAGGCCACACACAAATCTCGCATGCATATCTTCTCTGCGGTGAGGATCAGCCAAGGTGCACTGCTGCAGGACAGTGCAAACCGTGAGGCATATTGTTGAGGAATGTGTAGTCTTTGAACCTTTACGGCAAAGACTACGGCATCGAAAGAATGTAGCACGAGCATTATCGTATAATGCGAGCTCCGTGAAGAGGATGATTACATTTTTAACTGAATCTCACCTTCTACGGAGACAATAGGGCAAACATCTCTTTTTTTTTAAAAGTCGTCTCTTTGTCGTCTTTCATGAGTTTTTTATGTATAGCCTCGTACAATTTTATCTTCTTTTTAAATGTTTTGTCTTTTTAAATTATTTATTGATTTTATCTGTGATATTGTGGGCCCTTTACACCCACAATATCACATTTTATTACGCATAGTTTTAAGTTTTGTTGTTTTTCATTCATATATATTTATTTGTGTATACTTAAGCGTCAACAATACGATGTTTGTCCAAATTCCAATTCGGTTCCTGGTTGACGAGTTAATTTTTTCATATCAGTATTTTATTGTTTTAATTGTAATAGTGTGGGCTCGTTACACCCACGCTATTACACGTTTTTATATTTTTTGTTTTTAATATTTTTTATTATTAAGTTATTTAGTTTTAATTTTTTTTTATTGTTATCTAGTTTTTTTAGAATTTTTATTTGTTGCAGTGAAGGCCTTTTACACCTTCACTGTAACGTTATTATTGTTGTTGTTGTTTATATTTTGTTGTTGTTTTTTTATATAGTTTATTTTTGTTATTTTTTTCCTACCTAGTCAATTAAGTTGTGATATTCAATGTTTTGTTATGATATTGTCATTTTTTTTTTAACCTGTGGGGGCTAATGAGCATGTTCTCGAAGCCCCTAAAGGTGGGTGTTACCAGACAACACTGGTCTCATGCGAGTGTTGTCTGGCTGGCCAGGAGTCCCACACTTTGCGCGTCAATTCATTTCCCACCTCCCTGCCGTAAAAAAACAATTGTAAGAAAAAATTAGGTTGAAATTTATTTCGCAAGTCTTCCGGTGGTATGTTTTTAAAATTTTATAACGCGGCAAGTTTTAAAATATTTGTAAGAAAAAAAGAAGAAAAAACTGGCCAAATTATAAAATTTTAAAAACATACTAAAGGAAAACTTGCGAAATAAATTTGGTTGAAATTTATTTCGCAAGTTTTCCGTTAGTATGTTCTTAAAATTTTATAACGCGGTAAGTTTTAAAATATTTGAAAGAAAAGAAAGAAGAATGAACTTGCCAAGTTATAAAATTTTAAAAACATAATAAGGGAAAACTTGCGAACTAAATTTCAACCAAATTTTTTCTTACAATTAGTCAATTTACCCCTCATTAATTTTCTTGGTAAATAGTTTACCGTGCTTAGCAATAGATCTTTTTATTTCAAATAACGATTTGTTTATGTTTCGGGCAGATTGTCAAACTCTACAATGAGATGAACAAAGACGTGAAATATTGCTTACTTATTTCTTCACATTGATTTGTTTGACATTTTGCCCAAAACAAAATCAAATCGTAATTTGAAATGAAAAAGTCTCTCGGCTTTTTATTGGGATATCATCACTTTTTAAGGAGCATCATCACTTTTTATGAATCATCTCCCCGAAAACTCGGCCCTTTTTTACATTTATGTTTTTGATCGGATCCGTTCTAAAATATAAAACTATACATTCTAAAATATCAATTTTATATTAAAAAGTCACAAAATCTTCTATGTTTGAATGCAGCCATACAATATGAAAAAAGATTATTCCATTCGAAAACAAGAATGTTTTGAAATTATTTAAAAAGTTTTCTTCAAAAAATTGGGACCAAAGTTCTGCATGGCAAAATACATATCTACAATCAGTGAAGAATATAGAAAGGATTGATATTAAAAAAATTGCAACAGAACAGTTTCTGATACTCATCTGTTAATTATGCCTGCACTAAACACTATTTTTTTATATTCAAAATTAAAGATATATATATATATATATATATATATATATATATATATATATATATATATATATATATATATATATATATATATATATATATATATATATATATACTGATATCAATACAATAAACAAAGGACATAGTCTAAGAGCCCGTGATCGCCAGACCTTCCTCATTTTATAAAAGCTGAAAGTTTTTCTGCGTATGCCCCCAACAGAGTTAGGAACGATCAGCGACTATGATGTTCGGATCATCGTGGCTTTGGCAGGTTACAGGTAGCAAAAGTTTATAAAATTGCTACTAACTTTCGTCAAAGTAAAAAGCGTAATTTTTTTATATTTTCTTCGGGATAATATTCAAAATCGCGCAATTTATTGCCAGTCAACTTTGTATAGTGGCAACCCCCCGCCAGACACTCTAAAACTTTACAAAAATATAATTCTACTTTCGTTATAGTATAAAAACTGAATTTTATATATGTTACTTGGGTAACTGTTAAAAGATGTTTCCAGAGATGTTTCAAGTAGACAGAATGAAGATAAAACGTAGGTGCGACCGCGAGGCAATATTCACTCTCGTTCAAAAAAATTAATCGACCTAAACTGAATCAGTCTCTGACAATTTTGATTTTTGTTGTAGTAAATGTTTTTTACAGATATAACATATTATTTAATTTTTATTTGTTAGAGAAAGATACAATACTTTATTCACCTTCACTGCAACGTTGTTATTTGTTGTTGTTGTTTTTGTTGTTCATATTTTGTTGTTATTTTTTTAATATATTTTATTTTTGGTTATTATTTCCTACCTAGTCAATTCATTTGACTAGGTAGTGTTGTGATATTTTATTATTTGTTAAGTTTTGTTTTTGTTATTTTTTAACCTGCGGGGGGTAATGAGCTGGTTCTCGGAGCCCCAAGAAGGGGGGTGGGTTTTAGTGGGTAGTCTGGCTGTTTGCCAGGAGTCCTACACTCAGTGCGTCAATGCATTTCCCACCTCCCTACCGCAAAAAAAAAAAAAAAAAACTTTATTTGTACGAGGTCTGTCCAAAAAGTATCCAACCTGCTTTTATATATTCGCACCAGAGTGTTCGAGCGACCTCTGCGAGGCATGAACATCAACAATATAGCCTCGCGAACTTATGGGTCGCTTGCCGACACCTACAGAACGTATAGTTCATGCGCAGAGAGTATTTGGTTACAAAGCCTTTTTTCGTTCGTCGGATTTTGTTATTGTTAAAAAAGACTGAAAGATCAGATTAACGAATTTGCATCAAATTTTGCTTCAAACTCAAATGATGCAGAAGTCCTTTGAAGATGAGTGTATGGGAAAAAACACAAATAAAAGCGAGGTATTATCGTTTCAAATCGTGGCCGCACTTCGGTTGATTGTGATTCTCGTTTTGGCCGATCCTCGACGACAACAACACCGGATAATATCGAGCGCGTGTGACTTGCGATTGAAGAAGATCGATGTTTGACTGTGCGCAAATTAGAAGATGATCTTGAAATACCAAAAAAACTACAATTTGGGATATTTTAACCTCAAATTTAGAAATTTGAAGCCAACCTCCGTGCAGTACCGAGATAGCCACCTGTGACTTTTGGTTGTTCCCGAATTGAAAAAACCGTTCAAAAGATACCGGTTCAATGACAAAAAGACGGTAGAAGATAATGCGATGAGGGCACTCGAGGCTATTCCAAAACCTGACATCCATATCTGCTTCGGAAAGTGGAAACACCGCTGGGAGCGTATTGGGAAAGCGAATGTTGAAGCGAAATATCATCAAAATTATTCATCCGCCCCAGCAATCTAAGTATCATTTAATTTTATTTTACCAATTTAATTTATCACTTTAATTCTTTAGTTGGGATATTTAAATATGCATATATTTCGGATACCATTCTTGGTATCATCTTTTCATTTATACGGGGATGATAACTAAATATTATCTTTCGGTATTGATTCAGATTTAATCTATGGACAATTACCATACATTAAGACAACTTTTATTAAATTCGAAAACCGTTAGTGAATTTAAGTTATTCTAACCTAAATTTCAAATTGACTGCGACTTTTCAATATATAATTTAATTTCAATATTTCAGAATTATGTTGTATAATCTTGAAGCGTGGAATACAATTATTAATTTCTATTTTGCTTTGAATTCTTTGATGTATTCCATATATTCTTTGCAACCTTCTGATATTTCATTTCTTCTAATATTTAAATAATTTGTTTGAGTTGTTTATACAAGTTTCATGTATGATAGTTGACCATACAAGAAATAGGTTAGAATTTATTAAATTAAATCACTATGGGTGAATTCAGAAATATAAATCAGTATACTGGCCAGTGCTAATGACGTCACGTATCGACGCAATACTGCTGAATCGTCCAAAAATACACTGGCAATTGTAGAGTTGGAGAAGGTAATCAATGTGATTCATGTCTGTTTAATGGCATTCCTTTGTACGAACGAAGACGGACTCTAGATCTCACAGAAAATAAAAAAAGTCAAGCCTTATTGGAAATGCTGGAAGACGCAGGATTAATATTAGTGAATGAGCGAAGCCTGAGTGATAGTCCTGCAAATTACATTTTGTCAGTAAATCTGGAAAAAGCGTCATTGACCTTGTTTAGGTAAGCATAGACACGCGGTCGTTTATAGCAGATTTTCCAGTAGAGGACGTTTTTGGAGTTTCTGATCATCTACCGACTGCATTATTACTTGATATACTAAATTAGAAAATCGAATGCAAATCAACTTTTACTGTCACCGAACAAATATGGAAGTGGTAAATCGACTTTGGCGACGCTTTCAACAAAGCACTTGACATGGAACAGTTTGTTCCACTGTTCAACACGGAAGGCGAATGTAAAAAGTTATTCTTTGGGTTGAAATATGCTGCCAAATCCGCAGATATGTTACAATGCTCATCCTATGCCTATAACTCTCAAAAATTATACCCTAAAAGACGAAATTCTTGGTTCGACGCAGAATGTAAAAATCTTAAAAAACAAATAAAAAAACGACACAGACAATGTAGAAAAGAATATTTTAATAATCAAGAAACCTTGGATATGTATTTACAAGAAAAGAAGCACTACCAAAATAAATTGCGCGTAAATAAACAAGAATGGTCAAAGGATATACAACGCAAAATTCACGACGCAAAGAATACCAAAGATTTCTGGAATACAGTTAAAATCTTCAGATCCACCAATAAATTTCCTGACAAGGCTTGCAAAATTCCCATTCAGATTTGGGATGAATTCCTGTATAGTATCTACTCCCAAACTTTTCTGACTGCTTACACCCTTATCTCGACACCCCTTTTACCTTGGATGAGCTCGTGACTGTCACTCAAACTCTCAAGCTACAAAAAACTCCTGGGCCAGATGGAGTCCCTAATGAGTTTCTTAAAAACCTCTCCGAAGTTTGGCTAAATAAAGCACTTTTTCTATTTAACAACATCCTCAACTACGAAAAAAATCCAGAATCTTGGTGTGAAACTAACCTGAGGATGATCGACAAAAAGGAAGCGAACTCGACCCGAATAATTTTAGAGGGATAGCCCTAATGAACCCTATCACGAAAGTTTTCTTTAATCTCATCTATCGAAGACTTCTAGAATGGTCCGAATTGTGCAACATTCTTCCAGATGAAAAATTAGGTTTTCGTAGGGGAAGAGGATGTGTTGACAATGTTTACATATTAAGCTCAGCGATAAACATACATCTCTGACTACCGAAGAGAAAAGTCTATGCCTTTTTCGTTGATTTTCGTAAGGCCTTTGACTATATAGACTATGATAAACTAAAAGTAAAATAATTCGTATTTTAATAGATCTTTTCAAAAATTCAACTATAGCTTGTAAAACCGATGAAGTGAAAACTAGTAAGACCAACATATCTATAGGCGTGCTTCAAGGAGACTCTCTATTCCCTCTACTATTTATCCTATTTATTAGTGACACTTTCACTTACCTAAAGAGTAAGGGGCTTACAGGAATCAGTTAAAATAGTTCCATAGATCTTCTTGGACTTCTATACGCGGATGATCTGGTACTGCTAGCAAACACTCCTAGACAGACTCAAAGATAGATCGACACCCTCTCTAGCTACTGCCCGAGCAGAAAATGCCACATGTTTGCCGGACACTATATCTGGTCCACATCAGTTACGAGTACGGCATGCCAGATTGGGCATGCCGGACTGGTACCCGATCAGTTCCTGAGCAGGTATGCATCTGGCAAGCCCAATGGTAAAGTGTTTATATTATATTGGGTTTGCCTGGCTTGGGCCAGAACGGATTAGGTTAACCTTAGCTCACAATTGTAGGATTTTTTTGAACTTTGTAAAATGAAATTTTTTCAACTTTATTAATATTAAATAAATTTTAATTATTATATTTCTTTAACAATATAGTAAAATTATTTCAAAAGTTTTTAAATCATGCCGGACTGGTACCCGATCAGTTCCTGAACAGGTATCCACCTGGCAAGCCCAACGTTAAAGTATTCATATTATATAGGGCTAGCCTGACATGGACCAGACTAGGAACGATTTAGGTTAACCTTAGTTCACAATTGTAGGATTTTTTTTAAACTTTGTAAAATGAAATTTTTTCAACTTTATTAATATTAAATAAATTTAAATTATTATATTTCTTTAACAAAATAGTAAAATTATTTCAAAAGTTTTTAAATCATGCCGGACTGGTATCCGATCAGTTTCTGAGCAGGTGGCAAGCCCAATGTTAAAGTATTCATATTATAAAGGGTTTGCCTGACATGGACCAGACTAGGAACGGATTTGGATATTTCTTTTTTTTGGAGTTGGTTAAAATTTGTGTTGATTTTCTCATTTCCACGGAAATTCTACTTCAATAAGATAACTATAAAATTATTTTATTTAAGTTTTGTTTTAATTTTGAAATGTCAATTTTGATTGTCGTTTCCATAGTCACGTTAAGTCAGGACAACGTATGTCGGATCAGCTAGTATATTATATAATATATACAAAACTAGCTGACCCGGCAAACTTCGTACCGCCTTATAATAAATAAATGTTGTGTTTAGTTATTACCCTAGTTATATTAACTTTTTTGTTATATTAAAGTTAAAAAAAAAACACAACAATAATGAGAGACAAATCCCGGAATAGCAGCTTGACATTAAATACGATATTTTAAATTTAACATTTTAATTTTTTAAATTTTTCGATTCCATAACTACTTCTAACGAATCTACGGTTGAGTCATCATTTTTTGATAACTCACTGTTTACTATTGTCTCTATGTCTAAATTATTTAATTATTCTATTTCTTTCAAGTCTTCTATCTATCTATCTATCTAACTTTCTATCTATCTACCTATCTATCTATCTATGTATATATCTATCTACCTATCTATCTACCTATCTATCTACCTATCTATCTACCTATCTATCTACCTATCTATCTACCTATCTACCTATCTATCTACCTATCTATCTACCTATCTATCTACCTATCTATCTATCTACCTATCTATCTACCTATCTATCTATCTATTCATGTAGTGATCTCTCTATCTATCTATCTATCTATGTATCTATCTATCTATCCATGTATCTATCTATCCATGTATTTATCTATGTATCTGTCTATCTATCCATGTATCTATCACTCTATCTATCTATCTATCTTTCTATCTATCTATATATCTCTCTACATATCTATCTATCTATCTATCTACCAATCTATCTTTCCATCCATCAATCGATCTATCTATCTATAGTAGAATAATTCACGCTGTTTACGATATATTGCTATGGAAACGACAATAAAAATTGAAATTTCAAAATTTTATTAAAATTATTTTATAGAATTTCATCCAAATCGGTCCAGCCGTTTTCTTCAATTTCCCAATGGTCGAACGGAATAAATAGTAACCTATGTCCGTCTCCTGGCTCTAAGCTACCTCCTCACCAATTTTCAGCCATATCGGTAAAGCCGTTCTTGAGTTATAAATAGTGTAACTAACACGACTTTCTTTTATATATATATAGATAATGTCTTATTAATATTTAATTTTTTAGATTGAAACAAATTTCCAATGGGATTATATCAATAATACCTCAAAAGGAAATTATTGTTCCAACGTCATGGATAGTTTGGAATGAAAAATTGAATCATATGTCTTGGACATATATGTCAGAGCCGTTTACAAATAAAATAAAGTGCCGATAACGTCATGAAATGGTAAAAATTGTCACAATATCATGTTGAAATCCATGGCAGCGCTTGTAAGTGATTTATTTTAGTTTATGTAGAATTATATTTATGAATAAAAACTTATAGTATGATGACTTTACATTAAAATTATTAATTAATGCAAATTTTTATAGGTTCTTACGAGCAAGCTGAAATTCGTCTGAAAAAATAAAGGTATAACGTCAGCAATTAAAACGACGGAAATTGGAACGATCATCGATTATTACGCTTAGAAGAAAGTGAAAAAAATTTATATTATTGTAAACTAAATTTTGTAATTTAATCAATAAAAGATTTAAATTTGATTGAATTAAACTTGTTTTATTTTTAAATCTATAGATCAACTTAAGATACAGATCCGATTACAAGCTGGCATGCCAGACCTGGACCCTATAAGACATGCCTGATCTGGATCTTATCAGGCATGCCAGATTGGGCCAAGATTAATCGTCTGCGTTACATGACGGATCAGTTGGCCAGATCCGGTCCTTGTCAGTTTCAAGTAAAAATTTCTAGTCGGGTTTTGTATAAAAGGAAGTTCTAAACAGTGTGATGCACACACCCGCAAAACAATCATACGTCACAGTTTTCTTACCAGTACAATATGGCGGTACATCAGTACAATATGGCGTCGATTTCATGACGTCATTAGCACTAGCCAGTATACTGATTTATATTTCTGAATACACACTATACATGTGTTATTATTTTTGTTTTAAATAAACTTGGCAAGGGCTTAATTTTCCATATAAGCCATTAACAATTAAAAAATTACCATACACAATATCCAACAAAAATATATTTTATACAGGAGGATTCGCTACCAAGTGCCCGTCGGACCTGGGACTTGAACACAAACATTAATGTTGGGGGTCTTGGATGGGGTTACAAAAGAGAGAAAAGTGTATTGACATTAAATAAGGACGACACAGTGTACTGTTAGAAATGGAGGTGGGGGTTGGTGTTTTAACGGAAACGTTAGAAGATTTGAAGAATTGGACTATAGACTTAATGATGATTTTGTTATTTAAGGATAGCAGATGGATAAAATTAATAGGAAATTATTGATTTTTTGGGATATTAAGGTTTTTTAAAGTATGGTTCTTTGTTGGGAAAGTCTGGGACACTCAAGGAGAATATGATCTTCGTCACCGAAGGAACGGTAAGCTATTATTAGGGAAGGAATTGGTTTGCAATGCCAGTCTCTGGAGTTGTGGATCTATTGATTCAGATGATCTAAAAGCAAGAAGATTTTTGGCCATGTAAATTCTCCTGAGTTGTAGTGGAGGAATACTTGCTGGAGGAACGCATTTGACCTAAGCTAGGTCGAAGGGCTTGGAATTGGATTCGATCAAGGATCGATGAATTGGATTGTGACACAGTAGAAAGAAGGAAGCTGCCATAATCGAAAACTCCCTGGACGAATGTGTTATAGAATGCTAGCAAGGTGGAAGGGCCTGCACCCCAACATGTATACCTTATGACTTTGATATGTGAAACATATCGTTGCGAAATTGTAGAATTATTTTTATACGTCTATGTATACGGAGGTATACATAGGACACATTGGGCACAGAGGACCCCTTGGTCTAGGTGCTAGGGACCCGTATGCGGTACCCCTCTTTCTTATTATGTATACGGAGGTCATGCTTGAAATCCCAGTATACATACGGACGTCACCTTTAGTAATTTTACTTTGCTTTAACACATTTATTTTTTTGTGTATTATGTAAATACATGCCCGCGCATTGTTTTTCGATTGTGTTTTATTTTTGAGCAGAATTTACTTTATACACTGCTGAGTTCCTTAAATCACTTTTCTTCGGATAGTCAAACTAAACACTCTTCTTCGGATAGTCAACTTAAAACGACTCTTCTTCAGATAGTCAACTTAAATAGACGTTCTCTTTAGTAGTGTCAAGGTAAAAATACCTTTTAGCGTCGAAAAGTCGAAAAGACTTTCATATTTAAGTGTTCTTATGTTAGACACTTTTTATGGGTTTTAACCCAAGTAATCTTCAAGTACTTAATAATACTAATACTAAATAATAAGTATTTACCTAATACACAAAAAAATAAATGTATTTAAGCAAAGTAAAAATACTAAAGGTGACGTCCGTATGCATACTGAGTATTACAAGCATGACTTCCGTATACATGAACGTATAAAAATAATTCTATAATTTCGCAACGATATGTTTCACATATCATTTGCACAAGTGTTCGGGAAAAAAAGGAAAAAATTTTTTAAAATACGCAGTACAGAAGAGTTTTTTGCTTTTTTTTAAACTAAGATAAGAAAGATAAAGCGAAAACTGAATTTTTTAAGAAATATATACAATATAAAGTATTAGTTACAAATGATTAAACTAAATACAAAATTTATAGAAATGACAATATTTACAAAGTATTAGAATCGAACAGTTAGAATTTACATACATACCTTCAAGAAGACTCTACACTCAGCACCTGATTGAATTATGGTTTACTGAGTAACGATTGTTCTTGACATCGGTAATGTGGTTGGGTTAGTTCACGAAAGACGGCATTAACTGATAATTGAATTAATTAGGAATGTTAGATTTGTAATTGTATATATTGACTAAAGCTTTTTGGGGGGTAATTATCTTTACCTAATTTTGGAATACTATGATTTAGTTTCAAATTGTAAGTATATGTGCATTTTTATTAATATATTGTAAATAAATTGCTTTTAGTATAATTTTGTTTTCTTCTAAATACACTACACACTTTTGTACGATCGTAAGCAGAAGTAGAGGAAGGATTAAAAAAAGGGCTTCGAAGAAGCCATTAACGAAATACGAATCTCAGGGAAGAATTTCTTACAATTGTGGGATGTGACCACCTAATCTGATTTACATAAGAAATTATTTAATGGGCCAAAGCACGATTTTTGAATAGGTACACTCTGTCTTCTTTAAAATACTACAATTCTAAATTCTTTATTTATATCATTTTATTTTCTTAACTTAAACTTATTATAATCTTCCTTCTCTTAATTAACATTAATATTTTGTATTGAATAGTAATGCTATTTATTGAATTTGATGATTGGATTCTTTTAAATAAGATTTATTTAACCAAATCAATAAATTATTGATGATGATGATGAGAGTGTCATGCCTGAGAACAGGCGTTGACTACCACGGCTTTCCACGCACTCCTGTCATATGCCAAGCGTACAAGTTCATGACAGTTTTTAAAAGTGAAACTTTTAATTGTTTGAAGAAAATTATTTCTTCTGCGACCCCTTTTTCTTCTTTCCTCCATGCTTCCAGTTAACACTACACTTTCAACACTTCCCTCACGTATTATGTGACCTAAGAAATCAAGCTGCCTTTTTTTATATTGTTAACGAGTTGTCGCGATGTATGCGCAATCTGTAGAACTTTCACATTTGTTATTTTATTTGTCCAGGAAATTTTTAGAATTTTACGCCAAAACCACATTTCTGCTGCTTCTATTCTTTTCCACATCGCATTGCTAATTGCCCAGCTTTCAACACCATAGAGCATTGTTGACCAAACATAACATTTTAATATTCTGGATTTGGTTTTTAGGCTTATATTCTTGTTGGTAAAGATTGACTTTAGTTTGTTAAAGTTTAGTTTCGCGAGATTAATCCTGTGTTTGATTTCGATGTCACAGTTCCCGTCTTTTGTTAAAATAACACCTAGGTATTTAGCTTGATCTATATTTTTTATTAATTTATTGTATATAGTGAACTGAAAGTCTGTCTTTGTTTTACTGTTTGTCACAATAAGGCACTCTGTTTTATCTGTGTTAATTTTTAAACCTAGAACTTCACTCTCTTGTACTATTTTATTAATCATGTTCTGTAATTCGTCCGGATCGTCGCTCATGAGCACTGCATCGTCAGCATATCTAATATTGTTGATATTCATTCCACCAATATTGATTCTCCGCATGTCGTTTATAGTGTCGAAGATTGTCTGGCTATACAGGTTAAACATACCGGGAGACATAACGCAGCCTTGCCGTGTACCTTTCTGTATGGAAAAAAGTTCTGACTTATTATTTTTATATTTTACTCTGGCTTTTTGATCCCAATATAAATTTGAAATAAATTTTATGTCCTTGGTGTCGATTCCTAGTTTAGTTAGCCGTTCAATCAGAGCTACATGGTTGACATTATCAAACGCTTTACTGTAGTCTATAAAACACAAGTAAATTTCCTTGTTTACTGCAAGATATCGCTGTATGATGTTTCGAATAGTAAATATTGCATTTCTTGTTCCTTTTCCTTTTCTAAAGCCAAACTGTTTATCGTCCAAGGCAGTATTAATTTTTTTTTCTATTCGATTAAGTATTACGCGACTCATTATTTTTAGTGTGTGATTTATTAGACACAGAGTTCGGTATTGGTCACATTTTCTTGCGTTTGCTTTTTTTGGGATTGTTACAAAACTTGATTCCAAAATTTCTTCAGGTATTTTGCCTTCATTATACATTTCGTTTGTAATATCCGTCAATATTTCAATCCCTATTTCTCCAAGACCTTTTATGCATTCCACTTGTAGTTGGTCAGGTCCGCTTGATTTTCTATTGGCTGTTTGTTTAACTGCGTGTTGGACTTCGGACTTTGTTATTTCAGGACCCTCCAATTTTGATATTTCGGGTTTTGGTTCTCTAAGGGTATCACTATATAATTCAGAAATATATTCACTCCATCTTGTTAAAACTTCATTATCGTCTAAGATAATTTTATTATTTTTGTCTAAAATGGCGTTACTTGGGGGGGCTATTCTTCTAAAAGTTAGTTCGTTGATTTTCTTGGCCACGTAGAACGGTTCTCGATGCCACATTGATTCTATTTCAGCACACTCGTCGTTAAGCCATTTTTCTTTAGCGCTGTGACATTTACGTTTTATTTCCTTATGTATGTTTTTATACTCGTGTGGGCTGTGTTCTTTTGCTATTCTTCTCTTTTCCATCAGCTTAAGAATTTCAGGGGTAATCCAGGCTTTTTTCTTTTCATATTTTACCTCGGAAGTATTAAGTTCTTCCATAGTATTTATTATTATTTCTCTTACTTTTTTCCATTTATCGTCTATATTTTCTTCTGCTTTTATCTTTTCGTATTTTTCAGCCACCATTTTTTGATATTCAACTTCCTTACATTTGAAATTCGCCCAATTTACTTTGTTTCTCATTTTTTTAACATACTTGGTTTTTTTGAGGCCAATTTTCAAATGTGCTACAACAGGAATGTGATCACTATTACAGTCCGCTCCTGGATAAGTTTTTACTGATTGGATATTGTTTCTAAATCGGTTGTTAATTGCTATGTAGTCTATTTGATTTTTTGTATAGCCATTTGGAGATTTCCATGTCCATAAGCGCCTTGCTGGTTGTTCAAACCATATATTGCAAATTACCACATTGTTAATATTACACCAATTAACCCATCTTTCTCCCCTTTCATTTCTTACCCCAAGTCCAAAATTACCGACACTTGTATCCCCTTCTTGTTTATTGTTACCAACTTTTGCGTTCATATCTGCCAGTAGAAGAAGAATAAATTATTACAGAATTAAAATGAAAGAGTTATGAATTACAGTTTGACTTGAAAAATATATAATAATAAGCACTTTTAATACGTGTATATCTAGTATGTCCTTTTAATCATTAGTTACCGGGCGTAGTTAATTAATGATTATTTCGATCGTATAATTACACTTATAGTGAATAGCAGTCACCAAAATGTTAGTGTGGAACAGTGATACTCAACACTATTAAATCTTCATCTTAGTTAATATTAATATTTATGTATTGAATATTGATTTTATCTCATCTTAATCTTTAACTAACTGCATTTAAACCAAACCCTAATCCAAACTTTAATAATAATTTTCCTTTTATTTTGAAAATATTTAATATTTAATTAAATTTTTTCAAAATATTTTTCGTTTCATTTGATAGCAGATAGTAGTTTTTTATTTTTTCTATTTTTGTTTACGATCTAGTTGTATTGATTTAACTCAGCTGCAAAACAATTTGTCATCTAACAGATCAAAAACGTAATTTTGATCTTTCGTGAACTATTTCTATTTCATGCTGGTGCCAAGACGAATAATATTTAGTTTATCTTCTCTTCATTTGGTTCTTGGTGAGTAATTTTGTTCAACTAAAATATAATTTTGGTAATATTTTGTTTCCTCATAGTTTCTATGCTAGAATACCTTGTTCAATTTTATGATGATATGTTTTTTAAGTTGATCTTAAAAAAGTTTCTGTTTTTCAACCACTTTATTAACTTTTCAAAATCAAAATTTATTTTCTATTTTATATTTTTCTGAATTAGACCTTTGTGAAGTGTAAATTCTTATAATCACATAATCACGTAGGGTAGATTTTTAAATTTCTCAATTTTTTTGCAAAGTTTTGTTTTTAATACTTTAAAATTTTTATAAATTGTTTTTTTATTAAATACTTTCACCTTTTGATATTTAGTTGTGTATTAAATCAACATACGAATATCAAAAACAACATTTTTATTCTTTTACCTTAAGGTATTACAGTATATATTTTTATCTTAAGGTATTAAGTTCGCCCTTTCGGCATACCTTTTTGTTTTTGCAAGAAACTTCTCAATTATTGAGAGATTTGACTCTTCAAGTCACACAAAATAGTACGATGTTATCTAGCATACCTAATATTACTGCAGAACCAGTATCTCATGATGCTGTTAGGACACATGATTTAATTCATCGAGTTTCTTTTTGAATGTCTTGGATCCTGTTTCTATTGCTAACTTTGTCATCGAAGTTGATGACGTAATAGCGTTACGCGTAGTGAATCAAATGTCACTTATTCGTTCTCGTATTGCTAAAGTTAATCATCAATCTAGGCATACTTGGTCAATTTTCATCACTACCAATAGTTCGTGGGAGGCTATTTACTCATGTCTTATATTCCTTTACCTGAACTTCAAACTCTAGTTGATCGTTTTGTTCGTCGTAAACAATTTTCTAATAAAAATTCTTTAACTTCTGGCTACTCGTCGCTATGCGAAAGTTATTTCACCCTCTTTATCACAAGAGGAAATAATTAACATTATTTTTGCACACGTAAATCGTGAAACGTATGACTGAATAAAATTAGCTGAAATTCCTTACGATTTCGATTCTTTGGAAACATTTGCTCTGCGTATTGAGCAACTTCAGGTCAGACTCTTTTCTTATACGAAATCCGTTTCACCTTATAACTCTGATAAATTGAATACAGATATCACTCCTGTTAATCCTTCTAAAACTCTTACTTGTGCCTATTGTAAATCTTTAGGACACCATATAGAATCTTGCCCTACTCGTCCGCCAAGCAGGCCTAACTTTCGTGTTCCCGTTAAAAAAGAACAGTTGTCCCCGTCTGATCTTAAGAATGCGGTGAAATCTTCAAAAAACTAATAAATTTTAACTCTTCCTCAAATTTAAATCTGCGAATTGTTTTTCTTAAATTCTCTAAACTTGATCTTATTACTCTCTCGGACTCCGGTAGTTCTATTAATATTATATCTCTTGCAGCCGTTGAGCGTTTTTCGAATTTTGTTAAAATCATCTTTTCTGATGTTTCTGTTACTGCTAGTCTCCCTGGCTCTAACGTTTTAAAATTTTCTAAGTCTTGCGTCTTACGTTTTAAATTAGGTTTTTTTCTTGGAAATCCACTTTCTTTGTTACGGATTCTATACCGTTTGACGTTATTGTTGGATCCTATACCTTAGCTCGTTGTAAAATTTGCATTAATTTTGCTTGTAAAGAAGTTTGCGTTTTCTTAAACGAAATCTTTACATTTCCGTTTGTTAATTTGAATCAGTTTTCTCATTTAGTTAACTTAATTTCTGAGTCAAGAGCTATTTTGTCTAAATCTCAAACAAAAAAATTGAATACAATTTTAACCAAATCTTCGCCCGTCTTGTCTTCTATTCCGGGATTATTCCGCGGTTTTGAATAAAAATTAATCTTGAAGGATGATACTCCTATTCGAAAATCCCCTTATTTTCTTCCTAGGGATAAATCGGATCTTCTGGAAGCTCACATTCAAGAAATTTTGGAGTGGGAAATTTTATCTTCTTGTATTTCGAGATATAGTAGCCCCGTATTTTTGTACCCAAACAATCTGGTGTACGCGTTTGCGCTGATTACAGATTTTTAAATCCTAAAATTCAGTTTGATCCTCTTAGCTCGGTTAAAATGAACTCTATTTTTGCGTCCCTTTCGAACGCAAATTATTTTTCAGTAGTTGACATGTCCAAAAGCTATTATCAGATACCCTTAGCTCCCGAATCGAGACACATTACGGCTATTATAACACCCTCTGGTCAGTACTCTTTTAATGTTTGTCCCTTTGGTTTAGTCAACTCAGCACAAGCTCTTAACCGATATCTGTTACGTGAATTTTCTGATTTTCGTAGAGAAGGCTTTTCTTGCAATATTATGATGATTTAATCATTTTTACTTCTACTTTAGACGACCATATTTCTAAACTAGCTAAAGTTTTTTCGCGCTTTAAAGAACTTAATATCAATATTAATCCGGAAAAACTACGTCTTTGTATGACTCGCTTAAAGTTACTCGGTCATGTTGTCAGTAATATGGGAAAAACTCCTGACCCTGACAAATGTGCGGCAATTAATTCTTTACCGTTTCCTAAAAATCTAAAAGATATGCAAAAATTTATCGGTATGTGTGCCTTTTACGCTAAATTTATTCCTAACTTTAGTGTAATTTTAAGTCCACTGAACGCATTGAAACGTAAAAACGCTAAATTTAAAATAACACCCGAACATCATGTCGCTTTCGACAAAATTAAATTAGCCTTAACGTTCCCACCACTTTTATCGTTTTCTGATTTCAATAGTAAATTCATTATTACCACCGATGCGTCATCATTGGGTTTATCTGCTGTTCTATCACAATAATTCTCTGATGGTAGGCACCCCGTTGAATATTTTTCTGGACGCTTTGAAGGTGCAGAATCTACCTAGAGCGAGCATAAACTCGAACCATTGGATTGGATCGAGAATTTATTCTCGAAACCGATTGTAATGCCCTTATTTGGCTATTTAAAACTCCACAGACATTCAACAAATTGAGTTGTTGGATTCTTCAATTGTCTAGATTTAAATTTGTGCCTATCCATGTGAAAGGTAAAAAAAATTTCACATGTGATACCTTAGCACGTCTTTTTAAAGTAACAAATTCTTGTAAAGATTATGTAAATGACGAAACTACTCAATCATCTGATTCGGTATCCTTACTAAATACTTTAATCCATACTGAGCCGCAAGGCTATATTTCCGTACGTATTCTCAAATCATTTTAAGCAATGTCAAAGATTTCTATATTCGCGATGGTATTTTGGGAAAATTTGTGGGGAAAAATCGATTACGTAGAGTTGTATTACCGGAAAACCTACTTGATTTTATGATTGAGTATTTTCATCAAATTAATCGTAACGGTATAACTAAAACTTATCGTGACATATAAAAAAGATTTTGGTGCACAAACCTATTTAAGAGAGTAAAAACCTTTGTGCTAAAGTGCGATATTTGTGCAAAAACTAAACCGTCTAACTCAACTACTATGCTAAAACCTACCTTCTTCACCCCGTCTGAAATTTGGACACATCTTTATGTCGATTATGTGGGTCCACTAATTTCATCGTCTGAGGGTTACAAATATATTTTTGTTTGTATGGATGGTTTCTCCAAGTATTTGATAACGATACCTACGCGCAGATGTACTGCAAAAGTTACTATAAAGCTACTTAAAAAATATTTTTCACCAATATTGTTTCTGTCATTTTATAATTTCGGATTATGGTCCGAGCTTTAAAACAAAAACGTATGTTGATTTTTTATTGAAATTCTCAATCAAACCGATATACACGTCACCATACAATCCTGGTGCTAATCAAGTGGAACGTGCCAATCGTAATCTCAAAACCAATCTTTCCGCTGTTTTAAAGAAGGATGATCTTGATCACAAATATTGTTCGGAAATATTACTATTTATGCAATATAACTAGAACAGATCCTATCATTCGTCAATTGATTGTACACCCGCAAGTTTATTTTTGGGTAGAGATTTGTATACACCACTGGATCTGGCATACAATATTAAATTGGCTGACGATAAAATGTCATTAGATCATGTGAGAAATGCGATTGCGCTAACCAGACGTAAAACTTTAAAACGTTATACTGACAAACCTAATATTTCGAAGTGGCAAGTTAATGATATAGCTATGGTAAAAAATTTAAATAACGTCTCAACTATCGATTCTGATCGTAAGTTCCAGAATAATCAAATTTAATACTCCGTCTTCACTGGAACTACAACATACTGTTTCTGGTCAATTTCGAAAATCGCACATGTCTCACCTTAAAAAACTTTAAATTCAATTACGTTCTTTACAAGTGACTTTAATTGTGAATCTTATTAAAAAAATTTTTTTTTCTCTAACACTTATATATAATTAAATATTGTGATATAACCAATTAAATTTCAATATACCGTTATACTTTGTACTATTCTTTTTCTACTTTTAAAATAATTTTCTTTCTCGCTCTTGGTATCTTTTAATTTAGTTAGAAGTTTTGATTTAACTAACTAGTCTTTAGACTAGGTCAAGAGAGAAGGAAAGTTGTTTTTTTATTTGCATTCATTTTTTCTTAAAATAAATATTTTCTCTTATCATTGTTCGTACATTTTTAATTTTTTTTTTTGGCTATTTCTGAATAGTTTTCTTTATCTCTAAATTGGAATTCCTTTAATTTAGTTAAAAGTTTGATTTAATAAACTATCCTCTGGACAAAGCCAGAGATGCAAGGAAAGCTATTTTATTGATTGAATTTTCTCTTCTCTTACTTATTCTATTTGATATGTAAATTCTAACTGTTCGATTCTAATACTTTGTAAATATTGTCATTTCTTTAAATTTTGTATTTAGTTTAATCATTTGTAACTAATACTTTATATTGTATATCTTTCTTAAAAAATTCAGTTTTCGCTTTATCTTTCTTATCTTAGTTTAAAAAAAAGCAAAAAACTCTTTTGTACTGCGTATTTTAAAAATTTTTTCTTTTTTTTCCCGAACACTTGTGCAAATGATATGTGAAACATATCGTTGCGAAATTATAGAATTATTTTTATACGTCCATGTATACGGAGGTCATGCTTGTAATACTCAGTAGGCATACGGACGTCACCTTTAGTATTTTTACTTTGCTTAAATACATTTATTTTTTTGTGTATTAGGTAAATACTTATTATTTAGTATTAGTATTATTATGTACTTGAAGATTACTTGGATTAAAACCCATAAAAAGTGTCTAACATAAGAACACATAAACATGAAAGTCTTTTCGACTTTTCGACGCTAAGAGGTATTTTTACCTTGACGCTACTAAAGAGAACGTCTATTTAAGTTGACTATCTGATGAAGAGTCGTTTTAAGTTGACTATCCGAAGAAGAGTGTTTAGTTTGACTATCCGAAGAAAAGTGATTAAAGGAACTCCGCAGTGTATAAAGTAAATTCTGCTCAAAAATAAAACACAATCGAAAAACAATGCGCGGGCATGTATTTACATAAAACACAAAAAAATAAATGTGTTTAAGCAAAGTAAAAATACAAAAGGTGACGTCCGTATGTATACTGAGTATTACAATTCATTTGTAAATAAATAGCTTTTAGTATAATTTTGTTTTCTTCTAAATGCACTTTCAGTACGATCCTAAGCAGAAGTAGAGGAAGGATTAAAAAGGGGGCTTCGAAGAAGCCATTAACGAAATACGAATCTCTGGGGATAATTTCTTACAACTGTGGGATGTGAACACCTAATCTGATTTACATAAGAAATTATTTAATGAGCCAAAGCTCGATTTTTTAATGCACTCAGTCTTCTTTTAAATACTACAATCCTAAATTCTTTATTTATATCATTTTCTTTTCTTAACTTAAACTTATTATTATCTTCCTTCTCTTAATTAACATTAATATTTTGTATTGAATATTATTGTTATTAAATCTTACTTCATCTTAATTAATATTAATATTTATGTATTGAATATTGATTTTATCTCATCTTAATCTTTAACTAACTCAATTTAAACCAAAACCTAATCTAAAACCTTTAATTATTATTTTTCTTTTATTTTGAAAAAATTTAATATTTAATTTATTTTTTCAAAATATTTTTCGTTTCAACTTTCACGGTTAGCCATAGAGTTGATATACTCCCGCTAGGAGAGATTTCGATCAAGAATCACGCTAAGGAATTGTGAAAATAGATAGCCGAATCTACGAATGGGGTGGGTTGTGGAACATCTTTATGTTGGGATGTTGAGTTCCACCAAAATATATTTTAATCGAACTAAACTGTTTGTGACGTGCTTCTAGCTAAATCTATGGAATTATTGGATGCATATATAACTATACCATCAGCAAATTGCAGGATTTTGATGTTGTGTTGAAGGAGTTGTTCTTTAATATCAGTTGTGAAGATATTAAAAAGGATTGGACTGAGTACTCTTCCCTGTGGCAGGTCCAGAGAGGCTGTTCGACGGATTTCGGGATGGTGATGTAAATGGGTGATGTATCTCGGTGGTGAAAGAGGTTTTGAATGTATCGAGCCATTCTAGGTGGTGAATTCAGTTGATTTAGTTTATCAACAAGTATCTCTATGTTAACATTGAGAATATCGGTGTAAAGCAAGGAGAGATTATCGGTCGTGCTCATCGCTCTTCTAAAAGCAAACTGAAAATCAGGTAGAATGGAGTGAGATTCACACCACCACTATAATCTGATTTTGATTAAATGTTCCATGATTTTTGAAAGACAGGAACTCATAGCAATGGGGCGATAGGATGAAGCAAGGTTGGGCGTTTTTATTAGGATTTTGGATAGGTAAAATTAAAGAATTTCTTCAATTTTCCGGCACTACATTTTTCAGAAACAAACCGTTTAGAATATTCAGAAACAGAATATGCGATTCGCTATTAAGGTTTTTTATCATACTGTAGTATATGCCATCTGAACCTGGCGATGAATCTTTAATTCGGGAGATAGTGGAATTTAATTTTTGGATAGAAAAAGGATCGTCTAGAATATTTTCAGACTGGACACGGAGGTAAAACGAAGAATCGGGAGAACAGTTTGGGGAGCTAAATTGTCCATAAATTCTGCCTTCCAATCATCATTCGAAGAACGATGAGTGTAAGGTACAGACCCTTTGCGAAATATTTTAATTATTCAATATTTCGGAAATGGGAGTCGATCTTGAAAAACTCTCTCAAAATTATCTCCATGAGAGTCTCTTTTTTGATTTGTATACTCTCCTACTTTTGCACATGTAAGTCGATATTCTAGATAGTTGTCCATCGTAAAATCACGTGTTAGTTTTTGTGTGCTAGACTCGCTCGCTTATAAGTTCTTTACACTCTTCATCCCACCAAGGAGTGGGAGTATGGGATACAGGGAGTGGTTTGGTTCTTGGAATTGCTTTATGTGAGGGGGAGTCAATAGCATCTACAAAAGATTTGTATGATGCAATTGGATCAGAAAGAGTATATTTTTGCCGAATGATATTAATATCGGCCAATGATCAGTGCCGTAGGTGCAATCAAAGGGATCCATTGGGAGAAAGCGTTAAGTTGGGAAGAGAATATGCTGTCAACAACCGTACATTTTCTAGGAGGGCGACACAGATTAGGAGATCTATCATTTAACATAACTAGGTAAGGGTTTGTTAGGTATTCGTATAGGATATTACCACCTACATCACTATAGTTATTACCCCAGATGGGGTGGTGGAAATTGAAAGCGTTAGAGAGGATATTGGTTAATTGGTTTTCAGGAATAGGAGGTTTGTAAATTGAGATATAATTAACGTCATCAATGCGTATTCCAATAACCTGGGTATTTAGGGATGGGGATTTTAAAGCTATCTGTTGGTGAGGAATAGATGCATGTACAAGGATTGTAGCACCTCCGTATCCATCGGCCCTACATGATATCCCCTGATAAAAACAAATGCATCGGCTCGAAGCTAAGTTTCTGATAGGAGGGCTACATGGATAGTATGTGTAGTCAGTAGATGGAGTTGGTTGGGTTTATTGGTTAGAAGACTTCGTATGTTCCATTGAAGGATTCGAAGACGACGAAATTCCGCCATTTTTAAAAATTAGGTTGAAAAGTTGGGTCACTTGAGGTTATGTAGTTGGGTCTGTCATTAAAAATTAGAGGGGATTAAGGAAATGTGAGTCTAAGAGTTCAATATTAGGTTGTATGATTTTTTAAATTAAAGTTGTTAAATTACTATTGAAAATAGGAGAGGGGAATGTAGATGAAAGGCGTCCATTGGAACTAATAAGAAGGGATTGATGTTCATGGGAATAAATAGGCGAATCAATGGGGTAAGGGGTGGTTGGTTTTTGCTTTTTGGCCGCAACTTTTACTGCCTGGGAATAACTACGGTTCATGGTAGGAATAGGCTGTGACATGATCATTTTGTTCTGGGAAATGAGCTCGGAATTACTAAGGGAGTGAATGATTTTTTGGCGTGATAGGGGTGGAGATTGGTGGCTTCATGAAACGTGAGGCTATCTGTTGCCATGAGCCTTTTGATGGCTGTTTGACGGGTGTATTCGAGGCATTCGCGGGATCGGGGGAATATGATCCATCGCTGTGTACACATTTGGAAATATCAGGATACTGCAAGAATTTGTGGGATGCAACTCAGTGACCACATCGTGGGGAACTCTTACAATAGATAGTTATGTGGCCAAAACGATGACAGTTGAACCTGTGATAATTCGAAAAATTTTCGACGACTGCCGTCAATGACATAGTTCGTCGCTGAACTCGGTGTATATTAATTAAAATTGTCGTCAGAACCGGAGATAAACATATATATATATATATATATATATATATATATATATATATATATATATATATATATATATATATATATATATATATATATGTATATATATAGTTATATGATGACATATTGAAGACCACCCAAGTACCCCACATCTTATTAAACACAACTATAAACATTATTAATCATATCATTATTATTTATTATCAATATATTATATTACATAATTATTCATTATCAATATATTATATTATTCATTATGAGGAATATTAAATTACTCATTATTTGACCATCTGTCATATTGTAATCAATCTATTATTCATTTTTATATAAACTTTGTTATAAATTAAACATAGAAATAATAACACCAATGTGATTACGCATAAATTAATTGCGATATTAAAATAGTATATAAAGGAAGAAGTATTTTACACTTAAGAGCTCCTGCTCTCAATAAAGCCTTTTTAAAAATGTCTACGGTGCAATATAATACTTAATTGGCGCAGTCAGGTAGGATATATTGAGCAATATTCAAGAAAATTGGACTTGGTAACCAGCGGTTTACTGGAAATCACCTCAAATTCCAAAGGTTTATTTGAATCATCAATTTATTGGAACGGTCAAAGTCGTGATTGGAACTTCAGCGGTTTACTGAAATAACAATCAACTCCAGCGATTTACTGGAACTTGGAGGCTTTTCGCAGCTTAGAAGATCACAACAAAGATTTGGTAGATTTCAATCCTTCAGATCGCATCACATCAACATCAACTCAACATCAATGCAGACGAATTGGTTCATGATTGATTGATTGACTGATATCGGGGTAAAAATTATTGCACTTCGACCCTATGGTCCATTGTGCTCCCCCTTCTACCTCAGTCTGACGAGACTAGCTTCTCCCATATGTTGGCAATAGCCTGGAGCTTGCTTATCGGGTCCTCCCGAAGGTTCATATATTTGGGGTGAGATGCACCGAATATCCTGTATCTGCTGTAACCCAGAGGTTCGCAGTCAAAGACTATGTGGCTGGATGTTTCTTCCTCCTCGCCACACAATCTGCACACAATGGAGCCGTTATGGAGTTCCATTGTGTGCAGATGCTTGCGCATGGGATAATGCCCAGTAATGAACCCGGTAACCCTCCGCAGTTGTATCCTGTTCAGGCTCAGTGCATCGAGAGATACCCTCTTTGTTGCACTCTGAAGCAGTACCTTCCCAAGCTATTGCCGCGGTACCTTTTCCCAGTGATCACGGTGTTTAGCATTTGACCACTCGTTAATCACTTGTTTACATGAAGTCTTTGAAATTCCTAAAATAGGCTCTGGGCCTATGAATGGCATTCCGACTCCCTTATTTGCTAAGGTATCTGCTTTTAGGTTCCTTTCGAAACCACTGTGACCCGGCACCCAGATCAATTTAACATTGTTCCGTTTTGCCAGTTTCAGAAGTACCTCCAGACAATCCTTGACTACCCTTGAGGTGGCCTCAGTTCCAGACAAGGGTTTTAAAGCAGCTTGACTGTCCGACAGAATACATACGTTCTGGCTTATGTAGCCTCTACGTAGGTTCTCACGGACGCAAGCCAGTATAGCGTAGACTTCTGCTTGGAAGACCGTAGCATATTTCCCCAAGTTGAGGCTTAAGTTTGCTTTTGGTCTCTCACCGTAGATTCCCGCCCCGGTCCCTTCTCGGTCCGTCTGTATACCAGACAATTCCTTTCCTGAGGTAGGATGGTTCTCCTTCCGACCACATGGCCCTATCACATACTACAGTGAAAGGTTTTGAGAAGGAGTATGTCTTGGGAAGTATATCTGTGCCCATTTCAATGACGGGGTCTGAGTTAATTGATGTTCCCACGATACTTGCATGTCCAACCTGATTTTTATTAATCCAGTTGTTATTGCAAGACAATCTATAGGCACTGGATCTCGCTTTAGCTGTTACTATAATGCTCAGCGGAGGCAGCCCCAGTATGACTTCCATGGATCCAGTGATGCACAAGCAGGCCAGTCTCTGGATCCTGGACAGATTTTTGCACGCAGTAATCTACTTAACTTTTGGCCACCACACTAAAGCAAAATAGGTTATAATGGGCCTGACTACTGTTGTGTAGAGCCAGTGGATCATTTTGAGTTTTAGACCCCAGACTTTTCCACATGCTCTCTTGCAAAGCATGAGAGAAGATTTGCTCTTATTTGTTATATATTCCAGATGAGGGTTCCATGTTAGTTTGGAGTCCAGCATTACTCCCAAGAACTTGGCTTCCCTTGTGATCTGTAATCTTTCACCGAAGAGGATTGGTGGTTTTATGTTATCCACCTTCGTTTTACGTGTGAATGGAATTAGTGCGGTCTTACCAGGGTTAATTTTCAATCCCTGATTGATACACCATTCCTGTGCGATTCTAAGAGCGTTTTGCATAAGCTCCGAGATTGTGCCTTCACAGGGTCCCTGGATTGCAATTACAATGTCGTCCGCGTAACCCTGTGTGTAGTATCCATTTTGGTTGAGGTTTGTCAGTAAGCTGTTCACTGTCAGGTTCCACAGGAGTGGGGATAAGACACCACCCTGTGGACATCCCTTTGTGGCTCTCACAGTGACAGACTCTCCAAAAAGAGAAGTTTTTATTCTTCTTCCTATCAGCATAGATTTTATCCACCTGCAAAACGTGTCTTCAAATCTGTGCCGACATGCAGAATCAACCATGGAATTGTGAGAAGCATTGTCAAATGCCCCCTCTATGTCAAGAAAAACGCACAAGGTGGTTTGTTTCCTTGCGAATCCCTCCTCAATCCTGTATATTAGATTGTGGAGGGCTGATTCACAGGATTTTCCCACCTGATACGCGTGTTGGTTGGCATGAAGCGGATTTCTTGACAATGCCCCCTGAGTCAAATGAAATCCTATTAGTCGTTCCATTGTTTTCAGTAGAAACGATGACAGACTAATTGGTCTAAAGTCCTTTCCCGTGGAGTGATTAAGCCTCCCCGGTTTTGGCAAGAAGGTCACTCTTACTGGCTTCCATACGGTTGGGATATAACCCGTAGCCAGGCTTGCCCTGAATATATGACCAAGCAGAGTTAAAAGATGCTCTGCTCCTTTTTGTAAAAGAACTGGGTATATCCCATCTGGTCTCGGTACTTTGTAGGGGTCGAATGAGTTTATTGCCCATTCGATTTTTGAGCGGTTAATGGCAATCGCCGCTCTTTTCCAGTCCTCGCCAGTCGGCGGGAGACACTGGTTAAACTGCTTTTGAGAAGTGTTTTCATCGTCCACTGTCACCGAATCCGGGAAATGAATCCGGAGAAGTGTCTCGAGTGTATCCTTCGCGGAGCTAGTATACTCACCATTGGGTTTAGCCGATGGTGTCAGCGGATTTCTTCGCCAAAACACGAAGGAGCCTTACTCCCTCAGATGTGTTTTCAACATCATGACAGAGCTTCCTCCATGAGACCACTTCGGTTTTCTTCAGAGACCTTTTGTATTCGGTAAGGGCTTCATGGTAATTATCCCAGTTCCCCAACCTTCTTGCTCTGTTAAATAGCTGGCGAACCCTTCGCCTCTGACTTCTTAGGCCCTCATTCCACCAGCAAGTCGACCTGCTGATGTCTTTTGAGAACTCCGGGCAGTTTTCTTGGAAAGAGTTAATTATTGCATGCTGAAGCTCAGTTGCAGTAAGCTCAATGTCCAATACTGTTTTAACTTTCTTCGTAATTGAGGCGAGTTTGAACTTTAGTGTCAAATTGTATTCGTCCCAATTGGTTCTCCTCGGATCCCGATATTGTAAATTACATTGGTCCGTTCTCACCTCCACATTGTAATAGATTTGTCTGTGATCTGATGCACATGGTTCATCGGACACTAGCCATTTCTTGATTTTACCAATGATTTCATAAGTGCTCAGTTTTACATCAATGACTTCCTTCCGCACTTTGTTAATAAAAGTCGGCTTGTTGCCTTGGTTAACTATATCTAAGTTGTTAGCTATGATATAATCAAAGAGGTACTCACCTCTAGTATTTGTGTTTGTGCTACCCCACGCAGTGTGATGCGCGTTTGCATCGCATCCCATGATCAGTTGGTGGTTTTTTGCCTCACAATACTGGATCAGGTCTTCCATCTCTGTTGATGGTGGTGGAGTAGATGCTTCATAGGGTAGGTAGACCGAAGCGATGCTTACCACTCCAGTTCCGTTCTCCATGTTGTATTTTACTTTTACTACTGTTAGATCTCTCTGACAAAACTGTAACAGTGGCAAGACATTGATGTCCTTTCTTGCATAAATGCAAGTTCTGGGTCTCTCCGAGGTTTTATCGTAGATAATATGTCCTCTAGTATCTCTTAGTCCAAGAACCTTATGGTTAACAGCCAAAGGTTCTTGGATCAGAGCTATGGAGATTCCCCTTTTCAGCACATTTTGACAGAAGACAGCAGAGGCCGCCTTACTGTGCTGGAGGTTTATCTGAAGCATCCGAAGATCAGACATTCTTTTTCCTCTTTGATGTATTCAGTGGTCTAAGGTTGACTTGACCAAACCCGAGGTATAATTTAAACCCTCGGTCCTGAATCACCCACAGATCCACTGCATCCACTTCCAGTGCTGTTGATACTTCGCCATTCCTGAGTGTGCAGGTTTGTATTCTGCACTCCAAGAGCTTTGATCACTTTGCCCGTTTCAACGGAGTTATAGATCTGGGGAGTATACAGCAGAACCTTTGATGTGTTCATCAGGGCTCTTGCATCCCCGACCACATGTTCCGCTCCGTCCCATGGTCTGATATTCGGGACGTTCTCCATGAGCCAGTTTCTAGCTGTTGATCCTATGCACCGCACAACGAGGGCCCTCCTGTCCAGGTGGCAACCCCGATATTGTGTGCCCTCAACGAACTCTTGACTTATAAGGGTTTGTAGCATCGAGAGTTGAACCTCTTCGGATTGTTCCTGAGTCATTTTGACCTCAGGATACCCCCGCAATGCAATGCATATCTTTGTTGTTGTGGCGGTTTCAGCAAAGGTATTAATAGCACTTGCCTGTTCCCCCTTTCTTCGTTTTTTCGAGATCTGTTTCGGGCTTGGAGTCCCATCTTCAGATCTCAGTCTCTTTTCCTGTGGGTTTGGCTGTGGGGTTTTTTGTCCGGATTTTCCTCTTTATCGGAGGAATCGGTTTCTCCTCAGCTCTTGCTTTCTTTTCAAATGCTTTTCTCTGGGATGCACCCGAGAGATTTTTCATTTCCACCTTCAGGAAAGGATTCTGGACTTTATCGTCCATATTTTCTGCTGGGCTGGATGCACCTGCAGTTTTTTGTGTCTCGGCGAGGTTTGCTTGTGCAGCCTCGGTTGATTCACTTTTTGAGGGGATTTGAGCCCCAGACTTAATATTTTCTTTATTGTGTTTATCCATTTTTGTTCCCACGATAAAAATCGGGCCATGTACTACCCCATAGGCCACTTGATGGGGAGGGCATTCGCCAGTTGCTCCAAGGGGATTGTTTATGACAGCATTTAACCCTGCTGCCCTAGCCTTCGGCTAGATCTCTTGGCACAATGCCTCGAACCGTAGCTTGGGGTTTTGCATGGTTTCTTGGTCGTGCTTCTCGAGGCTATCCTGTCCGGCGTAACATAGTTACCGACGGCGCAGCATAGCCCTTCATCGATGCACTTAAGCCTCTCCACCAACTACAAGGTCCTACCATGCCTAGGAGAAGTTGGTTCATGTAAGTACCTTTTAAAATATATTGATCCACGTGCCCAATCCTTTTAAAATCAAAGACAAAAACCTCGTGTACCTTATTCACTAAGAAGTACCCCTCACGCTATCGGTGCAGCAAACACAAGCGTGCAGTATCAAAATACAATTCCGTAGCTCTATTCGATAATTGGAATGCTCTCTATAACAATATTAACCATATTCGAAATCCTAAAAATCTACAGACCACGAGCACCAATATTTTCTATTTCAGTTAGATATACACTAAACGCACCGAGTGTACCAACCTCAACCACGTGTTGGTCAGTGCTTCCGTCTTAGGATGGAGGAGATACATGAAGACATTGATCATATCATTATTATTCAATAACATTATTAATCATATCATTATTATTTATTATCAATATATTATATTACATTATTATTCATTATCAATATATTATATTATTACATTATTATTCATTATCAATATATTATATTATTCATTAATTGTATTGAGCTTTAACTTGTGAAATTCCATAATGATTATTAATAAAAACACAATTTTTATTTGCTAATTCCACTTGTAATTATTTATTTAAAATAATTGTTGACGACCGTTTCATCTTCTTTGAGACATTATCAAACCAATATTTATATTTCAAAAGAACAACGGTATTTATACAAAAAAATATGTGTACGTAATAAAAATCTGGTGATGCATTTTACTATTTGTAAAAATAGTCAAGTGAATAAAATAAAAATGTGTAAAAAAACACCTTGTCTAGATTTAAAATTATTTTGGACAGTACATAAATAAATAAATAACATGAACAAAAATAAATAAATAAATAAGTTTTTCAAAATAAAAACATTAATAAAAATATGACTAGATTGCTTTGATCAACGGGGAATTGTATATGTTCAGTTGATCGTTTAAGATTTGTTCCCCTTTCTTTCTTCTTTTAAAATCCTGTATCCTGCTTCCCGTATTGTGGCCAGTTTCCATAAGATGGGTCGCGAAGGTTGAATCATCTTTTTTGTTCCTAAATGATCTTAAATGTTCGCGTTCTCTCATTTCGTGGGTCAGATAGGGCGTAATTTCGAATTAAATTTATGTGTATAAATTTAATAAGTTAAATTTATGTGTTTAAGTTTATGCCAAAATTTAGAAGAGTGCGGTTTTTTGCATTTCGAATGGGCAGTTTTTACTTTATTTTGGATCGATTGGTGAAAATCCCATCATTCTAATATAGAATTCATGTATAGAAATGAAAAACGTAATTTTAGGGGGTGTTTTTCGAATAAACTTCCTAATTATAGCTATTCAGCGTCAAATGCAAAAACCGCATCTTTCTAGCATGTATAGAAGGAAAAGGGTTGTTTTACGGGTGTTTTTCCCAATTACCTATATCGCATATTTCTCATCGAATACAAAAAATCGCAACTTTCTAGCATGTATAGAAGAAAAGGAGTGGTTTTAGGGGGTGTTTGACCCATTTTCGGGTGGTTGCGAAGTAGGTAATGAAATTTTCTGTTAATTTTACTTTATTTCGGGTCGATTGGTAAAAATTCCATCTTTCTAGCATGAATATAAGTTAAAAGGGTAGCTTAGAGAGTGATTTTCCCATTTTTTAGAGGGTAGCGATGAAAATTTTTAAGTTGTTTGAATAACCTTCTTAATTTGTAGCTATTTAGCGTCGAATTAAAAAAAAACCAATATAAAAAAAATTGAAATTTTTCGAGTATGTTTCTTACTTTGTAGCTATTAAGCGTCGAATTTAAAAAAAACGCATTTTTCTAGTATGTAAAGAAGAAAAGGGGTAGTTTTGGGGGTGTATATTCCATTTGCGAAGGGTTTCGATGGAAAAATTTATGTTTTTTTAATAATCCTGTTATTTGAAACCTGTTCCACGTTGAATGGAAAAAACTGATCTTTCTAACATGATAAGAAGTGAAAAGGCCAGTTTTAGGGATGTTTTTCACTTTTCGGAAGATTGCGATGTAGATAAAATTAGATCATTCGAAAAATTTAAAATTTTACAACGGTTCTCCAAAAAAATGAGAAGAGCCCCCTTAATACACCCTCGAAAATACACCCCCCCCCCAAAATTACGTGCATGCTGAAATGATGGGATTTTCACCAATCGATCCGAAATAAAGTCAGGTTAACAGAATACTTTGAAAAATTGCATTACCTACATCGCAATCCCCCACCCCACCTCCCGAAAATAGGAAAAACACCCGTAAAATTGTCAT
Organism: Nineta flava; assembly: GCA_963920215.1. Lineage (NCBI taxonomy): Eukaryota > Metazoa > Arthropoda > Insecta > Neuroptera > Chrysopidae > Nineta > Nineta flava. Next base: position 64,214,243 of record OY986040.1, read on the forward strand.
TTCACTTCAATTCATGTAAGAGAGATGGGATTTTCTTTATAAAGTCAAATTTACAGATTACTTTGAAAAATTTCATTAAATACATCGCAACCTTCGAAAATGGGATATACCCCTTTTCTTGTATACATGCTTCAAAGATGTAGTTTTTTGCATTCGACGCTAAAAAGCTACAAATTAAGAAGGCAATTCAAAAAACTTAAAAACTTTCATCGCTTCCTCCCAAAAAAAAGGGAAAAGCACCCCCCTAAGCAACCCTTTTAACTTCTATGTATGCATGGTAGAAAGATGGGATTTTCACCAATCGACCCGAAATAAAGTCAAATTAACAGAATACCTCGAATATTTCATAACCAACATCGCAATCCCCAAAAGAGGAAAAACACCCCTAAAACTGCCCTTTTCACTTCTTTTTATATTAGAAAGACCGGGTTTTTTTTATTCAACGTGGAACAGGATTAAATTAACAGGATTATTTTATAATAGTAAATTTTCCCATCGCAACCATTCGCAAATGGAAAAAATACCCCTAGAACCACCCTTTCTCTATACATGCTAGAAAGATGCGGTTTTTTTCCATTTTACGCTTAATAGCTACAATTGCTATTAAGAAGGTAATTAGAAAACCTAAAATTTATCCTCATCACTCCCTAAAAAGATGGGAATACAACTCCCTAAACTACTCTTTTAACTTCTATTCATAGAAGAAAGATGAGGTTTTTTGCATTTGGTGGAGAATTTCTTCAAATTAATGGGGTTGAAAATGGAAAAAAAGCCCCCAAAAATCACCCAGTAACGAGTTTACATGCTAGAAAGATGCGTTTTTTTGCATTAAAATAAATGCATCTTAAACTTCGTCGTTACCCCTTGAAAAGTCGTAATGTGAGACCTATCTATGCGCAGTCCCCTCAAACCCACCCCACCCCAAAATTATCCCCTCCCCAAAAAAAAAACCATAAAATCTATCCCATAAAAATTCCGCTTTCAAAAAAATTGTCCCTCCCTCATTAATTCTCTAATGGTAAGTATTTTTTTCAACATTATTTACAATTCATTTAATGTTATTTTCTTGACGTGGAGCCAACGGAACAAGGGAGAACCCCCTTGCGAGCAAAGCGAGTCTTATATACTATAAAGCTAGAAGTGAAGCTGACTGACTGACACACTCACTCACTGATCTATACAAAACCTGAGCCACTTCTAGACATGCTAGAAACATGCGTTTTTATTTATTCGACGTGAAATTTCTTGAAACTGGTGGAAAATTACATTTTTTTATTGCAACCCCTCCGGAAAACCGTAAGAACACCCCCCAAAATTACGTTTTTCTATTCTATACATGCTGGAAAAATGGAATTTTCACCAATTGATCCGAAATATAGTCAAATTAACAGAAAAATTTCATTACCCACATCGCAACCCTCCGAAAATGGGAAGAACACTCCCAAAACTGCCCTTTTCATTTCTATTCATGTTAGAAAGATCGTGTTTTTTCCATTCGACGTCGAACAAGTTCAAAATAACAGAATTATTTGGAAAAGGTAAGATCACAACCCTTCGAAATTGGGAAAAACACCCCTAAAACCACCTCTTTTCTTCTATACATGCTAGAAAGATGCGATTTTTCATTTGAAGCTTAATAGCTACAAACTAGAAAGGTTATTCAAAATTTTTTAATTTTTGTATTGCAACCTCTCGGAAAATCGGAAAAATACCTCCCAAAATTACGTTTTTCAGTTCTATACATGCTAGAAAGATGAAATTTTCACCAATCGAACTGAAATAAAATCAAGTTATCAGAATACTTTGACAAATTTCATTTCCTGTATCGCAGGTTCTCCTCCCTTCCCTCGCAAATGGGAAAAAAACCGAAAACTGCCCTTTTCAATTCTATTCATGCTAGAAAGATGGAATTTTCACCAATGAACCCAACATAAAGTCTAATTAACAGAAAAATTCTATTGCCTACATCGCAACACACCCCGAAAAAGGAAATAATACCCCAAAAACTGCCCTTTTCACTTTTATACATGTTAAAAAGATCGGGTTTTTTCCATTCGACGTGGAACAGGTTAAAATAACATAATTATTTTAAAAACGAAAATTTTTCAGTCACAACCCTTCGCAAATGGGAAAAACACCCCTAAAACCATACATTTTCTTCTATACATACTAGATGCAATTTTTTTCGCCCTTGCGAGCAGAGCGAGTTAAGTATAAATATAGACATATATATTTACTATAAATGTATTTGCACGTTAGATGGTAATCATGACTTATGAATACTTCAAAGGGATAACACAAATTGTTAAAATTTTTCAACAAAGTCACTTTTTTCAAATTCATCAAAAAAAAAAAAGATTTGGATCTTATTTATACGTAATTTTGTTTCAAATATATAACCCAATTCTAATTTTAACCCAACCTGTTTAAACTTGAAAAATTGAAAATTGGAAATCTTTAATTTTTCAAACGAAACAACTCAGAAAATGGGAAAATAAACCAAAAATAACCTTTTTATTCACAGTATACGTAAATATACATGGTATATTAAGTGTAGTCCGGACTTTGTAACGTTTGAAAATATTAGTCCTTGATATAAATGCTTGTTCATAAAATGGCCCAATTCGGCTATTTCCGCATGTCCGTCCATCTGTCTGTGGACGCAATAATCCAAGAACGAAAACAGATAAAGAGCTAATTTTTGTGTGTGTTCTAGAACGAAAAAGTAAGGTCAAATTCGTTAAGGGGGCAATTTTTAGTTTTAAGTGAAAATAAGATCCACCCTTTTTCAAATTCACCCATTTCAACGGAGATTTTTTGACGCCGACTGAAAATTATTTAGATATCTACATTAGTGTAGGATGTCATCTTAAATCGAATATGGCAGCCACCGCAAAATAACGATTTATAATTTTCACGTTAACCCCAATGATATGGATATCAAATGAATGGGCTTGATGAGTGAAACACAATAAGTAAAGTGACGTCATTCTAAATCCAATATGGCGGCGGCTGCAAATGGAGATTTATAATTTCCTCATAAACCCCTATGACATGGGGACCAAATGAAAGGGCTTGATGAGCAAAACACATTATACAAAGTGACGTCAATCTAAATACAATATGGCGGCCGTCGCAAATGGCAATTTATAATTTCCACATAAACCCCTATGATATGGGTATCAAATGAAAGGACCTGATGAGCGAAACACAATAAGTAAAGTGAAATCATTCTAAATCCAATATGGCGGTCGCCACAAATGGAGAATTACAATTTCCACATTAACCCCTACGACATGGGTATTAAATGAAAGGGCTTGATGAGCAATACACAATATGTAAAGTGAATCATTCTAAATTCATTCTAAATCAAAGGCAAAAAAGGTGATTTAAATTTTCCATATCATATGAGTATCAACTGAAAGGGCTTTATTAGCGAAACACAGTAAGTAAGGATACATTTATACAAATATAGCGTTTTGCACAAAGCCTTAGGCTTTGTTTATTTAAGCCTTTAAAAAAGTAGTGATATCCGATCAAAAACATAAATGTAAAAAAAGGGCCGAGTTTTCGGGAAGATACTTCATATAATAGTTGCTCCTGAAAAAGTGATAATATCCCATTAAAGAGCCGAGCTACTTATAAAGTTAATAACGAAAACTAAAATGTAAGGATGTAAGTGCAAAGTAAATTGAAAAAAAAAATTTTGTTGAAAAAAAGTTTTCAAAATTTTATAACGCGTAAGTAATTTGTTTTCTTTTGATTCAATTATTTTAAATTCAAACTTGTCGGTTATAAAATTTTAAAAACATACTAAGGAAAAATTTGCTCATTCAAATTTTTTTTTCATTTTACATTGCACTTACATTCTTACGTGACGACGTTGCTACGCTGCTGATTGAACGGTACAATGGTTCCGTACGTGTGGCCGTGTCTTCTTGGCATAGCCACAACGTCGACATCGCTTGTCACCGTTCCCGAATTGATGTGCTCCATTTAATGGGACAACGTCGAGCCGAGCTCGGTGCACAAACCGGTAGTCGCAAAACCGTGTGTAACGATCATTCAATAGAAAGTGGTTGCTCGCTTCCCTTAAGTTAGTACATGAGTACACCTTTCCCTAATCTGGTTTTTCTAGTAGTCTAGCAAGATGGTTTGCTCTTATACCTGAACGTAGAGCTCAAACAACCATAGATCTTGCGGTCTCCGGAACAATTATACGCTTCGGTGTTTACCCAGTTCTGTTAATGATAACCGACAATTCACGCTTTTCGACGCACCAGTGATACTTCACGCCGAATTTACTGTTCAGACAACGGCACGCATTTCTAGTTCGCGTCCAAAAACTAGTCATGTCGCCGACGTCACGTCCAAGGTGACCTTTCAGTGAGCCACTCAGATATTTAGCCAACATTTCCTCAGTTGTATCGCCACAAATACGACGTCTCACCACACGCATCAAGCAGGACCAAGCCGCAGAATCACCCAACGGCAAAAGATTTGCGCCACCCTGGTAAGATGTTATGTATAACAGCTTCATTCCTATATCGTCTTAACATCCATTCATTGAAATTTTACTTCTTTTTATAAATAAAATACTTCAAAAAATAATAATGTTGCATCTTCAACTTTATGAATTGCTTTAACATATATTCATCGATTTCATTATTTACGTTTAACTCATTTTCTTTTGTTTTACTTTATATGTAATTGAACGTATAAAATGCCGATAAATATATCTGATAGCACGGCAGTGCGTAAGGCCGAGTTTAAGGGGTGCTTAGGCCTTCGCCTGACAGTGCTATTACTTAAATATTAGCGGATTTTTGACCCCGAAATAACTTTTGAACAAAAAGACCTACAGTAGTGGTTTTTCGAATATGTACTATTTACGGAATTATAAGGGAACAAGTTTTTGCTGATCGTTAAGAAATAAACAGTTAAAAAGTAATTTTAGTTCAAAAATCGTAAAATACCGGGAACGCCTTAAAAAAATGTATATCATCTATCATAATGTTCTCCTACTTCCAGATATCCTGTAAAATTGATATTTGGCAAAGGGCTAGATCTAGTACCCAAACCGACTGGAAAATTATTAAAACTAGACATTTCTTTCAGGAAATAGTTCAAAACTTAATTTAAATTTAACATTGTAATCCCTAATACGTCTATCTGATACCTGATTGGATGGTGATAATAACGTTTTTATTATAAGTTATAAGCGTTTAAAGTTAACCCACTTACAGAAATGCTAGAAGGATGCGGTTTATTGCATTCGACGCGAAATTTCTGTAACCTATATGTAAAATCGGAAAAACAACGGAACATTTCTCAATGGAACATCACCAAAAATTGAACCAAAAATTACATTTTTGGGTTAAATTTTAACCCTTTTCCAGACATGCTAGAAGGATGCGGTTTTTTTTCATTCGATGAGGAATACCTTCAAACATATACATGGATCGCAAAACTACAATTTTTTTTCATTAATTTGTCAACTGTCAATCATGATCTGTAGTAGGCTTTAAAGATAAATTTAACAAAAGTGAATATCAGAGGTTTCTTTACATCTCCCCCCTTCAGAGAAAAAACAATTATTTGTAATTGTTTATCCATTAGACGCTGGATATAGTTTTGTAATGTGATAGAAATTTGATTCCGCTTTCTTGTGACCGGCATCAACTTCATAGATTGAATCGGAAATTTTGTATGGTCCAATCCTCAATTCACCCATTTTCTTCCTATTTAATCCATTTCCGTTTTCTACGTAGACTATCTTCTACTTCCAAATTCAATTATTTTCTTCGCCTGTCGTATATTTTGTTATTATAATTGTGAGACTTTATTGTGTTTTCCAGAGGTACTTTCCTATCTCTTTCTAAATCTTCTTTTGTACATTTTGATTTCAGTTCAGGTGGTAAAATATTCACATTTTCCCCTTCTAAAAGGTATTTTGGAGCAATCTTCGTGTTCTGTTTCGTTATATTTTTCTACACATTTCTGTGCAATAGTACTCCATGCTATTTTCTTTTCACTTTCATTTATTTTACATCTTATCTTATTGACTAAAGTTTGATTTAATCTTTCATTAAGTCCATTTGAAAATGGTGTATCCACAGCAGTGAAAATCTTTCTTATATTTTCCTTCTTCAGAAATTCTTTAAATTCTTTGGAATTTATGACAGGGTATTGGTCTGTTAATCATTATTATAGCTTTGTGTCACATTCTTTATTAGTTTAATAAAATCGCTGGAGCTTTGATTCTTTGATGTGTAAATATAAGCATATCTTGTGTAGTGATCGACTAGAAGATGTAAGTATTTTTTTGCTGACCGGGATCTTCCAAACTCTCCAATGGTATCAATAGATATAATTTCAAATGGTCGTGTTGCAGGCCCTAATTTTGACAGTAAGCCGTATTTTGATTTCTTCCTTGATTTGTTTTTTGTACAAGTTTCACATTCATCACAAATTTGATTAATTTTTGTGATGATATTCTTTGCGGTGTAAAATGGTGTTATTTTATTGATCAATTTGGTTCTTCCAATGTGACAATAATAATCGTGCACTTTTTTTATTAGAGTTTTGCTCAGTTCTTCAGATAGTATGATTTTTTCCTCCTTTTATTATTTTTGTAGTAAATTTCATTTTCTAATATAAGTTTTTATTTTTTTAGGTTTCGATTTTTATGCTGGTCATTTTTTATATCTTGTAGGCTTACGAAATTTACTACTTTTAAAAAATCATCAGTATTATTAGGTTCTAGAACTGGATGTCTGTTTAAGCAGTCTTCTTCTTGGTTTGTTTTTCCTGCGTTATAATTTATTTTGAAATTCTATTGAGACGAATAGTATATAAAATTTCCTAGTTCTTCATCAGTCCTTGCTTTGATGTTCATGTTTTCTAAAGGTTTATGATCGGAGTGTACTATAAATTATTTTCCCATTAGCCAGTGTTGCCAATATTTTACAGCTTCTTTTATTGCCAGACATTCTAGGTATATTGCCTTCTTCAACTGGCTTATTGTTCCCGTTTTTATCTTGTTTCAACACAGCTCCCACTCCCAAATATTTGTAAATATTTATTGGTAGTTTAGGGTCAAATATATTCAGAATCGGTTTTGATCATAGGAATGCTTTTATTTTATCAAAAGATTTCTGACATTCTGGCGTTCATATGAATTTTACTTTAGTGGGAATTTTTAATGGATCCAAGATAATTGCACTGTGTGGTATAAATTTATGATGAAAATTTACTTTTCCTAAGAATTGTCGTATATTTTTTCTTGTTTCCAGAACTGGAAAGTATTTGGCAGCAGATAAATAATCTTTCAGAGGTCTTGCTTAATTGTTTTCTATTATGTGACCTTAATATTTTGTGTACTTTTTCGCAAAAGTACATTTTAAAAAACTCAATCTAAAGCCTTCCGTTAGTATTTCCTCGAGTAATTTTGATATGTGTAGTACATGCTCTTTAAAAGTTTTAGAAAAAATTAAAATATCATCTATGGAATTTATCGCAAAACTAGAGAGTTCGTATTTTCTTATGATGTTTCCCAATATTCCCTGGAAAATGGCTGGAGCAGTCTTTAATCCAAATGGGAGACACGTCTATTGAAAATGGCCTTATTGTGTGACGAATGCAGTTTTATATCTGTCTTGTATTTTTAAAGGGATTGACCAAATTGCTGAATTTATGTCAAAAGTAGAAAAGTATTCGCAATTTACAGTTTTAATCATTAAGTCCTCAATCAACGCAAAAGGTTGTGATTGAGGGATGGCAATTTTATTTAATTCTCTAAAGTCAATGCATAACTTTGTTTTCTTTTCATCTTCTTTTTTGTATGCCAGAGTTACTGGAGCAGCAAATGGGCTATAAGATTCCTTTATTAAATTCTTCTTTAATAGTTTTGATATTTGATTTTCTATTTCTTTTATGTCTTCAGCTGTGCATCTGTATGCACGTTTGCAACAGTATTTATCTACCATCAAATCACTATGAGCTGCATAATCTCGTACAGTATATTTATCCTTAGCGAAGACCTGTTTGTATTTTTCTATCAACTTATCTCAATTTCTGATTGTTGGTATGTGTCAAGATGGTTTACAAACAATTCGAATCCTCCAGAATTGATATGTTCATTGAAATTAATATCACATTTATTTATGTATTTGTTTTCTTGTGTTAATACATCAGATTGTAAACTAAAATCTTCTTCATTTTTGTCAGTACATGAGGAATTTTGACATTTGTTAAATTTGAAGTATCCTTATTTTGGTAGTGTTTGTTTCTCGAATAATCTTCAGTAAGGATTACTTTTTTTCTTTTGGTTTGTTATGATGTATGATCTTTAATTCTTCGTTTTACATCAATTTGAAGTTTTTAATACAATCCAGACCAATTAGAAAATCATAATTAAAATTTTCATTCTCTATTACAAAAATATTCATAACTCGTTCTATATTATATATTTTTAGTTTCACCATACCTTTTGGTTTCTTCTCACCATTAATAGTTTTCAAGTTTACTATTAGTATGTCACTTGTTTTGTCTTTTGGCTGTATTTTCAATAACTTTACATTGATTAGTGAGATTCGCACCTGAATCATAAATTCCAAAAACATTCAGAGTATCATTTAAAAGTGACTTTACTTTTATTAATGGTTGCACATCTAGTTTTTTTGGATTCTACTCGTTCAATTCAACTTCTAATTCTGAGTTATTTACAGTTTTCACGACTGTCTGATTTTTATCTTTAAACCAACAATTTTCCTCAGGATGGTACGTTCCCCTTTTTTATCTTGCATACAGATCGGGTATGGTTTTCTTTCTTCAACTTTTTTTGATTTCGAGTCAGAATTTGTAATATTTTTATTTTTTATTCATTTTTTCCAACATGATATTCAAATTTTCCAATTTCATTGTAGAGATCCTCTGTTCCTTGTAAAGTTCCTCTGTCAATCTTGTCCGCCACATAATTGGGTAAACCAAATGCTATAAGGTCTATAAGGGTTCCAGTATCAATTGATTTTCTTACTTCCAGTAAAAGTTTTTCTTTTTTTAAAGCATACTCAAGTAACGAACCTGCTTGATATTTAAATGACAGAGCATACCTAATGGGTGACCATCCTTTGTTAGCAAATGTCTCACAAAAATTTTTCTCCCATCTGTTCCATTCTGATTCCACTGTCAGTTTTATTATTATGCAGCTATGCCAATCTACACTGGAGTGTTCCATAAAATTTTTTAGAATTTCAATTTTGTTTTTATCTTCTTTTATTTGGAAACGTTCACATTCCTTATGAAAATCTTTGATCCACTAGTATGCGTTTGAGTTTCTGCCAGTGAATTTTTCAATCACAAAATCCTTTGCAATTTTTCCTAAATTTTGAATTTCAGATTTTGTTGCTTTATTTTCAAGCAATTTCTCTAACAGTTCTTCTAGCGTTTTATTTGAGCCACTAGGTATAGATTCAGATAACTTGCTTCTTCTGAAATTTTTTCTAAATAAAAATCGTTAAACTGTAAGTTGTGTTCCTCATCCAAGTATATTTTTGATATATCATTTGTCAAGGTTATCCATATTTTTCTTGTTTGATGTCTTTTATTTAATGATTTTTTTATCTTGTCATAGTTGGAAGTACTAGAAATTACTTTGTGTAGGATTGAAAGTTGGTATTCGGCTGGTATTCCAAAAACCTTTCCATCGGGTGTAGCTATTGAGGTTATACATATGATGTTTGACTTTCCATCTACTGATTTCACAGCAAAATCAAATCTTAACTTTTCCATTTTTCTTGAAATAATTAGAGAAAATGTTTTATAATGATATTATATCCAATAATTACCAAATAAAGACGTAATTGCGTTTCTCAATAAAAATAAAAGGATTTATTCACAAAACGTATTTACATTTAGCGAAATTACATTATATGTTAACAAAATATTTTCTCACCTATAACAATAAAAGAAACAACATTTAATGCCTTTACTTTAGATCCTTTTAATTAAATTTTATTAAGATTGATAATATTTTTCACTAATTTGTCAACTGTCAATCATGATCGGTAGTAGGCTTTAAAGGCAAATTTAACAAAAGTGAATATCAGAGGTTTCTTTACATATGTATACAACAGATTTCGCAAATCGAATACGTCATCGAGTGCACGGTTTATATTGAACAATTTAAATAAAAATTTTCATCAGTTACTTAGATTGAATCAATAGGGTACATTTATTTAAATAGTTTAGTAAGTTTTCAAAAAACAAACATTTTTTTGATGCATTATTTGTTTACCTAAGCATATTTTGTATACCTAAGCCTAAACATTGAAATATCTCGTAAACTAATAGGGATGTTGAAAAAATAATCGCAAATAGTCGTATTAAATCAACATAGTCTATAGAACCTACATACAACATCTGAATAAACAAATTTTTAGGCCTGTGAATTTTAAGACTGAACCGAATTAACGAGAAATTTTACATACCTAAATCTTAAGTTTCATAAGAATAGGGCCACTTTGCAAATTTTTTTATTTTTTTCAGAAAATAAAATTTTGTCTGGATTTAATATCTAAAAATAATTTTGTTAAAAAAATCTAACGTACTCTAGGCATACTAGAAGGATGCGGGTTTTTGCATACGACGCGGAATTTCTGGAAAATCCCCAGAAATTAAAAAAAACACAAAAATTACATTTAAGGGTTTTTATTCCTCAAAGAACCTAAATCTTAAGTTTCTTAACTGTAGGGCTACTTTGCAAATTTTACCCCTCTTATCTATTTTTATTACTCTATATTATAAACCATCCATGTGCAATAGTGCAAGATAAGGTCAACCTATTCGCAGTGATGTCAAATGATGCCGATATATGTGCCGTAGTATGAAAAAGAGTACACCTATGCGCAGTAGTATAAAGTAAGGTTCATCTATGCGCAGTAGTGTAAAATGGGATCAATCTATGCGCAGTAGTATATAATGAGCATCGTCTATGTTTTCGGGGAAATCCTAAATGAAATAGTTGGTCTTTAAAAAGTGACGATATCCCATTAAAAGATTGAGTGAAAGAGTATTATTGAAATAACAAGCTGTCAAATTTTGAACCTGTCATTAAATTGAATTTTCTACACAACAAACTTATTATACAATTTTTACTTAACAAACCTGTAAACATACTTGTATTAACGAAGTAGCGAGCTACAAGTAAGTATACATTTAATTTCACTTTGACTGCAAAGCATTTCATAATCGACAACAAGACAGCAGATGCGGTTATATCCAACTCAAAAAATAATAATAATTGACCTAAAAAAAATTGATATTTATAAGTAAATTGAAGTAAATAATTAATGCAATTATTTTTTAAATTTTTCATAGCTGAATTTTATAGATCCGTTTTTCTTTTTTGGAGTCGGGTTTTTTTTTATAACTTTTTAGAGCATTTTTGCATAGTAGATTTTTTTCAGATCTGTTTTTTGTTTTTGTAAAAATTTTTTTGGAGTCATTTTTTTTTCTTGCTTTTTAATGAATCTTGCGTTCCATAACTGATTTATCGAAAACAAATATGGGTACACCTACTTAACGTACTGCCCATATGAGACAGCGGCGTTTAAATGTGACGAACGAAGAAAGGGAGAAACGCCTATCTCAAAGTAAGAAATTTAGATCCGAGGCTATTTCTAGAGATAGTAGTGAAATGCATAAGCAGAGGCTTTCGCAAATGCGGACTTAACAAATTATTACAATATTATTATTATTATAAACATTTAATATATACATTTATAAACATTTAAACAATATTATTAACATTTAATATATTATTAAATGTTATTACAATAACAAATTATTGAATAATGAAAACATCGATAGACGTGTAGAGCAACGTGTCTACCGTCTCAGCTTGATTCACGAGGGCCTATCCAATGAAACGGATGAGCAACGTGTCCAGCGTCTCAGCTTGAATCACGAGCGCCAATCCAATGAAACGGAAGAGCAACGTGTCCATCATCTCAGCTTAATTCACGAGCACTTAACCAATGAGTCGATGGAGCAACGTGCCCACCGTCTCAGCTTGATTCACGAGAGCCTAACCAATGAGGTGGAGGAGTAATATGCCCACCGTCTTGGATTGATCCACGATCGCTTATCGAACGAAACGCCTGAAGGTCGTTTGGTTCAACTTAATTCACTTATGAGATTTGATAGTAATGAAACCAGTATTTACAATAACAGTTTTGGTTGTTATGTATTACACCGAAACGAGCTAGAGAATTTAAGCCTTGCTGAATTTTTCGTCCGATTTGAAACTGTCGCTAACATCTCATGGTCAGAGGACGAAGGTGATGCGGAACTAAGATACGAAGATATTACGCCTGTGAGATATATCAGATTGCAGGACAATATAATAATGCGTGTAAGAAAGAAGCCGGCAGTATTACGTACCCACTACTTTACAATTAATAGTGACAAAGAAGCATACTATTACAGTTTAATAGTGTGCCACATACCATTCCGCGATGAAGGCGGTTTGTTGCTCGAAAATGAAACCGCTAAAGACTGTTTCATAAGACGCCAAAAAGACTATTGCCCGTTGCAAAGTAACATCAGCGCAGAAAAATTTGCTCATACTGAACAAATAATTCAACAGGCTCTTCACCAAATTATAGCTCTCAATGCTGCGCGTGTCGACAACGCTCCCATATTATGTGTTGATGAATAAATCGTAAATGACGATGATTCCTTTTTTGAAGACGTCGGAGAACGAGCCGTCATACCAGATGAACTGTCCCTAGAAAGCATTCGAGGATTAAATATCCTTTTTGACTTATTTCAGAAAGTTTAGACGGCAATTGAAAACGATTTACACGGACAAAAAAGTCATCTGTTACGTTTTACTACGGGCGATACAGGTAGTGGTAAATCATTTCTTTTGAAATTAATCGTGAAGCATATTAAACGTTGTTACGCACCAAGAGTTGATACACTGTTGAAGCCTAACTTTGTGGAGGTTGGGTCATTTAATGGGGTTGCCGCTCGTCAGATATTTGGCAAAATACTATACAGTGTTTTCTTTCTTCCTATTGAGAAACAAAATACTATCACCACTAAAAAAATTACCGGGCAAAGACTTGAGAATGAACGACGTAAATGGCGCTATTAAAATTGGCTTATTATAGATGAAATTTTTATGGTGTCCTATGAAAACCTAAAACTAATTCACCTAAGACTTCAAGAATACAAGAACAACGACAAATTATTCGCATATTTAAACTTCCTCCAGTGACAGGCCATTGGTGTTTTATGCAGCCGTCTTGGTTCTCAGCGGAAGCGAATTTGTGGCATCAATTTTATTTTTGTGAACTGATCATCAATTTGCTACAGCGCAATGATACCGAATTCATTGATTTATTGGTCAGTTTACGGGTAGGTGAACTGACAACGGCTCAACTAGATTTACTATGCGAGCGATGGCACGTGCCTTTAAGTGTTAAATTTGCGGATGGAGTCGCTGTTCGTATTTTCCCAACGTTAACGCAAGTCGACGAATGCAATGACAAAATGAGTAAGGAAAATTCATAGTTGCACCAAATAAACGCAGTGGATGAGTCTCGCGAAGTAGCTACGTATGGGAGGAAACCACCAGACAACGTAATTCCCAAAGACGTCAATAACTGTGGTGGTTTTCTGTCATGGATAAAGATTAGCATAGAATCCCGAGTGATGTTGAGACGTAACATTTCCGTCTCTGAAGGACTAGTAAATGGAGCTATGAGAATAACAAAAAAATTAAATGGCCGGCCCTAAGAAGAGATCAACTGGAGCGTGGGGAGCAACCGGAAGCCGTGTACTTAAAAGTTGATTAAAAAACTATTGGTCTTAAGCTAAAAGATAGTAGGGGTTGCATACCCATACCTCCATCAAGTACTACAGGCACACTGGTTACGGGCTGGGCCGTCACAGTCCATAAGCTACAAGGTACCACCCTCAAAAAAGCTGTTACTGACCTTGGTAATAAAAAAATTTTACAAAAGGGCAAATATATGTTGCGTTAAGCCGTGTCAAAAGTTTGGAAGGGATAGTGTTGTCGCAATAGTATTTGGACGCCAACAAATTATTAAATCGCCACACGACGACAGATCGTTAACGGAAATAACGAGGCTACGAAATCTGTCTTCTGACAATCAAGACCACACATAATACACGGCTTATACAAATATACGGCACTTATAGCCAGAATGCTATGATCATACATATAAAATTGAGGAGTTTCCTCGATTTCCATATGATCATCCTCTCTTTAGAGTTCCATTATTAATTTCATAATTTTCATTTTATAATTTCGGAGTTAAGAAGTGAAGGGGTAGTAAGAAAGTTAAGGGGAAAGTGGTGCTTAGAGAAAGAAGAAACACAAAATACGGCTTATTATTAGAAAAATAGAGAAATATGTATGTAGATAAGTTGTAGAAAATTATGATGTTTGCTACAATTCATTACCTCATCATTTTTTCTACAACTCGAATGTATACAGAGATTTTAGGAATTAAATTTTCAATATTAAACCGTCAATATCTCTGTAAATATTAGAGAAACAGAAAAAATTAAGTCACTTAATTATAGTAAAACTAATTTTCTACAACTTCACTTCTTACGTATTTTTAGATTATTTTAATATTAAGAGACATCTAGAGTGTGGAAGTGCGCAAGGCCGACTTTAAGGCATTTTCGGTCTTCGTACTTACAGTGCTATTACTACAGCTTAGTTTAGATGGTTTTTTCAGATGCTGTAACTTTTGAACGACAAGAGCTACAGTGTTGAGTACAGCCTTAACGAATTAACCGTTAAAAAGTTATTTCACTTCAAAAATGCAAAATTAGCGGGAACGTCCCGAATTTTGTACGACAAATATATCAATATTCTACGATACTTCCAGATATCCTAAAAAGTTGATATTTGACTTACGGGTAGATCTAGTACCCAAATCGACGTAAAAATTATGAAAACTAGAAATTTCTATCGGAAAAAAGAAAATTTTTGCAATTTTCGTTTTTATTAATTTAACATTATAAAGCATATATCTATCTGACTCGTTGATATTTGTCGATAGTCCCTTCTTATTGGATACACATTATGTATAAATATAGCTCATTATTAATGAATGTTCCAAAGAAAGAACACTGATTCTTTGATTATTATAATTTTTTACAAAGTAACTTTTTCAAAATTAAAAAAAAAGAAGATTTTGTTTAAAAAAATTTTACCCATTTCTAGATATGCTAGAAGGAGGCGGATTTTGTACATTCAACCCGGTTTAACTTGAAATTAATAAGAAAAACAGGAAAACTCAAGTTTTCCAAACGGAGAAAATGAGAAAAACACCAAAAATTACCTTTTCTTAACTAATTATAGTGTTTTCTATATGGAAGTTTAACATTACTTAGGAAAAATAAGAGTTTAGGCAAATCGAATATGTGTTTTTGGTTGAACAACAATTTCAATACAAATTTGCATCCATTACTTAGATTGAATCAATAGGATTACATTGATTTAAATAATAAGTTTTCTAAAAACAAACATTTTTAAAAGCATTATTGGTGAAAATAATTAAATTTTTGCCTGAACCTACAAATTGAAATATCTCATAAACCAATAAAGAATCGAAATAACAAACGAAAACTCCGTCATTTTAAGCCAACATAGTCCATAGAACTTATATACCACATCTGAATAACAAAATTTTTAGGCTATATGAGTTTTAGGACGTGCTGAATTAACGAGAAATAAAAAGTTAAATTCCGTTAAAATTAAACTCCGAAACGGTGTGTTTTATCGAAAAAACTTGCAAAACAAATTCCCTTTAAACCCCCATATATTTCTAGGAGAACCTAAATTTCAAGTTTGTTAACTGTAGGGCCAATTATGCTAATTTTGTATTTTCAAAATAAAATAAAAAGAAGATTTTGTTCAAAAAAAGAAGGTGTTAATATATGAACGCAATTTTGTTTAAAAAAATCTAACCTACTTCTTGACATGCTAGATGGATAAAAATCGGGAAATTAAATTTTCCCAACGTAACCTTCCCAAAAATGGGAAAAACCAAAAATTTCATTTAATTGTTTAAATTTAAGCCACTTCCAGACATTTTAGAAGGATGTTGTTTTTAAGTTAAATATCGCAAAGCGAAAAGTAACGCACAGCATAAGAAAACGCGTAGCGTTTTGTGCGAAGCCTCAGACTTCGTATATTTAAGCCTTTCAAAAAGGAGTGATATCCGATCAAGAACATAAATGGAAGAAAGGGCCGAGTTTTCGGGGACAGCCTTAACGTACTAGTTGCTTCTTAAAAAGCGATGACATGGGAGAAAGGACCGATCTATTTACAAAGTAAATAGCTCTAGACTTCATATAATAGTTGCTCCTTAAAAAGTGATGATATGAAAGAAAGGACTTGCTCCTTAAAAAGTCATGATGTGGAAAAAAAGACCAAACTATTTACAAAGTAAATAGCTCTAGACTTCATATTATAGTTGCTCTCTAAAAAGTGATGATATCCCATTAAAGAGTCTAGCAATGTACAAAATAAATAGCTCAAGACTTCAAATAATAGTTGCTCCTTAACAAGTGATTTATTACCAAAAAAATTAATGAGGGGTAAATTAATTAAATTTAAGAAAAAATTTGGTTGAAATTTATTTCGTAAGATTTCCCTTAGTATGGATTTTAAAATTTTATATAACGCGGCAAGTTTTTTTTTCTGTTGATTCAAATATTTTAAAACTTGCCGCGTTATAAAATTTTAAAAACATACTAAGGGGAAATTTACGAAATAAATTTCAATCAAATTTTTCATACATTTAATCAATTTACCCCCCATTAATTTTTTTAGTAAATATGTAGTTTACCGAGCTATTTACTTTGTAAATAGCTCCGAAATAAACTCCGAAACGGTGCGTTTTATCGAAAAAATAAGCAAAAAAGTTCCATATAAACTGCACTCATTTCCCAGAGAACCTAAGTCTTAAGTTCCATAACTGTAGGGGCACTTTGCAAATGTTTGTATTATTTTCAAAAAAAAAAAGATTTTGACTGGTGTTTTAATATCTGAACGTAAGTTTGTTTAAAAAAAATGTAACTCAGTTCTAGACACAATAGAAGGATGCGACATTCGACGCGGAATAACTTGAAAATCATAAGAAAAATCGGAAAACTTAAATTTTCCGAACGCAACATCCCCGAAAATGGGAAAAAACATTAAAAATTACCTTTTTTACTTCAATTCATGATAGAAGGTAGCAGTTTTTTTTAATCTTTCTTTTCCTTCGCGCTATTTTTGCACCAATCGTGTTGCATTAAAAACTATAAAAATTTACTGTTCCCTCAATTTTTGTGTATGAAATAGAATAATTAACTTCCTTTATATATTATTTAATGTTGAATGGTGGTTGTATTATCAATAAGGAGTGTATTTAAATTTCCTCATTGAACATATACACGTGTCCAGAGAATAATGCTTAGGTCCAGCAATCAGATTAACGACCATTCGAGCCCCGAGACTAACATTTTTAATTATCATCAATATTCAGCATGAATTATTGATGAAATATAGTTTAAAAGCTAACAGTGATTTACGTCTCCAAAAAAATAATATATGTCATAATGTCCGTAAATTCATTGTATTTTACAATAATTATAAAAGTGATTAAATACATTACATTAGATTTTACAACAAAAGATGTTATTACCGGTATATATATATATATATATATATATATATATATATATATATATATATATATATATATATATATATATATATATACATATATACACTATGTTTATTACAACTTCGTATCATAGATCCCACGAGTATGAGAGAGTACATATGTACATACACATTACGCTATGTGTATGAGAAGTAGGTCTTGTAGGTGTGTGTTGGTTGTCTGTCGTACGATATACTTTAGATCACGCTTGTGGAGTGGGGTTTTTAAATAAACAGATCTGTTATTATGATATGTTATGTTGTTCAAACTTTTGTTGTTTAGTATGCTATAACATCTAATTAGAGGGCGTTAAATATGTTCACTGTTGCCTTCTTAAGCATAGCATTACTTCTAACAATTGAAAATTCTTTATTGAATATCCTTTTTTATTTGTATGTGGAATGTTTGAAAATAAACGATAGTATTCTATTATCGGTATAACATTTAACAACACTCCACACAAATTAAAAGAAAAAGAAAACCCCATAAAGAAAAAAAAATAGAATTCCGACAAAAAAAAGTTAAACCAACGGTTCGAATATTCCTCCATCACTTGCAACACAATATCCGAGTCGATTGTAGAAATCTGCCCGGGTATATTCTAGCATTTGAAGAGAAAATACTCGGAAAAAAATTCTTCATCTTTTTTGTGGCAATTTTTACAATCAGATATTTTTTTACAATCAGATAATTTTTACAATCAGATAAATATTTTCGAGAATCTAAAGACCCGTCAATGAAGAATGGTCCTATAATATGATCACCCAATATTCCAGCCCAGACATTCAGTTTCTGTGGAAACTGAGTTCGGGTACTGACATATCGATATTGATTTGTCTGAGACCAATATCGCAAGACAGATGGATTATGTTTTCCATGCAATGGAAAAGACGATTCATTAGTAAATAAAATATTTCTGATAAAATTATCTTTTTGATTCGACTTTTCCATCGCAGTTTCAAAAAACTCCATCTTACGATAAGGGTCCTCAGGCAAAATCTCTTGGTGTTTTTCATATTTAAAACATTTGAAACAGTTCCGTTTCCAAATGTTTGCAATTGTAGCGTTGCTTAGACCCAGTTCTTCACCAACTTATCTTGTCGATTTTTTATCGTCAATAGACAGTACACTACAAACTGCTATATCTCTCTCTACATTTTTTGGTAGGACTTCCTCATCTTTTTTGTGGCAATTTTTACAATCAGATAAACAAGCATATTTTTCAAAACAGTGAATAAAATTCAGAACTGTTCGAGTGGTTGGTGATTTGCACTTTTTCTTTTGTTGTGTAATAATAACCCATTGTTGTAATGAGCTACCAAAAATAAAATAACACGTATTTTCCAAAAGCATTCACATACTAATGATTGCATCAGTGCACATACATTCCCCACTCCCCAAGCGTCATCTAAAGTATATCGTACGACAGACAACCAACACTACAAGACCTCCTTCTCATACACATTGCTTAATGTATATGTGCATACTCTCTCATACTCGTGGGATCTATGATACGAAGATGTAAACTAGGCCTATATCTAATTTTTAGGCCTATTCCGTAGGCCTATTCAGAGGGTGCAGCGCCCAAGCACCGTAACTTCTACTGGGGAAAATTTAGCTCAATCGTCTTGTTTGCAGCCGTGGTATACATAGTATAGCGTTGTAAAGACGTTTTAGGAACAGTAGATAAATAGATATATCTTGGGGTCTTAAAAGTAATGCATTCGACCCAATGGTCCATGGTGCTCCCCCTCAGTCTGACGAGACTCGCTTCTCCCATAGCCTGGAGCTTGCTTATCAGGTCCTCCCGAAGGTTCATATATTCGGAGTGAGATACACCGAATATTCTGTATCTGCTGCAACCCAGAGGTTCGCAGTCAAAGATTATGTAGCTGAATGTTTCTTCTTCCTCGCCACACAATCTGCACATTGTGGAGCCTTTATGGGGTCCCATTGTGTGCAGATGCTTCCGCATGGGATAATGCCCGGTAGTGAACCCGGTAACCCTCCGCAGTTGCATCCTGTTCAGCCTCAGTGCATCGAGAGATAACCTATTTGTTGCACTCTGAAGCAGTACCTTCCCGAGCTCTTGCCGCGGTACTTTTTCTCAGTGATCATGCTGTTTAGTATTTATCCACTTATTGATCATCTGTTTACATGCAGTCTTTGGAATTCCTAAAATAGGCTCTGGGCCTATGAAGGCATTCCAACTCCCTTCTTTGCTAAGGTATCCGCATTTTCGTTTCCTTCGAAACCACTGTGACCCGGCACCCAGATCAATTTAACATTGTTCCATTTTGCCAGTTTCAGAAGTTCCTCCAGACAATCCTTGACTACCCTTGAGGTGACCAGACAAGGGTTTTAAATGCTTGACTGTCCGACAGAATAGATACGTTCTGGTTTATGCAGCCTCTACGTAGGTTCTCACGGACACAAGCCAGTATGGCGTAGACTTATGCTTGAAAGACCGTGGCATATTTCCCCAAGTTGAGGTTTATGTTTGCATTAGGTCTCTCACCATAGATTCCGTCCGGGTCCCTTCTTCAATTTTGGATCCGTCTGTATACCAGACGATTCCTTTCCTGAGGAAGGGAGGTTCTCCTTCCGACCACGTGGCTCTATCACATACTCAGTGAAAGGTTTTGAGAAGGGGTATGTCTTGGGAAGTATATCTGTCCCCATTTCAAAGACGGGGTCTGAAATAATTGATGTTCCCACGATACTTGCATGTCCAACCTGATTTTTATTATTCCAGTTGTTATTGGAAGACAATCTTTAGGCGCTGGATCTCGCTTTAGCTATTATTACAATGCTTAGCGGAGGCAGCCCCAGTATGACTTTCATTGCAGCTGTAGGTGTACTGCTCATGGATCCAGTGATGCACAAGCAGGCCAGTCTCTGGATCCTGGACAGCTTTTTACACGCAATAATCTGCTTAACTTTTGGCCACCACACTAGAGCAGTGGATCATTCTGGGTTTTAGACCCCAGACTTTTCCACAAGCTTTCTTGCAAAGCATGAGAGAATATTGGTTATTATTGGTTATGTATAGGAACAGTATATTATGCATTCGGTTTTTTCGGAAAATATTTTGATTATTAAATAAAACAAATATCTGAAAATTTCGTAAAATCACTTTATTTGACTAGTTTGGAAACACAGTTTCTTCTTCAGAAATTAAAAATGAAATGCATCTTAATTTCATTTATGGGCCCAGGATGTTTATGAATGAAATCTGTGTTTACTTTTAATCCCAGGGTTTATTTTTAATCGCTCGTTGATACATCACTCCTTTGGGATTCTCAGAGAATTCTATACAAGTGTAATTATAATGTCGTCTGCATAACTGTGTGTAGCATCCTCTTTGCTTGTGCTTGGTCCGTCAGTAGACTGTTAGACACCACAGGAGTGGGGTTATCTCTATGGACTTCCTTTAGTGGCTCTCGATGTGACAGATTCCCAAAAAGAGAGGTTTGTATCCTTCTTTCCGTCAATATAGAGTTTATCCATTTTCAGAGTGTCTCTTCTACCCCGTGTTGACTAGTAGTTAGTCGTGAAATTGTAAGAGACTCGCACAAGGTGATTTGCTTTCTTGCGAAATTATCCTCAAGCCTGTAAACTAGGTTGTGGAGGGCTAATTCACAATATTTTCCCACCTGATATTCATGCTGGCTGACATGAGGGCAGCGTCCCTTCTGTTTAGTGAAATTTTATTAGTCTTTCCATTGTTTTTAGGAGAAACGATGACAAACTAGTTGGTATAAAATCCGTTCTCTTGGAGTAATTGAGCCACCCCGTATACCGTAGAGATGCGATCCATAACTAGGCATCAGAGAGTTAAAAGATGTTCGGCTTTTGTAAACGCATTGGGTATACCCCGCTTAACCCGATGCTTTATAGGGGCGAATGAGTTAATTGCCCATTTGATCTTTGAGCGATTGAAGGTAACCGCAGCTCTTCTCCAGTCTTCATTTGTCACTTGGAGGCTGAATTGGCCATTGGAAGTGTTTTCACTGTTTATTGCCACCTAAACTGGAAAATGGGTCTGGATTTCTAGTGTCTCCTTCCTGGAGCTTGTGTATTCACCGTCAAGCTTACGCAGTGACTCAATGGTGTTAGCTGGTTTCTTCGCTAGATTACGATGGAGTCTTGCTCCCTCAGATGTGTTTTCAACATCTTGACAAAGTCTCCTCCAAATTTTTTTTGTTTTTTTCAGAGATATTTTGTATTCAGTAAGAATACAAAAGGTAGTTATCCCAGTTCCCTATCCTTTTTGCTCTGTTAAATGGAAGACGGAAGTTTTGTCTTTTATTCCTTTGATCTTTATTCCACCAGGAAGTTGCAGATGACTTTTGATACCTTCGGGCAGCTTTTTGGAAAGAGTTTAATATTGAATGCTGAAGCTAAGTTGCAGTTAGTACAATGTCGAGTACTGTTATTACTTTTTTCAGGTTAGTGGCGAGTTTTAACTTTAGTGTCGAATTTAATTAGTACTTCTTCGTTTTTCTTGGATCCCGATAGTATTTATTATAATTGTATTTGTTACTGTTAGTATTTACTACTGTTAGTTTAACATTGTAGTAAATTTGATTAGTTTAACATTTCTTGATTTGTCCACTCAATGTGCTGCTCCGAATTACATCAAAGATTTCCTGCCGAATTCTGTTAATAAAAATCGGCTTGTTGCCTCGATTAAACATTTCAAATTCTTAATAATATTATTACCCAAGAGGTCATCTCTTGTATTGATGTTCGTGCTTCTCCATACAGTGGGATGCGCGTTTGCATCGCCCATGATCATTTGGTGGTTTTTTGCTTCGCAAAACAGTATCCGGTTTACAATCTCAGTTGTTGGTGGTGGAGTGGTTGCATCATAAGGAACAAAACTCTGACAAAACTCTATCAGCGGTAAGGCTTTGATCCCCTTCCTTGCATAAATGCATGTTCTGATTATCTCTGGAGTTTTGTCATATATAATTCTACCTTCAGCATTTCCTAGTCCAAGAACCTTATGGATTACAGCCCAAGGTTTATTGACTAGGGAGGTTCATGGACTACTGGAGGTTTATCTGCAGCACTTTTAGAGTTGGAATTTTTGCCCTCTTGCAATTTTATCATTCTAACGCTGGCTTTACCAAAACCGAAGTGTGGTTCAATCCCTCGTTTTGAAATCAACCTTAGGTCTGACGTATTTATTTCCAGCACGATGGCGTGCCCCTTGACACCTTCCGTGCTATTCATAATTCACCAGGTTCGGTACGCAGGTTCACATTCTGCGCTGTTAAAGTTTTGATTATTGTCTTCGGCTCAATGGAGTTATAAATTTGAGGAGCATAGAGCAGAACATTCCAGGAATCCATCAAAGGTTTGTATTCCTGATGATAAGTTCCACTCCTTTCCATTGTCTGATATTGGGACCGTAATCCTTGAGCCAAGCCTCCGATGTTGTGCCTATGCCACGTAACAACCCAATGTTGTGGACCCTCAACGAGCTCAGGACATGTTCCTGAGTAATTTTGACATCAGGATCACAGTGCAATGCAATTTTTGTAAATGATGCGGTCTCGGCAAATGTGTTTTTAGCCTTTGCTTGTGTTCCCCCTCCCTCTTTATCTCGCCAAAATTTTTAGCCGTGGGTTTTTCAGAATTTGATTCTCTGAACTAGCCTCCAAAGATGTTGGTGCATTAGAAACCAAAGACGTAGAGTTGTTTACATGGCTCCCTGGAGGATCGGTTTCTCTTCAGTTCTGGATTTTTCTAGCTGCTCTTCTCCGGGCTGTACCCGAGACACTTTATTTCAGAACAAAAGCTTGCATGTTCAATCCAGATTTCCTGTCAGGTTAGGTACGGCTGCAGTTTATTCTGTATCCTTGCGCAGTTTATTCTGTATTCCTGCTTCACTAGTTGAGGGTATTTGAGAAGATTTTGTGTTTTAAGATAGATAAATAGATAGATAAATACATCATGGTCCATTTCGACCACTTCAATCACTTTCAATCACAATCACGATCTTATGGTCCATTGTGCTCCCCCTTTTACTTCTATCCGACGAGATTCGCTTCTCTCATATGTTGGCAATAATCAAGAGCTTGCTTATCAGGTCTTCCTGAAGGTTCATATATTCGGGGCGAGATGCACCGAATATCCTGTATCTGCTGTAACTCAGAGGTTCGCAGTCAAAGATGTGGCTGGACGTTTCCTCCTCCTCGCCACACAATCTGCACACAATGGACCCGTTATGGAGTCCCATTGTGTGTAGATGCTTCCGCAGGGTATAATGCCCGATAATGAATCCGGTAACCTTCCGCGGTTGCATCCTGTTCAGCTGTAGTGCATCGAGACACAGCCTCTTGGTTGCACTCCGAAGCAGTGTTTTCCCGAGCGCCTGCCACGGTACATTTTCCCAGTGATCACGGTGTTTAGCATTTGGCCACTCGTTGATCACCTGTTTACATGCAGTCCTTGGAATTCTTAAAATAGGCTCTGGGCCTATGAAGGGTATTCCGACTCCCTTCTTTGCCAACAGATCAATTTAATATTGTTTCATTTTGTCAGTTCCAGCAGTTCCTCCAGACAATCCTTGACTACCCCTGATGTGATCTCAGTTCCAGACAAGCCTTTTAGATCAGCTTAACGGTCCGAGAAAATACATACGTTTGGTGGTTTTACTTACGGTCCCATTTTGATCCCACGAGTAATCCTTGCCGTCTATAACCCCATCGACCACTTGATGGGGAGTTCAAGTATACCATGGAGTTTGCCAGTTGCTCTAAGGAGACTGTTTGTGAAAACCCTAAACCCTAGCTTAGGTTTTTCATGGTTTATTGGTCAGGTCTCAAAGTTGTCATGTCTGACATAGGCCCCTTTATTGGGTCCTTTCCGGGAACATAGTTGCCCTCGTCATAGCGCAACTCTTCATCGAAGCGCATCTGAAACAACTACAACGTCCTACCATACCTAGAAGATAAAGCCTCTTGTATATATTTCTCCTAATAGATATGTATCAAATTTAGTTTTTGTATAAGTGTAGAGACGTTTTCTATTAAATACCAATTTGCCGTTCTAAAAAAGACGTTCTTGGTGAATATGAAGAGGCGTATTAAATTGTAGTTCACCAATTAGCCGTAAAACTTTTGATTTCTGCTGATTTAAAATAACTTCAATTATTAGACTGCTGCAGTTTCGATTTTCTCGGACAAATATAAATTTTAAAACATGCCATCGGTTGAATCTGACCAATTAAATCCACACTCAGCATTTCTATTGGATATTTCGATAGATTTGAAATACTAATGTCGAGCTTATAAGTGCTGATTTGGATTTTTAATTTCTTGGCGTATGAAATGTACAGACTGTCCCTAAAAGGTCTTTACAACGCTTTACCACATTCTCTGGCTTAAAACAAGACGTTAATTGATTATTAGTAAGGTTGCAAATTACAATAAACATGTGAAATACGTGAAAATACCATAAAATATGTAATTAAAGTCATTTAAGAGGTTAATTTAATTATTGGTATAAATTGGAAATAATGAAATATTCAATAAATATTAGTAATAATAAATAATAATGATAAATGAAATATTAGTAATAATAAATATTAGTTTATTTATTATTTCTGATAATTGACATTTGGGAATTCGGTGTTAATTTACTATATAACTGAGTATTACAGTCAAATTAGCTTCAAAAAACCGGTTTGAGGCAGGTTGCTCGGAACCGCAATTTTTTTTAAATCGATTCATCTTGACGTCCTGAATATGACCCTAAATTTTTACGGTCCGGCTCGTGACGGAACAGGGTCAAAATTGAATTTGTTTATAACAAAAAAGCGATTTTTCTTAATCGAAAGCTTATACACTTGTAATTGTAACACAAGTGAAATTGTAAAAATATTATTTTCTTATTAAATCAAACAGATTTTAAACTGTTTTTCTTTAAGAAATAAACCATATTGGTCCAAGGAAACCATATTGGAAATAAACCAGGTAGGTACGTGTTTAAGCTTTCGATTAAGCCTTATAAAAACTAAAAAATATTAATTTGTTTATAAGTAAATTAGCAAAAGGTAAAATATATGATAACTCTAAAAAATTAACGTATCGGAATATTTTTTTTTAGTTAAAGATATATAAAAAATCTATAAGTTAAAAGAAAATAAAGTAAATTTAAATCATTTCTTAACTGTTTTTTATTTTTAATTTGTTTATAGCGCGTTATAAACAAATTGAAAAATAATGGGAAAATATACAGTTAATAAAATAATTTTCTTTTTCATTTTATAGATATTTTGAAGACCTTTCATTTAAAAAAAGATTTATTCGTCTCGAATCAAATGCATTTTTATTTATAAAAATAGGTGACATGGTATTTTAATAATTGTCGGGGACCTAATTATTTCAAAGGGCTAAAATTGGGCACATTTATTTTAACATATAAAAGGCATACTTTGCAATTGTTTAAAAAAAATGAAGTAATTTTTAGATTTTTTATTTTAATTTAAAATTTTTGCGTTTTTCGAAATTTGAGAATTTTTTCCTCGAATTCTAACAAACCGATTTTAATGTTTATGGGCTCATTTGTTTTCTTTTTTTTATATAGAATTAAATAATATTCTATGTCATTTTTAAAATTTTTAGTTTTAAAAAAGATATTAAGAAAAAACGCTTTTTTGTAAACAAATTCAATTTTGACCCTGTTCCATTCCGAGTTGGACCGTAAAAATTCAGAATCATATTCAGGACGTCAATATGAATCAATTTTTTTTTAAAATGAGGTTCCAAGCAACCTGTCTGAAAAATGTAAATTTGACTCTACAAGAGCAGCTGATAGAGCATGTGAATATAATTTGAAATTTGATTGAAGTGAAATGGAATTTAAATTTATGAAAATTGAAGATGATTAATACAAATACGATGAATTATTTAACTAATCAATTCAATGATCAAAGTAAGTTAACGATTACTTATTTTTTATATTAATAATTTTTCTACTTAGCTTGAAATTTATTTCCAGATTCTCCTTGCGATGATCGTAAATTTTCACAGGTAGTTGAATTAATGAAATCAGTACTTTCAACGATTAATTTACAATATATTATATATATACAGGTGAGTCAAAAGTCATAGAGTTTTTTGAAAGAGTGAATAGGGGAAGAAATTCTAAGATGAAAAGTCCATGGACATTTTTGCACCTTACCCAATGTTAATTAGATATTAATTAAAAAAAGTAACCAATTAGAGAAACGCGTTAAAAAGTTTAAGCATAATTTAGCACAATACAATATTAATATTATTATTTTTTCTTTTTTTATTCAAGGCTGAGCCCGATTAGTTTACCACAGGGACATAGTCAAGTGACGGTAAACTGTGTTTTTTTTTAAATATTATTATTATTGGGAAGTTATTGATTTCAGCCCGATAATCGAAAACTGAGTTTTCACAAGATCTTGAATTTTTGAGGTCCTAAAAAACTATCTTGACTATTTTATGATAATCTCAAAAATATTTTCTTAAAGAATACTGTACCGATCGATTCCAAAATCTAATCAGCCGCAGTAAAATTTCATCGTAAGAAATCTAATAAAAACTGAATACTTCAGTTAATTAGATTTTTTCTCTAAATTTTTTTAAATTTTATTATAAAAACTGTACCGGATTTGAACTTACGTTAGTAGTGGGGAGAGCTCGCTCTCTTCACGTATCTCTGCTGCCGCTGCGTTAATTCCCCAGCATTTGTTTTTCCGTTAACGCGTTTCTCTAATTGGTTACTTTAATTAATAATATAATAAATATAATTTCATTAATATCTAATTAACCGTGGGTCAGGTGCAAAAATGTCCAAGGACTTTTCATCTTAGAATTTCACCCCCAACCCAGCCTTTCAAAAAAGTACATGACTTTTGTCTCACCCTGTATACATATAAGTTACAATTCCAGTCGTGTTTCGAGTGTTAAAAAAAACAATCTTTATTTTTCTTCCAAATTCACAGTTTTAATAAAAAGTTTGCAAAAATAAGTTTTATTACAATAATTAAGTAACGGAAAAATGTGGCGATTATTACACTTGCCTAAACGTGGAACGTAATTAGCGAACTCAGGTCAAAACTAATTAGTTAACGATTCTGAATAGCACGTTTGCTTTTATACTATTGGCCTTGATACTATTTGTTTAAAAATGACGTTTGTTATTATAACTCTGCTTACTAAGCAAAATTACGTTTGTTGATATTAACCTCTTAATATCAATAAACTCAATTGGATGTAAACAAAATATAGTATTTGTACAAACAGTTATTGTGTAAAATAAATAATGACGTCGCTCTAATGTTCGTTTATTTATGGTGCCATACCAGAATATATGACTCTTCCCTCCTTAAGATCACGATCTAGGATGCCTAAAGACTGGATACTGGTATTGCTGAAACATCTTTGAATAATTCAACAGCAGCAGTGGATGTATACGGTACTGGTGGTGCTGAAGGCTTAAGTGTTTTAGCTTTCTTAGACATTTATAAATTATATAAGATACGTAGGTTATAATTAGTATTAGAAGAGCAATAATACTTGATCTCATGTGGATTATATGTTGATTATATGTTATATGTAGAGCTCTAATCATTGATGTTTTCTATATTTTGAGCTTGTAATACATCGAAGTCAGATAGGTTAAATAATTGCGTTATTTCCATCGTGTTGTAGATTACTTGTTCTAATTGAATATTTGTAGTTGATTTGAATATGTTTTCTTATATTATGTTGATAATGTTGATTTGACAGTTTTGAAAGGTTATATAAATTTTCCAATGAAGAAAGTTATATTTTTTCCACATGTATTTGATATATTTATTTCCTGATCCGTATAGGCTATGATATGATTATCTTCGACTTCTTCTATGAAGTTGTTTTCCATAGTTCGGTGTAATAGGCATTTTGTAGGTTTATTCTCGATGATATTAATTTCACATTAGTTGATTGAAGTATTTTGCAGTTGTTGTGGATTACATAGTTATTGATTCTATTTGATCGCAAGGTTTTTCTATGAATGTAAATTGCTTAGGATTGCATAAAAGGTTGTATTTTACTGTTTTCGGGCTGGGATCTTAAACGTAATGTTTTAAACTTATCCGAGGATATTTGTGGGATTTGAATTTCGAATACTATGTTAGTATTGTTGAAATAGGCTTTAAGTTGTAGTATTTCATAAATGTGTTCATCGTTAAGTATGTTCAATTGGTTATCCAAAGAACTTTTAACTAGTTTTAATTCTGTTTTAGTGAGTATGTGTTTAGATAATATTCCTAATTTTGCTAATGCGATTGAATTTATAATTACATCTACATGGTCGTTAAGTATTTGAATTTGAGATTGCATAGAAAAATAGAATTGACTTTGAAATAGTTGTTGTTCGATCGGAGCATAGTTCTGAATTAATTTTACTATGATTTGTAATTTTGCTTGTTCTGCATTTATAAAATTTGTAATGTAGTAATGTAATGAAAGCTTTGTAACATTTGATTATTTAATTTATGTTGAGAGTCTGCATTTGTTTTAATGAGAAATTCGTTGTATTGAAGATTCTTAATCTGTTCGTTAATTAGGATAGCGTCATCGTTATCCATATTGCCTGTTATTTTTTTAATTACAGAGCCTAATCCGTCTATTAGTCCTCTTTTATTTCTAGTATTTACTGTTAGTCCTAATATTTTTTCTCTAATTATTTCTATTTGGGTATTCAAGTGTTATAAAAATATTTTGAAGGTTAGAAACGTTAATTAAGTGAATAAGATTATTAAAATGAGTTATCATTTTAGTTTTTCCGAGGTTCAATACTAGTAGTCCTTTAGTCTACGCAATGGCTCTATAATCAATGTGCTGGCTAGCGGTCAACATGCATCTGAAAAAAAAGGATCGTTATTTTCTAACCTTTATTTTTCCTTTGTGTTGGGTTTTACCACTTCTTTGGTTTGTCTTTATATAAGTGGGTCCGTTAACTGAAGGTGGTTCAGCTTTGGTTTCATTAGATTTAGTGTTTTTGCCTATAAGTTTTTTTTCGATTTTTCAAGATTATATCTTCAATTACACAGTAATGTACGACAACAATATTATATGATTATAGTTAAAATTAATAATATGAAGTATTGTGTAAAGAGAGTATTGTTATCAAACCTTTTGAATCATTAATTATTAAATATTTATTGTTTGGATTAAAATTATTGGTATTAATATATTTTAAGGTTTTAAGTATGGCCATAGTTTCAGCTGTATAATTGCTGCAAATTGGCTTTAATTTAATTTTAAATATATTGTTATTAATTGTAAATGCACAAGCTGTGGAGTTTTCGATTTTAGAGCCATCTGTGTATATTGTATTAAAATTTTTAAAATTTGTGTTTATGATTTCATAAAATTTCTTAGCCATTAACGTTCCATTGTATTATGAAATTATTCATGGTTTGGTGTGTATTGTTAATTGGTGTCGCCATCTGAGGATTCTAAATTAATGTGTTTTGAAAGTTTTATTATTAGTTGTTTTGATAGACTGTCATTGAATAAATTGTATATGTTGTTAAACATATATATCAGGTTGTCGGTTGAGCCCGTGTATTTATTAATGATAGAAGTTTGTTGTTTGTTTTATTGTTTTGTTTTCCATATGTTTCAGCTAAGAAGTTTTTTATTTGGTCGATTCTTTACTAGATTTTTTTTCATTAAAGTTTTGGGTATAAGCGTTGAGTGTGGGTGGAATTATATCCTTATCTTGTTGGTGAATTTCAGTGTTTAGGTTGTATTGTCTATTTCTGACTCTTGGGCTACTATTTTTGTTGCGTGGTCTCTTATTTGATACTTTATTTTGGTCTTTATCTTTGATGAGTTGAATTTCTGGCAGGGCTATTGCGGATGTAGATGATATAGATTTTTGAATGTCAGATACAGCGGGGATTATGCTAGGGTCTGATTTATTTGTTGATTTAAGGTTACTGAATTCGTCATTTTCTGTATTTGTTTGAGTTTCTGTATGATCATCTGTGTGAATGTTTGTGTTTAAGTTTTGGTTTGTGCTTGTGTGAGGATTCGCATTATTTATTTTGTTTAGATTTATATTGTGTTTTGTGTTTTAATTTGGGTTTATATTTGAATTAGTGTTTAGATTGGTATTGTATTTGTGTTTGTTTGGTTTGTATTATTATTATTTTTATTTTCTTCTTGTTTTTTGCATATAGTAGGATCATGGCCATATCTATTACAGTGAATACAGCGAATGCTATCTAAAGTAATGAACATTCTATATAGTTCGTTGTCATACATTATGGGTATTTGTTCCGGTTTTTCTGGGTGATCTGCGTGAATGAATAGAAGTCCTCGGAAACTTTGCATATGACTGTTTTAATTGATCAATTACAATACTGTGAGGAACAGATGGGAATACATATAGGCTTAATTTGTGCGACGTTGTTATAAAATTTCTTATTGTGTTTGATTGTTAATTATAATATATTTGTGTTTTTCAGTCAAATTTGCAACATCCTGCTTGGATTGTAGATAGATACATATTCGGTCACCCGATATTCGTGATGCAAACAAAATTTTGTTTGCATCTATTAATTCGCTAAGTGAATTTATACATGTTTCCAATGGCAATTTATCTATTATTTCTACTATTACAGCTGGATCTTTTTTAGGAAAGGATGATGTAGTTTTGAATAATGTTTGGCTGTATGATAGTTGTTGTGACATTTTGTAGATTTTAATTAATTAGGTATATAAATATAAATTATTTTATATTAAATATTTTAAATTTTTATATAATATTGTTTTTTTACTCACCACAGTAAGTGGGCACATAGTAATAAATAACACACAATTTGTTTATCAATACTTGTTTTTAGTAAGTTGTTGTGTAGTAGTATTTAAATAGGTTTATAAATTATTAAGAGCACACAAGTATACGTCCGTTTAGTACGAGTGTCTGTTTGCTAATCTCAATTAGTTTAATTTCTTTATTTTTGTTTTCGTTGAATTCTGTTAAAGAATTATTAGTATTTTGATTAACAATTGTTTCGCGACTACCGTTCATAATTTCAGAGGGTGTTAATTAAGTAGTAGAATGGATTGCGTTATTATAAGCTATAACAGCGAGGTCTAATAATTGGGGGTTTTCAAATCCGTATTTTTTATTTTTGGTATCCTAAAAGTTTCTAAAAGTGTGGAATGAAATCGTTCTACTGGGGAATTTCCTGTAGACGATCTAGCTGCGGTTACATGTTTGTGTATTCCGTAGAATTGTAAGAACTCTCTAAATTGTATATTATCAAATTCTAAACCAGGGTCGTGAATTATTTTCTTGGGTATTCCTCTTTTAGCTATGAAATTTCTTAAGGATTTTAACACTTCGTTACCATTTTTGCATGGTCATATGTACGTTCTACAATACTTTGAATACTAATCTATTATAGTCAGTGTGATTGTTTTATCAAAGAAAAGTAAGTGAATGTGTCTAGAGGTTGGTTGGCTTGTTCAGTGATCTCTTGTTTTAAATGTACGGGATGCCGTTCATATTTGCCTTTTGGGCAAGTGTCGCAGGAATTAATAAATGAATTTATTTTTGATTTCATGTTGTCGAAATAATAACGTTTTTTTAAGTGATTTAGTGTCTCGTCGATGCCTTTATGCACTGAAAGTTCGTGATAATTTTTTATTAATCGTATCTGTTCGTCAGTATTTTCGATATCTTCTAATTTGGTTATACAACGTATTTGATATTTTGAAAAATATTCTTTATATATTTTAGCCAAAAGTAAGAATATATGGTCGTCAGTGTGTCCTGCGTTAAGTTTGTTGGGTGAAAAATATTCTTTAAAAAGTTTGATTATGTTTGGTTCATTTATAGTAACTAATTCTATTTTGGTGCGTTTTCTTGCCTTGAATAGGTGTTCATACGCTTTTTTTTTTCATTATCACGTTTATTGTTTATTGGTTATTGAGTTCAATGTTCTTTCTGATATTCTTATTTCTTCTATTGTATTACTGTCTGTTGAATGTTGAGAAAATTTTTCAACATTTAGGGATTCGTTTTCAATGTTATTAATTACAACTCTGGATAATGCGTCTGCATTGGAATTTTGTTTTTCAGGTTTATATTCTATATTAAAGTTATAGTCAGATAATTTTGTTTGCCATCTGATTAATTTAGAATTTGGCTCTTTCAAGGACATAACCCATTTTAGTGGTTAATGGTCTGTCAAGATTTAAAGTGTCTTCTGAATAAATAAGGTCTAAACTCCTTGCATGCCCAGACTATAGCCAATAGTTCTTTTTCAATGGTATTATAGTTACAAGATCATAGCGAGATCTAACGTCGTAAAGTATTGGCAACGTCCTAATTTGTCTAAAATATCCGAGATGTTAGGTAAAGGGTATCTATCGTCAATGGTTTTTTCTTTTAACTTACGATAGTCGATGACTAAGAGACATTTTTTTTTTGTCTGAGGCGTCTGTTTTTTTGCTAACAACCATATGGGTGAAGGCCATGGTGAATTGGAAGGTCTGATGATATTATTTTCTAACATTTCTTTAATTTACTTCGTTTGGTTACTTCTTCCTTGTGAATGAAAGGGTAACGATAGGACTTTGTATAGATAGGCATGTCGTCCTTAGTTTCTATGCGATGTTTGATTTCGGAAGTCGTGCTCTGATCTGGTGTATAGAATATGTCGCGATAGTTTGAACAAAGATTGAGTAATTTATTTCTTTCCTCGTAGTTTAAATGTGTAGTTTCTAGGTTTTCAATACAAATTGATAGTCAATTGAGTCATCAATTGATAGTCAATTGAGTCATCAATTTGTTCATGAATGTCCAACTCTTGATAATTATTAAGCTGTTCACAACGTACAGGATGTGATAAAATTAGAGTCTGATCAATGACATTGTTATTTACTATGTGTACTTTAGCTTTAAAATTGTAAGATGAATAAATTCCTGAAATCAGTTGAATTAAGTTTATTTCCATAGATATTTATTGATAATTCTACAGTTTTTTGTTCTTACGGCTCTAAGATATGAATTTCTGGTTTAATTATGAGTTTTCTAAATAATTTTATACTATTTTGTCCGAAAGTAATAGTGTTAGTTTTATAGTCGATGTTGACGTGAACTTTTCTTAATGTATTATTACCGATAATCCCGTCAAAATGTATGAAATTTAAAGATTAAAAATTCTAAGGGTTCCTGGTTATTGAGATGTGGAATGTATTTTATCACTGAATTTGGTTGAGGTGGTGGGTTTTTAAAACTTCTTACAATAACATTAGTAGGTTCTAAATGAAGTCTGTTAATATTTTTTGGATCAAAAAAGTTGTCGTCTGCTCCAGTATCTATTAAGAATTTCCGGTTCTCAACTTTGATATAGGGTAAGGTTCCGTTGGTGTTATTATAATTCAATTCTATGAATACGAATAGTTTCAGTTTTTTCCGATACTGCATCGTTTTGAGTTTTGTAGTCGTATGAATAATAATCTTGATTTTCATCGTAGGGGTAATTGTCATAAGAATACGTGTTTTGATCGTAACATGTTGAATCGTTATATTTTATGTTATTATGTAATGCTTGTTTCGTATTACCAGAACTTGTGTCCATAGGAGTTGGATTAGTTCTATTATAGTTTGGTCTAAATGATTGTAGTTGGTTACCATTGAATATAGGTCTGTTTTGTTGAACAGGTTGAACAGGATGTTTGTTGGAAGTAATTATTTGGTAAATTTGGATTTCTATAGGGGTGTGTTTGTCAAAAAGAATTGGGATTATTCTGTTGATGTTGTGGTCTATGCATTGGAGGGCTATGAGCATAGATTGGACGATAGTTGAATTTAGGTGGTGGTCTATTTTGATTTTGTTGAGGTACAACATTTGGTTTAGTGTTATAAGTTGTTGTATTGAAAATTATTGAGAATAATTTTTCTGGATCCAAGACATGTTCTAATTATATTACGAAAGATATTAAGTAAAATATTACGATAAATATTTAAGAGAAAACATTTTTCTCATCAGAAAAAAACGGAGTTTTTTTTTAAGTACAAAAAGAAAGCAATCTAGTTCGATTTAATTTTTTTTTAAATAAAGTTGTTTGTTTTAAAGTCGAAAATTGAAAAGAAATTAATTGATGCTTTTGATTAAAAGTTTTTCTTTTTTATAAATTAAAAATTGAAAAAAATTATTAGATATAATTTAATTAAAAAAATCAAAAGTCGAAGTTGAATGTTTTCAATAACATAAATACATACACAAATAAATAATTTCTGTAAAAACAAGCTTGATATTGTGTGGTTATGAATAAGCTTATGTATCGTAAAATTTGTGTATAATTTTAATTCAGAATCGGGTACCTGGTCGTGTGCATTAAGTGGTTAGTTAAATATCAACCAAGCGGGGTGTGATTATGATTCAAACCTTGAAGAAGTATCATAATTTTAAATTAATTTTATAAATAATCGGAAACTCCGCATACGCCTATGGTTGGTGATAAACTAAATTATTCGAAAAACCTCCATGCAAAAATATATTTTCAAAAAAATATTTCTTCAAAACAACAACCATGTTCTCGAAAGATATTTGACGGGTATATAAAGTGGCGACCAGCGCTGATCAAAATGAGTTTAAAATCGACTATTGTTTGATTCAGTTCATAGTATATATTTGACTGTTGTTCGATTCAGATCAAGTTGAAGTTGGCATTTGTATGATTAATTCAAAGTTTGACATTGTGTTGAAATTTTTTTAAAAAAACTGTTGAAAAAGAAATTGGATTCTCATTTTTTTTAAAAGCAATAAAATCAGGTTTTTTGTTTCGTAAAAATTTAGTTTAGTTTAATTTTTTTTTCTTTCTTAAAAAAAAACGTACGTGTCATTCCACTTAGAAAATATTTTTTTTGTTTTTTTTCGAGTATCGGAATCTGTTGCAGGTTTGGGCAGCGCTCCTTTGAGGAATAAAAAGAGCCTGGATACCGCAACAAAGTTTTAGCATCGCTTTTATTATTTCTAATGGCATTATTGTATTTAGCGTTAACTTCTTGTTTACATAGTTCGTAAGCGTTTTTCATACTTGTTGGATTTCGATGCGTGCTGCGTTAGATAATTCAGTATTTAGTCCGCTAATGAAACTACTGAGTATAATTTCATTTTATTCTTGAATTCTAGCTTGTCTAATATTTAATGCGTCTGGATTGTTCATAGAACTTAATAATAAATTAGATATTTCGGATACTTCTTCGAAATATTGTTCTAGTGATTTATTTCCTTTCTTTACTTGGGATAATTGATGGTATAAGGTTTCTTTATTTCGTTCGTCTGCGAAATGTATTTTTAAATATCCTTCGATTGAAACCCAATCTTGAGAATTTCCTAAATTAATTAATATTTTCTCAGCGTTTCCTATAATTTTACTTTTAAGTACCTTTTGTACCACTAACCGTTAATTGTTTTCGGTTTAACTACCTAATAAGTCGTTTCCGTCATTCAAGAAGTCATTTAAAGTACCGGGTGTACCGTCAAATGGGATTATTGCGTCGATCAATTGTTTAGGTACACGGAAAGCCATTGTGTTTGATTTCTTATTACTATTTTATTAATAGTAGATTCTGAATTGTTACTTACAGGATTAGTTTCTATCAATTTTATTTTTTCAATTTCAAGTTTTTCTTTTTGTTGTTGTTTGCGTTAGTGCAACTTCTTCCGTACAGTTACAGGGTAAATCTACCTCAACTGGATTCAAAACTCTTTGTCTATTGAATCTAGCTTGTAACAGGCATAGGATTTGGATAGCAATTATTCAAAAGAAAATTTACTAACAGTTGAAGAATCATCCACTTCCACATTGTTTTATCAATTAGGATTCGATATGCGTTAGAATTGTTGAGTCTTGAACCAATGCTGCTTTTACTTCTTGGATATAACTTTTTTTCCCTAGATTCGATCCATTAAGTGTTGAAACACAATCGTAAAAATTTGTCGAATTTTGTTCTCCAGTTTACGATGGGCATGATAGTAGAGACATTTCTTTACGATCTTACGGGCTGCGTCAGTTACTCTCCAGTCGTGTTTCGAGTGTTAAAAAAAAATCTTTACTTTTGTTCCAAATTCACAGTTTTAATACAAAGGTGCAAAAACAAGTTTTATTACAATAATTAAGTAACTTATGGCGATTATTACACTGCCTAAACGTGGAACGTACTTAGCGAACTCAGGTCAAAACTAATTAGTTAACGATTCTGGATACCACGTTTACTTTTATACGATTGGTCTTGTTACTATTTGTTTAAAAGTGACGTTTGTTATTATAATTCTGCTTACTAAGCAAAATGACGTTTGTTGATATTGACCTCAATTGGATGTAAATAAAATATAGTATTCATACAAACACTTATTGTGTAAAATAAATAATGACGTCGCTCTAATGTTCAATTATTCATGGTGCCGTACCAGAATATATATATATATATATATATATATATATATATATATCTTAATATATATATATGTTAAAATATCATAATATATATAATTCTTCTGTCCGTGTGTATGTGACTGAACTCCTCCTAAATGACCGATTTTGATGAAATTTTTTGTGTGTTCCAGTGGATTTGAGAATGGCTTAGATTCACAATTGGATCAGATAGGCTGCGCTGCGATCGCGTTTTAGAAATTCTAAAAAATAACTATAAAATTAATTTATTAAAATTTTGTTTCCTTTTTGAAATGTCAATTTTGATTGTCATTTCCATAGAAGCTCAATCACACTACAAATTGTTATATTTAAGTTAGAAATATGCAAATTTGTATTTTGGCTATTAATAAATTTAAATTTTTTATAAATGAATTAATGTTAGCGCCATATAAGCAGAATATTTCAAAACTAAATAACTTTTCGTAAAATAGTAATACATATTCCTAATATAGAATATCTTCTATCTACCTATGTATATAAGTCGATGTGTGTATGTATGTTCCCGATCAACTCCAAAACGGCTGGACCCATTTTGATTTAATTTTCCGGCAATCTTTGGATTAGCCCAACGGGTGATTTTGTGAAGTTTGGAAAAATTTATGTTTTTTGTTTTTGGCATTTTTGTGTCATCTGACTATAGGTAATTAGTGCTATCGTGCGAAGCCGGGGCGGGCCGTTAGTATTTATATCAAGGATGAAAACGAAATAAAATATTTAGTTTAACAACAATCAAATTTTCGACAAATATTATATGGTACAAATAAACGATTAAACATTTAACAAATCTCGATTTAATTTTAAATGCAAACTCCAAGATCGTCTTGATTTCCTTCAAGCTCTTTGTGAACGCAGGATTCAGGTTGTTTTATTGGAGAGATGTATTCAATTAACTATACTAAATGGATACTCGAACACACGCGGGTCTCTTGCATGTCTTCAGTGTGAAGCGTTTAAAGCCATTATAATATATTTTTCATCGGTCATACCCATGAAAACCCATTTCATCGGTCATACCCATTTCATCGATCGAGTTTGCGTGTTTTTGGGCCCCTGCACTAAAAGGCGTTCTATATATTTCACATATTGGTCATACCCAAATTGGTCGGGTTTGCGTGTTTTTGGGCCCCTGCACTAAAAGGCGTTCTATATATTTCACATATTGCGTTAAAAACTAAAGTACTAGGGTGGAATAGCTACCTTATTTTATTTCAATAGTTTTTCGACAATATCAGAACGTTAGTTTAATCTAAATTTTAACTCACGCTGGAGACCCGCCGTTGTCCGAATAGCATGCAAGAGAAGCTTTGGCTGGATTATATACTCGAAGAAATCTCGCATTTATGATGTAAAGGTGGCAGTATTATCATTTAAAGTATTTTTCGTGGGTCTAATTTCAAACAAAGCACAACAAGTTCGTATAATATTAAAGGTAAGAATTTGATGTTTATATTTTTTTTTGACATTTTTTTATTAATTATTCTGTATTCTTCGCATCCTTGACATAATTAAAAAAACTGCACCTTTTTAGCATGAATAGAAGTAAAAAAGGTAATGTTTGGGGTTTTCCCCATTTCCGAGGGAGGTTAAAAGCCACCTCTGTCATGCTTTGGGAAAATTAAAGTTATCCATTTTCCGTAAGTTTGAAGTTATTCTGCGTTGAATGCCAAAAACCGCCTCCTTCTAGCATGTCTAGAAGTGAGTTAGAATTTGTATACGTTAGTCAGTTACACAAAGGACTGTATATATTATACAATATATATTATTATAATTATACATGTTATAATTATATTATATATATTATAATTATATGTGTGTGTGGGTGTAATATACTTAAGGAGGTTCCAGTACTGTCTTAGATAAAAAGGACAAAAAAGCGGTTTGCTTTTATTATAGAACAAATAAATGTATGCTCACACACAACAATAGATATATTCACTATTAATATATACAAATAAATGTAATTAAATAATTTTAAACTTTTGTATTCCGAAAACAAAAAGGTAAAACACGATTTAAAAAAAATTAATAAATAAATATTTATCTTTACTCTCCTAGTTTTTTTTAGCCTGTTTTGTTAAAACAACAGACAAATGCTTCTAATGAGAGAGAGTGAGAGAGAATGATTACTTCGCTATTAATTATTAATTATATCGCGTTCTAAACAGTCAAAATTTCTGAAACATCGGGATTTATTAGAAAACGTTATTTTAGCCTGTGGAAAAAATGAGCAAAATCAGTCGAAAAGTGTTGGAACATCGTTAATACATTAATTTTCTCTTTATCTTTTGTTCAATGTAAGTTTTTAACGTAAGCAGGAAAATTGTAAGTAACTTTAAACTATTTTACTAATTATTTGCTTACTTAAATATATAAAAATCACAAATACTATATTTTAAAAATGTATACAGTCCCGTGCAATAAAATTGAACAATCTGATAAAAAAATCCCGTAATCTTGTGGATACATGTAGTAAATTTAGTATAAAAATAATATTATATTTGTTAATTTTTTTGCCTAAGAACTAGATTGAATAATTATTTTACATATATAATTTTTATAGGCTTACTCAGTCTATTACGTATTAAAATACACAAATAAACATATTCAAAATTTCATAATATATATCTTTCTTTTATATAAAAAATGAATTCGTCTATCACATAAACGCAATTTACCTGACGCTGGTATCACTGAGGGACATGAGTACCAAAATCAGCATGATAAATAAAATATCTTCCTATAAGTGATAGAGGTCTTAGAAGGTCTGGTTCTCGAGTCTGAGTTCCAGGCCGAATTCTCTCCCTATGCCGCACTTTTTTAGCACGGCCGACATATATTTTGACATTCCTTGGCTTTGAGAGTTTCTGGAGCTTAACTTCACCCATTCTCACCAATCTAACTCAAATAGATGTATATCTAAATGCAACCATAGCTCTGGATATAGAAAAATAAATTAAATAAAATTTTAAGATCCTAAGGATGTACGAGCACTGAAGCTACAAAAAGATAAAGGCTTGATTTTTTGTATACATGTAGAGGGTACGAGGCCCTTGATTTTATTATTTAATTTTAAAGTTAGAGTTTTAATGCATTGCTCTTATGGAGAAAACCGTATTTTTACACATATTTTGACATAGTTTGATAATTTTCACTTGGAATAAAATAAAACAAATTAAAAAAAACTACGCAATAGAAAATAGAAATATTAATAAAGAGATTGATCCAATAAAATTCCGGATATAAATTCCTAAAAAAAAGATATTTAAGAAAATAATGAAATATATTTTTTTAGGCCCGGTATGACGGGCCTAAACTAAATTTAAATTTTAACTTACGACAAATAATAATAAACATTATTGTGGATTTTTATGAATGTAATATATAAGTTGTTGAAGCATTTTATAAATGGACTATATCAGCGCTTCGAAATTTTTTTTTCACTTTACTTTGCAGTTACATTCTTACATTTTAGTTTTTGCTATTCACTTTATAAATAGCTTGGCTCTTTAATGAAATATCATCACTTGTTAAGGAGCAACTATTATATGAAGTATCTCCACGTATCGGCCCTTTTTTACATTTATGTTTTTGATCGGATATCACTACTTTTTGAGAGGTATATTTATATATCTATATATATATATATATATATATATATATATATATATATATATATATATATATATCGCTCATCAAGTTCTATCATTTGATACCCATATCATAGGGGTTAATGTGGAAATTGTAAATATACATTTGCGGCGGCCGCCATATTGTATTTAGAATGACTTAACTTTACTTAGAATGTTTCGCTCATCAAGCTCTTTCATTTGATACCCATATCATAGGAATTTATGTGGAAATAATTAATCTTCATTTGCTGCGGTCCCCATATTGGATTTAGAAAGTCGTCACCTTTTTTATTGTGTTTTGCTCGTCAAGCCCTTTCATTTGATTTCCATACCATAGGGGAATTCAACTCTTTCGATCCCTTTTTTGCAAAAAAAAGAAGAGCATGCTTTAACTCTGCTTGGTAACATCCTTAGGGCAAGCCTAGCTACATGTTATATCCCAACAGTATGAAAGCCAGTAAGACCTTCTTGCCAAAACCAGGAAGGCTCACCCACTCCACGGAAAAGGACTTTAGACCAATTATTCTGTCATCGTTTCTACTAAAAACAATGGAAAGATTAATAGGATTTTATTTAACTCAAGGGGCATTGTCGAGAAATCCGCTTCATGCCAACCAGCACGCGTATCAGGTGGTAAAATCCTGTGAATTAGTCCCCCACAACCTAATATACAGGATTGTGGAGGGATTCGGAAGGAAACAAACCACCTTGTGGGATTTTCTTGACATTGAGGGTGCATTTGACAATTTTACAATTCCATGGTTAATTCTGCAAGTCAGCACGGTGTAGAAGACACCTTTTGCAGGTGGATAAACTCTATGCTGATAGGTAGAAGAATACAAACTTCCCTTCTTGGAGAGTCTGTCACTGTGAGAGCCACAAAAGGATATCCACAGGGCGATGCCTTATCCCCACTCCTATGGAGCCTAACAGTGAACAGTCTACTGGCAAACCTCAACCAAGAAGGATACTACACAAAAGGATATGCAGACGATATTAGAATTGCAATACAAGGACCCTGTGAAGGCACAATCTAAGATTCACACAGGAATGGTATATCAACCAGGAATTAAAAGTAAACACTGGTAAGACCACAATACTTCCATTCACAAGTAGAAGGAAGGTGGATAGCATACCTTTTTTTTTTA
The DNA here is from genome assembly GCA_963920215.1 of Nineta flava. Classification (NCBI taxonomy): domain Eukaryota; kingdom Metazoa; phylum Arthropoda; class Insecta; order Neuroptera; family Chrysopidae; genus Nineta; species Nineta flava. The sequence continues at coordinate 64,256,281 of OY986040.1, forward strand.
AAGTAATAGTCCATATATTGAAACAAAAACGTTTAAAATTCGAGAAAAAATCGAAAGAAATTATTTTTATTGGTTTTGACAGTGGTATAACGGGCTATCGTTGTATTGATAAATCAAAAACGAAATTATCAGCAGAGACGTTATATTCCACGAAAATATTGCTGATCATTTTGACTCTTCTAACATTGAGATTTCAGTGAGCGTTGAAAATACAAATGAAATAATCGATGAATCAATTGATACCAATGAATCGAGCACAACAAACGAAGAGTTTAGCGAAAATGGCAGACAAAATAACGAATAATTATGGCATTTATCAATCGTATTATGAAGACGATAAGTCTTATAAAACGTATCAACCAATTGGAAGTTCAAAACACGATCCATCAGTGGCTCGTATCGGATAAGTAGCTCATACCCGATGAACCATCTGCACAATTTGGAATTAATAACAGACCAATACAGTACACACTGTTGATCCGAGGAAAACGAATTGGGCCGAATATAATTCGACGAATATATTTGGACATTAAGCATTCTGCGAACTGTGCTTCAGCATGCAATAATAAATCGTTTTCAAGAAAACTGCCCGGATTTCTCAAAAGAGTCTACTTGCTGGTAAATAAAGTCTGCTTCAGCAAGATAAAATGGTGAATAGACGTCTCGTCTGGTGGCTGGAAACTAATCATCTGATAAGTAAATATCAGATAGGTTTTCGCCAATACCATTCGACGACGGATCAACTTGTTCGCTTTGAGAATGCCATTCACGACAACTTTTTCCGGGGCTTTCACTTTGTGAAAGTTTGAGTGTTCTTCGACCTGGAGAAAGCATATGATATGACTTGGAGGTATGGCATTCTCAGGAAGCTGCATGACTGGGGTCTAAGAGGATCTCCGCATAAGTTCATTCAAAATTTTATGTGTGACCGCAAATTTCGTGTCCGGGTGGGTGGCACTGACTCTGGGATCCATTTCCAAGAGAATGGTGTTCCCCAAGGCTCGAGGCTTAGTGTCACCCTATTTGCTATTGCGGTGATTCAAATCGCAGCTTCAGCCCGATTCGCCAATGTCTGTATGTTGATGACCTTGAAATTTTCTATGGAGCTCCATCAATTGATACAATTGAAACGAGTCTCCAGCAGGGCATCAACAAAGTGATGCATTCTGCAGAAAGTGTTGGTTTTCGGTTCTTCAAAGTTAAAACTAAAGTGGTCCATTTCTGCAAAAAAAGCAAGGCACATCCTGATCCGGTCCTACTTAAAAGGATCATGCCTTAGATGTGCCGACTCTATTAAGTTTCTGGGACTTGACTTCATAATTACGTAATTGACTATTTATACCTGGTATATACAAGAAATAGCATAGGTTGCACAGTATTCCGTTGTTAATTACTACAATATATTCATCGTGAAACAGCTGTTATTAGGCGTCATTTTGATTATATATCTTTTTTTGTTTATGAGTAAATAACAACACTTTGTAATTTGTGCCGAATAAAGTGTTCTTTCGGGGAACATGTGAACTGCTGCTTCAGCGAGAGAAAAGAAAGGAATTTTTGCATTGAATTGTCACTGGCGATGAAAAATGGTTCCATTATGACAATCCCAATCGTAGAAAGTTATCGGTTAAGTCGGGCGAACCATCAACTTCAGTAGCGAAGCAGAATATCCATGGGTTTAACCTCATGCTCTGTATTTGGTGGGATCAGAAGGGTAGGATTTATTATGAGCTGCCAAAACCGAACGAAGCCATAACCGGGGATTGCTACCGATCACTATTGATGCACTTGAGACGTGCATTAAAGAAAAAACAGCCGGAATATTTCGAAAGACACGACAAAGTAATTTTGCAGCATGACAATTCTCGTCCACAAAACCGGCAAAAACATACTTAAATGGGAATCTGACCCCACCCGCCGTATTCTATAGATGTTTTTCCTTGCGATTACCACTTTTTTCCATCGATGGTTCCGAGCCTGTTTGAGCAGAAGTTCACTTCCTATGAAGATTGCCAAAAATTGGTCGATTCGTGTATTGCATCTAAAGATAAGGCGTTCTTTCGACGCAGTATTCGTTTTCTGTCCGAACGATGGAAAGGAGTAATAGATAGCGATGGACAATACTTTGAATAATATATTTTTTGATTTTCATTTAAAATAAGTATTTATTTTCGGTAAAAAAACTCTCCGAATTAATTCCAACTTCAATATATACCAGGATATTATAAGTTTAGTTCCGACTTTTTATACCCGGTATATATAATATATAACAGGGTATTATTAGTTAAGTTCCGATTTTTTATACCCGGTATATATAATATATAACAGGGTATTATAAGTTTTGATCCGACTTCGTAACGGTTGCAAATATTGATAGCAGAAAAAATTGTTGGTATATGAGTTTATAAAATAACCTAATTAGTTAATTTCCGCATGTCCGTTTGTCAGTCAGTGGACACGATAACGCTAAAAAAAGAAAAAAATATAAAAACCTGAATTTTTGTATGTGTGTTCTAGTGCCAAAAAGCAAGCTTAAGGTCGTGAATAGGCAAAATCGGAACAGGCTTTCCCCTTCATTGAAACGACAAGATATTAAAAAAAATTTAAAGACAAATAATATTCCTTTTTTAAAAATAAACAACTTTTGAACTTTTGCTTGAAACTTTTTGTCATAAACTCAGTATATACCGAGCGTTTTAGCCATTAACTCAGTCAGCTGTTATTTTCACTTGTTATTAACCCATATTGGTGTCTAAAGTCGAACTATCCTTTCAAAATTTTGTAATTGATTTTTATCTTATTTATTCGGTTTTTGAAAAAGTTCTTCGGATAAAAGTTGTTCATTAGAGCAATACTAACAACTTTTCGAAACATTTTTCCAAATAAATAAGGCACAAATAAATTATAAAAATTAAAATGAGACCTTGACTAATGACGCCTAGTACGTTGATTGTGTTTTTGGTTTGTCGAAATATATTTTATTACACTTGTGGTTGTTTCTTCTACGGAGATTGTTAGATGCTCTTCTTTCGGAAGCATGTAAGTATGTACCATCTAGGAATTATAGAACAAAAAAAAGTCTAAAAATTCCGTGGTCTTTTGCTGCCAAAAGTTTTACCAAGGTCTCCCGTGTTAGCATTTTTTTACTTTTTGTTACATGTTTGTAACCAGATAAACAAGTAAAAAAATAAAAAGTTCTACACCAACTTTAGCGTCATACACCCTGTTTTGATCCTCTACAGACTAGCGTATTATTTGATACCAAATATATTTGATTCCAAAAATAATTTTTAATGTTTATTCTATCTTTTATATACAAACCTATATACACACCCCCTTTTTTAATTTTGAACATTTATTTTCCATTTGTTTACTGATAATCTTTTTATCCGACTGCCCCAGAAGGAGGGTAATGTTTTTCGAGTGTATGTATATTCAGTCGTTTTCAAAAACATTGAACCAATCAGAATCCTGTGTAGCTGCACACATTATAGAGAATGACCATAAAATCGACAAATCTAATTTAAAACTTGTTAAGGCTGTTCAAAATCCCTCAGAGCTGGATGCATACGAAAGCGTATACATTCAAAAATTCAAAAGAAATATTATGAATCTGGACAATGGACCGATACCAAATTCAGATTTAATCAAAATCTTATGGTAAATCAAGTGCCAATATATCCATCTCTCTCTAAAGATGTCGAAATACAAAGAACGTGTTCACTGCGCAAGGCATAACTCAGCACCAATCAGGTGCGGTCTTAGAATAGCGTCTAAAGTCGGCCGAACATATATAAGTAGCGTAAAACCAAAATAGTTTGTGATACAGTCACCAAATTAGTAACAAGTAACATATCCTGCGACAATATAAGAGTAATTTTAATAAGAGTAAAACTAACAGGAACAAATGTGAATGAAGAAATTTTAACAAGAGCAATTTCAATATAATTTAAAATTTATTATATTTTAAATCTAGTATATATTTTAATTTAGTTAATTTTCTATTTATTTTTTGTCTGTTGATCTCGACTTTATAACTAACTCTAATTGTCAAAGAGCAAAGTACGACTAGCTAATTTATATTGATGATGACTACATTGTAGTCGAAATACGTATTTATAATACAAAAAACTGATCTAGGTAAAGGGGACGAATTTGAAATTTTATTTCAAAAACCTAGAGTTCTCACTAATTATCATTCGATAATATAACGTCCAATCAGAATTGTTAATTTTCTTAAATTTTATAAAAGTCCACATTTTTTTGGTGTATGTAGAAAGTGTAATATTATTATAATCACCAAAAATATTTAATCCTAAAAATATTAAATAATGATCTACTCTATTGAATATTTTGAACCCAATATATACGTACCCTTAATTAATTTAAGATTGTGTAAAAAGTAGTGTGTAGACCAGGAATTGGCGCATGGCACTTTCAAAAACTGCTCTGATCTAATGTTTAATTTCTAAGAATTTGTTTACTGATACTCCTTTTTACCCGAGTGCCTCAGAAGGAGGGCAATGTTTTTCAAGTGTATGTATGTACAGTTCCGTTGAAAAAAACTAAAACTAAAAAGTCCACATTCTTGTTGGTGAATGTAATAATATTATTTTATTATACTTACCATATTTGAACCAAAAAATATCAAATAATGGTCTACTCTGTTGATTATATAGCACCCAATATATATGTATTCTTTATTAAATTAAACTTTGTGTAGACCTGTCAACATTTTTTATTGTAGGAAATTCAAGCGGGGAGCTAAGGGGGTGGCGTCATGGGGTAATGATCCTCCAACCCCCAAAACAAAATGTAATTTCTTTTTTAATTATAATTTTATTCTTACTAAAATCTTATGCTAGCAGTCTCTGCGAGATATTCGTAAGGCGAGGACGCACGAGTGGAGCTGTGTAAACTCTCGCCAAGTTTTCGGCCGGCAATATAGTTTTCGTCAGTTTTGAACGTGGCTTGGCCAGAAATTACTTTGGTATACTTGTACAATGACATTTTTTAATTAAAAACTATAGACAAGTAATTTTTTGATTAAACAATTAAAAATAACTATTACTCAAATGCGTAAAGATACTATTAAGATTAATGGGTCCAATTAAAGCGATGATAGTTGAATATTTATTAATAGCGGTTGAAAGTTGAATCGAATGTAGATAAATTGTAGAGGCTGACTAGAATGGGCTACACTTCGACCATAAGGTCCATATATTCATCTAAGGTACCAATATTCATCTGGAGTTCGTGAAGAAAACTGCAGAAAACCTTCTCAAGCATAGCCGGTTACTTCGTTCTTGTTCACACACCGAAAAATATTTTCTAATTGGTTATCGACAATCATAGTTGATATAAGTTTAATTAATTATTCAAAATATTTTTTTTTTAAATTAAGAATAAAAATAACTCCGAAGAAAATTAAATTTTTTTTCGAATTACAAAAAGAAAATTATATCTAGTTTTGATTTTTTTTTTCTTTAGAAAAAGTTTTTTTTAAGTTTAAAGTTGAAAAAATAAAAAAATATAAAATCAGAGTTAAAAGTCAAAGAAATCAAATTGCATATTCATCAAAAAAAATTTTTAAAGTTTTTTTTTTTTTTTATAAATAAAAAATCAAACAGAAATTATTTTGAAAAAATATATACATAATTTATTTGATGCATATTTAACATAGATTCAATTTTGTTAAATAATTTTAATAAAAAACAAGTATAAATTTGCCTTGCCTCTCTCTAAACATGTTCTGAAAGTACGAATACAATTTTGTAAACAAGTATTTTTATAAAATTGAAATCGGTAAATATATACTGTTAATATACACAGCCGGTGCTATGTATATTCGTGTCTCGGTCAGGAATATATAATTTTTAATAAAATTTATCAATTGCTGACCCCTTTGAAAACGACCATGGCTAAAGCGCAACTTAATGTTCTGGTAGGGTCTATAAAAAATATGTTTTTGAGAAACAATAATTTCTGTTTGGTATAAACAAGCACCCTTCTAGAATGATCCAGGGCCCTATATAAAGAGAGGGATTTACCGATTTTATTTCAGTTCTAAAGGAACAGTTATAGAGTTTAAAATTGACATTGTATCAATTAAGATCGAGTCTATAGTTGACAGTTGTTCAATTATTATTATAAAGTTTTAAAATCAATATTACTCGAGTATTAAAGTTATAGGCCACAGAGGACCCCTTGGTCTAGGTGCTAGGGATCCGTATGCGGTACCCCTCTTTCTTATTATTATTATTAAAGTTATAAATTAAACATTGCTGAAAAAAATTAAATTAAAATTCTTATTTTTTGAAATCAAATAAACGTCAGGTGACAGGACCCAGAGACGCACAGAAGAAAGTATCCACAATGGTACACAACAGTCTTACCATGCAACAGTATGTGCTTCAAGTGTGTGCTTTGAGAGATGTTGCAAGCAGAGGGGCTACACAGTAGTGGTAGCAGAGAGGCTTTGCAAGCGAGATGGGAAGAGCATCAAAATACGAACCCATGAACATCGCTGACAGCCAACTCCACATCAAAACGGCGAAAAAGTGTGTTTTTGAACCCGGAAGAGCCAGCTGCAACCATGAAGATGATGTTTGCGACATGCATGTTCAACGGTCAACTTAAAGGATCCGAAGAGAGGATGGACGAACGAATTGGTAATCGACTTCAGGAGTTTGAAAAGAGGATACAAATAGTACAACACAAATTGGGGGAACTAATGGTGAATCTAAGGGACGTGCATACAACCTATCGACAAAATCACTTCTGACGTCGAGGCTGTGAAAACAGACATCATCAACATTAAAATCGACGTCGAAGAGACCAGCACACAAACAATGCACGAACAATACCACAAAGTCGCGGATGACATCATGCGGATCGAACGGCGTCAGGCACAGTAACTTCGTGACATACGTATAGATCTTGGAGAGGTGAATACAATCATTCGCGCCGCCGCATTGGACACAATGACACTTCAATCATGCCGTAGTTTAGTGGTCGACCAGCTGAAGACTCAGTAGTATTTGTGAAAACAGCGACGGTATTACTACACCAAACCCATCTGCCTGTAGATTTCTGGGTCGAAATGGTTACTAAAAAACTTACGGGTTCAGCAAGATATTGGGCATTATTCCCGTGGGTTGGATTACACCTCAACGAATGGAAGCGGCACCTGGAAAGCTTCTTCAATAGTGTGGGAAGAAGAGCTAAATCCGAGCTAGAATTGATGACCGTTTTCAAGCCCACAGACATGAAGACAGAAGCGTTCGTAATTATGAAGGTGCAGATGTTCAGGAGAGTGCACGTCGACAGAAACATTGATGACGTTGTGTCAATAATATTAAAATTACTACGAGACAACGTACGGCCGTTCATGAAGATTTCCAATCCGAAATCGTTAGACGAGTTACGAACTACTGTCAGAACACTAGATGAAGAGCCAACGAGAAATCGGTAAGAACCACCAACAAGACCTCTACTATCACCACCTCGTCCAAACAGTCCAGGCACGTGCTTCGCATGCCACCAAGTGGGGCACATTTGTCGAAACAGTCCCAGAAGGGGACAACAAAATAGACCTGGGAGTAAAGCAATGTTGACATTAGTAGATAGTCAAGCATCAGACAGTTTCATAAGTAACAATTGGCAAAAAGTATTGGTAAATGCACCCTGTCAGAGATAGAATAAGGAGTGAAGCCACATGCAATACTGCTTTCAAGTTTCTTGGGAAAATGTGCATGGATGTGATGATATCAAGAATGAGGTTCAATATTGAAGTAATGGTTGTACCTGGAAATGAAAAATGGTGTGAGCATTGATTACCGGAGTGGTATAGTTTACTTAGGGTGTAATAAGAAAACCTGATGGAGCACATAGAGAAATGACAGAAGTTAACGAAGCATGGAGCGAGTTGCAAATAATACTCCTTGAGAACCAAAAACAGTTAAAAGATGTCATTTGGCGACATCCCAGCGTTTTTGGCAAAGTTGGAAGGGTGAAAACCGCCACAAGCAAAATTCAAATTACAAATAATTCCTACCTTAAATCACGGCCATACAAACAATTAAAAGCAACAAGCTCTGGAAGAAATGATTGAAGAGATGGAAGGCATTATAGAACCATCCCTGCGCCGCACCCATCGAATAACCAAAGAAGGAGGATGGAACTTTTCAATTGTGCGTCGATTATAGAATATTAAACGATATTACAAAGAGCAATGCGTTTCCAATTCCAGATCTGCAATAGATGTTGAGAAAAGTAAATGGAGCCAACATATTTTCTATATTGGATCTTCAGACTGGTTATTTGCAAAACAAAATGGAGCCACAATCGAAAAAATACACAGCATTTACCACCCTAAGAGATCTCAATCAATTTCGCGTCATGCCGTTTGGTTTGAAGAAGGCTCTAGCTACGGCCCAGAGCTTAATGAATGAAGTATTATCTAGATACATCGAAGATTTCTGCCAAGTTTACCTGGATGACATACTCATATACAGTCGATTTATTACTCATATACATACTCATATACAGTTGGTGTCAAAGAACATTGACACCATCTGGATCTTGTACTATATAGCCTTGAACAGCATGGGTTAACAAATGTGTCATTGGCAGCAACAAAGCAAAATACCCGGATTTTGAGCGAAGACGGCATTGACAGAGAGGAAGAGAAGAAGAGAAGAATAAAGCTATCAGTAACCATCCTGTACCACGAACACGAAGGCAATTACGAACATTTTTGGGTTTATGTGTTTGGTACAGAAGCTTCGTGAAGAACTATGAAGATATAGCTGCACCTCTTAGCGAAATGGTCATGAAGAACATAAAGAGGCGCTGGTTGATATTACATCAAAAGGCGTTCGAAAATCTTAAATCATCCATGATACATGCACCGAAACTAACACATCCGGATTTTAAGAAGACGTTTTGTTTGAACATGGATGCTACCGACATCGTATTGGGTGCTATTTTATTCCAAGTGGAAGATGATGGACAAACGAAACGAATAATAAATTATGCCAGCAAGAAAATTGGACCCACAGAAAGAAAGTACGCCACAACAAAGAAAGAATGCCTTTCAATTATCTGTTATGTGGAAAGGAGACACTTCAAATTATATACGGATCATGCAGCGCTCCAATGGCTGAAGAAAACTAAGGATAGTAGAGTCAAATTGACAAGAAGGACACTGACATTGGGAGCCTATGATTTTGAAATAATTAACGTCTCCCGAAAATTGGGTATACATAAATATATATAATTCTATGATTCTACAATACTATAAATTCGATTGGACTGTAATTTATAATTTTCTATTAGGGGCTGATTCTCAAACGTAAAAAATAATCAAAAACTATCAACTAGGAAATTGACCAGCATAAATATAAAACAACGATTACATAAAAATAACTTACCATCAATCTGCGTCTCGAAAACAGTAATTTTAATAATTACTCAATTTTATGCTGGGTAAAAAGGACTACTTAACAATTGAATAATTTTGTATTTCTTCAATCACTGCTAATAATCAACTACATTCAAAAACTATGTTTTTATGACTTAACTTAGCTATAAATTATAGAATAACAAAAAACAGACAACTATCTATTTTTCTCTTTTGTATTGTTTATTACTTTTTTAGAGGTTTATGTAATTCCAAAAAATTTTATAAAATTAAAAATTATTTCTGATCAAAGGGATGTCGAAGCACGTCCATTCACCAGCCCCTGAAAGAAGTTTCCGAATATACTCAGACCGGCATCTAAACTATAATTCTAAATTCTTTATGAATAGAAAAAATAACAAAGAAAAAACACAAAGAAAATTCATTACTCTTTACAGTACTGTACTTAAACCTCACTATTGTATATATCTAAACTATTCGAAACTAAAATTAATTTTTATTATTTTTTATTATTGGGTGGGCAAGGGGCACACTTTCACCACGGGGGTATATATCCCCGTTTCTGTTTCTACCGACACCACACGAACTACACCATCGTTTCCCGGAAATACTTCTCTACGTCCCATAGGCCACTTTAATCGATATACGTTAGGTTGCCATCGAACGGGCATCTGTATTCCATTCTCTCGCTTGTAAGTTAACAAGGTACTCTACGTGGCACCGTTTCCAAAAATCCTGAATCATCCGATCAATTAATTGATATCGATTCATTTTTTTCTTGCGTAAGATCAACTGACGAAAGTTTGTCTATAGGCGTGAGTGTCAAAAAGTGCGCAGGAGTTAGTGCCAATGGTTCCGTGGGATCTGAAGTTAAAATACAAAGCGGGCGTGAATTAAGCAAAGTTTCGATTTGTACTAATAATGTGTTCATTTCCTCGTACGTTACTAGCTGATTCCCTACTACTTTCAATAAATAGGCTTTGACAGATTTCACGCTGGATTCGCACAATCCACCCATATGGGGCGCGTGTCTAGGAATAAATTGCCATTCTATGCCTCGTTGGACGAATTCCGCAGTGATCTTCTGCTCTAATTCTTGTGATAAAATTAAATCATAAACGTCCTTGAGAACGGTTTTTGCACCAATGAAATTGGTTCCTCTATCGGACCAAAGAGTTTAACTAAGACGTCTCCGTCCTAAAAATCGTTTCAATGCTTGAATGAAGTTTGCTGTCGAGAGATATGATACAAGTTCTAAATGTATGGCTTTAGTCAAGAAACATACAATTACACAAATTTAAGGGTTTTGCGAGCGCGTGAAAACAATATTGAGCGGTTCGGTTTAAGATAAGCCAGTGTTCAAAAAGGGTTTAGTTGTACTCTTGACGGAGGAAAGTTTCCCATCAAAGGGTACTGTATTTGAGGACGAGCTTTGAAGCAAAAATTACATTTTCCTATAAGGTTTCGAACTATACCTTGTCCCGCTAGAATCCAATACCTTTGCCTCAAAAATAAAGCAAGAGGCTGGGTCCGGTATGTAGATTGACTTCATGATAATGACGGATCAATAAATTTACTAAATTTTCCTTTTTAGGAAGTAATACAGGATGTTGACTATTAAAATCTAATTTTGAGTTTACTAAACGACCACCTACTCTTAGCAACTCGAACCGAATTCGAACAGCTACCATTTAGTTTTAATGAATTAATATCCGAGGAAAAATGAACTCTCTGAACGTCCCTTAGCAAAACATTTTCTACGAATTCACTCGCTACTACAATATTTTTCCTGGGAATGAGTTTGAGAAACTTACAAGCATATACTGCAGTGCGAAGCAATTTAAATCACGGCGAACATCGTCCTATTAATAAATATAATGGATTCGACGGTTTGTCTTCTACAACTAAAGTAACTACGCGTTGTTCTAACGAGGTATCAAAATCTACTGTGCGTGATTTTATAGGCCAGTTTGATTCTTCAAGGGATAACCCCGAGGGTTCATGAATCCAATCACGGTTAGCCATAAATTGAAAAAGAGACAAACCGCCGCTAAAACAATCTGATATATTCAAGTTACCATCTATATGAAACTATGAACGATAGTCAACTATAGACTGGATTTTCGCCACTCTATTGGACACAAAAGTTTTCCATTTATGAGGAGAAGAGTTTACCCAGCTGAGGGTGACTGTTGAATCCGAGAAGGCATAAAGTTTTTCAAAACATAACTGAGTTTCAACGGATTCAGTCACAAAGTGAAATATTTTAGCTAGTAAATGAGCTGCTCGAAGCTCCGGGGTACCGACAGTGTTTTTAAAGGTGAGACCTTGGATTTCGCACATATTAAATTATATTTAATTTTTCCATGAGTCATCGTACGCATGTAGACCAATGCGGCATAAGCCGATTCACTAGCGTCATAGAATCCTACCAGTATAGGAACTGAATCAGTTTGAAAATCTACATGTAGAGGCATTTCCCTCACCTATTCTTCCCATTGTCTAACAAAACTATTTGGTGGGGTTTGATCCCAATCTAATTTATAGGTCCACAATTCTTTGATTCTTTGATAAATAACTTCATATTTAAAGTTACAAGTGCTATGAATCCACATGGATCAAAAATGCGTGCAACCACAGACAAAATATTTCGTTTCGTGCATGTACGATTTTCGATATTACTATTGAACGAAAGCATATCGGTATTATGTTGCCATTGTTGTCCTAATATTTTCATTAATTCGTTTTCAAAACCAATCATATTTGCTGAGTGTAAATTCTCTGGGATACAAGTAATTGCTTAGAACTAACAGCCCACTTTAGTATCTCAAATTCACCACACTTAAATAATCCAATCATTTCCTGATAAAGTTCTTTCGCTTTTTCTAAACTACACATGCTCGTAATAAGGTCATCCATATACATTTGCTTATGAGCAACTTCAGACGCTAAGGGATATGAAGTATGTTCATCTTCAGCTAACTGTTTAACAGTTTTGAGGGCTAAATATGGAGAAGATTTAACTACAAAAGTGACCGTTGTAAGTTCGTAAACACCAAAACAGGATCATCCTCAGAGTCACGCCAAAAGATTCTTTGCAAATATATACAGTTGCCTTAAATATTTCTTCACAGCGGATATCATCCGGATTTTGAATGGTTTTAAAAGGAATATTTTCTAAACTCCAAAATGTATCAACTAATTTTTCTAAAAAGGGTTCAACCGTGATAATAAAACTATGGACTGGATTCGAATCAGTCAGAATGGGTGACTTTCGCATAATCACGTAACCCAACGTGGTTTCTAAAGCTACTGGCACATAGGAGATTTGCATACAATTTAGCGCCTATTATTCCATCAATTTCTCCCGGTGTATGAAAATCTGCATCAGCTCAAGGTATTTTATCTACTATCACCGCTACCATTGGATACCGACACTTTTCATTCAAACGTGACGCAATATCTATATGAATCTGACCTTTAAATTCACTCAATTCTATTCCAATACCTTTAACTATCGAATAATTATTTGTGATAGGTAAATTTAACCTTCTACAACATTTTTTTGTAATAAAATAATTGGCTGAATCTAACAGAAATCTAGCAGTGTGCTGATTGCCAAATTTATCTATAAGAAGTTCCACAGCGGTACCTAAAATAACCATACTATTGCTTTACAAAAATTGTGGTTAACGGTGGTTGAGCATAAACTCAATGTATTGGCATTACGACAAGAGGGACCTGTTTGCTGGAATATTACTAATCGGAATATTACCACTATTTTTTACTCCAATTTCTGAAACGGGCGTGCTATCGATTGGGGTCGGGCCAATACTTGATTCCCTTTTTAGTCGGACAGTTTTTAATTTTGTGAAATGCTAAACAATTTAAACATAAGTTTTTTCCCCGCACTATCTTGAAACGATCTAACGGATCAAGTTGTACAAACTTCGAACTTGTTATAATTGTATGTGAATGACCGCAAATTGTGCATTTCGTTTGATAAGTATCGTTACCTGCATTACTCTGAACGCTCACAAATGAATGTGATATTTTAGATTTGTTACTATTGGGTGCTTATTACTGTTTAGTGAATTTGCATTAGATAAATAAGATGAGCGTGAACATATTTTAGCTTGTTCTTCTGCAAATTTTATTATTTCAGCGTAAGATGATAATGTTGAATCACGTCGATTATTCTCAAACAATTGATCCAATGGGAAACCATACCCTTTAAAACAAAAAAAAATTCAAAATCGGTTCATAACTGGCGGAGTTCTGAGGTGACACACATTAAAAAAAAACACAGACGAATTGAGAACCATCCTCCTTTTTGAAGTTGGGTTAAAAATGAATATGACGCACCGTTTTCGATATATAAATGAAAACCCGAACAAAGGGGTCATCGACTCCCGTCCTACCTTAAAGCGGATGGTGTACGATTAGGGATTTTTTGTAAGTAGGGGTACGTCCTAAGTACCCCCCAACAAATTCTTAAAGTCAAATGCTTTCCCCCTCCATGTCTTCTACACCCCTTTAGTTGACTACACTATGTATTTATTCATGTTTCCGTAAAAACTTATGCCTAGTGTAAGTTTTAGCAGGTAGTAGTTTTTAATTACTATGGTTACTTTGCCCTTGTTCTTCAATTTGTAAATAAAATCTTAAATTTACAATTTAATTTAGAAGTTATTTTAAGTGAAACAATTTTATATCGATTTTGACTATAACTTTTCAAAAACATAGCCGATTTAATAAAATTGTGTTTTTTTTACGAAGCTCAAGTACTATGAAATATGTAAAAAATTACGATCTAAAAAAGAGATGAATCACTGAAAATAAAATATGTTAAATTTTAATTTAATACGTGTTTTTTTATTTTTCGGATATTTTCCTTCGTTTTAAAAAATTTGGGTTGAGCATATAAATTGGGGGACCACCCTGTATAAAAGATAAAAACAAGTTGAATTTTTAACCAATAAAAAAAGCAAGTTTACACCAAATTTGTATAATTTGATTTTCCTATCTTTTTCTACGAGAAAAATGTTAATATAGCCATTCAAATAATCTACACACAAACAATAAATCTGGGTTTTATTTTACTAGGTTCAATTTCTTCTTGCAGAAAAGTGTGCGGTAGCTTTCCGACTATTTAGGTACTAAAAAGTAAAAATAACTAAATACCTATTTTTTTAATTTTGGGCCCAATAATGTTAGGAATATATGACGAACCAATGTGTATTACATTTGTGCATCATTTCTGGTCTAATAAATTAATATTATTATTATTATGAGCATTATTCCCAGTAGCAGGTGGTAATCTAAACAGGCTTCTGTAGCACAATCGAAGCGCCTCCTCGCCATTGACGACCTGGTTGCTGCAGGCGGGGCGTACCACAGATTATGCTACAGGAGCCTGTTTAGATTACCACCTGCTACTAGGAATAAGAGAGGGTATCGTCTAACCAGTAATACTGAAGAAGCGATGGATTGTGTGTACGATTACCTGTTGGAAAACAGTGATGAATGCCAGTTTTCTTTATCACACCTTCTGCAGCAAATTAAGGGTGATTGTATCCCTGATGTGAGAACAACCAAAACTCACCTCCAAAAACGTTTTGTCGATGACATAGTCATAGTGGAGATGGGCTCCAACAAAGGGACACTCATTACAGCTATTTTTTGAGACTGTAGTTCACAAAAACAAGCGTGGCTCCTTGAAGCAAGGAAGAAGTGTGTGTCATTTTCACATGTTCTGATAACTGCTGTACGACCTCGATCTTTCGTTTCCTTCCTTCTGATTGGAATTGGTACCTACTTTTACCGAAAATATGGATACAAACTTCTGGTAAATATGTGCGCTGCGAAGGTTATCTGCGCTGGTTAACTTATGACTGTTTTTGGTTATCTGCTGTTTTTGAGAGAACCGCTGGACATACAGGTACCAGTTTGATCTCAAATGAAAGCTAATTAAATTTACTACAAGTATAATATTTGACGTGGGATGCGTATTTTAGAAGATATTTTACGAAATAAGTGACCATTTCGAAAAAAATTTACTTTTTGGAAAAAATGACCTATTTTCTAAGAACTGTATCTTGGGAACCAATAGCTGAATAGAGCTTGATTTGATCGCAAATTGTTGAAAATTTAGTCTACTTTAAAAGTGTATAGAATGACTATACCGGTCAGACCCTTCCTTTACTGAGATATTGAGCAAAAACTGAAAAAACTCCGAAAATTTCATGGTTTTTTGAGTACACCGCCGCTCGCACAGCACTTTGGAAATTGCAAATCTGGTTTTTTAATATTGGTTTAGGTCCTAACAACATATAAAAAATTCAGAACGACCTGACCTTATGCAAGCACGGATGTAGATCTTAACTGGACTACATACATTTTGAGAAAAAACTATTAATTATTTTGGCTTCATGGTGTGTTCTTTAAAGCCGGTCGTGGTTTTTGGAAAAAAACAAAAAGTAGAAAAAAAGGTATTTTTTAATAAAAACAATTTAATTTTCAGTATAATTCAAAAGTCTAAAAGGCAGATATAATATAATAAAAAATTTTTTATTAATTAGAACAAACTTATGTAAAAAATGTAAAGTAAAATGATTGTAAAGTTGATTCCACTAATTACTCTATTAGTTATGAGATCTCATGATTTGTATTATTTTTTTTAGTTTCTTCATTAGCAGGATACATATGTTGATCTACCTCGAATCCATGTAAGCGTCACCTGAAGCGTCATCAAGGCCTCCAAATGAAAATGCCGTTCTGCAACATACAATTTATATACAACATTAGTATTATTAACTTCTCTATCATGTTCAAAATATAAAATTTTACTCATTGCCTACAATACAATTTTTTTAAACAATCGTAAAAATATTTACTTAAAACCATTGATTTAGTTTTTTTATATTCCAAATAGTTTTTATCAACTCACTATTTTAAGGTGGTTCACTTTTAACAGTCAAAGCAAAAAGTATAAAATGCCATACGATAAATTTACTTATTAATTGAAATTTATGCAAATTGTACATATCAGGGTATAACATTTAAAGTGTTTTAACATTTATGTAACAGTATACTATATGTTGTACTGTACAATTGTTGTTTTGACAGTGATCATTTAATATTTTTGGGGTGGCAGTTGCAAATTATTACCATTAAATATATAATTTATTATTTGTTAATCCGCAATTTTTTTTTTAGTTTGTTAAATTCAACTTTAAAATATATTGAAAGAAATGTATAGAAAAGTTTAGTTTTCCCAAAAAATTGAGTATACGCTAGCCGTTTACATATACCATGCAAATTCGAAGTTTGATTGCGAATATATCGCTTTACAATCGGTCATAAAATTTTTATTTATTTTTATAAATGCGAAACATTTAGATTAATAATATATTTCAATTTCATCAAATACTTCATAAAAAACTGGGCTTACGAGTGAACTACCTTAAATAATTTCATCGATTGAGCACTGAGGTATGAGTTTTGCATTAATGCTTGTTTAATATCCACAAGACTATGTGCTAAAGTATATCGTACATTATAACATTTACTTGATATCTATTTGTTACATGTCGTAATTAATTAACCGATAGCATTAAATGTACAATATTCATATTATTTGATTACAATGTAAAACAATATAAATTAATTACAATGTATTACAATATAAAAAAGGAAGTGTATTTGGGAAGAAATAAAACTTTCATGGTTAAATTTATATTAAAGCAGATTAATTCGTAAGATATTTTTGTTGAATTTGTGATATAATTAAGATAGGGCACATAGACAGGGCGGATAGTGGCTGTGATTTTAAAACCACACAACCAGCTAACCACACTGCCATTGTGACCAATCAATTATTTCATAACTGATGAATAGAAAAATCTCCTATAACAATTTTTATTATCTTGTAAAATTAAAGAAGCATTTATTTTATGTTAGACTCTGATATCTGTAAACTATTTATTAACAGAGACAAAATCTTAAAATATAAATAAATATAATATGTTGAGATAACATTAAAATTCAATTATTTTAATCTAATAATTACCTTGAATAATGTTTGAGTGGTGCAAAAAAACTGGCTCGAAGATTGGGGAATGGCTACCTTGTTCTAAAACACTCACTCGTTTGTGTATAATGCTTTCAATAAGTTGCTCGATTTGAGGTAAGATGAATTGGAGAGATTTCATTGAGAAGAAAGATTGACAATAGATAATTTTCAGCCTTTTTACGTTTTTTTGGGTTGAATTGTTTTGTTAGTTGGTTTGATAGAACCATTAGCTTTTGGTTTTTCCTATTTGCAAACATTTTGGGTATCATGGAATAAAACAAATTTTAAAAAACTAGTTCTAAATTTTGTTGACAGATTTCTTCAATGTGTAGATTGTGCGTAGAGGCGTATAAATGATCAATTTACATTGGTCGTGTTCGGCCGAAGTAATCTTAGTAAGATAGTCAGATTATCTTACTTAGTCGTCGGCCGAGACACTTTATGCTTACTAAGAAACTTTTCTTATGCCGCCTTTTTTCTTAGTTTCTACGTCACGGGCAGTGTTGCCAGATATCCCGTTTAACGGTAGATCTACCGCTTTTTTAGTATTTCTACCGTTCTACCGTTTTTTTAAATTTTTTAATAAATAAAAAAATTTTTAATTTGTGTCATTTTTTTCAATTTTTATAATAATAATAAATTTAAAACTCCCCAGTCGTACAAATACAAAATCAGTCATAACAGGCCATATTCCATTATTTGAAATAATGGAATATGGTTCTGTAATTACTTTAAGTTATTATTTTATAATGGGATTTTAAACAATAAGTAATGCAATATATGACAAATAAAAAGAATTAATATTATTTAATATTTGAAGAAAAAAAATTCTGTAATATATTAAATACTAATGTAATATAATTTTAATTATTCTGAATAAAAGTATTTATTTCAAACTATTTAAATTGGAATTTTCACTTTTTGAATCTACCGCTTTTTAAGAAATCGGCTGGGTCAAATTGAAGTTCCTCCATTAAAATACTCCTTATAAAATTATCCATTTTATTAAATTTTTATCTCACTTATTACAATAATAAAAATTGTCAACACATGAGAAATGTTCTGAATTTGATACATAAACAAATAGGTTATGATCAGTGTCGCGATTCCGATTTCTTGAAAAACGGTAGATCTACCAAAATACAGCGGAAGATTCAAAAAGTGAAAATTCCAATTTAAATAGTTTGAAATAAATACTTTTATTCAGAATAATTAAAATTATCTTACATTAGTATTTAATATATTATAGAATTTTTTTTCTTCAAATATTAAATAATATTAATTCTTTTTATTTGTCATATATTGCATTACTTATTGTTTAAAATCCCATTATAAAATAATACCTTAAAGTAATTACAGAACCATATTCTATTATTTCAAATAATGGAATATGTTCTGTAATGACTGATTTTGTATTTGCACGACTGGGGAGTTTTAAATTTATTATTATTATAAAAAATTGAAAAAAATGACACAAATTCAAAAATTTTTTTATTTATTCAAAAAAAAAAAAGGTAGATATACTAACAAAGTAGTAGATCTACTGTTAAACGAGATATCAGGCAACACTGATTAAGAAGCAAAAGAAAGTGTGTCCTGGCCGAAACTGGCTGACTCAGATGCTCAGAACATCATACTAAGATTTCTTACTTCTGAGTTCGGCCGAACACACCATTGTCTGTGAGTGTATGTATAGACAGCTCTTTGAATATTCAGATATGTTCATATAATTGTTTTTTTTTTTTGCATATTAGTTGTAAATGAACCAAACAAGGTTAATAAGTACTACATTATGTAACTGGATGTTATTTTAATGATCATAAAATTGGCAATGCGAATTATCAAATTTTAATTAATACTCTAAATCGTTAAATAAATAATTTTTAACGTTATTGTATAAATTTAATGATTTGCTGTTTATTTTTTAAATTTTGCTTTTAAATTTTTGTTCTATCTATTACAATTTCAAAAATAGATATTTCCCTTCCTGGCGGGGGGATTGATAATTTATTAACGGTCCAATTTTGCCTACTCATGAACTTTATCTCACTGTTTAGCTCTAGAGCACACATACACAATTTTAGCTCGTGATCTTTTTTCGTTTTTTGAATTATGGTGTTTACGGGAGGCAGGTTGGCGGACTAACGGAAATAGACTAATTAGAATAATCATAAGAATGATAGAATACTAATTAGAATAATATACAAATAGGGGAAGGTACGGTCCGTTCGTACGGTTTTTACTCTTCTTTTTTTCGTATGGATTAATTCATTGAAAATTTAACTGATTAGGTACATCTGGCAACAGTATACTTATCCTAATCTCTCAGGTCGAATCATATTCCCTAATAATTCCCGGTATTCCCTATTTTCCCGGTGATGTGCGAATAATTGTAGATGTTTGAGCTAAAATTGTAAGTAAACTTTGTGTTTCAAACACAAGTTGTTTGTCTTCTAGGAAAGTTTATTTGTATATCAATTTTCTTTCTCGTACAGTTTATATGTGTTTATGGAGAGACCCTTTGTGAAGTAATCGATGTTCCCATTCACGTCTTTTAAATGACTTTAACTCAAGAAAATTGTCAAGAAATTTTAACTTATTTTTTTCATTTCGTTTTATAGTTTTTATTTTGACTAACGGTTAGACAAAATTACAGTTACAAAATTGAGACTGACCCAAAAGGTTATAATACCACTAAAAACTCATATTAAAGTGATATAAATATTATTTAAAAGGGTATTATTTAAAAATGAAACCCCTTCAATCTTAGCACCTCATGCATAGAATTTGAAAAAACCAGTCATATCTTCTGAAAGGTCACGAAATAGTCAAATAAAACCTATTTTGACAGAATGGAAATCCGACTTCAAAAATAAAATATTCTATAACAAAAAATGCACTAAAAATTAAAAAAATAATTGCATATTCTTGTGCCAATTTTAGTTCACCTAAGCAAAAATTTTTAAATATATATGTACAATTATTGTTATTTTTGCAGTCGGTGTCAGCATAGAGAAATTCACAAACTTTTGGACACCCCCTCCAAAAATAACAATAATTGTACTTAGGTGAATTTTGCTTAGATTAACTAAAATTGGCACAAGAATATGCAATTATTTTTTTACTTTATAGTACATTTTTTGTTATAGAATATTTTATTTTTGAACTCAGGTTTCCATTTTGTCAAAATAGGTTTTATTTCTCGCTTTTTAGTGGCTTTGAAGTTCTATAACTTATTTTATTTGTCTAAATATGGGTAGACCAACTAAACGACCTACTAACTTTTAGTGCATTTCTTTATAACACATTCGTTTTTATCCGTTTTTTTTTTTTTTTTTTTTTTTTTTTTTTAATTTTTACTCCATTTTTCATAACAGATTTTCAGCTTTTTTTACATGCATTTTGTTTTTTTTTTGGGGTCGGTTTTTTTTTGTAAAAAATTTTTTTAAGTCGGTTTTCTTTAAAAATTTTCTTATTTTCCCATTATAAATGAGTATATCCTTTCAAAAAAAAAAGAAAAAAATCGTAGAAATCGGTTATCACCGGGGGATTTCCCGGGGATCCCCTCATCAGAATGCGATTTGGTGCCAATGGGACCAATGGAAAACCAAACCCTTTAAAACAAAAAATTCAAAATCGGTTAATAAATGACGGAGTTCTGAGGTGACACAAAAAAAAAATTAAAAAAAAAAAAAATATAGACGAATTGAGAACCATCCTCTTTTTTGAAGTCGGGTTAAAAAGATCCACCAGCCTCATTAATTAGCCAGCACTAGAAAACTTTTTATCGAGTTTTCAATGTCAGCAACACATTTGAAATAAAGAGAAAAATAAAAGCTATGTTTGACCGAAAATGTTCTACTGATAATTGGTCAGTTCAAATAAATGCATGTTTCCCTACGTAAAACGACTTCTCAGGCACCATAATCATTTATTTTAACTGATCAATTATCAGTAGATCATTTTTGCATGATCTTATAAAAAATAAATCGTTAAACAATTATTATATCGCTGACCGCTGAATTAATGGAACTGAGTGAATTTTTTTGACCATTTCATGATATTTCAGTTGGTATACTTAGTTTTTGTAAATTCCATATATGAGGTGCTAAGATTGCGGAGTCAAAAATAATAATAATTGAGAATCTAGACAGATAGGTTTATGCATGTAATTAAACCCAGGTAGAGTAGTTCATATCTTCCCTCTTTTCTATTGCGGTGATTCTCAATATTTTGTTAAGAAGAAAGTTACATGCAATATGAACTACTATATCTGGTATTAATAACATGCATAAACTTATCTGCGTGGCTTCTCAATTATTATTATTTCTAACTCTGCAATCTTAGCACCTCATGCATGGAATTTTCAAAAACTAATTATACCAACAGAAATATCACGAAATGCTCTTAGCGAAATGGCAATCTTAGCGCATCGGGTAGGTATCCCTCATATTTAGCGTCTCTTCCCCTGGCGTTTTGAATTCGTTGAAAACTTACGACTGTTTATTTTACCGCTTTAGCAGCAAGTCTTCACAGCGCAAGCTTGCGTCAATTTTTTTCGCCATTTCAGTGAACCACTTAGTGGGAGTAGTTGTGAATCAGTGAATATGTTCCTTCCACTGGTAAGAATTTTTTCGCAATTATAAGCCTTAAAACTTTATTTTCTATATATAATTACCGTAATTTATGCATAGAATAGTATTCATCTATGTTAATTACGTATTATTAACCAGAGTTATGGAAACTCCTCTTGTCAGCACATTTTGACAGAAGACAGCGGAGACTGCCTTACTATGCTGGAGGTTTACTTGAAGCATCCGAAGAGCTGACATCCTTTTTTAAATCTGATGTTTTCAGTGGTCTAAGGATTAGTTCACCAAACCCGAGGTATAATGTAAACCGTCGGTCTTGAATCAACCCCAGATTCACTGCACTCACTTCCAGTACGATAGTGTGTCCCGTATCGGCCTTCGTGTTGTGGATAATTTGCCACTCTTCAGTGCGTAGGTTTGCATTCTGCTTTCCTAGAGTTTTGATTATTTTGTCCGTTTCAACGGAGTTATCCATCTGAGTTCCATATGAGTTCATCAGGGCTTCTGCATCCCCGATGATAAGTTTCGCTCCCTCCCATGGCCTGATGTTCAGGACGTTTTTCATAAGAGAGTTTATGGCCAAGTTTATGACCCCCCTATCCAGGTAGCACCCCGATACTGTGGGCCCTCAACGAGCTCTTGGTACGTGAGGGTAAGTAACATCAAGAGTTGCACCCTTTCAGATTGTTCCTGAGTCATTTTGACCTTAGAATACACCCGCAGTGCAATGCACATCTTTGTGGTCCCGTCCTAGATCTCGACCTCTTTTCCTGGTAGTTTTTCAAGGGATGGTAGTTTTTGATTCCCTGAATTGGCCCCCACAGGTATCACTGTTTCTGAAATCAGGATTGTAGGGTTTTTTGTCCGGATTTTCCTCTTTATCGGAGGAATCAGTTTCCCCTCAGCTCTGCCTTTCGCTACTGCTGCTGTTCTCCCGGCATCATCCGAAAGGTTTTTTCTTTGCACATTCAGGAAAGGATTCTGGAGTTTATCGTCCAGATTTTCTGCTGGGCAGGATGCACCAACATTTTTTTGTGTCTCAGCTAGGATAGCTTCGCAAGTGATTTACTTTTTGTGGAGATTTGAGCCCTAGATTTATTGCTTTTTACCATTAACCATTTTTGTCCCACGAGTAAAGCAGGTCATGTACTACCCCATCGGCCACTCGATGGGGAGGACATTTATACAGTGGAGTTCGCCAGTTACTCCAAGGGGATTGTTTACGACAGCATGTGACCCTGCTGTCATAGCCTGCGGCTAGTTCTCTAGGCACAAAGCCTCATACCATAGCTTGGATTTCGCGTGTGTCGTAGTTTGATTAAGCATTTGTAATTTTTCCAGCAAGGGAGTCCCTGTCAGTAGATAGTGATATACTGTCTACCGCTAGCTTAGCCCCCAAAATCGTTACAATACTCAAGCCTGACCGGTACGACAAACCGCCAACGAGATGATCAAGACAAGCGAACAGACAGACGGACGGACATACGGAAATGAACGCTTAAAAATATTGATCGTAGGCTTGAATGTTTGGCATATGAGTTCATAAAATGGCCTAATTCGACAATTTCCGCATGTCTGTCTGTCAGTGGACGCGATAAGTCAAGAACGAAGAGAAAACGTGTGAAATTTTATTTTTCACAAATTATGAGAAAACTATTGAGTTTACGCAAAATAATTTCAAACAAAAGTTGTTTATTTTAAAGAAAAAAAGACTTTTTGTTATTATACTTTTGTTATATCTCTTATGGTTACAAAGATAGGCAGTTTTGCTCATTTTGCCCAAACATGCTCCGATTTTTTCCATTAAAGAACTTGACCTTACGTTTTTGCTCTAGAACACATAAAAAAATCTCTTTTCGTTCTTGAGTTATCGTGTCCACAGACAGACGGACATTCGGAAATGGACTAATTAGGTCATTTTATGAACACCTATAACAAAATTTCTTTTCTGCGATAAATATTTTCAAGCGTTACAAAGTCGGAACTAAATTTAATATCTTGTATATTTATACATATACTCAGAATAAAAACGTTTGCCTTATTAAGACACATTTTATCATACAAAAATAAGTAAACTACGCCAATACCCGTATTTAAGCCAAAATAAGTCAGCACGGTTGGTTTCAAATAATAATATACAAGTTTGGTATCTATGATGGCGAAATTTGTGTAGAAATCGCAAATTAGGATGTACGAGCACTGGAGCTTCAAAAAGATTAAGGCTTTATTTTTTTTACATGTAGTTGAAGTGTATACAAATCAATTATAAAAGTTTCAGGGGGATTACAGGGGTCTTGAATTAATTATTTAATGTTATAGTTCGAGTTTTATAATTTTTACTTGAAATAAATTAAGACGAATAAAAAAAACGCAAAGAAAGTAGAAATATTGATAAAGAGATTGATCCAATAAAACTCCGGTATGACCGGCCTAAAAAAGACTTTTAAGGAAAAAATACAGATTTCGGGTAAATTTTATTTCTGTCAGCGGTAGCTTAATTTTTCCTTAAATAACTTAAAATTACGACAAAAAATAATAAACTGTAATAAACTTTATTGTGGGCTTTTATGAATGTACTATATAAGATTTTGAAGAGTTTTAAAAAAGTAGGTTTCTAAAAAAATTATCTTATTTTCTCATTATGAATGAGTAAGCACATCCTTTCAAAAAAAAAAAATTTCACAGAAATCAGTTATCACATATAAAATGAGGGTTTTCCTCGATTTCCAGGGAATCCCTTCATAAGAATGCGATTTGGTAACAATGGGACCAATCGGAAATCAAACTCTTTAAAACAAAAAAAAATTCAAAATCGGTTAATAAATGACGGAGTTCTGAGGTAACAAACAAACAAAAAATACAGACGAATTGAGAACCATCCTCCTTTTTAAAGTGGGGTTAAAAAAGTACGTATATATTGGTTATATAATAGAATAAGCCATCAACAATTATTTTTGGGATCAAATATATTTAGCGTATCAAATGAATATATTAAACATTCTACATACACCATCAAAATCTGGAACTGCTGAAAGTCCCAGGTTAAAATAGGTTCAGTTTGTGCAGGGAACTGTACATTCATAAACTAAGCCAAACAAATGACCAAAAAATTGTATTTGTGGTATTCGGTATCCTCAAAACGTATAGATTCGGTGAAAATTCAGCATTGATTTTAAATCCCGAATAAATTATAACATCTGTATTATCATAGATTAAATATCATACAGATATAAAATGTGAATAGGCCGTACGTGACAAATTAAACAAGCGCTAGCCCTTAAGGATGTCCAGCATAGTACCACTTTTCGACAGATTTTTCTCATTTTTATTTCACAGGCTAAAAATAAAGTTTTATAATAAATCCCGAAGTTTCAGAATTTTTGACCGTTTAGAACGCGAGATAATTAATAGCAAAGTTATCATTCTCTCTCATTACACGCATGTACAACTTCATGCCCGCTCAACCATTATCTATATTAAAATTTCAAATTCACTCCCTTTACCTAGATCAGTTTTTTGTATTATAAATACGTATTTCGACTACAATGTAGTGTCATCATCGGTATAAATTAGCTAGTACTTTACTCTTTGACAATTAGAAATAGATATAAAGTCGAGATCAATAGACAAAATTAAAAATAAATAGAAAATTAACTAAATTAAAATATACTGGATTTAAAATATAATAAATTTTAAATTATATTGAAATTACTCTTGTTAAAATTTCCTTCATTCACATTTATTCCTGTTAATTTTACTCTTATTAAAATTACTCGTATATTGTCGCAGGATATGTTACTCGACAGAATTTAAAAAAAACTAGGAGTTAGAAGAATTTAAAAAATAACATTATTTTGTATATGTGAACAGTGTTTTTGTCCATGTGTTTTATATGTGTGTTTATGTATTTGTGCTATAATAAATCAAACCGGTTTTTTGTCCTGATTATATAACACAGTGCTGGGCCGATCTTAAGAGATGAATAGCTGATATTGTGTGTGTATTTAATAGGCTTATTATTATAGTCCATTCAAATTTTAATTTTTTTGGGCTTAGCTTGCAATTGTTAGATCGCGTAATTTTATTTTTTGGATGTCCAGAGGTGGTTAGTGTAAAGTTAAACCCCAGTTGGTGGGGTCTCCACCCTTATCCCGCCATCTTGTATAAAGGGGTGCGAATGGTTTTTTCGCTATATCGCTATATTCTCTACAACTTTTAGTCGTAAACCAAAAATAACAAAGTTATTCACGAAAACAGATCAAAATTTGGGAACAATTTTTCTTTTGGTCGTTATAACTTATATATTATGGAGATTTGTAAAAAGATAAAAACTAGTAGTAGCGAAAAATGCGTCATCAGGATGTCAATTAGTTCAAACATAAAAAAATTAGAAGGGACTAATTTCAGAGAGCCCGAATTGATACACATACACGTTTTTTTTTTTTAAATAACATTTCGGAATGGTCTTCCCCAGGATTCAACGCTTAGTGTCACCCTTTTTGCTATAGCGGTCAATCACATCGCAGCTTCAGGCCCGATTCGTCAATGTCTGTATGTTGATGATCTTGCAATTTTCTATGGAGCTCCATCAAGGTATACAATTGAAACGAGACCTAGCAGGGCATCAACAAAGTGGTGCATTCTGCAGAAATTGTTGGTTTTCGGTTCTCCACAGTTAAAACTAAAGTGGTCATTTCTGCAGAAAACGCAAGGCACATCCTGATCCGATCCTTTACTTAAAGGGATCACGCCTTGGATGTGCCAACTCTATTCGGTTTCTGGGACTTTTTTTTGACAAGAAATTAACGTGGCGTCCACGCCTCCAATCCCTGGCATCTGGCAGCGAGTTGTCGCAAGGCAATGAATGTGCTTCAGGGATTGGCTGGTACATCGTGGGGTGCGGACCGGGAGATGCCACTGCGGCTTTATTCATCGCTGATTCTGCCCAGGATTGATGACTGTGTAGTATTCTCCTCCGCCCGGATGTCAGCGCTTAAAATCTTAGACCCTATTCACCGTTAGACTTGAAACAGGAGCCTTTCGAAGGAGTCCGTCTATGAGTCTATGTGTAGAGTCGGGATTGCCTCCATTGAGGTTGAGGCGTGAGCGCCTGCCCCTTAATTATGTCGCGGGGGTATGAGCTAAGCCCAATCATGTCAACTTCCCGGCTCTTTTCAGAAAAGCAAGATTTCTACAGAGATTCTATGAGAGATGTGCCACGGTCACAAGAACTTTGGCCGTTCGAACACAGGAGCTTTTAGAGAGTCTTAATTTCGCATTCGCTCAGGTACTTTCCTATAGTTTTCATGAAGTACCTCCATGGCTGATCCCAAATGTAAGGTGCCGCTTTGACCTGGCTGGTCTTCGTAAAGAAGAGACCAGTTCACAGTTCTATCGGACCTGCTTCCAACCGCTTATTAGCCATTTCTGAAACCATTTCTGGTGTGGAGAGCGCTATTGCCATTGGCAATAGCTCTCACACTTGATCGCTCTCCCCACAGGCATCCGTCTACACTACTGAATTATATGCAATTTTGCAAGCTCTGCGGTATTGTGAAGAGTTTTCGAACCTTTACAATACATTCCTCATTTGTTCCGACTCGTTCAGCGCGCTGCAACCACTAATGTGCACGCTTTCAAGGGACCCTCTGGTGCAAAAAATCTAAGCGATACTCCACGTGCTCCAGCACATGTCCATCGTTTTTGTATGGACGCCTGGTACGTGGGTATTCATGGGAATGAGGTGGCTGATGAAGCTGCATGGGTCGCGGCTGATTCAGACCACCTGGATCTAATTCCAATACGCCCAGAGGACCTGAATGTGTGCATACTTTTCAAAATTCATGAAAAATGGCAGCGTGAGTGGAACAACCTCACGGAAAAGCTCAAACAGGTCAAGTCAAGCATCAATAAGATGGCGGACCTGTGAATCTGGGCCGTAGAGAGAGTGTGGCCCTTACACGTTTGCGAACAGGCCACACTCAAATATCGCATGCATATCTTCTCTGCGGTGAGGGTCAGCCAAGGTGCACTGTTTGACAGTGCAAACCGTGAGACATATTGTTGAGAAATGTGTAGTCTTTTTTACCTTTACGGCAAAGACTACGGCTTCGAAAAAATGTAGCACGAGCATTATCGTATAATGCGAGCTCCATGAAGAGGATGATTACATTTTTAAATGAATCTCACCTTCTACGGAGACTCTAGGTCAACAATTATCTTCTTTTTTAAATGTTTTGTGTTTTTATATTATTTATTGATTTTATCTGTGATAATGAGGGCCTTTTACACCCACAATATCACATTTTATTACACATAGTTTTCAGTTTTATTGTAATAGTGAGGGCTCTTTACACCCACGTTGTTATATTTTTTTGTTTTTAAAACTTTTTATTATCATCTAGTTTTTAAGTTTTAAATTTTTTTTATTGTCATCTACTTTTTTATGTATTTTTATTTGTTGCAGTGAAGGCCTTTTACACCTACACCGTAACGTTGTTATTTTGTTATTGTTATTGTTATTGTTGTTTTTTATATTTTTTAATTTTTTTTAAATGTAGTTTATATCTTGTTACTAAATTCCGATCTAGTCAATTTATTTGACTAGGTAGTGTTGTGATATTCTGTGATATTGTTTTGTTATGTTATTGTTTTTTTAACCTGTGGGGGTTAATGAACAAGTTCTCGAAGCCCCTAAAGGGGGGTGAGTGACGCACTCTGTGCGTCAATGCATTTCCCACCTACCTGCCGTAATAAAAAACAAAAACATTTAAGTACTGTCACATTGCTTACAATTTTGGTATGTGATTGGAATGCACCCATACAAATCTAATCAAAAGACACATAAATGAGTAAACATATGTGTAAAATAACGACACTAACTTGAAAACGAAAAGCGCTAGAACAATCAAATTTATAATTAAGTGTTGTATCACTAGAAGTTGTAAAAATAAGTTTTTGAGGCGTTTTAAATTTTTTGCATTTTATTATATATAAACTCTTGAGTGTCGCCAATCAAAAAAACGAAAAAAAACTGCTATGCAGACAGGAGAAAAGGAAATGGTTTTGAATGTTTATAAAAATCTACAGAGGGAAAATCTGGATTATTGTAATTTCGAACTAGAAAAGGAAGTAGTTAACCGCATGGGCATTTCGGCCAGAACGGTACGTCGCGTAGTTAAGGAATATAGCAGTGCCAAATTTTTTTCACCACCCAAAACCCGCGCACGTAAAAGTATGTTGGATTCTGTCGACGATTTTACATTGAATGCTGTCCGCAGAATCGTACATATTTTTTTTTGTAAATGAGCAACCAACTCTTGCTAAAATTTTGGCGAAAGCTAATGACGACGAAGATCTACCAAATTTCAAGCCATGTACTTCCAAAAATTGATAAAAAAATTCAATTTTACATTTAAAAAGAGGGATAGGAATAGTATGCTCATGAATCGCAGTGAAATTATTTTGTAGCGTCGTAAATATTTAACCGAAATTAGAAAATATAGAGAAGAAGGCTACAACATATATTATATGAATGAAACGTGGGTAAAATCAGGTAAGCTCTTAGCTTCGGCTTCCTAAAGTTGGATTAAGTATACTGCAGATAATAGAGAATTTCTTAAGTTAAAGGATATGTCGCTAAAAAAATGCAACTTTTAAGCTAGCAGAAGTTAAAACGTTGCTAGAAGAGGCAATACAGTCAGTTACCTCTGAAAACTGGCAAAAATGCGTTGCATGTTTAACCAAAACATCTGCTATGTGAAAAAAATAAAGTAATAAAACGATAAAATACAAATGTTCGAAAAAAGAGATATTTCAAAGAAGGTATTAAAAAAAGGCGCCGATTAGTTTTAATTTAAAGTATTTATACGGAATATTTATTTCATCGAAGCGTAATGCCGAATAATTGAGGATACGTCATTTCCTCCCAGATAAAAATTTGTTAGCTGATTTTTAATACACTGCTGTAATTAATTAAAAAAATCCGCTGACGGAAAGTCGAGGGAAACCTCGTCAGCTGATGCATTTATATAGGCGATAGATGCTC
Organism: Nineta flava; assembly: GCA_963920215.1. Classification (NCBI taxonomy): domain Eukaryota; kingdom Metazoa; phylum Arthropoda; class Insecta; order Neuroptera; family Chrysopidae; genus Nineta; species Nineta flava. Next base: position 64,286,418 of record OY986040.1, read on the forward strand.
TCGCCTAACTCCTACGTTATAAATTTCAAAGTATCAGCTGACGGTCTTTCCACCGAGATAGAGTCAGCTGACATATATATTTATCCATAATTGCATATTAGCTACCATCAGGTAAATTTTCATTTGAGAGGAAATCATTGAAAGTTAAAAAAATTTTTTCGTGTTCGAGCGATCAGCTGACGTTATAATCCACCATGTTATAGTCCGCTGATTGTTTTCTTCCCTCGAGATATTGGGTTAGCAACAATTTGACATGTTTTCAAGTAAGAGGAAATGACTGAATTTTTTTTTCTTCGTGCGTGGGAGGCTACTGTCGCTCATCCCCTCCACGGAAACCGTAGCTGACGTTCACGAAGCTTTATGATACAACTCTCTGAAGCATTCCACCAATTATCGCTTGAGAGGAAATAATTGACCAAATTTTTACTGGACCAGAAATTGTGCATCAAATATTTGTTGTATGAAGAAATGTTTCATACAAAAGTTTGTTTTTATGAGATAAACATTTTTTACATGTAAAAATTTGCTCTATCTAGCACCGTTAAATAGCTAGGTTTTTAGCGTAGTAAACATGAGAAGAACAACTTTTATAACCTAAAACCTTCGTCAATAAACGGGCTATTTAAAACAAAATAATTTTTCAAAACAGACTGGTAGTTCCTGAAAATATCGCAATCAAATATACAAACTTTCCACCTTTATTAATATAGAAAGAAGTATATAGATTAATGTAAACGATGATTCATACAATATTCTGTTTAAAATTCTACACGCCTGGTTTGTTTTCGATAATATTTGTGGCTTAGATTTTTTGTTCGATCTTTGTTCAGCTGGAATTATTGGTTCTAAAAAAACTACCAGAGACAAAGTGCTTGTCCAGCAGTTTGAACGTATTTAAAATGAAAATAGAAATTTATTTTGGGTGCCAAGATAGAGTGTTAATGGATTTAAATTGGTTAAACCACAAGAGAAGATTTTTCTATAAACAAAATTAAATTCAAACGTAAATCTTTTGTGGTTGTACTAGGAGAAATTACTGTAATAGTGTATAGGAGGGCGAATAAATAAATAGGACAGGAGAGAGACGGGTAAATAAATAAATAAATATTTCAAAAAATGTAAAATTTGTAACACCATGTAAAAATTATAACACACCCATTTATATAATTGGCATATTTAGATTATAATCTCTCAAATATCATATTCTAATCTTTAAACCAAAATAAAATCTTTTCAAAAAGTGAATACTAGGGCTGTTCAGACTCCACAACAAAAAAGAAAAATACAACAAATGAACTTTTCGATAAAAATTTTATTAAAACATAAAAACGTATAATACAGTTAAAAAAGAAAACACAGAAATAATTAATTCTTAATAAAATTAGCACTTTTAAGGGTGACCGGACAGTAAAGTACAAATAATAAACAGAAATTATCCTTTTTAACAGAAATTAAAAACTTTAATCTGAAACTTAATCACTTATATATAGATACCATTTAACAACATTAGTAATCGGATGTATAAAATTATTTAATTACTAAAAGTAATAAATAATCGTCTTTTGACGATTATTTTGACGATTTGATGAAAATTTTCATGAATTTTATATCTTTTTAATTAAGATATTTACAAAACACTACACAGATTATTTTTTTTTAACTTTAACGTAATGTATGAGATTTAATTTATAAAAGTAGAAGTTTTTTATTTTTTAATCTATAGAAGGTGGAGCAACATTATCGAAAATGTATGCGTTCATTCAACATTTGCTATTCACAACATGTTAACATTCCAAATTCCAATGATTAATTACATGAAAACCCTTCGTCAGATTTTTTTCAAAAACTATCTTAAATTCAGATTTTTATCTACACTTTGCCGATTTTACCTATACATGTGTCCGATCAAACTTAAACAGTTTATTTTTTTAATAAATGTAAAAAATTATGAAAACCTCTTATCTTAATTAAAATGAAAGAAGTGGTCATTTAAATTTTTACAAGGAGGTGATTGATTTCGATTTGGTCGGGGACGGATGTGAAATATAGAAATGAAAATTAGGAGCGATTGTTGTTTTAACAAAATGTATAAATACCTAAAAAGAAGAGTCAGCCACCAGCACCACATTTTGATTCGTGAAGATAATATAATTGATGAACAGGTACGGATGACTGTATGTCCTGGAATGTCGTACCAGATAGTGCATTTACAGATTCATTTGTATTAAGGCTATGTAAACGCGCTTCTGGCACGCACTCCAGAACCTGTTCCGACCAATGACCATGGTAATTAAAATTTATTTTCTTCCATACAAATATTTTTGTAAAAATATGTACACATTTCTCAATTAACTTATAAATTAATATAAAAACCACCGATAAAAGCTTGTTTAAAATCTTACATAAAAAATATTTCTTATTGTTAATTGCCCATAGAATTTTATAACCCAATTAATTATGCTTTTTCAGATATGAAAAGTTTCTTTATAAAAATGATTAATCAAAATTGTAAACATATCAAATTTCATTCAAAAAATCCAATACAACATTTTCTTTAGGACTCATTTTCAGATTATTTTTTTCAGTTACAAGCAATTATTCTTCCGAATTTCCGAAACCGGTTCATTATTATAAAGGTCATTCCAAATGAAACCATCAGAACTTGCCACAGGAACATTTGCAGTTTTGATGATACTTGGTATAAATGTTAAATAACATGAATTATCTTTCTTTAATTTATTGCCAGTTTATTCTAATAGATAGTCCACTTGTGAAATCGTATTTGGAATAGCGAAACCATAGCGAATAACACAAATTATTTCGTATTTTAATGAGAACATTTTGAAAATATCGAATTTTGTTATATTTTTGGCGATTTTCTCAAGACGCAAACTTTATCCCTGATTCATCAATCAAAAATTTTAGTATCTTGGCTACTACGTACGGAGCTGAAGTTAAGTTCTATAATATATATATATATATATATATATATATATATATATATATATATATATATATATATATATATATATATATATATATTTATATATATAAATATATATATATATATTTATTTATATAAATACAAACCAATTTTAAGAGTGGCATATCAACATTGCAACATTGGCCATAACGCCACAGAAAGTAATTTAATAGTTAATTTAGGTACATACCGCGTGTGAAGAGAATATATGATTCACCGTTTGAAACTTTATTCCGTATATGTGCATTATCTGCAAATAGAATAATGGCGAATGTAGGAATTTGAACAAGTAATATTTTTTTGTACCAAATTGCAGACGGTAAATATCACATCAATTTTATCATATCATTTGGTATTCATCATATCAATTGGTTCCCGCATTTTTAATAAAACTAGAATTGAACGGCTAACGATTGTTTAAAGATGTTTACACGGTTGAAGATAGTTTAAAAAGTAAAAAATACCTAACTTACACATGGTATGTTGATGTGTAAACGTTTGCAACTATCTCCCATACTTTTTTATGAACCATAAAACCTATTTTGACAAAATGGAAACCCGACTTCTAAAATCAAATATTCTATAACAAAAGATGCACTAAAAAGTAAAAAAATAATTGCATATTCTTGTGCCAATTTTAGTTCACCAAAGCAAAAATTTTTAAATATATATGTACAATTATTGTTATTTTTGAAGGCGGTGTCAACATAGAGAAATTCACATAACTTTTGGACACCGCCACCAAAAATAACAATAATTGTACATATATATTTAAAAATTTTTGCTTTGGTGAACTAAAATTGGCACAAGAATATGCAATTATTTTTTTACTTTTTAGTGCATCTTTTGTTATAGAATATTTGATTTTAGAAGTCGGGTTTCCATTGTGTCAAAATAGGTTTTATTTCGCTTTTTAGTGACTTTGAAGTTCTATAACTGATTTTATTTGTCTAAATATGGGTAGACCTACTAAACGACCAACTAATTTTAGTGAATTTTTTTATAACACTTTTTTTTTACCCGTTTTTTTTTTTTTTTTTTGTAAATTTTAGTGCATTTTATATAACAGATTTTCAGTTTTTTTTACAAGCATTTTGTTTTTTTGTTGGGGTCGGTTTTTTTTTTGTAAAAAATTTTTTTGAAGTCGGTTTTTAAAACAATTTTTTTATTTTCCCATTATGAATGAGTATACCTTTCAAAAAAAAAAAATTTCGCTGAAATCGGTATTCACATATAAAATGAGGACTTTCCTCAATTTCCCGAAGATCCTTTCATCAGAATGCGATTTGGTGACAATGGGGCCAATCGGGAATCAAACCCTTTAAAACAAAAACAAAAAAAATTCAAAATCAGTTCATAAATGACGGAGTTCTGAGGTAACAAACATAAACAAAAAAAAACAAAAACAAAAATACAGACGAATTGAGAACCATCCTCCTTTTTTGAAGTCGGGTTAAAAAGAAATATGTGTATTGGTTGCAAACGGTAAATAATTTGTTTATATTTTTTTTTATTGTAAACAAATAGAACCATTTCTGCAAATGGATTTTTTAATACGATTTTTTTTCTTTATTCGAAATATGGATTTATTTTCGAACTACGGAATTTGAAGGCGCTAACGTTCAAAATATGTATTTTTCTAAGCAAACAAAAAAATGTAAACTCTTGCATTTACACAAAATTCATTAAAACTCAAACTATCTGTTATAATTAAAAACCAACCAATGGAAAAGCTTTAAGTGGTTTTTAGAGTGTAGAACTGTGGTAGAATACGATTTTAAGTTACACCCAAAAAGCAGGCTGCCCCAGATTTTAATCCGGAAAATTTAATAGGCGATAGATTTCACAAAAATAAAAATAAAAGTTAAAATAAACTTGGATGTTTTCGAGTTTTCTTTTCAAGATACAGGTTGTTAGTGGTAATCAAAAACTTATTTTTTCAAATGTCTCAAAAACTATTTTGATGATTTTGTATACGTTTGACAGGTTTTTAGTAAGTAAGTGGCTTAGTTTGATGTAATTAGATTTAATTTAATTATTTCAGGTGCGGAGCTGGGGCATCCTAACTAGATATTTAAAAAAAAAAAAATTTGAGTACGCCACTGCTTTTTTCTAAATTTTATTTTTGGATTAAGAAACTAAAAACGCTATATTTTCTTTCTCTTGTATTTCCTGCCTAAGAAAATTTTTGCTGAAAAGTAAATTTAATTTTAATAATAAAATGAAATAGTAAATAAAAAGTAAACATGCTATGTGCAGGGACGAGATGCTTTGGATGAGTTTTCATGGAATATTAATTATTCTTCAGAATCAATTCAATAAATACGCATTGATAAAATTTTTATCCTTAATCTTTGAGTTTGAATTCAAATTTGTAAATATTTTTCTAATTAAAATTAATATTTATTTTCTGTATGGAAATATCCAAAATGTCCAATTATGTTCGATTTTTATAAAAATCTAAAATAATTAGTGCAAATTACCCCTCGAATCACAATTGATCTGATCAAATGAAAAAATTAGGTACGCAAAGTTAGTTTTTTGGAATAAAAGCTCAAATAACATTAAAAATAATAATATTGAAAATAAAAAACAATCCTCTATTTGAAAAAAAAAACTTATTACGTGGTTGAGACAAAACAAAATATATTTGGCAATATAGAAGTAATATCACTGTACTAAAAGTATTAATCTGAATCATTAAGACAAACTTAATATAACAAATTTTAATATTCACACAAGAAAAAACACAAAATAGGTAGCACACAAAAACCAAAAGTTGACTTAAAAAAGTGTAAATTTTCCAAAAAAGAAACACACTTTTGTGGAAGTTAAGTTTTAAAAATTTGCTACACTATCAAGAAGTATATGTTCAGTGTTTCAGAGTTGAATTGAAAATGAAGCCACCACCACGCAAACGGTACAATGATAATAGTTAAAAATTAAGCGAACATATTAATTAAGTACATTTATTAAAACAGAACAACATTATATAAATGTTTGATGACACCAATAATACCATCATTGTCATACATACACAGTCGATTGCTACAACTATGTAAAATTCTTAACAAAACTTGGCACTGTTTACAAGAATTGTTATTCCAACACAACAAATAATAATAGTCACCTTTCGGTCGAATACGGAAGGCAATTACAAAACAAAGACAAATAAAGTATATATAGTTACTATTTCTTTTTCAATACTCATCAATAAATGTATTTGAGTATTTGTCACATAACTAGGAAAAGGAGACCATTTATAATTAGAAAAGTCTTTAAATATATTTTCCTTTCTGTTAAAAATTTTTTTTTTCTGTTTTCAAAGAGGTAGGTATTTACGGTATATTTTGGATTGTTGCCAATTTAGTTACATGTGTGTAAAGATAGTATTAGCAAGCATATTTGTTGTATTGTGTAGGTATTTAATTTTATAATATAATGGTAAGTACTTACGTTAGTGATGTGACGAGTTACTTCCAATAGATTAAATGGTATTGTTCCTATCATCTGTTAAATATTGTTTCTGTGTCACATATTGTAAGAAGTTAGAAGTTTTGTTTAGAGAATGAATGTTATAGTTTGGTAACTTAATTTGGGTCTATAACCAGATTGTGTGGCAGATTTTTAACACATACATCTAAATAAAAATTATAAACAAGCTACGAAGGCTAAACGAATTTTCTAGGAGCGAACATCATAATGAGTATAAATAAAACTAAGTAACCTGGACAATAGTTTTAATATAAATAATTTTAAGTATTAGAACATTAAATTCGGAAATATTTCTATAAATATAGAAAGAGTTACATAAAATACGGTCATATGATAAATTCTAGTAAAATTGATTTTCTAAAACTTTATGTACGATCAATTTTTTAATTTTACAAATATTACGAGACACATTTAAAATTTATAGTATCCCTCTCCCTCCAAGTCCTTTTTTACCCTTGATCGATTTTGTCCATTATTGACTTTATCCTTTCAAATAATGAAAGCACGTGTCAACCAAATTTTGTTCTGTTTAGACTAAAATCTAGAGCGCTATGATGAATATGGTTTATTCATTTTATTGACATTGGTTGGTATGTTTTTATCCGATAAAAAACATAAATGAGAGGGGGATCAACTTTTTGCACACAAAAAGTATTGATATCACAGCAAAAATAAAAATGTTCGCATCCAAAATTAGTGAAAACTCTATGTAAGGACCAAATTTTTAACATTAGAAAATGATTGGTATATATATATATATATATATTGGGTTAGTTTCTCAAAGGGTTTTCCAACTTTACTTTTAAGTGGTCAGTTTATTTCATTGTGTATGAAGTGTTATAGAATCTGACCAGTAGCCTGGTAAAATATGAAATTTCTGGGATATAGATACTTTTTAAGTGCGAAAACTTGATCCCTCTAACATTCATGTTTTTTGTCGGATATCCTTACTTTTTGGAAATTTTTTTAATGTTCATTGCATGTATCATGCATGAAATACAATATTAATTAGTCAACATATAAAATAGAATATCTCTCTTATATAAGAAAGAGCTTTAATATATACAAGAGTTTAATTTTCAATCTTAAATCGTGAATATATCTGTAAATATTAGAGTAAGCAAAGAAATGAACGAAATTGTACTAAAAATAATTTTTATAACTTGTTCCTTTTCGAGTTTTTGATATTCAATATTAAGAGATATACCAAATTTTATGTGCCCCCCTCCCTCTAAACCCCCTTTTTCCTTGTCCGATTTTACCCATTAACGAACTTAGCCTTTCAAATAACAAAAGCACATAAAATCTACAAAAAAAACTCACTTTAATATAGATTAATATCTTCCTATTAGTATCACGTATATGCTCAGTTCAATATCAATAAGTGAACTGTTTATTTCACTTTTTATACCCACATGCATATGAATAAAAATACAAAATAGTGTATAAAGGTGCTATATATGTATTAAGTTTATAAGAAGATGTATAAGGATTAACTCTTATAATCAACAGTAATTACAAAATTTTAGCTCATTATCTTTTCGTTTTTGAGTTATCGTGTTACGGTTACGGACAGGTGCATATGTGGAAATGGATTGACTGATTGATTGATTAATATCGGGGTAAAACTATTGCACTTCGACCTTATGGTCCATTATGCACCCCCTTCTACCGCAGTCTGACAAGACTCGCTTCTGCCATATGTTGGCAATAACCTGGAGCTTGCTTATCAGGTCCTCCCGAAGGCTAATATATTCGGGGTGAGATGCACCGAATATCCTGTATCTTCTGTAACCCAGAGGTTCGCAGTCAAAGATTATGTGCGTGGATGTTTCTTCCTCCTCGCCACACAATATGCACATAATGGACCCTTCATGGAGTCCCATTGTGTGCAGATGCTTCCGCATGGGATAATGCTCGGTAATGAACCTGGTAACCCTCCGTAGTTGCATCCTGTTCAGTCTCAGTGCATCGAGAGATACCCTCTTTGTTGTACTCTGAAACAGTACCTTCTCGAGCTCTTGCCGCGGTACTTTTACCCAGTGATCACGGTGTTTAGCATTTGACCACTCGTTGATCACCTGTTTACATGCAGTCCTTGAAATTCCCAAATTTCCCAGGCCTATAAAGGGCATTCCGACTCTAAGGTATCCGCTTCTTCGTTTCCTTCGAAACCACTGTGACTGGCATCCAGATCAATTTAACATTGTTTTGCCAGTTTCAGAAGTTCCTGTAATCTTGTTGTTCCTGTCATCTGTAATCTTGGATTACAAATCACAAGGATTAATTAGCCCCCTTAAAGAGAATACCTATATCAAAAACATTTTCTGCAATCAATTATATATATATATATATATATATATATATATGTATATTCTTATATTGGATATATAAGAGAGACGTTGTTTAAGTGTTATTAAACAGCGCTTTGAAAATCAATAATCCACCCGAATAATTGGATAAGTAATGAAACAAGATAATTTAGTGTTAATATTTCCTAACAAAGAATAAAGATAAAATGTCGATTTTTTCGGCTAAAAGTTTTGCTTTTTCTCAATATTTGTTGAAGAATGTTCGCTGCTGCAAAAACCATTTGATTACGACTTTTTTTATACGAATAATTGGAGTTTTACTATTATAACAAGTGGAAAAAGATTATAAAAGTCTTAATGTATGATCATATCACAACCTGTACAAGATTACTTTGGAACACATTATCACTAGTAGGCTAAGAAAGAGTACATAAAAGTAAACTGATAGAATATAATCGTGATTTTTTGTCATGAGTTTCCAATGATATCGTCAATGCAAGAGCCGCATTTTGCAGACGTCGCATTGGAGGCAGAGAGTGTGGGTGTGGGATTAATCGTGTAGAGTTTTAAACAAAATAAAAAAACGATCGTATATAGTTCTGAAAATTGGTGTAGGTAGTATTACATTTTGAAAATAGAAATTGAAAAAAAAAGTTCCCAGAAGTATAGGTTGAGGACTTACCGCTCCCAGAAGCGGTAAAGCAGTTGACTATGAGTTGAAATTGAACTCATAAGATATAGTTCTGCAAATTTGTTTACTGCAAGTTTACGATATAATTAGACTTTTCATAAATTTTAAAGTGAAAAGTGAGACTACTAAATGACCAAAAATTTTAACTTTTGGAAAAAATTTTAATGTTTAAAAAAAATAGTAATTAAAAAATATTGCTAATTTATAACGTTTAAAGCAAGTTTAATATAATTGTATTCAATTGAACTTTGTAATTATGTTGTAGCAAAATAACAAAAGTTAGCTCGGAGTTTTATGATTATCTTGAAAAAATAGTAGGATTCCTCTTAAAAAGTATTAGCATAATTTCATTGTTAAAAATGGTTAGTAATTTGGATTATCGATTCTATTAATTAAACTAATAATAGAATAATAATTATCTATTATAGAATCTATTACTAGAATCAAATTCAAATGTAATGAACCTTATATGCGCGTAAGAGGAACATATTTCAAAATAGAAGGGCAACTTATTTTAAGTATATTTAAAAAATGACCATTACTCGGAGGAAAAATATTATGGAGATTAATTCATCTCATACAACAGCAATATATTATGGTCATTAAATAATAAAAGACAAAATATTAATTATTAAACATAAATCTATTTCGGAATTTTTCTCTGTAAGGGCAAATATTTTTTGTTCATTTAATTACAATGTCCTTTCTTATTCTCTATTTGAAAAATGTATAATATTGCTACGCATACCATAATAAAAATGAAATCTCTTTAATATTTCTCCAAGTAAACGGTCTTTTTTTAAATATAGTAAAAATAAGTTTCCCTTCTACTTTGAAGTATGTTCCTCTTACGCGCATATAAAGTTCATTTCGTTCTAATAATCAAGTCTATAATAGATAATTATTATTCTATTATCATTTAATGAATAGTCAAAAATATTAACCATATTTAACAATGAAATTATGCTAATACTTTTTACGAGTATTTTTTATCTAGTATTATTTAAAGATAATCATAAAACTCCGAATTAACTTTTGTTATTTTGCTACAACATACAATCATAACAAGGTTAAATTTAATACAACTATTAACAATATTTTTTAATACCTATTTTTTTTAATAGATAAAAATTTTTTTCGAAGTTAAATTTTTTTTTCATATTTGGTCATTTTAACTTCTGCAAATTTATGAAAAGTCTAATTGTATCGTAAACTTGCAGTAATAAAATCACTATTTGTTATGAGTCAATTTCCACTCATAGTCAACTGCTTTACCGTCTCTAGAACCGATTAGTCCTCAACCTACACTTCTGGGAACATTTTCTTTCAATTTCTATTTTCAAAATGTAATACTACACCAATTTTCAGAACTATATACGATTGTTTTTTTATTTTGTTTAAAACTCTACACGATTAATCCCACACCCACACTCTCTGCCTCCAATGCGACGTCTGCAAAATGCGGCTCTTGCATTGATGATATCATTGGAAACTCATGACAAAAAATCACGACTATATTCTATCAGTTTACTTTTATGTAGCCAGAGATCTTAGACCATAATGTAAAGAGTATAAATACCCATATCGATCTCATCACTATTAGAGTAAAAACAAATTAATGATTTGGTTATGAAAAGTTTGGCGGCAAATCATCAGCACTTAGCCAACCAGCAAGCTACAAACATAGGTCCAATCTGTGTATTTTACATGAGTAGTATGAAGCAACATTTACTTCTCATTTATAATATTTAAAGTATTTTAAATATATATTCTAAATTTTAAACGAGTATACGTTTTTTGGCTGGGATATGAAAATAAACTCAGGCAGTTGGCTTTTTAAACACACATACTTTGCCGAAAATAAAACTATATAGGGCACAATATGAATTCACATACATTGAAACTATGTTACGCATACAAAATATTTTCTAGACTGTTTGATTTTTTGTTGATATTCGGTTCATTTTAAATTATTCTACAAGAATTATTTAATTCTAAAGTAGAAGCTATAATTGTACACATGGCCAAAAAAGTAGCGCTTATTTTTCTAAATTATATAATTGATTTATGCCTTATTCATTTAATTTTGAAGAATGATGCTTCGGGATTTCGTATATATAAATATACTACCAAATTTATTCGATATATTTCTCCAAAAATCGAACGAATAAGATACAAACCAACTAAAAACTTGTTGGACCACTGATTACGAATTTGTGATCAAATTGCATGATGAATTTAACAGATAAACATAGTTATGTACGCTGTTTCACATTGACTGATACTTAATTGCTATTGGTGGAGCAAAGACTTCGTAAATCTATAAATACTATTTCTCAATCATTTGGTATTCATTTGCTTTCAGTATTTCAAAGCAGTAAGACAAATTAAGTAAGGTATTTTAAAATAAATAAGTAAACAAAATAAAGAAAATAAACTTTGAATCTATACGCCAGTGAAAATCAACACAAAAAATCGCTAAATTCGCAAAACATGATGTATCTCTGATTTTTTAGTATGTTGTTCGGACCCATTGGGGCTATGTATATTCAAGTTTGCAACTCCTAAAAAGTTGTGGAAAAATTTTTACCCGCGAAAAACCGCGAAATTTTTTATTTGATTCCGCTATATAGCTCCTAATCCATTCATTTTTCTTCGAAAGCATACATTTTTTAACAGCATTAAATTTGTGACAAATTAAGTTCAATCGGAGCCCTGTAGGTCAATGTGTTACCGAATTACGGCACTTTGAAAATAGGCCAGTTTTCCAAAAATTGAAAATTTTAGTTTTAGACCTTCTTTGGACCGAAATTGCGTCGAAACCATTGGTCCTGCGAGTAGAACATACAGAATATATCTTGTAGACAATTTAATTAGCTTTTAATTAAGTGCAAAGCAAAATCTGTTAGCCTTGTAGTTCTCTCAAAAACCTATATAAGGCAAAATCGTATTTTTCCAGAAATGTTCTATAACCTTTCTGATCTTTTGTTTTTTGGTTTAGTAATGAAAAAGAAGGCATGTAATCATTTAAAAAAACGTTTCAATGTATTTTAATATAAACATAAATAATAAATATAAGTAATCAAAAGTATAGTAACTTAAACAATTAATCAGTCAATCAAATTAGACACATAGGCCTGTCAAAATCAACAATAAATTAACAAAACATCGGTTTTTCGCGGGTAAAAATTTGTCCACAACTTTTTGGGAGTTGCAAACTTGGATATACATAGCCCTAATGGGTCCAAACAACATACTAAAAAATCAGAGATACATCATGTTTTGTTAATTTATTGTTGATTTTGACCGGCGTACTAGTATAGTATTCTATTTCAAAATTTTATTTTGGAATTTTTTTTTCTCAATCGATTGGAAATGTGAAAGGTAAAGATTAAACGAAACGTATAGGTTTGCAATAAAAAAAATTCGTCCAAAGAAAAAATTTTTTTTGTACTTAAAAAAATATACATTTTTTAATTTTAATTTTTTAGCTTTACAAAAAGAAGTGATATCCGATCAAAAACATAATTGTTCAAAATGACATAGTTTTTGGATATCCTTAATATAATAGTTTCTCCTTAAAAAGTAGTGATACGGAACAGAGGACCAAGTTATTAACATAGTGAGACTACTACAAGTACGAAAATGAATATAAATTTAGTACGTACTTAATATTTTATTTCAAGTTAAAACGATTTGAAATATTTAAAATAAAGAAAAACCTTGAAAAAAGCGTATCCTGTGTTGGATAAATTAAAAGAATTAGAAGCGGGAGTAGGGGACCTAGGGGAATCAAAGAGAGAATCGAAAGGGAGTCCAAAAGGAAGTCCAAATGGTGCAAATGGGTTTATCGTCTTGTTGTCCAAGATGAGGTTTCAAGGTGGTTGTCATGAAGTAAAGATGGTTTTTTTGGGGATTTTTTCCATTTTCGGATGGGTGGCATTGAGAAAATTAAAGTTTTGCGATAATTCCCGGAAGTTTGAAGTTATTCTGCATCGATTGCAAAAAAACCGAATCCTTCTAGCACGTCTAGAAGTGGGTTAGAATTTGTGTACATTAGTCAGCCAATTACACAAAAGGCAGTATATATTATAGGACTCGCTCTGCTGGCATGAGGGCTCTGCTACCTTGACCCCCGGTGTAGCTTTTGGCCATTCGCAGCATGAATAGAGGTAAAAAAGGGAATTTTGAATAGTTTTTCCCATTTTCGGGGAAGTTGCGTTGGGAAAAGTAAACATTCCCGTAAGTTTGAAGTTATTCCGCGTAGAATGAAAAACGAAAGCCTTCTAGCACATCTAGAAGTGGTTAAGATTTGTATACGCGAGTCAGTCAGTGAGTGAGTGAGTTACAAAAAAGGTGACATTGACTCCACGTACTTGACATAATGCAAAAAACCGCACCTTTCTATTATGAATAAAAGTAAAAAAGGTCTCTTTTTCCATTTTCGAGAGGGTTGCGTTTGGAAAATTAACGTTTTTCGATTTTTCCCGTAAGTTTGAAGTTATTCCGCATCGAATGCAAAAAACAGCATCCGTCTAGAATGATTAGAAATATGTTAGAATTTGCGCCACTGGAGACGCGCGACAAAGGATCGCTGTAGAACCTACAACAGATTCCGATACTCGACACTCAAAAAACACAAAATTTTAGTAATAGTTTACTAAATTTATGTCAATTGGACAACAAGTACTTCGAAAAATAATTAAATAAAACAAAAACTAACTTTTTTCTACTGACAGAACAAATGTTACTTTTAAACTTGATGTTACTTGAACAAACGGTAATTTTAAACTCTAATATTTATTGATCGAATGTCAAATTTAAATTCATGATTATCAAACAAGTGTTAATTTAAAAACTCATTTGAAATTGGTGATTTTCTTCGTTTATTTAGGGGTGTTGGACCCTAAATGTAATTTTAATTAAATTGATCATATTACTTATTTATATTGTTAAAATTATTGTTTTTTTAAATAAAATTAAACGAAAATAAAATGATTTTTTCCATGAACGTCTAGGAGAGGAGTTATCCCTAATTATTTCTCAGAAACTGCTTTTTTAAAAGTGAATTTCGATTATCCGAATTTTCGATTATCCGAACCACCCCTGAAAACATGAGTTGTTCGGATAATCGACGCTCTACTGTATTTGTATTTTCTCTAGCGAAAGTTGCAATATCTCTTTTAGTAAAATGGACAAATTTAAAATTTATGTGATCATACTTTGGATAAATAATTTTGTCCTTATTAAATACCAAAAGAATCTTGGGTAATAAAATTATAGGTTTTGCTGGGATATCATTACTTTTGGTATGGGAAATATGTAGTTGGATTGAGCTGAAAAGAATCAACCAAATGCCTAATAGTGTATTGATTAATATTCTACATATACATATAAGTAGTACAGGCACGGTTGTTCTGATCGGTTAAGCGATTTACCGAAATCGCTTGAGTCATTTAGTAGAGCAATATAAAATTTAAAACTTCGAAACGTAGAAGCTACGTATACTGAGCGAATTTTCTCTGTAGAAGAAATTGTAATACATATGAAATTAAGTTAATTGGTAACAATTTAAAAATTTGTCATTATACATGAAAACGATAAATATCTTTGAAAATATCAAAAAAAAAAAAAAATGTGAAAGGCGTATTGATATCCTAGGAAAATACAATGTTTTCGTTTTTTCCTGTAATCTGTGTGCCTACAGGAATAATGAAATATATTTTAAAGCCAAGTTATATAACAAAAGTTAGAAAATGTTTGGTATAAATTTATTATGTAAGTTTCTCAGGTGCAGGGTATTTGAAATTTTACACAGTTCGTTTTTCAGAAAATATATAATATTATCATATATTTTCTGAAGAAATTATATAATATAATACTATTATATATTCTCGAAAGCAGAAACTGTGTTTCCGAAACTTTACTCAATATAAAAATATTTTTAATTTGACTATAGTCTCGGAAACACATATATATAATATAATATTATTATATATTTTCTGAACAATTACTAATATTAAGATATATATTGCAACTTTTGCATTTGTCTCTCCCCCTAAACCCCCTTTCTTTTGACCCATTTCGCCCATTAACGAATTAGGCCTTTCAAATACCAAAAATACATGACATACGTAGGACAAACCATATATTTTTATAACATAGATTTACAGGTATCTTGGTCACTGTTATGCATAAACCTATCCCCTGCTATGGCACGATTTTGGAATTAGTTTATTACAACAGGTTTCAGACACTTATTTCTGGTGCCAATAGAGAACAATCATAATTATCCAAGTTAATTATTTGAGGATAAAAAGATTATATGATAGAAATGAGATATGTCAGTAGTTCATTGTTTTTGAAGAGTGTGAGTTGGCTAATTTCTGCTTTTTATATTTCTTCCAGAGTTATTCCCCCCCTCCCCTTCCTTAATAATAAGTAAAACATATGTGCTCTCAATAAACACCTGAAATGCTAAATTTGCTCCATTTGTTAACTAAATGTGCCAATTAAATTAATTGCCGGTGTATTTATAAGTAGTTAACTAGTTTGTTTAGCATGCATACTAAAGTTAGCCACACGTTTCAATAAAGCTATCATAATAATAAATACATCTATTGCACATAGTGTGACTGAAAGAACTATTGAATATACATAAATCCTATGTATGGGAAACCGGGGTCGGTAGAACCATTTTCGGCAAAATCCCTGTCTTTATGAACAAATCTGAGCGTATTTTGCAGTATGCGTTAATTAAACCTTAGTTATTCGACTACTAATAGATATGATTTTAGTGGCATTACATTGCAAAAATATCTGAGACCAATTAAAAATAAATATCGGATAAAAAATAAATATATAAAAAATGTTTTAACCAGTACCATACCTGGGGCTGTGTTAAGAGTGATTGGGGGTCAGTTGTAACACTAGCAGAATAAAGCAAATAATGTTGTTATACACTTATTTATTAAGATAAAATTACAGAAAGTAACAAAAGTAGCTTTTCTATATATAGCGTATCTATGTACTAGAGAAAACTGAACAAACTCTTGATTTGGACTAGAACAAAACTCTTGATTTGGACCGACCCCCAAAAAATTGTTGCAACAGTCCCCAGCACATGTTTTAGAAAATTAGTTGTCATAACTCCCAAAAAAGTCAATTTAAATAAAAAGGAATTACCCCTACCTGTACTTCGATAACAAAGTTCTTACATTAAACACTATAACAAACGTAACTAGTATAGTTTATTAAAAAACAAAATAATAACAAAAATATTTACTTTTGCACTCAAAAACACAATGACCTCTCATATAACGATCTCGAAGCGTCGGAAGCGACACTGAACAGCATTATTTTTTTTTAATTATTAGCCTTGTTTCAGCTTTACCCTGTTTCAACTGACCCAGTCTACCCTACTTTACTTGCATAATTTAGTTGGCAAGTAGTTGTAAGTGCAAAAATTGTAGTATGAGATTTATGTTGTAGTTGGCCAACTGTACTATCCATGGCATTCGTTTTTCAAATTTTACAGTTAATTTGTACCGAATCCAGTTTTCGAAAAAACATTTAGATTGTTTTTATAACGCACTACATTTATACGAATCTTTTTTCCAAATCCAAATCGACTGCTAAAAGCATCTTTTGAAGCTGATACTTCAAAACCATAAATGTAAATAGTAAAATTTCCTAAGACCGCGAATTGGGGTCATCTGATAAGTTACGTAATTGGCGCGAATAGGGGAATTGGTGCTTTTTAATTAATCCGACAATTAGTTCGACAAGAATTAATAAATTAAATGTTATCCTGAGACCGACGCCTTCAAACCGTCGGACTACAAATTGACCCATACATTTTGTCGGACAATCTTACCAGTTGATATTAAATATTTGTATTAAACGTATCTACAAAAAATTTTGTCAAATAGAAAACGGCAGCGACATAAAAGTCAAAACAGCAAGCTTGCCGAAATATTTGCTAAACAGCTATTATGTTGTACCAGTTTTCGAAAAAAACATTTAGATTATTTTTATAACGCACTACTTCTTTATGAAACCTTTTCTATGAAAATTTTGAACTGTAAAATATTACTGAAATATGGCGAGCGGGCTAAGTGGTTATTCAGAGGAGTATTCCATCTATACTGGTTCGTATCTCAGTCGAGCCAATATAATTTTTAATATAATTCCATAATCGACCCCTCCCCCCCGAATGCGACCTTGGCTGACGAGAAACTAATTGGTTGTTCTCAGAGTTTTTATAACAAAGTATGTTTTCAAAAACCATATTCTCGATTAGTGTCAACAAGCATTCTTCTAGAACAATCCACGGTTCCTATATTAGTCCAGTTAAGATCTACATCCGTGCTTGCATAAGGTCAGGTCGTTCTGAATTTTTTATATGTTGTTAGGACCTAAACCAATATTAAAAAACCAGATTTGCAATTTCCAAAGTGCTGTGCGAGCGGCGGTGTACCCAAAAAACCATGAAATTTTTGGACTTTTTTCAGTTTTTGCTCAATATCTCAGTGAAGGAAGGGTCTGACCGGTATTCTATACACTTTTAAAGAAGACTAAATTTTCAAGAATTTGAGATCAAAACAAACTCTATACAGCTATTGGTTTCCAAGATACAGTTCTTAGAAAAGAGGCCATTTTTTCCAAAAAGTGAAATTTTTTCGAAATGGTCACTTATTTCGTAAAATATCACCTAAAATACCCATACCACGTTGAATATTTTATGTAATAAACTTGAAGTAAATTTAATTAGCTTTCATTTGAGATCAGACTGGTACCAACATACCCAGCAGTTCTCTCAATTTGTGTTGATTGAGAGGAAGACCCCCATAACAAAATTCCATATTTAAGTCTGCTATGAACCAATGAATAGTATACCATAGCTAATGTTTTATGACTTAGATTCTCTCTTAACTTTCTAAAAGAAAAGAGTGGTCGTGGAATAAGAGAGGGTATCGTCTAACCAGTAATACTGCAGAAACGATTGATTCTGTGTACAATTACCTATTGGAAATCGGTGATGAATGCTAGTTTTTTTTATCACACCTCCTACAGCAAATTAAGGATGATTGTATACCTGATGTCAGAACAGCGAAAACTCACCTCCAAAAACATTTTGTCGATGACATAGTCATAGTGGAGATGGGCGCCAACAAAGAAACACTCAGTACAGCTATTTTTCGAGACTGTTGTTCTCAAAAACAAGCGTGGCCCGAAGCATGGAAGAAGAAGTGTGTGCCATTTTCTCATGTTCTGATAACTGCTGTACGACCTCTATCTTTTGTTTCCTTCCTTCTGATTGGAATTGGTACCTACTTTTACCGAAAATATGGATACAAACATCTGGTAAATATGTGCGCTGCGATGGTTATCTGCGCTGGTTAACTTATGACTGTTTTTGGTTATCTGCCGTTTTTGAGAGAACTGCTGGGCATACAGGTACCGTATGATCTCAAATGAAAGCTAATTAAATTTACTACAAATTTATTACATATAATATTTGACGTGGGATTCGTATTTTAGAAGATATTATACGAAATAAGTGACCATTTCGAAAAAATTTTACTTTTTGGAAAAAATGGCCTATTTTCTAAGAACTGTATCTTGGGAACCAATAGCTGTATAGAGCTTGTTTTGTTCTCGAAATGTTGAAAATTTAGTCTACTTTAAAAGTGTATAGAATACCGGTCAGACCCTTCCTTCACTGAGATATTGAGTAAAAACTGAAAAAAGTCCGAAAATTTCATGGTTTTTTAAGTACACCGCCGCTCGCACAGCACTTTGGAAATTGCAAATCTGGGTTTTTAATATTGGTTTAGGTCCTAACAACATATAAAAATTCAGAATGACCGGACCGCAAGCACGACCGCCTTTTCATGTTTAACTTTACTGAACAATATAACCAGCGGCGTTCGCGAGTTCAAAATCAGTTAATGATTCACAGCCGATCAAGTAACATTTGATCGGTTAGTAATCGACAGTAATCGGTTTAAAAGTAACATTTGATTAGTTTAAATCAGTTTAATATTGGCATTTGTTCAGTCAAGTCAGTTTAAAATTAACAGTGCTGTAATGTATTGTAAAGAGAAATAGACTCAAGTAATTGTGGAAGTAAATTAAATTAAATTTTTTTAAAAATAAAATCAGATAAAACCCTTAAGTTTTTGTTTTTATTTAACTTCTTTCAAGTGCATGTTGTTTTAATCGAAATAACTTTAGTAATCTTTTTCTAATATTTTGTGTTTTTTGTGTGTCGAGTATAGGAATTTGTTGTAGGTGCTACAGCGCTTCTTTGGAAGCTAAAGAGAGCTTAGATACCGCGACAGGGTATAAAAATCGCATTTGTGTATTAATAAATGCGTTTAGTATGGTAAAAATTTGTTTTAAAGATTCTGTAAGAATGGATGTCTTTGTAATGGATGATTTCCGCTAAAATAGGAGGGTATTTTCGTTGTAACGAGGGACGGGTATTCCAAAAGTTTTATCAAAAAATAAAACGTAAAAATTTTACGTTTATATAAAAATGTTACATTTTTCATTAATTTAAATGATGACCAATATTTTTGGTAACATACTACAGTAAAAAATGATCGGGTTGACTAATAAAAATTAGTATGTTCACGAAATTTTGAAAATATTAGAATAATTAGTAAATGTAATTTTCGTCATCAAAAGGTCAATTACAATTTTCATGATTGAAAGTAGGAAAAAATGAATTTTTGAGGATAGGACGTTTGGAAATTTTCGAATTGCAAATAAGTTTCGAATTGCAGGCAGTGACTCCCAGCTTTTACATCGAACCTTCTGCCGAATAACAATAATAAGAAAATCAATTGGATTCAATAAAATGAGGTTGGGTTTGACAAAGTAATGATTTGCACCCATTCAGAACACCATTCAAAAGTTTGAAAGGCAGGGTCTTTAAGACTATTCTGAAGCTGAAATCTTATATCTGCAAAAGAAACTGTTCAACTTCTTCAATGATCTTGTGCGAACACTAGTGTGAAGTGTTCTGTTTTGTGTAAAGTTTGTGAAGGGACGGGGCTTGCGCGAATAGCTGTACGAAAATTTTCCTATTATACCTGAGGAAATTGATGGAGACGAAGATGATGGAAGTTCAGCTGTAGATGACGAAAATTAAATATTATACGGTTATTAAGTTAAATTTGAATTCTGTTCACTTCTTATATATTTTTCTTATTTTTTTAAGATGAAAAAATTTTTATATTTTCCTCCTTGAATTTGGATGATATCTTTAAAAAACTTAGTTTTTCGTAAATTTCTCCATTCCCCTACCTTCAGTAAACCTCCCGCCCCCATTCAATAAAGAAATATGAAATTCATCTTTTGATAACAAAAATTACATATTACATGATTATTGATGTATAATTTATTTCCCTTACACTTTACATGCCTCAACGGTTTGTTTTATCTTAATCATTTTATTCGATTTTGCAAGCAAAATTGTTAAGAAATGTATTTGAATTCTGCTGCACTGTACAGTGTATGAAGAGTACTAATTCTTGACATAAAGTGTGAGGTTTTGGAGGGAATAAGAAGATGGATGTAACCTAAAGAGGTGTAAAATATAATTGAATAATAAAATACTTTTAACATTATTTTTTGATTTATTATTATTTCAACATGGTAGCAGAGTATGTGGTTTAGTGATCACATTAGTAAGTGAATCTAGAGGAGTAATTTATTAGGTATCTTTGGATAAAAACAAAACGTTGGATAACGTATAATTGAATTGAACATATTTTTTTAAAATTTCAAGAACTGTAGTTTCTAAGTTGAAATAACTGGTTTCGGTTTCAGGTATACCACGAATTAGTATATTATTTCGACGCAATTCTCGCTGTATTGAGTCCATTTCTTTCTCTTGTACTTTTACTTCAAATTTTCAAATTTTTCATCAATGTTTTGGTTTATGATTTTTATTTTTTCATTCAGATCGTTGTGCATGCCTCTCAATTCAGCCATTAGATCTTTTAAGTTGAATTTCTGTACTAATTTTAATTCAAAATTAAAAATTTCACATGGTAATAAAAATACAATTAATTTTACTTTTGTTATTGAAGGTTAAACATTTTAGTTAGCTTTTTGTTAAAATTATTTGTATTTATTAACTGATACACTGGTTGTAGTATTATGTACTTTTATTTAGATTGGGTTTCTTAGAGTAATACGCATTAATACAATGCACGCACTTGAATTTGTTTTTTTATTTATTGATCTATACATTACGCACAATACAAAAAAACAGACGAATTGAGAACCATCCTCCTTTTTGAAGTCGAGTTAAACTGATTGTCTTTTTATTTATTTTGGTTTTGTTTCAAAAAATTAAGCAAAACCCAGAGTAAGGATCGAACACAGTGTCAAAAGTCTAATTTTTGATATAATACTTTAACCAACTGAGCCACATACCCAATTAAGACAAAATAGGAGTTGTAAGTTCCAATGTGTTTTAATTAATTTGAATATTGAACTATTATTATTAAATGGCCGAAGAGAAAAAATGATGTTTGTTTAGTATTTTAAGTTACTTTTTTTTTTTAACTCACATGTATATTCAACTCTTATTAATATAATGACGCTCAAAACAAATATTATCTTTATTCGCACAATATAGTTTACTAATTATTAATTAATTATATTATTAAATTGAATTTCTAAAACAATACTTTTGGCACAAACAAAAACACGTCTGTACGTCATTCCTTAGGTACACGAATTAGCTTCTTAGTAGCTACTTAGGTACAGTATTCTTAACTATTATAACCAGTTTGAAAAAAATGTAGGTAACAAACCCGAGATTGTTTTAATTTATTTACACTAATATTATTCATTTTGAAGAGTTTAATAGCATTTTTCCATAGTTGATATTCGTTTCTTAGGAAACGATGATAAAAAACTTTGGTGTAAATCAACAATTACGTACAATGCAGTAATTAATTATTATTATCAATTAATAATTAACCAATTGATTTCATTGTTACTTTAGTTTTTTATCACACTTTTACAACATTTATTTCTTCACTAATGCAAGCATGTAAACAACTAACATCAAACACTTACCATAATAGCACATGATATGTACACTACCGTTCACACTCCAGTAGTAAATCTTTTACACAAATATTACTTACCTATTTGTTAATTTTTATATTTATGAGATGATAGACAGAATACTTACTTTACATATATTTTGTATAAGCTCGCTCTGTTTATCATATTCATGACATTCAAACGTTTACAAATTGAATAAATATAATATTTAAAATTTGATAATCATATTTCTGTACTATAAAAATAAGAATAACTTATTGAACTAGGTATAATATCAATGTTTGGAATATATTATTTAAGTACGAACACACATACATATACATATATGCCATCAAGTCAAGGACATATATCCGTCACTAATTAACATCGATGTTATAACAAGATATTACAATAAAACCTATTTTGACAAAATGGAAACCCGACTTCTAAAATCAAATATTCTATAACAAAAGATGCACTAAAAAGTAAAAAAATAATTGTATATTCTTGTGCCAATTTTAGTTCACCAAAGCAAAAATTTTTAAATATATATGTACAATTATTGTTATTTTTGGAGGCGGTGTCAGCATAGAGAAATTCACATAACTTTTGAACACCGCCTCCAAAAATAACAATAATTGTATATATATGTTTAAAAATTTTTGCCTTGGTGAACTAAAACTGACACAAAAATATGCAATTATTTTTTACTTTTTAGTGCATCTTTTGTTGTAGAATATTTGATTTTAGAAGTCGGGTTTCCATTTTGTCAAAATAGGTTTTATTTCTCGCTTTTTAGTGACTTTGAAGTTCTATAACTGATTTTATTTGTCTAAATATGGGTAGACCTACTAAACGACCAATTAATTTGTAGTGAATTTTTTTATAACACTTTTTTTTTACCCGTTTTTTTTTTTTTTTTTTTTTTAATTTTTAGTGCATTTTTTTATAACAGATTTTCAGTTTTCTGTACAAGCATTTTTTTTTTTTTTTTTTTTGAAGAAATTTTTTTTTTTTGGGTCGGTTTTTTTTTGTAAAAAATTTTTTTGAAGTCGGTTTTTAAAAAACATTTCTTATTTTCCCATTATGAATGAGTATACCCTTTCAAAAAAAAAAAAAATTCGCAGAAATCGGTTATCACATATAAAATGAGGATTTTCCTCGATTTCCCGGAGATCCCCTCATCAGAATGCGAGTTGGTAACAATGGGACCAATGGGAAACCAAACCCTTTAAAACAAAAAAAAAAATTCAAAATCGGTTCATAAATGACGGAGTTCTGAGGTGGCACACATTAAAAAAAAAAATACAGACGAATTGAGAACCATCCTCCTTTTTTGAAGTCGGGTTAAATACAGTTAGTAGTAACAACTATTAGAACAGTAGGCGACCGAAACTAAAGAATTTTTTAGAAGGATAAAAAATATTTACATGATTAATAGCATATATTTTGAATTTATACAAGGGAAGTTACTTGTGAAGATTTTACAAAAACTTATAACTAGAATTTTCAAGAAAAGTAAAAAAATCTTTCTACCTATAAACATTGCAAACCAAGAGATTTTTAAATAATGAAAATGTGAACATATTATGGTTTTTTACGAAATTTAAACTAAAAATATCATAATTTGAAACATCTTGTTCTAGTATTTTGGTATGCAAATATAAGGTAACGAATATATATTTTAAGGTACGAGGTATACACAAACAAAAAATATATAATTTTGAACGGAAATTAACAAACTCCGAACAAAATTTAAAATGTAGAAGATCTTTTACGATAATTTATGTATAGCTGATAGTATTGAAACTGTGGATAACATATAGGTCTTAATTATCACACTTTGTTTACAGTACATACTGGTGATTTGGCACCTTAAATTGATATAATTGACAGGAGGCTGCCGTAGGGTCTGTAGAAAGTGTTGGTTTTCGGTATTCACTATAAAAACTAAAATGATCCATTTCTGCAGTAAACGTAAGGCACACCCTGATCGTATCCAATTTAAAGGGATACAAATTTAACGTACAATGAATAAATTTCGAGATATAGATTCCAGATACACTGCTCGTTGAAATAAAAAATAATCCCAAGTTTTTCGTTCACCAAATATTACTGTCGGTAGTACTATTGGAAATCCTTATTCAGCAGTTGTTTCATCAATTTCTCCAAAACAAAACTAGTTTGCAACCAGGAAATAGAATATAATTATGTCATAAGTTTTAAATATCTTTAGAATATCTAGTGACTTTTGAGCAGTCTGAATACGTGTGTGTAGGCTCAACTAAATGTCGCTGCGATAGACAATAATAATAAAACGTTGTGTCCCGTATCATTATGTAGATTGTAGAGTGTGTAAAGTATTAGGATTCTAAATATACATAAAATCTATTTATACATAAAATTCATTTGTTTATATATACACTGTTTTTACAACCGTATAATAATGATACCTTTTACTATATAATCCACACGTACATCTAGTTTAGTTTGACTGTTCATAGATGGAGTATACAGAAATTTTATCTAAATGGATCTTCAAAATCGTTATTAACGAATAATGTTTATCTGTTTGTCCAGTAAATAAACATGTCAATATTGAAATTACATTTCAAATTTTGCCCCTATTCCTAGAACATTTTTTTGTATTTTATAAATACGTATTTCGACTAGAATGTAATCATCATTAGTATGAATTAGCTAATCGTAACTATCTCTTGGATGTGGATTCAGAGATATGTTGCTTGTTGCTAATTCGGTGCGATAATTGATAAACTTAAAATTGATAAACTTTATATCTCATACATTTTTCGACTTGTCTAATATTAAAAGAGATATTCTACATTATGTGTTTTTTTATTCTCTAAAATATCTAGACTATATCATTTTATATTCATTTTATGCGTCATACACTATTCAGCGAGTAGTTAAATAAATAAAAATCAGAAATTTGATCATTTTCTACACATTAAACTATCATCAAAATGGTTTATTAAAACGAAGGGTTCAAAATTATAAAGATAAATCCATAAATCCAAATATTTCTATTGAAAAGAATATAAAAATAATTTTTCAGTTCGATAACGACCATGTTTTGAGAGTATTTAATCAATTTTGCCTTAAAAAAATGGGATCAAATTTTACTATGCAAAAATATCATTTTTATAACCAGTGCAAGGAACAAAGCAAAAATTTTATAACAAAAATCGTATTAGGATAGTTTTTGAAACAATCCAGGAATGTTGCTTGTTTGTTTAGTATTTCTGATTGTAAATAAATCACAACGTGTTTTCATATGAATGTTTTTTTATTTATTTCAACAATTTACATTCTTGTTTAATTGTTTCGCCTTGAATAATATATTTGACCAACAATGCCACCGCCGACACTAAGTGTGATTTGTCATATTTTAAACAAAATGAGCATGTCCGAGATAAATCTCAGTACAAAATATGCCATAAAATGTAGTTATAAATATATGCATAAAACATACTTTCGAAAGGACCGTATGGCCACGCCTTTGAAGGATCATCTAAAATCGATGCATCTATGAACCTCTGTAAAACAGGATGGAACCTGAAAAGGGTGCGACATTGCTCTTATTAAATATAAAAAATTTTGATTATAATATAATGATCATTAAAAATTATTACCATCTTTTTTCTTTAAGTATAAAAAAAATTGACATATATAACCGCATCCGCGGAAGTGAGCCTTAAAATATCAGCATACGCAGATGTCAAAAATTTTGCATCCGAAACATCCCTTATGCAATCTGTCGATATTATCCTAGGACCTAGACTATATGTACCACAGAATAATATTAAAAAGATGTTATATATATTAACAAAATAGGTATAGATAAGTGCTCTTTGTCAGTTAAAAATTATATCTTTTATTTCATTTACAATACTGTAGAATTTAATAATTTAATGACTTTTGTTTACTTATTATGATTTGCCATTTATTGATGAGTCACATTTATTGATGTGTATAGTATAGCAATTTGGCATGACATGAATCTTGGTGATGAGGGCATATTTTGTCAAAATTAAAAAATTCTAAAATTTTTTTGTTTTAAATTTTTAACGGGGATACGTGTAGGGTATTGTTTTAAAGAACTACTTTTAGGGACTCCAAACATATTTATTTTTGTCTTTTTGATGAACAGATTTTAGCGTTTTTGGACAAAGTTTCTATTGATTGATTACCAATAAATCCTTTTCATTCTTGATAAATTTGTTCTAAAGACTATGTTTCTCAAAAAATACAATCTTAGCCAATATAGACTTAATTACGGAATTTTAATGTTCTGTTTTCCTCAGCTACCCAATTTTTTTTAATGAGTGTCCTTTTAAATTCACAAGTTGATCTTCAAATAAACTTGAAGGCCATGGTTAAGTTGAAAATCAAGATCACCCTCAAAATCACGCTCAAAATCAAGATGTGCCCTACATAAATAATAATTTTTATTCAGATCATTTTTTTCAAAAACGAAATCAATTCAGGTATTTTTGTTGTGTGGAAATATTATAACAAAAACAGATGTATAGTTTTTAAGTGTGCAAAAAGAAATGGATCTATATATGGATCTAAATTGTATTTATATATTTTTTTTAAAACATACATTGTATATACGTGTGAGTGATATACAGCTAAATTTTTTAGAACGCGACTGACTTGTTATTCACAAAACTGATCAGGCCAATTTTATGTAAGTTAAATATTCGTTCTCTTTTTTTACAGCATAAATATATTTAATGGTATTTGACTGTGTTTTGTAAACAGATAATTTATGCAACTAAAATGTTGGATATGCTTTTTAAGATCATACCTGGACATGCAAAAGAAATTTGCATTTGAATCTTCCTTATTCGAATTAAAGTATTTAAAAATACCACAGATATTAATTAATAAAGCTAACTAAAGTATCACAGATTTAATTCACAATTAAAAAAGTGCTATTCGCTATGTGCGTGACTGCAGCGCCAGAGCATGTATGAACTAAAGGAGGCTATTACAGATCTTTTTATTATGAATGGAATGGGACTTCGCAATAAAAATTTGTTATTATCAATTAAAAAAACATTTTGTTCATGTTTAAAAAAAGTTACAATTAATATTTGTTCCTGTGAAGTTTTTGTGTAAAATTAGCAATACAGTTGTAAGTAAATTAATTTAAAAAAACTATATAAAAATTGTTAAGTGAATAAATTCAAATTTAGCGCTATCTGTGTTTATCAACTGACTATATTATAATTTTTATTCATATAAAATTATTAATATGACCAATGTTTTTCTGTTTATGTTGTCATATTATCTATTTTCTTTTGACATAATTCATTAAAAATGTATTGAATGGTTTAATCATGAAGAATAGATATATTAGGGATCGAACGTAATGTTAAATAAACGGCCACGAATTGGTGTAACTATTTTTTATCAGTAGGGGTCACTGGTGTCAGTGCCGTACGGAATTTAAATGTTTAAATGTAGGCACCAAGAAATCTTTTTCACATTCAGTTTATAAGAAATCATAGTTTTATATATAATAAAAAATTGTTTTCGATTATCAAGTAATAATTAAATAAATATTAATAATAGAGAATTCTTAATAATCTGCAATAAATAAAAAGATGAAGAATCATAGTGATAATTTTGCAATTAATAATAATAATATACAATATATGTTTAAAATAACTGACATATATTAGATAAAGAAAGAAGATGACAAACCGATAATTACAGACCATATTCCTTTCGTAAATGCAGACACGCATTCCTAACCTTAAACAACCTTTCACTCATAGATATATAACAGTATATCTATGCTTTCCCTGTACAGCATCGTCCCATTTTTTCACATTTATAAAATTAAACAATTTTTATACTTACAATTTTAATTTGTAAGATGTGATAACCGTTGATTTTAATATGTAATAATAATAATAATTCCGTACGGGCAGATTCGCATTGCCGCTAGCGGCGAAAATAATAACTATGATCTCTACACGTTTTTGAGGACGAAAAAACAGACGAATTGCCTAAGTCGTTCAATCTCCTATTTATCTATTCTTCATGGGTTTAATTAATAAATAATTAATTACAAAAGTTATCAAAAGTTAGTAAACAGTAGGTTAAGTTAATGTCAGAGTAAATCAAAGTATAAAAAAATATTGGCAAGCGAAAAATGTAAAAATTAATTAAATTGCTATTTGTCAATAAAGGTTTTAGGTACTTGTTGAATAAATAAATATTTCTTATTCAGTTTCAAAGTAAACATGGACATAATTATTAAAACAGGGTTCCAATCAATTACACACACGATCGAATTTCAGCCACAGAAATCTATGCAATGAAATAAATTATCAGGAATTCTATTTAAAATTTGATAGGTCCTTAAACGCTGCATGAATGCATGATTCTTTCCACGTGAATTCTTACTCTTGCTACACTGTATGTATTAAATGTATTAAATGCATGAATTTTAATACACTGTATGTAATCAAATAGCCTCCTTTAACGCCTAAATTATCCACTGCGTACGCTGGTGTCGATTTGGCTCTCCCTACTATGACTACACACATAGCGAATAGAAATCCAGCGTTCTGACGTATCACAGGTATAGACAAAAATAGTAAGTAACTTTACTGGAATTTGACACATAAGTATTGCATTGTTACGCGTAAGTATACACAAATTAATATTTGAATAATAAAGTTGATATTTGACAACAAAGTAATACTCTCAATGATTAATAATTTTTTCATACCAATATTTAATTAAAAAATTCAACGATATGTTCGTCTATATAGTATACGCCATTTCTTTCATACTATGTCTTTAACTTAGTAACTTTACTGGAATTTGACACATTGTTACGCGTAAGTATACACAAATAATAATATATATAATGCTTTTTTGAAAATTGTCGATCTTTCATCAAAAGAATTCTTGAGAGCTTTATCAAAACTCTTGTTCAAATGACGTACGTGAAAGAATAGTCTTGTTGGACGTTAAATATTTTTATAAATTTTTTGATTGAATACATTGAATCTAGTAAGCTAGAATCTAAAAAGTTTAACTTAGAAAAATGGTTTTAGATTAGTTAAAAAACATACAAAATATTCATAAAAAACGTTGACAGTTCATCGGTTAACTGAGATACCACCAGCTGTGTTCACTCTGTATAAAAAAACAAGCGAACCCAGGGTGGTTCCCAGTCCTCCGACAATACGTATTTTTACGTGAAATAAACAGCTTCGATAAGTTAGATTTTACATTTTAAACTGACGGTATTGTTTATATAAAAAATAAATAAATAAAAAATAAATAAACGTAGAAAGTAGAGAACTACCCTCAAGAAATGGAATCCCCATTATGAAGTTACAGTTTTCAACAAAAATAAACTTAAAATCAGGCTTTTAAGGGCCGCTGCTTTTAAGAATCCGAGAAAAACTCAAAAATTTACAAAGGCGGACCCAAAGTGGAGGAAGCTTTGAAACTGCGGAATACGGCATTTATTGTGCTTTTTAAAGGAATAAAACTAGTTTAAACATTTTAATTTTTATATTGAGCGGGCAGTTACTTCATGAAAATTAATTATTATAATTCAAGCAAATATACAGCATCATATAATTTTTGAGAAATTAATTTAATCTTCCCGACGAGGTGTGCAAGATTCAGAGTGAAATTATTTAAAATAGTCTATTTATGCAAGAATTATAATTTGTACTGAAATGTCATTGATTTTAGTTCTGTCGAAAATTTTAGAGCATATTATTGTATCGCTGCGTTGAATATTTAATAGGGATCGCTCCATAGTGCGCTGGCAAGTACTGAATTTAAAATAATCTTGTTCGGTCAAGCCTGAGGTCTGAGTTCGTCAGGGAAACACACATTTCACACGTTTTCTGTTTTAGTAATATTAGTTTGTCGTTGTTTTTAAACACATTTTTAACAACCAGAACTTTTTTTACACACATCCTATACGATATTCTATTTCAACAGTGTTGGTATTTAAAGACATCATTTGTCCTAGATATTTAAATTTATCATCTCGATCGACATTACACAAAACCTTGGTTCTCGAAACACTTATTGGCAAACCTACTAGTTTGCTTTTTCGTATTTAGTAGATTCATCATAGTTTGAAGGTCTTCTATTTTATCAGAAATCAATGTTATGTCATCTGCGAATCGCGAGTTTGTGAATCGTGATCATTTCACATAATCTATATTGATTATTTAGGTATTTTTCTCAATGTAGATGACTTAATATATATTGAAGTACTATCAATAGAAAAAGTTTTGGTGATAGAGGATCACCCAGTTTCAAAACCCATGCTTTCCAAAATGGAACGGATCCTAGCTTTATTTATGGTTCGGCTATCATTTAAAATTTTTAATTTAAAATTTTAGTTATTTCGATTTTTTGGAGTTGTTTTTTTATTGTGTAAATTATAATGTTATTTCGGCCTTCAGTTAATTTTAAAGTATACTTGGCGTCAAAAGTCAAGCTATTATTTCAAATTTTATAATTAATTTGAACTTTATTTATTCGGCTTACGTAAAAATGTTTCGAATACCAGTTGTTAGAATAGTTATAATGAACAACTTTTACCCGAAGCATTAAACTTTTTTTCAAAAACCGAATAAATAAACCACAAATCAATTACAAAATTTTGAAAGGAATTCGATACAAAATTACATTGGATACAAAATTGTATTGCTCTTGGAAATAGAGTTTTATATTTGAAGCTTTCCAGATTTTCATAACGGCTACTTCATATTTTATTATTCATAAGGCTTAACTTAATGACGTCGCTTAAAACAAGTATATAGGAATTTAGTATATAGAATTTTCTGCGTTTTGTTATCATTGTCAAATCTAAAGCGGATTTTCAAATTTTTTTCTACATTTAGGGAACAACATCCTTCAACATAAATCAACAACAATTACCAATACAAATACCCAATTTTTATTTAATTTTTTTATAATAAGATTTTGGTTGTTTGCAAAAATTTCGTCGTACATTATCAGGGGATCTTGATAGCGTTCTTTTTTTCTCGAACTACTTGAAGATTGCGGAGAAGTATACTTCGGGTTACTATCATTTAAAATAATTATTATACCTTTCTGGGCGTAGTCGTATAATTTCAGGTTGTACCCGTTAAGTAAATTTCAATAAGTTTAATTTAAATTTAAACAAAAATTCCAAAGTTCTGCACTGCGTCAGATACCATCTGTTAACAAATTTTAAGGGGTCTATGCTAAAGCTATTTCAAAAAAATTCGTTACGCAGGAGCTGCGTCAACCTAGTGAATTTTCTCAGAATAAATACACCATTTCTCTTTTGGAAATAGATATCTTAATTAATTTTTTGACTAAATTGTTGTATATTTTATATGGAATATTGTATACTTTACCAACGAAAAAGGTGGGAAGGGTGCTCTAAGAAAAAAACAAAAACAATTTTTAGATCTATGCAATTTTGCTACCGAATTAAAAAACCTTAAACTGATTAACGTCATTCTTTCCAGAAATTTCATTGAATATTATAATCAAGTAGCCATGGTGACACATTATAGTTTCAATTTTATTTTAAGTATTGTATTTCAATTGCAAATTTTTATGTATATATTATTGTTATAGAAAATATGGTCAGGCAATGATAGAAATAAAATTTATCCACTGCAACTTTACATTTACTACAAATTTTCCCATTTTACTAATATTAAAAAAGAAATTCAAGATTTTAATTATTAAATTTAAATTCCAAATATTTCTGTAAATATTAGAGATCGAGAAAATATGGTCAGGTAATATTGAATTGTAATAAAATTGATTTAATACAATATTAATAATTACAAATTTTTCCATTTTTATAATATTAAGAGAGAAATCCAAGATTTGATGTTTTCCCTGCCTCTAGACTCCCCTTCCTCGTTATCCGATTTTGCCCATTAACGAACTTGACCTTTCAATCAATTTAGGAATAGTTTTGCCGACTCTTGGTCAATAAATTGTACTATTGGCCAATATGAAGTACTATTCGGTGCTAGTGAAAGTTATGTTTCGCATAATTTTCTTTTCAAAAAAGTAAAAGTAGTGATTTCAATAAATTTTATTGAATCAAGAACTGAAGTATGTCTTTCGAAGAATTGTTAACTGAATTGTTTTTAAAATTTAAAATTTTTTTAGAAACGGTAATTTGACAATTTAATAATCGATTTAAAGATTTGGAAAATATAAATGTAATGCTTGATTTTTTAGTGGACCCTTTTAATACAAACCGGATTCCGATGATTGCGCGTTATTAATCGAAATGATTACCCTCCCAACAAATGATAATTTATTAGGAGCCGTGAACACGAGCACAAAAAGTATTTGGGAAATCGTCGCAGAGAACCCACCTTTATTTGAATATCCGGAATTATTAAAAATAAAAAAATAAACTTAGTTGTTTCGCATCTTCTTATCTATGTGAATCGGGATTTTCACATATGAAACATATAAAATCAGATTTGCGAAATTCCCTTAGCGATAAACATTTAGAAAATATAATGCAAAATGTAATAATCGAAAACGAATAAATTTTTTAATTTTTTTGTTTTTTAATTTTTTTAAGCAATAATTGGCAGGACACCTGTATTGAAACATCTTTCGTCTTACATCAAAACGTACCTCTCTTGCTTACTCTCACTCAGCTTATGGAAACCACAGTTGCTCTGAAGACCAACCCATGTCCATCTCTGTTTTATAGTCATTATAACTATTTGTTTTATTTTACATTCAACTGACAAAATGATTAAGAAATTATCTTTATAGTATTGACCAACTCTGGGGGAATACATTTGTAATTATGAGTACAAATACCTGCTGACTTGGCCAAGTTTGTCAGATTTCAATAGAAGTAGTAGGGGTTTAAAAGTTGACATTGGTGGAAATGTGATACACTGAATACGTTATATAAACATGATACATTTAAAAAAAATTAGGAGTTTAAATGTTATTCAAATTGAAGTACGAAAATAGGCTGAATATTTACTTTTAATTAATTTTAATTAACTGTTCGTCGTTTGTTCTTTTTTGTTCGATATATAAAATTGTTTGTTCGTTTTTTATATATTTATAAATAATTAAACAAATTATTGTCCTCAGGTTAGCCCTTCTATTAAAGATATTTACTTTTTTCACCTAAAATCGATGAATTTTTATGAATTTACATGTGTTAGATAATTGTCAATAATTGTTCGATTATATATATTGTTTATTTTTTAATTATATAATAGTTTTAATTAATAAAAATGCCTTTTCTTCGCTGCGACATTACGCATGCGCACTGTTATACCGTTGTAATATAGCCTTAATGTATACCGCCAATTTTGTCGTAGAATTTTAAGCACAGTTTAATTGAATTAAAATTAATAACAATAATGAGTAATAATTATTTTATTATAAATTAAATGATGAGAGGGTCCCGCAAACTACGTAATACAAAATAAATTCCATACAATCTACCGTTTAAGATGAATGATACGCAACACATTAAGTTTTTCATGCTCTGCCATATTTACATTTTACTTACCTATGCATAACGCTTTTACAGAAAAGTGCTCGGTTTAAAATAATGTTTTGTAACATGAATATGGATGATGATGACATTGGAATTATTATCCAAGAATAAATAAACAAAAAATTATCAAATTAAAAATGAACTCAAAGTATCAACATATGTAGTGACATCTACAAGGAATTTGTAGCATCATACATTTAAGACAGAGTACTGTATCTAATCTTTTCCGTAATGTATATTATTGACCATAATTAGATTCTAATTTACGGATAACATCAGGAGATTAATAATAATAATAATACGGTAAACTAATCGGGCTCAGCCTTGAATAAAAAAAGAAATAATAATAATAATAAGACAGACCAGCTTCTATAATAACCCTCCCGCGGATCCACCTTATCGTGGTGGGAGAGCCTAATACCTAGCCTGCAAGCCAGCAGGAGGGGAAGCTAAGGATCCAAACGTGTGTCAACTCAACGGCTAAATGAGTTGAAAACCTTCTTATGTTCGATTTCAAATCGAAATTTTTTTCTCAAGTGTGTAGTAGTCGACTTGTTCCTACAAAATCTCCTTCCCCTTCATTTAACGCTTCTACCTTACCTGAAGGAGCTGGATCTGAGAGAGGCACAAATATGACATTGAGATTATATTTAGTCCAAGAGACTTGGACTAAAAAAGCTGCTTAAAACGAATAGCAATCTCAAGGCACTTCTCAACAAAGTCGAGCGAGGCCCCAAAACAGTCACCATCACCATCAGCGCTTTTAATAGACGAAGGCACTAAGGCTGACCTGCACGTGATTTAGCAAGTTAACCAAAAAGACTTGGTGGCTACATGGGAAAGATGTGCACCATATATTGCGAAAAGCATACCGAACTCTCCCATTTTAATTCGCAACATCTGCGAAATCAAGCAGCCCGTCTAAAAATGTCCCATCATCACTTGTGTTAACTATGGTAACAGCCCCGCCACTCAAACCCATCGCTGAAATGACCGTAGAAGTTCAGAACAGCCCTGTCGAGTCACCAAACCCTCGTTTGGAAGGACTTTAAACATCGATTCCTAAATGCGCTGAACAACCGATAATGACCTGTTTAAACGCAAACGCCAAAATATCGCAAGACGTTTGCAAAAGCACGAGACCTTGCTTTAATCAACCAAATTGTTGAGAGCAACTTGACACCTCTCCGACAGACGGTATCACGTATCGAGTGTGTGTTAGAATATCAGAAGAATGATAGACCGTTCACTCCAAACGTGTGGAGCTTCGCTCGTGAACTAAGCCACAAATATCACACACTCAACAAGGGTATTTTGCTCTCTATCAAGCAGAGAAACCTTAACAAGATACGTGCGCTAGTTCTCGCACGGAAAAAGCTAGTTAAACGAGAAAAGTGTATTCGAGAAAATAAGACCTTTCTCTCGAATCCTTCTCTTTTATTCGCGAAATCGCCTTCTCTCGTAGAGAAACCACCAACAGTTGAACAAATCGACAGCTAATGGCGTGATTTTTATGAAAAGTCGAGAAATGGACATGTTCATAGTAGTATAACACGAATTAGACTGTTCTAAAGGTTCTGCAACACTTATTTAGCCGAACTAGTGATAATAAGATCTGTTACCGCTGATGTAGTGTCCCTTGCCTTCAAAGGCAAGAAGAATCACTCGGCGCCTGGTATGGATGCCGTGTGGAATTTTTGGTGGGAAACATTTACCTTCCACACACACACATCTTGCTAGGCACTTCACTTCATATATTTTCGGATATGGAACCTTTTCATCTTGGTTCGAACAGTTGTGATTCCCAAAAAAGGAGACCTTTCAGTTCCAAGCGACCAATAACATGCTTCATTCTTAATGAACTCATACTCACAAACATAGAACCGGCGTGGATGATGATAAATGAGCAACGCGGCTCAAAACGTGGCATATCATGTTGCAAAGATAATCTTCTTGTTGATAGATGCATTTGTCAAGACGCTCGTCAATATCAGCGCGACTTGAGTATGGCCTGGGTGGATTATAGGAAAGCTTTTGACACTACCTCTCATCAACTTATATTGGTGCTGCTCAAATGTTTGAAAATTCATCCCAATATCATCAGATGTATAGATAGATCGTTTGCCATTCTGGAAGACTAATTATACAATTCGTTCTGGTAAACGTATTCTCTCAACAGATTTGGGGACATATAAGCGTGGCGTCTATCAAGGAGATAGTTTTAGCCCGCTTCTTTTCTGCATATCACTTAGGCCATACTCCTCGCGCTTGCGAGAAGAACCCGGTTATCCTTGTGGACCCCCGACAGACAGAAAGCATCAAGTAACTCATCTTTTCCATATGAATGATCTGAAACTTTATGCTTCTTTTGACCGCAGTCTATGTCAAGCTCTCAAATCTGTCAATCAGTACACGAAAGCTATTGGCATGGAATTATGATGAGATAAGCGTACCGTTATAACTTGTAATCGGGGTCACATCCCTAATTACGATGCAGAGGTGCAGCTCACAGATGGAAGCATCGTGAAACATCTCGATGAAGAAGAGTTATACACATACTTGGGTGTTGGCGAAAGTCACTTTCATAGTGTCGACTGTTAAGAAAGCTCTTCGCGACAGGTATAGTCACCGTCGCAGACAAATTTCGGAATCCGAATTTTCTTGGATACATAAGATCCGTGCTATTAATATGCTTGCCCTACCCATCCTTCTCTATTCTTTTGGTTCCATCAAATTAACAATAGAGGAGTTTAAGGAACTTAATAGAGGCACTCGCAAACTTATGAACAGTTGCCGTAGTTTGCACCCGCGCTACTTGTAAATACGCCACACGTCATCAAGGGGGAGGGGTCTCCTGTCCGTCGAATATCTTCATGGCAGATTAGTGTTAGGTGTAGCTTTTCAGGTGTTCAATAGCTCTGATCCATTAATGGCACTCGTGCGGGATCACAAGTTACAAGGTAAAGGAGCATTCTTGTTCTCTGCAGCACGACATGCAGCTTCGAAGTTGGATCTAGAATTGATCCAACTAATCGTGATCTAGATGATAATTTGGCACTTCTTCAATCCCGATTCGTTCAGCTATTAAACGAGCTGAAACGAGCTCTCTTTTTCAAATAATCGATCGCGGGATCATCAGGGGTATGTTCTACCGCCATCTGGGCTCCTGTGGTCTCTCCGTTGATCTTAAATAGATAGATTGTAGAAGCTGTCCTGGACAGCCTCTAGGTAAGGATGTGAGTGGAGGATACGAACTATGCCGATACTAATCTGGAGTTCGTGAATAAAGTTCATAGCCGGTTACTTCGTTCTTGTCCATATGCCGACAGTTTAATAAATTAACTGCCCCCTTTTTCTTTTCTTTTTTAATAATTGACAAACTGCCAATGTCGGGATTCGAACCCGGCTACTAGATGGTACCCGTTGATCTTACGTTTTCTTTTCTCTGATTAGTTTTGATCCCAACTAATCAGAGAAAAGAAAACGTAAGATCAACGGGTACCAGCTAGTAGCCGGGTTCGAATCCCGACATTGTCAGTTTGTCCGAAAAAGAAAGCTTTACGAAAGGCTTGACGAAGGCTTTACGAAACGTAACCAAGGTACGTTTGGAAGGTAGCAGTCTCCAGTATTCAGTGCAGAGCGTGTAAATCTCAGCCGGAGACGCTAATGCACCTCATTTCAGCATGTCCATCTTATGCCTCGATCACCTACATTCATCGTCATAACGCTGCTTCTTCTTCTTGAGACACAAGTATGAACTTCACCGTACGCCAGTGCTTCCATATGCTCCGGGAGAAATCAAGTCTGTTGTGAAAAACGAGAAATGTATCATCTTTTGGAATTTCTCGTTTCCAACTACCAGGCAGCTCTCTGCTCCTAAGCCTGATATAGTGCTGCAGAATATTAAAGCTAAGACTATCTACGTCATCAAATTCTGTGCGTCTGCAGAAACGAAATGATCGAAACAATAATGATCGAACTGATCTAAATTGATTAAAGTTCATCGATTTTAGGGGTCAAAAGCTTTAATAGGGGGGCTAACCTGATGACGGTAATTTGTTTAATTATTTATACATAAATAAAAAACGAACAAACAATTTCGAACAATAAAGACAAACGACGAACAATTAATTAAACATAATAAAAGATAAAAAAAATCTGTTTGGGGTAGATTGAGGGAACCATACTGATATTATTTCTTGAGAAAATCACATATAGACCAAAGAAGGAAATACTATTTAATATTTTATACCAGTAGTTGGTAGTTGAT
This sequence comes from Nineta flava, assembly GCA_963920215.1. Classification (NCBI taxonomy): domain Eukaryota; kingdom Metazoa; phylum Arthropoda; class Insecta; order Neuroptera; family Chrysopidae; genus Nineta; species Nineta flava. The sequence continues at coordinate 64,324,821 of OY986040.1, forward strand.
ACTTCCAAGTTCTGAAATACAGATCATATTTATATTGACATAGGATTTTTTGCTAAGTTTTGTAAATTTTATATTATTCGTACAAATTTTTTTTTTATATTTACAGTATTCAGGCACTACACTACAGTGTTTATGTCAGTACAGAACATTTTTTGACCAATATGATAAACTTTCTTTTATTCATTTTTTATATGAGATTTTTAGTATTTAAGATTTCCTTATGTTGCATCGTTTAAAAAATGTATGGAACAAAAAATTATATAGCCTATATTATATCCGCTGAACGAAGAACTTTTCTAGCGGTATATAGGCTGTGCGTAAAGCACAGAGGCATCGCATTATTCACGGAGGCCCGGTGGAAAAAAATTATCGGGAACTCTAGAAAACTGACTTCTAAAAAAAAAAATTAATCTACCACAAATCGGCTCATGGCTATCGAAAACTTTATGGCCAAAATAAGTTTCTTCAATAGATTATAAGATTCTTCACTGATTATTGGATTGTATGTTCCCGGGAGACCAATTAAACGAAATGATTGAACCATTTGCAAACAAGTAGAAATTTTGAACAGGACAAATTTGTTTCATATTTTTTGACTCAATACAAACATAAAATGTTTTGAGGCTTTATTAGACCAAAATCATGATTTCTCAAACTTAATAAATCATATCTCAAAAAGTACTGAGTTTATTTCAAAACCTCAATATACTTTAGGTATTAGCGAATTTCCAGAAAGGAAATGCATCTATTGCTTTTCTTCAAATGTCCATCGATCCTACCTAATTGACATTCAAAATGACCATTATTAAAATTTATATATATATATATATTTTTTTTTTTAACGGAATTTTTACACCTGACCCACCCTTAATTAGATATTAATTAAATAAAGTAACCAATTAGAGAAGTGCGTTAATGGAAAAAGAAATGGTGGGGAATGAACGCAGCGGCAGCAGAGATACGTTAGGGGAGATAACTCTCCCCACCACTACCGTAGAGCGAATCAATCTTATGCGTTTCAAATCTGGTACAGCTTTTATAGTAGTTTTGAAAAAAAAAAAATTTACCATTTATTATTCTGAAAATTTGATTAACTGAATTATTCAGTTTTAATTTTTAAACTTCGAAAATAATTATTATTTTAACCCCAATAATTGTCTAGGTGCTAGGGACCCATTAACGGTAAGCCTCTTATAATTATTTTTCGAAAAAGTTAACCTTCTTTAGTAAAATTGGGCCAATAAAACCTTTTTAACAAAAAATAGAACCGACGAAAAGAGAAAGAAACTGAAAAGTGAAAAAAAAAACATTTTAACAAAAAATTAAACCTTCGAAAAAAGAAAGGAAATGAAAAGCAAAAAATAAAACAGAACTTTTTATTTAGTCTAATTTAGTCTTACACTAATGTAAATACCTAAATAATTTTGAGTCGGAGACTTAATTAGACTAAAAAGGTTCTGTTTTATTTTTTGCTTTTCAGTTCCTTTCTTTTTTCGAAGGTTTAATTTTTTGTTAAAAAGTTTTTATTTTTCGCTTTTCAGTTTTCGCCTTTCTTTTTTCGTATATTTTGTACATGTTAAAGTGTGTCAAGTTTCAACAGAATCGGTTCACTGATGAAAATTCAGTGGGGAACAATCAATTTTTTTCTTTTTTTCTATCCTTAGGAACGAATTTTTTTTTCAAATTTATATGGTACCAGCTTCGAATTAGAATTATCGAAATTGGACTACTTTGTAAAAAATAATGCGTGGTTATGCGAAAAAAAAAAAGTATACGGATTGACTTAAGACCCCCCCCCCCTGTTTTTATCGTCGGTTAAAAAATCATTTAAATTTCGAAAAGATCTTGAGTGCTTTCAAATATTGTTTACACAATCGATTAGAATATTTGTTCTTTAGTGAAAGCGTTGGGACGTCAATAACATATTCAGTTATATGCTTTAAAGTATATATTAAAACAGTAACCAGAGACTCCACTCATAAAACAAAAGTTTTTGAGTTTTTTGTGGCTAAAATTTGGAATTTTTTTTTCATATTTATATGGGACCAACTTTGAAGTATACCCTATTCAGAATTTTCAAAATCGGACTACTCTGTAAAAAGTAATGCGTGATCATTCATTTTTAAAAAAATATATGTACAGGTTGAATTGTGTACCTCCTTTTTTCATCGGTAAAAAAAAAAAACCTCAGAAATTTTTACTCAATAATAAAGCATTTATATTATTTTATAAATCAAAAAATGTTTAAAATTCATGAAAAAATACGTCAGAATTTTTTGAGACATTTTTGGATTTTCCAAAAAGCGGCCAATTTAAGATTAAAATCTAAAATTCAAAATATATTTGTATACATTAGAGTTTGAGAAAAATGATAAGGTAATAAATTGTGGACAACATGATTTTTTACAACTTTACTCCTCATACATTTTTCGATTGTTCTAATATTAAGAGAGATATTTTATACTTCCTGTTTTCTTCTCTCTCTCTATGCCTCCCTTTATCCCTAGACCTATGGCATTTATTAATAAAATTGACCTTGAAAGTATCCAAATCATATCAGATACGACATTTAATTTTGATAAGACTATAATTTTGACCGCTAGAGAGTGATTTATGTATTCTAAGAAAATCCGCTAATTTGAAGCAGCTCCTGCGTAACGAATTTTTTTATATTTGTATTGAATCAACCAATATGAAACGAAATCATCCCGTTCATAAATTCCATTTGTTTGTTGTAATTAGTTAAAAAATTACGCTCATGAAAGTATGGCACTAATTTACCCTCTGGCAACATGTATTCTTATAATCAATATACTCATATTGATGAGACTTGAACAAAAAAATTTAGACAGAATAGTTTTCGGTACTCAGGTGCTAATTCATACTAGATTTAACAATAAATAATAAAAAATTAATCTTATTTTTTGGTTATACAATTATCTAAGAATTTTTTCTTAAGCGTGACGCTTGAGTCTACCAAAATCGGCTATCTGAATAGTATGTGAGGTTTTTTTGGTTTTGAGCTCCTTTCGTACCCGGGGGCCCTAGTGTACCGCACCGCCTGCACCATTCTCGGGACGCCCCTGGTGAGGCAGCTGTTGAGTAAAAATTCGCCTGTTCATGGCTTTGAGTGATTTGTTTGTTTATATAGTATGTTTAATAAACATATCATCATTAAGAAAAGGGATCGGTGATGTTCGAATAGTTGGGGATCTTGTACTATTACGTTTTACTTAATGATATTATCATTTTATATAGATGTTTCATGAATGTTTAGATTTACAAAATTACTTACTTATTTATTTAAGTAAATTGTTGTAGATTTTAAAATATTATGAATAACAATTTCAAGTTCGTAAATAAATTTAAAAAAAATGGTTTTTAAAATATAAGTAAATAAGAAATATGTTTTTGTATATAAACTCTCAATAAAAATTATATTAAAAAAATTATAGAAATGCTAAATACTTACAATCTAGCAAAAGGTTCAATATGCTTTCATCTCCATCTATTCTATATTATTAAGAATAGTTAACTTCCATTGTTAAGACCTGTTGGATTCCATTCCCCAATATCTGGAATAACCATCTTTTCGTAAAGTTGCCACTAAGACCAAACGGAACTTGTCACCTGAAGCAAAATACAAGAATATATTATTCATGTTATCTTAGAAATAAAATCGAATCGAAATATTTTATCAAAAGCTATGCTTTAATCAATATGCTATCAAACATTATATTATCGAATGATAATTAGCGAGAACTCTAGGTTTATGAAATAAAATTACAAATTCGCCCCCTTAACCTAGATCCGTTTTTTGTATTATAAATACATATTTCGACTACAATGTAGTCATCATCAGTATAAATTAGCTAGACGTAATTTACTCTTAGACAATTAGAAATAGATAGAAAGTCGAGATCAATAGACAAAAATAAAAATAAATAGAAAATCATATTTGTTTACTTATTAATTGAATACAATTTTATACATATATATATATATATCGACTGTTACAACTTTAATTCCTTTCAAAAATTTAAAAAAAATGTTAAAATTTATGAAGATTTTTTTTTAAATTAATTTTTTTTTCTTTTGTAAATTAAAATGTTTTCTTTTACAATTTACCCCCATCATTTCAACAAAACATACAAATTTATAAAAATGAAAAATAATTTAAATGAATTTTGAAAATGCGGCCACTAGTGCAAAAACTGTTAGAAAAAATTGTTGAAATGTACTTTCAACCAAGAAAGTCAGCCGTAGCATCTAAGTTCACTGTAAACCATCTCAGAACCCACTGAGCCGCCACCATCAATGAGCCACCTCCGCATTACAGTCTTTCAATAATCTTACATTCAGGGAACTATTACATGACCTTCGGTAGACTCATGTTGATCTGGTAGATTATTCGGTAAATTAAAAGGTTTTCTTTTACAATTTTACCCTTATATTAACAAAAACATATACAAATTTATAAAAAGGTAGTTGAAATGCACAAAAATTCCAAAGAAAATTATTCCAGAGAAAATGAATTTTTCAAAGTGCGTCGCTTTTTTTTGCTGTGCAATATATATATATATATATATATATATATATATATATATATATATATATATATATATATATATATATTTATATATATATATATATATTTATATATATATATATATATATAACTCTATATATATATATATATATATATATATATATATAATGTCAATTTTACGAAAATTTTTATTTTGTTTGAAAGGGTATAATCATTCATAATAATTGGGAAAAATTATTAACCCAACTTCAAAAAGGAGGATGCTTTTCAATTCATCTGTATTTTTTTTTTTATAATGTGTGTTACCTCAGAAGTCCGTCATTTATGAACCGATTTTGAATTTCTTGTTTTTGTTTTAAAAGATTTGATTTCTTATTGGTCCCATTGTCACCAAATCGCATTTTGATGAGGGGATCCCCTTGAAATCGCGGAAAATCCTTTAAATGAGGATTTTCAACCATACTATACTGACAACCATACTATATTGATGTTTTAGCCTTTCAAAAAGCGAGAAGAGCGAGCTGACCTTTTATAACGCGAAGCGCGTTCCTTTGTATATGTGAATCTAAAAAGAGTAAAGAATCGCGAAGCGTAAAGAAACGCAAAGCGTAACAAAACGCGTGGCGTTTTATGCGAAGCCTTCGGCTTCGTTTATTTAAGCCTTTCAAAAAGGATTGATATCCGACCAAAAACATAAATGTAAGAAAGAGCCGAGTTTTCGGGAAAATCCTTAATGAAATAGTTCCTTCTTAAAAAGTGATGATATGGAAGAAAGGACCGAGCTATTTACAAAGTAAATAGCTCTAGACTTCATATAATAATTGCTCTTTAAAAAGAGATGGTGTTATTTTTTTTGAAGATTTCAAACATTTTAAAACTAGTCGCGTTATAAAATTTTAAAACATACTAAGGGAAAACTTACGAAAAAAATTTCATGTGTCTTGGGCCACATGAAAGTGACACGAACCCTTCCCGCTGGACTATTTTCATAAACAGCGCACATGTTGTGTTACATCCATTGATGGCGTTGCTTACATAAACATTTGATAGTAACTTTAAACATGATTTGACACATAGCAAACGATATATTTGGAAAACTACTATTTTTGCGTCTCATCCCATGAATATCTTAAGACGCGGAAACGTGATTATATGAGACTTTTGACCCAGAGTTTAGAATATCAAAAGAAAGGTCTATGCAAATTCTTAGCTAATTATCTTTCATTCCAAGGTTAAATCCTTATTTGATTGGGTTATTTGTTTATCTGTCATGAAAATTAATAAATCAAACATCGTTGTTGTTAGATCACAAACAATATTCTAAATGTTAACAGATTATATTATCAAGAGCACGGTAGTGCGCAAGGCCGAGTTGAAGGGACACATTTGGACTTCTCACTATAGTGCTATTACTACAGGAAATATTAGAAGGTGATCTGACCCCGAAATATCTTCTCAACGAAAAGAGCTACTGTGTTGATATTTCGAATTATCGATACTTTACGGAATTAAAAGAAACCGTTTTTTCAATGATCGTTAACGAATTAACCGTTAACAAGTTATTTCACTTCAAAAACGCGCGGTTATGCCTTAAAAATATACTATACGTGTATAGTATATCATAATTCTACTCTACTTTCAGATATCATGTAAAGTTGATATTTGACATACAGGTAGATCTAGTACCCAAACCGACGGGAAAACTGGAAATTTGTATCGGAAAAAAGGTAATTTTAACATTTTTCGTTTTAATTATTTTTTACATTAGAAAACATATATAATAAAATACCATCTGATTCGATGATATGTATATCCACCTCCTTTCTGATTGGTTGGATATTCCCATAAAAAAACTATAAATGTATTTTGCATGTTAAATTGTAATCATTAGTTAAGAATACTTCAAAGAGATAACACTCATTGTTAAAATTTTTCAACAAAGAAATTTTTTCAAACATCTTCCAAAATTACGTTTTTCTGTTCTATACATGCTAGAAATATGGGATTTTCATTAATTGTCCAGAAATAACGTCAAATTAACAGAACATTTAAAAAAATTTCATTACCTACATCGCAACCTCACCAAAAATCGGAAAAACATCCCTAAAACTGACCTTTTCACTTCTATTCATGATAGAAAGATCGGGTTTTTTCCATTCGACGTGGAACAGGTTCAAAATTTTTCCATCACAACCCTTCGCAATTGGGAAAAACAACCGTAAAACAACCCCTTTTCTTCGATACATGCTAGAAAGATACGGTTTTTTGCATTTTGCATTTCTGATGATTTCAAATATTTTAAAACTTGAAACCCCGCATACTCGGCCTTTTCCTACATAATCCAATAGAAATTGTACCAGTACAAGCAAACAATGCAATGGATGGTTTTCGATTAATTAAAAATATATCGGATCAAGAAATGAACGAAATGATTGATAATTTAAATACGGACCAAAAACTCATGAAACGTTGGACAAAAATTCGAACATTTTTAGGCTTTTCGTGAGTGGTACAGGGGTGTCGAAAAATTTCAAAAAGAATGTGACTGTCACTGCACCCACTGGGATTGCAGCGTTTAATGTAAACGGGCTACCCGTCCATAGGTTATTACAACTACCAGTTGAACATGGATTTACACCTAAACATAAACCTCTTTCAGATCAAGTTTTAAAAGTTTTACGAGCTGATTTATCGAACATGAAGCTTATAATCATAGATGAAATGTCAATGGTTTCCAACATAACTCTTATGTATATTAATTTACGTTTAATAGAAATATTTGATACCTCTGACAATGAAAATGGCTGGTTTGGAGGAAAACATATTTTGGTATTTGGAGATTTGCTACCATCTGTCAGTTTAGGACTTGTTAAAGGTTCAATTGGTAATGTGGAGCAAATCTTTCGAGATATTGACGACATAAACAAAATTAAGAAAATTCGCATAAAATTTACACATGGTTTGGTACACGATTTGGAACCAGTTAAAAATAAATTTGAAGTTTTCTATCACGCATTTGTGTATCGTGAGCAATTTCCAATTTGTCTTGCTTACGCGATCACTATTCACAAAAGTCAAGGGTTAAGTTTGGATAGTGCACTTTTGGATATAGGTTCATGTATATTTTCCTGTGGGCAAGCATATGTTGCTATCTAGAGTTAAAAATCTTGCTGGAGTTCATCTTATTAATTTTGATCCAAGCCAAGTACTATCACAAAAAAATACAATAGTAGAATATCCCATCAAAAACATGTAGGAAAGGACGAGTTTGCGGGGTTTCAAGTTTTAAAATATTTGAAATCATCAGAAAAAATAACTTATATAAAATTATAAAAGCATACAAAGGGAAAACTTACGAAATAAATTTCAACCAAATTTTTTCTTACATTTAATCAATTTACCCATCATTAATTTTTTTAGTAAATAGTTTACCGAGCTATTTACAAAGTAAATACCAGTCCTTTATTCCATAACATCATTTTTTAAGAAGCAACTATTATATAAAGGAACTATTCATCACTTTTTAAGAAGGAACTATTGCATTAAGGATTTTCCCGAAAACTCGGCCCTTTCTTACATTTATGTTTTTGGTCGGATAATGATTTAGATCGTTAAGTAATAAGTCAACAAAAATTCATTAGACTAATTCCTAAACTTAAAAACTCGCACTAATTTAGAAGATGAGCATCCGGTTGATTAAGTTGTTGTCACTTTTAATAATTTTCAATTTTTTTTTAATAGGACAAGTATCTTGAATAAATATTATACTTTTTTTTCTTATAATGAAAATAAAAACAGGTCTAACAGCATTGAGTGTTTTATTGTTTTATTTAACAACAATTCCATGCATGTTTTATTCAAGTTTAGAGATGTTAGCTGCAGCAACAGCAAATTTAAGCAAAATGTTTCTATCTAAACTACAGTAAGGCTCGAGTAATTATCGATCGCATAGGATTTAAAATTTAAGTCTCTTCCACTTCCATCATATTTATTGTTATTCGCATAATAATTAACAGTCACAGCGAAAGGTCGTACTTCAATCATTCCTGGGGGCTCCCTTGGTTTAACTATTAAATTTAGATTGATACAACAAATTGTTGTACTCGATAAATGGTTCGTTCACAGAAATAAAAGCAACAATTTATTGAAGAAACTTTATCACGTAGTCAGAGTAAGAATCCATGTTAAGATAATTATCCATAAATTTATCTTTGTGAAATATTTTACTTTATGTTATAATAAATTGTGTCAATATAAATATTAAAATAATTGAATAAGTTTTTTCATCTACTATGTTCATTTTTCGTGATGGTTGGTCTGTTTCTATAATTTTTCTTTTGTTGTTTTCTTCATTTGGAAAATCTCTCAATTCATTTCACATTGTTTTATATTATGGTTTTTGTTCCTGTACTTATTGTAGGAAAGTTCTTTTTGATTCTTTGTGTCATTTGCACACAGTATCAATTATGTGTTATGTGTCATGTTTCTGACATTTATTTTTCGTTTTTTCTTCTATTTTTTTCTCTGATTTCTTAATTGATTAATTTTCATATCACATTTTGCGTTTGTCTTTCTAAACCATCGAGAATGAGAACTTATGGTTCTCGAAACGTCAGGATATTATACTTCTAAAATTTTTCGTTAATTCAGGCAATAATTTTTCATCACTATTCAAATATATATATTAGTATATATATAAAGTTTTGAGTTTTAAATAAAACATGTATATTTGAGGCATAAGTTTGAAACACTTATTGAATAATGAAGTACACATCATGAGGTTATGAATGGAATAAGACATCGAACAAATGACCGACTCGGCTTTACTGGCAGTGACGTGTCCGTTTCATGAAATTTTCAAGGACTGTTAAATTTCTCAAGGACGCGCATAAATTTTGCGGTATTTCTGTGATATAGCGTTGAATTTCGTCTTTTAAGACTGCAATCGTTGTAGGTTTGTCCACATAAAATTGTGGCTTTAAAATACCCCAAAGAAAAAAGTACAAAGGCGTTAAATCGCATGAGCTGGGGGGCCAATTCCGATCTCAATACGAGAAATAACACGACCAGGAAATGACTCGTGCAGTAATTCAACAGTTGCTCTGGCTGGATGGCATGTTGCACTGTCCTGTTGAAACCACATGCTGTTGAGATCCGTATTTTGCAATTTTGGCACAAAAAAGTTAGTTAACATTTCACGATAATGAACACTATTCACGGTTAATGGTTGACCAACTGCATTTTCGAAAAAAAATGGCCCGATTATGCATCCAGCTTAAAATGCACACCAAACAGTGACTCTTTTTGGATGCATCTGTTTCTCAACAATCACTCGTGGATTTGCGGAACCCCAAATGCGACAATTTTGTCGATTAACGAAGCCATTAAGCTGAAAATGGACCTCGTCACTAAAGATGATTTTCGTTGAAAAATAACCATCCAATTGTCGTTGTTTCAAAATCCAATCAACAAACGCTCTTCGTTGCCCATTGTCTTCCGGCTTAAGCTATTGAGTCAATTAAACTTTGTACGCTTGAAGTTTCAAATCTTTTGTTAAAATTCGATGCATAGTGGTTGTGGAAACACCAATTTCCTGAGCTGTATGCCGAATTGATGTGGTTGGGCTTTCATCAACATTTGCACGCACTGCCGCGATATTTTCATGTCATGAACAAGCCCAGTTTGCTAAATTTTTTCATTAATCTTCTAACAGTGGCTTCATTTGGAACACTTCGATGGCCCATAATTGCACGCATTTTGCGAATTGTGGCTGCAAAACTTTCACGACTTTGATAATAATTTTTCACAATAAGAATTCGTTGTTGTGTATTGTAGCGCATCATTTTACTTAACCTCCTACTATCTACTAACGAATGGTCATTTTTTTTAAGTGTCAAATCATGACACTACAAATGCTGCGCAATTCAAAACCGGCGTTCTTATTGGAACAGCCTGTATATATACTAATCGCAAAGCGAGTCACTTCTCGCGAAGCGAAAGTCAGTTATCGTTTAGCGATCGCTTATCGCAAAACTATAGACACTTATCGCGAAACCATAGTCACCTATCTCGAAGCGTTAGTTTTTCGCGTTACATAACGCATCGTATTAATTAACGTGAAGCTTTTGTTACTTAATGTGAAGGGTTATCCACTTAACGCGAAGCGTTAGTAGCTTAACCGCAAAGCGTTTGTCTATTAACGTGAAACTTAAGTAACTTACTTAAAAAATATTTTAAACAAAACTTGGCATATCTCCTTTAATTAAGAAAAAAATCAAAAAATACATAAGAAGTAAAGTTGTAGAAAATTAGTATTAATATAATTTTGTTTCTTATCATTTTTTCTGTTAAACAGAAATAATATACTATATATATACAATTTACAGAAATTTACAATTTAAGATTAAAAGTTAAAATCCAAAATATCTCTCTACACATTAGAGTTTGAGAAAAAATGATAAGGTAATGAATTGTAGCAAACATGACTTTCTACAACTTAACTCCTTGTACATTTTTTGATTGTTCTAATATTAAGAGTTATATTTCATATTTTCTTGTCTCTCTATGCTCTCCTTTTTCCTTGACCTATGCCATTTATTAATAAAATAGACCTTACAAATACCAAAATCAAATCAGATACGACATTTTATTTTAATCAGACTTGAATTCTGGCCGCTAGAGAGTGGCTTATGTGTTCTAAGGAAATTTGTTAAGTTGACGCAGCCCCTGCGTGACGAATATTTTATTATTGACGTTAGCACAAAAAGTTATAAGAAAGAGTAATGGATAATTGTCAACTACAAAAAAGCTCTCTACAAAATTTGTGCGAGCCTCATGGATACGGAGGACATAAATCCAAATAATTAATTCACCCTTAATTTCAAGATGACGGTCGTTCTAACACCTTCAACTTCCCGGAAACTTTATTTTACACTTATTATATTTTACACATATTAAAACCCTCGTTGTCCGTTACACACCCACACCCACCAGGATGTATGGAAAAATATAACTTTAAAACCATAAGAGACAAAAAATTCAAAGACAAAAATGTTCCTTCCTTAAAAGTAAACTTGCTTAGTCCCTCAATGACTCTTACTCACTCACACCTAAGATAGATATTCCCGCCTTCTTTGGAGGTTGAGAGGCTGGTTGGTACAATGAATGACTTATTTTTGTTGCTTATTTAGCAAAAGATGCTTATTTTTAAAGCTGCAGTTTTTAAATTAAATATTTCCTCTTACAGTTTTTAAATTAGATATTTCCACACTCCCTGGTGGAAGTGGGTGTGTGGCGTACTGAGGAACTTAGCAAGTTGTTCATTGTTAAGGATGGATAATTGTCTTTTAATTTACGGTTTTAAAGCTTGATATTTTCACACTTTCCGGTAGTTGTGGGTGGTAAAGGTCAATTTTTGTCAATACTTAATAAATTCAAGTCCTAACAAATTTTTTTACATGCTAAAGATGTATTTTTTTCTATAAGAGTCAATCTGCAATACAAAATATAAATTTCTATTTAAAAAATCAAAGTTGACCTCGATTTGACCTTCAAAGTTCAAAGTTATTGAACCAGAAAGCTTATTTTTAACTTTTGCATGAAATATTTTTCATTATCTTGCTTAGTTCTCAAACTATTGGACTGGGGAAATTAAAATGTACCCTAAATATATATATATGTCTGTAATTGCTCTAGCGGTCACAATTTTAATCAGATTGGAATGAAATTTGATATTCAAGTCAAGTTCGTTAATGGGTAAAAGCGGACAAGGGGGAAGGTGGGTTTAAAGGGAGGGGGAAACACAAAGCATAACGAGTCCATTGTGTGCAGATTGTGCGGCTAGGAGGAAGAAACATTCAGCCAAATTTTCTTTGGCTGCGAACCTCTAGATTACAGCAGATACAGAATATTCGGTGTCACCCCGAATATATGAACCTTCAGAAAGACCTGATAAGCAAGCTCCTGTCTAATGCCAACATATGGGAGAAGCAAATCTCGTCGGACTGAAGTAGAAGTGGGAGCACAATGGACCATAAGGTCGAAGTGCAATACTTTTTAGACCCCAGGATGTATCTATCTAGCGACATTGCTCTTTATTAAATATAATGCACCAAATTTTAAATTTTCATACAAAAAATCTGTTTATAATTTAAAGATTATTAAAAGTTATTACCATATTTTTACTTTATTCAAGAATCTAAATTAACTATCTCTTTTATAAAACTGGACATATAAAGCCGCATCCGCATCCGCGAATATAAGCGCTAAAATACCTGTAGTCGCATCCGCGGATTTCAAATATTTCGCATCCTGAACATCCCTGTAATAAACTCAAGTCTGAATTCGGTAGGTTTTAAATTTTTTTAGTTACAATTATTAATTTATGTCTTTGAAAATTTTATAATAAATCTAATAAAAAATACAATCTTTCTTGAATAAAGTTTGCAGTATTTGATAAAATTTTAGAATTTTAATGTTAGCTTCTATGGGGCAGTTCATTTATCAGAATAAGGATAAAAGGGAAGAATCAGAATATTTTAATAACGAAAAAATAGACTTACTGAAAGCTGACCAATTTGCATTACTATTAGCCAACAATGAAATAATACTTGAAACAATTTCAGGTTCTACCTCTATATTTATTTAACTAACAAATGTAATGTTTACTTACAACGGAACAAAATCCCTGATGTTAATGGCATACAGCCTAGAATATTATATAGCATTATGTAACTATATACAAACTAGAATATTATGTAGAATACTGAAGGTCAGTTTAAGATGTTGGTTAATGCTTTTAAAATCTACAAACTACAAACTGCAGACACCTATCCATTCTTTCACTAAAGTTAAGGTAGCTGTTAGAAGGTTTTTTCTTAAGATTTTCAAAATAAAATATTAAAACAATACAGTTTCGGAGATATTCAATTTCAAAGTTTGAAAACTTTTGATTCAAAATCAAAAAAACTATTTACATAATTGAGTTATTACAGCGTCCAGAACCAATTTGTTCAACTTCATGCGAGGAGCAAAATGCAAAAGAAACACATTTTTTTTACTATGCAAAAAAGTTGAGTATTTCTCTAAGTTTTGGCAATTTAAAAATGATCGCAAAAATCGAAATATGTCAAAATAATTATACAATAAACGACTATTAAATAAAGTTTTTCAAACCCATTTTGTTTACAATAGACTTCCACAACATTAAGCTCTAAACCATAAATCAAGCAGACATTTCGCGTAGTATCAAAAACGTCCGCCTGGCGAAATCCTATGTCCATCATGGCTATATAATTATTCGCTTTGCTCGCAAGGGCGCTCCGCCTCCTTGGCCCCGGGACAGCCTTCGGCTTTGGCTCCGTGTCCTTGACATAGTTTAAAAACCGCACCCTTCTAGCATGAATAGAAGTAAAAAAGGTATTTTGGGTTTTTTCCCCATTTTCGGGAGGGCGGGTTGCGTTGCGAAAATTAAAGTTATTCGGCGTCGAATGATTAATTAGAAAAATTATTTTCATAAAACTGTCAAAGAATAAATTATACAAATATTGGCGTGTAAGTAAACACTTCGTTTTTACGTGGGACTTACTATTTTAAAATATAGAAAATGCTCTTTTTACATTTAATGAGCTGTTATTTAAATATATGTGAAAATAAAACGTGAAAACATATCACAATATTTTTACACATGTAAATGATCAGAAACCGTTTTACTGAACTCATGTGAAAGTTTGGTATAACCATTTATTTCAATGAAACACGTAATACAGTATAGCAATGAGCTTGAACAGTATCGAGCTTGAACAGTATCGCAATGTGTGTTTTTAAACGGTTTTATATTTTTCTGCATTAATAATAATAATAATAATAGTATTTTATTCATTAATATCAATACAATGATGTTGAACAAGTCAAAATTAATTAATTAAGTAGCACTATGATAAGAAATCTTTAACATTATAATAGCACATATTCACTAAATATTTTTTCATTGAATAGTGTCAAAATGAAATATTTGAAAAATTCAGCTTCAGGATATATTCAATTTCAAATTTTTATTTTTTTGAGACTCTTCTTATACATTGTACTCAGAATACCAAGAAGTTTTCGAACATATTTAGATAAAACTAAAAAAACCCTTGTTACCATTGTTATAAAAAACTAAATGAACATTCAACAAATAAATATTTAAAAAAAAAATCATAATTACAACACAGTTTCTTTAAATGATGAAAAATGAAGTTATTATTCTAGTGGGAGTAGTTATCTAAAAACAAACTGGCAAACAGAAAAAAAAACCGTGATGTTAGCCCACATTTAATTTCTCAAAAATTTCATTTATGCAAATCGTTAGAAAAAGTGTGAAAGGGCACACAAATTATTTGATAAAGATGTATAAAGCACCATGCGTTCGATTTCTTCAAAACAATATTTTACATACCATATAATGTAGGTTTTGATTAGTTTTATTAAAATAATTACATAACAATTTTTATGAAACTTAGTATTGTTTATTTACTGCAGAATTACTTTGTTTATAAATAAACGAACACAAGAAATCAATTCTTTGGGAATAAAGTTAAATATAAAGAATGGTTAACAATTCTAATCAATATTAAATTATCTTTGTAAAACATTTTTTATAAATCATCATAAACTAAAAAAATTCGTTACCCTAGTGTTGCGTCAACATAGCGAATTTCTTCAGAATATATAAATCACTAAATAAGAAATAAATAATTTATAATAAAAGCCATAATGTTATGGCTTTTATCAATTTCATCAAATTCAGATATAATTTATGGGTAGAATAACTAAATAACTAATGGGTAGAATCGTATACGGGAAACGTGGAGATTATAAAATATTAAAATTGTAGAAAAAATGACCAGGTAATGAATTATAGCAAAATTGATTTTTTGCAACTTTACTACTAATACACGTTTCGATTTTCCTTATATTAAGAGAGATGTTCTCTATTTTGTGTTTTGTTCTTCCTTTAACTCCCCCTTTTCCTGTCTACGATTCTATCTATTAATTGGCTTTTCAAATACCGAAAGTATATGAGATAGGAAATTATATCTGAATTTGATGAATTGATAAAACCCATAAACATTAGTTAATAAGATAAAAATTAATTAAGATCTATGTTTTTTCTCCAGTATTTACAGGAGATAATGTAGAACATTTTTGACATTTTATTGAGAACATAGAATTCAAGCCGAATTAGGGTTCACCGACAATATTTTTAATCAAATATCTTTTAGATACGCACAGTAGGTATGGTTTTTCGCCACCTTGCCTATGCTAACTATTGGGCTACCTGTAAATTAAACAGTATTTTTCTGACGTAATTTTGTATATGGTAACTTATTTATAAAATTGTGCAAGCTAAGGAAAACCTTTAAATACAATGTTCAAACAACTAACCTAATATTTCTGGCATAAATACAAAATTTATGCCTGATTTACGCTCCGTATTTACACCAAAACTATAATATGCATGAATAATTTTCAAAAAAAAGTGTGTGTTTTTTTGACATTTTTTGTATTTAAAGATCCATCGACTGTTGACAAAGCTAAGAACGGAATTGTGATTGTGTGAGCCAAGGGCGTCGCCAGCAGTTGGCTCAGGGGAGGGGGGCAGCAAGTTGATATATGGAAGTAGGAAAAGTATCAATCTAGAGCACGGTAGTGCGACAGGCCGAGTTTAAGGGTTTTTTTGCGAAGGCAAAAAACTTACAGTGCTATTACTACACGTTACAGTGCTATTACTACACGTTAAATCAGAACAGATTTGACCCCGAAATATCTTCTGAACTATCTTTCGAAATATCTTCTGAAGAAATAAACGGTTAAAAACTTATTCGCATTCAAAAGTCGTTAAAAAGCGGGAACGCCACAATTCTTGGCCATACAGGATCATAATTCCAGGGCCTAGCCTATAAGTCCTTAAAAGTTGATATTTGCCATACAGTTAGATATAGTCACCAAACAGAAAGGAAAATTATCAAACCACGAAATTTATATCGGGAAATGGGAAAACTTTCGCATTTTTGTTTTGATAAAATTAATATAGCCGCTCTATGATTGGTATATTTTATATTTATACTCAAATGTTAGCACATACCACATGTGAGATTTGTGCACGATTTTTTAAAACTTTGTTGCTCCATTTCCAGAAACGCTGGAAGGGTGCGCTTTTTTGCATTCGACGCAGAATTTTTGATACTTTAAATAAGAATCTTTGGGAAAATTTAATTTTCCCAACGGAACATATGGAAAATCAAAAATTAAATTTATGTGTTTTTAAGAATAAAGCATTTCCAGATATTTAATAATGATACGAGTGTTTGCATTCGATGGGGAGTGTTTGCATTCGATGGGATATCTCAAAACCTATTTGTAGATCGAAAAAATTCGATTGTCCCAACGAAATATCCGCAAAAATGGGAAAAACAAAAGTGTTTTCTACATGGTAGTTTGATCACATATAGGTAATAGATTTTGAATATCGAGTATGTTATTTTATGTTCTAGGAATAATTTAAATAAAAATTTCTATCCATTATTCAGTTTGCCTGAATATGAGTACATTTATTCAAATATAGAGGGAGGGGTAAACACTAAATTGAACATATCTCCCTTAATATTCGAAAAATCGATAAATTTATAATAATTAAAGTTTTAGGCAAAAAGTCTTACTATAATTTTGTTTCTTATCATTTTTTTCTGTTACACTAATATTTACAGAAATATTGACGGTTTAAAATTGAAAATTAAATTGCTTAATATCTCTATTGCTTAATATTGAGTATGTGCAAATGATAAGGTGATGAATTGTAGCAAACTTGATTTCCTACAACTTTATTCCTTACGTACTTTTGGATTATTCTAATATTAAGAGAGATATTTTATATTTTGTGTTTGTATATTTGTTAAGTATATTTGTTATAATTATTTGTTTGTATAATTTGATCTTATGTGTCATACAAATGCTGTACGTTGATTGGTTCAGTTAACACTAATTGTATATAAATTTGAAAACCGATCTTATATGAAATACAAATTTCGTACGTTGTTGATTGGTTCAGATAACACTATTTGTTAAAATTTTTCAACAAAGAAATTTTTGGAAATTTATCAAAAAAAAGATTTGGATCTGTTTTTATGCATTCAACTTGTTTTAACTTGAAATTTATAGGAAAAATTGAAAAACTTTAATTTTTCAAACGAAACAACTCAGAAAATTGGGAAGAACACAAAAAATTACCTTTTTATTCCCAGTATATGTAAATATACATGGTATATTAAGTTTTGTCCCGACTTTGTAACGTTTGAAAACATTAATCCTTGATATAAATGCTTGTTTATAAAATGGCCCATTTGGGCTATTTCCGTATGTCCGTTATTGCGTCTGTCTGTGGACGCAATAACCCAAGAACGAAAACAGATAAACAACTGATTTTTGTGTGTGCGTTCTAGAACAAAAAAGTAAGGTCAAATTTGTTAATGGGCAATATTTACTTTTAACCGAAAATAGATCCACTCTTCTTCCATTTCGATGATGGTTTGTTTGCGCCGACTCAAAATTATTTAGATATCTATTAGTGAAGGATGTCATCTTAAATCGAATATGGCGGCCGCCGCAAACAGCGATTTAAAATTTCCACATTAACCCCTATGATATGGGTATCAAGTAAAAGGGCTTGATGAGCAAAACACAATAAGTAAAATGACGTCATTCTAAATCCAATATGGCGGCCGAAGCAAATGGAGATTTATAATTCCCACATGAACTTCTATAATATGGGGGTATCAAATGAAAGGACTTGATGAGCGAAACACAGTATATGAAGTGACGTTATTCTAAATCCAATATGGAGGCCGCCGCAAATGGCGATTTAAAGTTTCCACATTAACCCCTATGATATGGGTATCACCATATAAAAGGGATTGATGAGCAAAACTCAATAAGTAAAATGACGTCAATGTAAATCCAATATGACGGCCGCCGCAAATGGCGATTTATAATTTCCAAATTTACCTATATGATATGGATATCAAATGAAAGGGCTTGATGAGCGAAACACAGTATATAAAGTGACATTATTCTAAACCCAAAATGGCGACCGCCGCAAATGGAGTTATATAATTTCCTCATAAACCCCTATGATATGGGGATCAAATGAAAGGGCTTGACGAGTGATATATATATGATATATAACTTTAAAAAAGGGCCGAGTTTTCGGGGAGATACTTCATATAATAGTTGGACCTTAAAAAGTGATGATATGGGATAATGGACCGAGCTATTTACCAAGTAAATAGCTCGGTAAACTATTTAACAAGAAAATTAATGAGGGGTAAATTGATTAAATGTAAGAAAAAATTCTGGTTGTATTTGTAATTTATTTCGAAAGTTTTCCTTAGTATGTTTTTAAAATTTTATAACGTGGCAAGTTACTTTTTCTTTTGTTTTAAATATTTTAAAACTTGATTTTAAAAGTTATAAAATTTTGAAAACATACTAAGGGAAAACTTGCGAAATAAATTAAAATATAACCAAGCTTTTTCTTACATTTAATCAATTTACCCCTCATTAATTTTCTTGGTAAATAGTTTACCGAGCTATTTACTGAGTAAATAGCTTGTAGTAGTGATATCCGATCAAAACATAAAAGTAAAAAGGGGCCGTGTTTTCGGGGAGATACTTCATATAATACTTGCTCCTTAAAAAGTGATGATATCCCAATTAAAGAGCTGAGCTATCAATAAAGTAAATAGTTAAAATTAAAATGTAAGAATATAAGTGCAAAGTATAATGAAAACAAAAAATTGGTTGAAATTTATTTCGTAAGTTTTCTTTCGTAAGTTTTTCTTTATATATATATACGCGGCAAGTTATTTTTCCGGTTGATTTCAAATATTTTAAATCTTGCCGCGTTATAAAATTTTAAATTATAAAATTTTAAAATCATACTAAAGAAAACTTACGAAGTTGTAAAACATCCTTGAAAAAAGCATACTAAAGTATGAAATATTTAATTAACAATTAAAAAAAGTGCTAGAAATTAAGCGTTCTGAAGCATTGCAGTTATCATTTTTAGATTCAATTTATTTAAAAAACAATTATTTAAAACAATATTCAATTTTGAACACTAATATTTTCGTTAATTTTTGTGCATCTTCCCTATTCGATATAAAAAATTGAAATAATAAATAATTAAAAGTTACAGTAGAAAAATTAAATGACGGTATAATAATGAAGAGTGAAAAAATAATAATAAATTGAAAAAAAACCAAAAGTAAAAAACAGGGGTATAACCATTAAACAGATTTTGATGTTCCTATAGTTATATAATATATACTATATACATATAGTACTATATACTATATAGTATATATAGTATATATATATATATATATAAATATTTATATGTGTGAATTACTGTATAAATAGACTATAGATCTACAGTCTATACTCTATAGTATAGACCGGTATACAGACCGTTTTCAAAAGCATTTCTAATAGAGAATCAATGTTAAATAAATAAATAAAATATTTACTATAAAACCATACATACACATACATACTGAAACTGAATGTCTGGAGTGGAATATCTCACGATTTCTCCAGTTCAGTGGAGAAAAATTTGCTAACCAGAATGAATTTTTTTTCAAAAACTATTCTAAATATGAAACTAAATAATAAATAAATAACATTGTTATTAATTAATATTAATATGAACAAATAACTCTTTAATCCGCCAGGAAACAAGCCTCGGACCTCCGTATATCGCGCCCCGTACACTAACCTTTACAACACGTTTGATTAGCTTGTAAATTACTTACTTATTATTCCAATATATTCGGTGACTTGTCTTTATCTGTCTCTGAATATAGGCTATAATTTAAATAAATAAATACTCAAGTTTTAACATTCCACAATAAATAAATAAATAAATATATATATATATATATATATATATATATATATATATATCTGCCTCATTCTATATATATCTATATCTGTCTTTATCTGCCTCTGAATATAGGCTATAATTATAATAATATATATATATATATATATATATATATATATATATATATATATATATATATATATATATATATGTATATATATATATATATATGTATATATATATATATATATGTATATATATATATATATATATGTATATATATATATTATATATATTTATTGTGGAATGTTAAAACTTGAGTATTTATTTATTTAAATTATAGCCTATATTTTCATGCTGACCCTCGGCACTGGCGTCGGATATCGGTATGGGCCACGTGGTTGGTCACTAGACCAGTTTTAATGCTATCGTCGAAAACTTTTGAAGTTGAATGATACAAACTTGTTCACATTATGCCAAGCGTTATTAATTAGAACTAATAACTAAAAGATGGAATTATAAAAACTTCTTCGCTTGACCCCAATCGTTATTAATTAGAATTGATTTATTGAAAATTTGCTATTTTCGCCCCATAGTGGTAGTACTTAGTTATCTATGTACAGTTATATTATATCATCTTTTTTTGAAATATTGACACAAAAAAAGAGAATATAACAAAATAAATGTCATTTTCATTGATTCGATAATGTATCAGGCTTATACGCTTTCAAATGAAAAATTATGTTTTTGACCACCCAAGTAGCGGTATATTTAGTGTAAACGATCAACAATTGTCCCCATAGGCAGCTACCTTACTTGCCTACCCGGTAAATCCTCCTCTGTCCAATTTTCTAAATAATATATGGACCTTCTGATCTCCAGACAAGATCGACATAATATATGTTATATCTCCCGACTTCTCATAATTTTGAGGTGGCAACCCTAATTAATCTATTAGAAGAATCGTTATGAAAAACAGTAATGTTCTATTCTGATAGATGAAGAACCGATGAAAAAATAATAATCAAATAAGGTCAATAATCAAATGGTCAATAATTGCAGCGACGCGCAGCGTGTCCTCAGACATAAATACAGACGAACGTACAGACCAATGGATTGAGATGGATGCCATTTGACAGAGGCTACGATTAAATCCTTGAGTTAAAATCGCTCCTATAACTCATAATCGCTCCTAACTCATGATGAATATACATTTAAATCTTAAAAATATGATCAACATATGAGTTAAACTCTTTTTGCTACTTCACATTTAGATCCTTTGCAGATTTAGTCCTCTAATGGAGTTTATTGCTTAATTCATATGTAGATTTATTTCAATCGAGATCCGTATACCAGAACTACTATGTTGCCCTAATGCTCACGAACAATTCATACAGAGTTATATCTAGGTGAACAGATAATTGAGCGTTTACTTGAGAAGCAAATCACAATTGCTTCTTTGCTCCTTACATGAGATGAATCATTAATTTTTTTTTCAAATGGTACTTTTAATCAAAATTTGCAAAGTATATACAATCCTGTTAAAAAAATCGAACTAGTTGAAATTTTCTAAGTATTACTGAGTGTAATATTATACATGTATTCAGTAATATATAGAGCTTAGAATGTGACTTACGTTTCAAATATATTGAATTTGAGTGTACTCACCTTTTGAGAATCTTTCTGGATGCTGATTAATTTTTGATGAAGTAAAAAAAATAGGAACCCTTATTTTCACTGGAAAATGCGGAAAAAAACTCAAACCTTACTACCAAACTATAGTTTTAATCAAAATTTGCAAAAATTATACAGCTTTTTAGACACTTTTTGTATGCTAATCAGATTTTTGAACTCAGGGTTTTGGTCCAGTGAAATTGTGGAAAATCCACAGATATATTTTTTAATACTTTGTCATAAATTTACCTAAATTTACCATACGGTCTAAATTTACTATAGTAAGTCAATATCCGGCGGATACTGGATTTAAAAAAAATTTCATAAAATTTACATGATTTATTTTTAATGAACAATAATTTCTCTGCATTATGAGGATATAAGCAGTTTCGTTTGTCTTCGTAAACAATGCCACCTTCAGAGAAAATTATTTCGCTATATACTATACTGCAAAAGGTAAATACTGAAAGGTAAATTCTGACAAACTTTGTTAAGTTCAGGTACAGGTCGTATTAGCTGACTACCAAATAAAAGGGTCACGATTGCGATAGATTCAAACTGCCTTCAAATAAAGGTCAATCTCGCTTGCAATCGCGTTTTATTCCTGATTGTGACACTGACTATTGTTATTTTCATTTTCTACCTCGTTAAAACAATTACCGAACTGTCTATGAGCTTTGCGAGTCACAGTTGATTCTGTTTCGTCTCCTCAATTCTTTTAACAGGCGGTTACTTTTCTCAAGAAAGTCGGACCCCGACATGGATCGACATCCATGGGCCTGCTCCGATCTGCATGTTACGTCATGGCAATGTTCCTCCAATATCCGGTTTATAGGATCACCGATAACACGTATCCGACAAAACGGTCTACAATAGGATGAGACATACGTATGTTTTTAAGATTTTAAGAAGCGCACTCGTAACTGTTTATTTAATTAATTATTACACAATAGCCTATTTAGGTGACAGAAAGTCGTTATTGCTTTACCATACTAACAAAAAGTATTGAAAAACATTCAATTTATCGGTTCTATGGTGTGCTTTGGGCCTTAATTCACAAATGTAGTGTATGCATTTCATAAATATATAGGTGCAGCTCCACCAAAAATGATACGCATATAAAAAAAATTCGAAATCATATACCGGTAAGCTGTTTGTATACTTTGGAAAGTTTTATGGATCAAAATTTCCAAGCCTGAATAAATCAACGGCAAAACAAACTTTTGTTTTAAAAAAAGTAAACATAGTTAAAATTAGAAAATTGTGGAATACTTCACAGGAAATCTTTTTAAAAAACACTTTCGTAGATCTACTATCCAAAATATTAAAAACTGAAATAATTAAACTTGAAAAAGTCAAATTTAATTGTTTTTGTTGTCTGTCTATCTCTTTCTATATGTAATAGATAGCAGTCATTCCAATAAAACATATGAAATCAGCAAAGCAGTCATATTTCAGATTTTACTTAAACTTTGTGGAAATTTTCTTTAGGGTCCCAAAGACGAAAACCTATGGGGATTTAATTTTCTCACGCACCACTTTCGGTCTACACAAAATAGAGCAATTAAAAAGGTGTATTTTTGGGATTTACGGTTTCGGCTGTATACATTTTTTCTAGATATCAATAAATTTTAAAGATATCCACTTGATTAAGGTGGCATTTTAAAACTATAAGATAGTAGTTCTGGGGAACAAATAAAAATTTATATACCTTCGAGCACCTAATTTATATATCTTTTTCGAGCACCTTATTACAACCTTACAATCTTAAAATCAATAATTCATTTTTAATAAATTCAATTTCAATTTTAAGAATAAGAATAAGAACAATTTAATGCAAATAGATGCTATAAATGTATAAATATTTTTGTATATATGTTACAGTAAATGTACACTTTTACCATAAAATGTGTACATTTCCCAAAAAGTTGTGAGCTGAATATAATGTATATGTACATTTCCCGGCAAATGTGTACTCTTGCCTTCACGTTTTGGTAAATATATACTCTTACCTTCATATCTTAAGAAACGATGGAAAATTTTGGCACGATTACGATAAAAATATGCAAAATTCCAACAGAGAGAGCTAAAACATGATGAAATTAGATGATAAAATATATACCCAACCCAACCAGGAATAACCCAACTCGACCAAACCCAACTCGACCCAACCCAACCAGACCCAACCCAACTCGACCCATTCGATATCTCTATTTCGTATTTTGCGATTTCGTATTTTGTATGCTCACATTTACCAAAACGACATGGTCATTGTGAATTCAATGTACATTTCCCTTCTTTGAAATTGTAAATGTTAGTTGAATGCACATTACCCAAACGAGGAGGCAAATGTGCACATTTACCGGAAAATGTGTACATTTGCCGCAATATCTATTTTTACCGTAACATATATACACTAAAACGATACTTGTAAAAAATGTTGCGTCTATAGTATAGTAAAAAACTTGTTAAAAAGCTTACTTGTAAAAAACTTCTATAGTAAACAATAGAAATCAAGCTTGAAAATGTTACGCAATTATTGTAAACTGCAATCGGTAAATATTAATATCTTGTACACAGAGCCGGTGGCCCAGTGCGTTCAGTCGTCAGACAAGCGGGGTGGTGTGATGGTACGTATTCAAAGTCCCCATTTGTATTAAAAAGAGAAAGAGACTCAATTAAATTGTGGAAATAAAAATTCAAATTCTTTATTTATTTTATTTTTTTTCAAATCAAATCAGATTTCAACATCATAAAGTTTTTGTTTTATTTTATTTCTAAAGTGCATGTTGTCATATTGACATAGATTTAGAAAACTTTTACTAATGTTTTTTGTTCTTTTTTTTGTGTGTCGAGTATCGGAATCTGTTGTAGGTTCTACAGCGCTTCTTTAAAGGCTAAAGAGGGCAAGATACCGCGACAAGTGGCGACCCGTGACAGGACAAAGGAACTCACAGAAGAAAGAAGCATGCACAATGGTATCCGACCCGGAAGAGCCACCCGCAGCAACCATGGAGAAGGTGTTCGCACAGCATTGATGTCAAACTTCAATAACCTGGACAAAAAAATGGACGATCGACTTCAAAAGTTCAATGAACGGATGGGAAACCAACTAAAACAACAATAATTGGATGAGTGACTTGGAAATCGACTTCATGAGTCTGAAGAGAGGGTGGGAAATTTACTCCAAGATATGACAAATGTACAACACGAGTTAAAAGATGATTTGTCTGAGCGAACGGAGAACCTGAGAGAATTGTGCATACGATCTATCGACCAAATAACCAATGACGCCGAGGTTGTGAAAACCGACATCACGACGAACATCAAAGCGTTGAGATTCACACATAAGTCAAAAGTATAGACAGAAATTTAGCCACACGGCTCGAAGGCATGGAAAAAACGATCCAAGATCAATACAAAAAAGTCGAAGATGACCTCACACGGATCGAGCAGCGTCAGATATAACAACTTCGTAAACTGCGTATAGATCCTGAAAAGGTGTTGACAACGACGCTGTCAATATTCCGGAGTTAAGTAATAGACCGGCCGAAGACCCAATAGTCTTTTTGAAAAGAACAACGGCATCACTACAGAAAAAACATCTGTCTGTAGATTGTTGGACGAAATGGTAACGAAGAAACTAACGGGACCAGCAAGAGATTGGGCATTGATGAATAGTGGGTTGGGTTACACCTCTGACGAGTTGGCAGCGGAAAGCCTTTTCAATAGTGTGGGAAGAAAAGCGAATACGAACTGGAATTGATGACCGTTTCCCAGCCCACAGGACTGAAAACAGAAGCGTTCGTAAATATGAAGGTGCAACTATTCAGAAGAGTGCACGCCGACAGATATATATATATATTGATGACGTGCCAATAATTCAATAATGTTAAACCTGTTACGGACAACATACGTCCGTTGGTGAAAATTTCCAATCCAAGATCGGTGGACGAGTTACACACTACGGTTCGAACACTGGACGAAGAGCTAAGATTAATGAAGGAGGAGATTGGTTCTAGTTCTGAAGAATTGGCAAGAAGTATTGATAAATGGCACCCTGTCAGAGATAGTACAAGGAGTGGAGCCATATGAAACAATACTTTCAAAATTCTTTGGAAAATGTGCATGCATGTGATATCACGAATAAGGTTCAGTATTGAAGTAATGGTTGTGCCTGACCTACGGAACCATTTAATACTTCGTAAAAATTTTGTAATTAAAAATGGTGTGAGTATCGATTACCGGAGGGGTATAATTTACTTGGGCTGTGATAAAAGAGTCTACATTGCTTGGAGAAAACCTGATGGAGCACACAGAGAAATGACAGTACTTAACGAAGCATTGGGCGAGTTACAAATAAAACTCCTTGAGAACCAAGAGCAGTTTAAAGATTTCATTCGGCAACGAAGATGCCATTCGGCGATATTCCAGCGTTTTCGATAAAGAAGGACGAAAACTATCACATATAAGATCGAAATCACGAGAATTTCCACATTAAATTACTACCACACCCGTATAACAATGAAAATCAACGGATCCTGGAAGACATGATTGAAGAGATGCAAGGCGGTGGCATTATAGTTCCATCCTTATCGCCCTGGACCCCACTCGTTGTATTGCCTAAGAAGGATCGAACCCTTCGGTTGTGCGTTGACTATAGAAACTTGAACGATCTGACCAAAAGCAATGCATTTCTGATTCCGGATCTGCAAGAAATGTTGAGAAAAGTAAATAGTGCCAAATTATTTTCTATATTGGATCTTCCGACTGACTATTGGTAAATTGAAGTGGATCCACAATCGAAAGAGTATACTATTCCAATTTTATTCCAAAACTTGGAAAAGATTGTGACTGTGGTGAAAGTGAAGACATTTTCCATGAGTCAGTTTCAACTAAATTACAACCTTTTACAAGTGAAAAGAAAAGAAAAGCAAAAATCTTTTTTTAGAAGACAATATAAAATTACTAAAGGAGAAAATTGACAACTTTGACACAAAGGTACCAAAAAAACTATACAAAACTAATAAATCCGATACTAAAACTGCAATATGTACAACTATATATCCAATTAACGAAGTGAAAACCACGGATCCTAAAGAAATACCCACGACAAACTTATTAGGTGTATCGGATGTAGAAAACATAAATATTATTGATATAGCAGAAAACCCACAACAAGTAAAATTGTTCAGTGATGTTGTCGCTAATCAACAGTTGAAGCAAGCCCTATCTGATGATGGATTTAAAACTGTTAATTACCAAAGACGGCGTAATATCTACATTGGTAAAAACTCTGAAAATAGTGACTTCCAGGCAGGTGAACGACATGGATCTACGTAGGAAATGTAAGGCAAGGTACTACGCCCGAGGCAATTTTAGCTCACTGGGGGAAAAAATTTTCCAGGTGAAGAATTTGAGTGTCACGCCATTGCGAAAAAGGGAAGAAATCTAAGCTTTCGGTTAGGTGCTCCAGAAAATTTGAAGGATCACATGTACAAAGCAGAAAACTGGCCAGAAAAAGCGATTTTCAAGAGATATTTTTTTCGTAGAGAAGAACCTGGAACCTTCAGAAAATAAAAAACACAAAACTACGAAAACTTACCGAGGTCAATGAACTCAATTCAAAACAACAAACAATTAACAAAACTGAAAAATTCTATTAAAATTTATCACAAAAATATTCAGTGAATAAATAAAAAAGTAAGTGAACTTGAGCTAAACTTAGATCACATAAAACCACATATATTGTGTCTCACTGAACATTTTTAGCTTCTTACTTCGGCAACTAAGACAAATGGCTTAAATCGAGATCTTACTTGCAGCGTACCATGCTTTCATTGAGTCTCGGCTGAGATATGGGATCATATTTTGGGGAAACTCTATTAACAGTCATAAAGCATTTGTTCAGCAAAAATAATGCATTAGAGCCATACTATGATTGAAGATCAGAGACTGGTGCCGAGAACACTTTGGTAAGCTTAGAATTCTGACTTTACCGAGTTTATTTACGAAGCAGCATGTTTTGTAAAGTGCCACTATCAACTGTTTGCCCAACAAGAGAGGATGCATGACCATGTTACACGCTTTAAAATAAATCTAGTAATACCTGATACACGTTTGGCTTTGATATCCAAGAGTACAACACACATGTGTTTAAAAGTGTACAACAAAATTCCAAATGACATGAGAAAATTAGAATTACAAAGTTTCCAAAGAAATTTTCAACAATTTCTAGTCGAAAAAACAATATATTCTATTGACGACTTTGTTAACTAATATTTATTTTATAAAAATTTTAAATATACCTACAGTATATTTATTGTATTGTATTGTATTGTATTTTTTTTTTAATTTTTATATACTTATTTGACTTGTTCTACAGCATTTATATGCTATTATTGAATAAAAAAATATTATTATTATTATTATTATTAAAAATTAATCATCCTGTATCAAGAACACGAAGACAACTTCGGCAATTTTTGGGATTATTTGGTTGGTACAGAAGCTTCATGAAGAACTACTAGGATATAGCTGCACCTCTAAGCGAAATGTAAAGTGGCGTTGGTTAGCATTACACCAGAAGGCGTTCGAGAATCTGAAATCATCGATAGTAAATGCACCGACGCTAGCATATCCAGATATCAACAAGACGTTCTGTTTAAACACGGATGCTAGTGACGTCGGACTGGGTGCTATGTTATTTCAACTAGAAGATGATGGAAAGACAAGACGCATTATCAATTATGCCAGCAACAAACGTGAACGCACAAAACGAAAATACGCCACAACAGACAAGCAATATCTTTCGATTATTTGGGCATTGAGAAAATTTCGATGATATCTTGAACGAAAACACTTTAAATTATATACTGATCATGCAGCGCTCTAATGGCTAAACAAGACGAAGGATAATCGAGCCAAAGAAACAAGATGGGCATAAGCCAATGAGAGCCTATGACTACTAGATAATTCACGTCCCCGGAAAAGATAACCAAGTCGCCGGCACATTGTCCAGACAGTCACAGGGCAAGGCTGAAGAAAAAGAAGTGGAGGACATTCGACGATGTGACGGCCATCAGTGGATATATCGTAGACAACAACAATCCACTCAGAAGTAATATGCATCGACGAGTAGACCGAACAAAACCTAATTGCACCGTAGCCGACGGTACTACCGTAGCCGACGGTACCTCTGGTACCATAGCCAACAGACGGTACAAGAAGTGCCAGTGGTTTCCGTAGAACGCCGACTTTGGTTTCTGATAAGATATGAGGAAGCAGCATATCCAGGTTGGAGAGAAACGTATCAAACGTATCACCGCTTTTATTGATATGGGATATAAATGGGTTATAATACAAGACAACATACGTAAATACGTAAAAGGGTGTGATACGTGTGCTATAGTGAAGTCACTGAACAAGAAGCCAAGTCAATGTATGAGAGTTCGAAGATCTACTTTACCATGGGAGGAAGTCAGCATCGACTTGATGGGTCCATACCCACGCACATAAGAGGAAAAACGAATATTCTAGTAGTGACTGATTTTTTTACTAGATGGATTGAAGCATTTCCATTGGAGGCTACGTCGATTTCGAAGATAGCCCAAGTACTAAAAGACGAAGTTTTCAGTCGCTATGAGTATCATAGAATAGTACTGACCAGAGAATGGCATACAGAAATTGCGTTTGCATCTATTGGAACAAGAACACAAGTCACAAAAGGTTGATAAAAACAAGTCACAGAAGAACCTCAAGATCTGCAAGAATGGGTGAATGAGACACGCCAAGAACGATAAGAAAATGGAGAGATAGCTCGGCAAACAATGTTGGCCCATGCCAAGGAGAACGATCAAGCTGGATTGGCACCGTAGTAGAAATGGTGCAGAGTTACAGGGTGCTGAGAAGTTTACCAGCTGGTATCTATATACTGGATACACTGCCTCCCACGAAGATACATGAAGGTCTCTTGAAGCCGGCCAATGCAAGAACCGCCACCAATGGGAATCTAGGAAGATTGATTGTGGGGAAAGAGGTGTTCGGCTAACTACTTCTGGATCGATTGGGGGGGGGGGGGGGGGTCAGAGGCAAGATGGTTATGGTGAGGTCAGGGTAGAACTTGCGACTCAGGCGACAGGCAATCAACAACAGGCGCCCTTGAAGAAGAACGATGTACTGAATAATGTGCACGTACACTTTTATAAGTTAGCTAACTCTACTAGAATAATTCCCAATTAGTTCTAGAGTTATAATTAGTCGATCAAAAATAATAGAAAATTATAAAATATGTGTTGAAGTTTAAAGGGGGAGAGTTTGTTGCATTGAAAATTATTAAGAATAATTTTTTCGAACTTAAGGAAAATATTTAAAATAAATATTAAGGAAAGTATTTAAGGAAAATAGTCCGATGTACTGTACTGTAAAAATTTAATTATTGAAAAATTTCCGAATAGTCTAGAAAAATTTATTTGACGAACCTATTTGTATTTATGTACATTTATGGGAAATAAATTATTATTATTATTACTATTGGAATAATTAAGTCGTCCCAGATCCTCAAATTGTTAAATATTCTTTTAAAAAGTTCAAATGATGAAAAGCTATTTATGTGAGAAAATATAGAAATATTTATGAAAAAGTCATTACCATGGCTAAAAAAAGAATAGAGGTTGAGTATTAATGAAAATAACAGTGAAATAAATAATCCACATTCTATTATGAACAAACTCAATGAGCATTTCATTGGTGTTGGATCTATCGTAAGATGTCAGGATGATACAACCAATGATACCACTCACATTAAAAATTTTGAAACACCATTTTTTTTTATATGAGACAGATACACATGAGAAACAATGGACTATTTGGCGCTATCGGTTAATGTTGTGAAATCAGAAAATTACTCGAGGTCCCAATCGGATAATTTGATGATTACAATAATCCATTGAGCTAAATTCCTTCTCCCCATAACCAAAGTAATTATTATATTACAGTAGTCAGAGTAGTTCCCTTACTAGAAAAAAACAGTACTAATATTACGAATTTTAGGTCTATTTTTTGTTTACCATTTTTTAGAAAGAGATATATTTGAGGTCTATGAACTTGGAACCCGACTTTCTCAAAGAAACACCTATTTTGAACTTAATAAACTACAAACCCTACAATTGATGGTAGTAAGCTTCATTTGTTTGTAGTAACAACAAGTTCATCAAAATAAAACAATTAATTGTGTTCAAATAAAATATGATAGTATCGTGAAAAAAAAATTATTGGAGTATTTCTAGAAACGTTTGCTGTTTATTGCAGTTTTATCAAAAAAAAATTGTATTTATAAATGCCCCAAAAACAACTAAGTACGGGAATATACATGTAATTGGGGGAAGAAAAGTGTTGGGTCGCACTACAAATTAAGGACCAGATGATAATAATTATAATAATTTATGTTTAAGTTTAAGATAAACCCGAAAAGTGGGCTTTGCTTTTAATATCAAATCAGTAGTAGTTTTCATAGTTTCATATTATTATATTAAAACGTCAGAAACTCTGTTCCTTTTAGCAATTAATATTGTGCATGTGGTTGCTTGCTACTATAAAAAATATCTTATATTTGTAATTTGTGTTATTCGTCAGTTGCAAATAAATAAATTTATAGTTTTTGTGGCGTTAATAATTTATAATACTAAATTACAAAAAACGGTCTCTCCAGAATTCAAAAAGTCAAAACTGCGGTGTATATGTGTACAACACCGCATAAATTGATCCTTCGAGCTGGATAACTAGCGACCCAAAAATGTTTGAAATTTGATGAGTAAGCATAACGGCGTTCAATATTGGTTCCACATGGTTCCACATCCTTTCCGGAAACAAGAACTCTGTAAATATCGTTATACGCATGTCAATAAAAGTTACTGGATCCGCAGTCACGACGGGTAATTGGACATTTTTATGTGCACTCAAACTGGATCACCTGGTATTTGTTTGGAAAATAAGCAACAATTGTTAAGGTCAGATGCATCAGTGTGTTATTTTAGTGTGTTGCCTTTTAGTGAGTTACCCCTTTAAGTCATTTAGATGAACGACATTAATGAAATTATAAGTCAATACTTATAATTAGAGATTAAATAAAATCCTGAATAATTATTTTATAT
This sequence comes from Nineta flava, assembly GCA_963920215.1. NCBI lineage: Eukaryota > Metazoa > Arthropoda > Insecta > Neuroptera > Chrysopidae > Nineta > Nineta flava. The sequence goes on from OY986040.1 coordinate 64,357,117, forward strand.
ACAAAAATAATAACAAAGTAAATAAATCATAGTATACCTTTGTTATTGATATTACGATTATGTTTTCAATATCAATAAAATAGAATTAATTAGTTAACATTTTAATTGAAGGTTATTTATGTGCTAAATTTGGTCAATCGTTTTGATTAAGAAAATAAGATTAGTTTAATTATTTGATTATTAAATTAAAAACAAAATACTATTTTGATAAAACATATAGATGGTATATTATTGTTTATATACTTTAATTTTTATTGAAAATTTGCATTACATACCATTGTAGTACTAATTTGATGACATTTGAAGCACTTAGTCACTTGTCCATTCTTATTCATCCTTTTAGCCTTTCTCTTTCATTATTTTTAAATTTTGATCAATAATTAATTATGGCGAAATAAGAAAAGGTTTGGTTAACAAACGAAAATTTTTGAAACGTTGAATGACTAATTTGGAAAATTTAATGGAGAATGTTGAGTCAATTACCACTATTTCTGATTTAGAATTTGCATTGGACAGGCTTCATGATTTCTTTGAAGATATTATTTTGAAAATATTTCTTTGAAGTTTTAAGATATTTTGAAATAAATTTAGATTCTGTAGATAAGGGTAAATATAAAGCCGAAAATTTATCCATTGAAACTAGGTATTATGTTCTGTCGAAAAAAATACATAGAGCAATAGAAAGTTTAAAGGATAGGCGACGTACAGCTAACCTAAATGATAGCATTTCTAAGTCCGATAACCAAGCCTAACCATTACCCAAAATAAACTTGCCATCATTTTCTGGTGAATATACCGGGTGTTCCAGTTTCAAGGATTTATTTACAAATTTAATTCATAATAACACTGAACTGCCTAATATTAGAAAATTTTTCCTTTATCAAGCGAGAAGTTGATAGAAAATATCGAGTTCTCAGATGCTAAGTACCCCAAAGCTTGATATACTATAACCAAGCGATTTGACACCAAGGTACTTATAGCCAATAGTCACTTAAAGGGTATATTTGATCTACGAAAGGTGAATAAAACCTCAGGAAGTAATTTGGGTGAATTTGTTAGTGAATTTTATTATTTGGAATTCTATTGGACGTGTTTTTAGTCTATTTTTTATCACAAAAACTTGACTTTGAAACTCGTCGTGAACTTGAATTAAAAAGAAAAAGCAACGAATTTTCTACTATTGACTCGTTTATTGATCCTTTGAATCAACGGTGTCAGGCATGGGAAATATTATCGCAGGGTTATTCACCAAGATCCAAGAGTTTACCAAAACATGACAAGAAAAGCAGTCGTTGCCCATATTCTTCGCGACCACATTTTCTAGCAAAATGTTTTAAATTTTTAAAGCTTAACGTAAAACGTCGACGAGAGTTTGTTGAAGGTAGGCAGTTATGTTTCAACTGTTTGAACAGCCCTCAAAGCGTCTGTAAACGTTGTTTTCAGAATCATTAGTCACTACACGCTGCACTATATAAAACCCCTTTAACTGGTGAACGAAAATAGTTTCAGGGTCAAGTACTTCTACGGACGCTCCGTCTATAAGTCTATAAGTGATCCCGCTGCAAAATATTGCATCATGCACTTCATTTTCGTTCAAAAACAAAGGTACTAATTATCATCAAGCCATAATTGTACTTTCGACCGCAATAGTAAACTTAATTGATGGTAATGGTACTAAACTGGCTTACCGCGCTTTACTCCACAGAGAAAGCGAGAGTAATTTTGTCTCTGCCACAACTTTGAAAAAATTGAATACTTCAGGTAGCCATTCAAATTGGACTGTTTCGGGTGTCGGGTGTAGTAGCGATTCAGTTAATTATGTTTTGTCCTTGAACGTAGAATCTAGGACAACAAATTTTAAATTACCACAAAGTATCTTTGAAAAATAGCTTATTCAATGGCCATCGTTTGTTAGATTGGAAGATCCTAATTTTAATGTGTCCGGTCCTATTGATATGTTAATCGGTAAAAGATTATTTTACATGTGGAAACAAAAATTCGTTACGCAAGGGTAACGCATAAATCTCTCTCTAGCGGTCATAATTTTAGTGTGATCAAAATGATATATAAAAAATAATATCTGATATGACTTTAGTATTTGCAAAAATTAAATTTATTAATAGCTAAAATAGAACGGTTTAACGATTATAGTTTATAGTTACTATGGAAACGACAATCAAAATTTTTACAATAAAATATATTTTATGTATTCGTGTCAAACACAAAATATTAAATATATCTCTTAATATTAGAATAATTGAAAAATGTATAAGGAGTAAAGTTGTAGAACATCAAGTTTGCTACAATTCATTACTTACAATTCATTTTTCTCAAACTCTAATGTGAACAGAGATATTTAGAATTTTATCTTTCAATCTTTAATTGTGAATATTTCTGTAAATATTAGTGTAACTGAAAAATGATAAGAAACAAAATTACAGTAAAACTTAGTACCTACAAATTAACTCCCGATTAATTTTTCAAATTTTCAAATATTAAGGGAGAAAGTCAAATTTTATGTTTTCCCCTCCTCCTAAACCCCTGTTTCCCCTCGTCCGATTTTACCCATTACCGAACTTGACCTTAAGAATACCAAAACGCCTGACACCAAATTTCATTCCAATCGGAATAAAATTGCGACCACTAGAGAGCACCGCTAGAGAGTACATATGTATATATGTATATATGTATATATGTATATGTATATGTATATATATATGTAAATATATATATATATATATATATATACATACATATATATATACTATATATATATATATATATATATATATATATATATATATATATATATATATATATATATATATATATACAAATTTTAGCCATTTTTAACATCTAATAGATAGGATCGATGGACATTTGAAGAAATTTTTGCTAAATTCCAACAATGGTGCAAAAACAATAGCTGCATTTCCTTTGGAGGCAATTCGCTAATAATGATAGTATCGTGAAAAAACTATTGGAGTATTTTTTAAACCGTATGTAGTTTAATCTAACAAATGATTGTGAAGTAGTTCCCACCAGCCTTCTTTACATGCTGTGCACTAACCTCTATATATGGACAGCTGAAACTATAGTCCGCCATTAGCTAAAAGCCAGCTCAATGCACTTGCGTGCCCATGACATGTTTCGTTTAATTTAGTTCTCACCTCAATATTGTCAGGTGCTGTCTTGACCGAGTCTGATTTTTTGAACTTTTTTTCAGTATCAGCTATTCATATATAGTGCTCAGTACATAGAATGTAAAGAAGGCTGGTGGGAGCTACTTCTCAATCATTTGTTAGAGTAAACCATATACGGTTTTAAAAATACTCCAATAATTATTTCACGATACTATCATTATCATTTATTTGAACACAATTAATTGTTTTATTTTGATAAATCTTGATACTACAAACAAATGAAGCTTATTAGAATCAATTGTAGGGTTTGTAGTTTATTCAGTTCAAAATTGGTATTTATCCGAAGTTCCTGTAAATTAAATATGTTATAAAAGAAGTCAATGCGAATTCTTTTATACCATTAAGGTAACTTAGGTAACCTTAATGGTATTAAGGTTAATAGTACCATTAATAGTAGTTACCTTAATAACAAGGGGCACACGTATTGATTCCGCAAAGTTATATAAATATTAAAGTATACAGAGTTAGTAGCGAATCTACTACAAACCCATACAAAATTATTGCGCATAGACTGACATCATATTACACTACTGCACACATATGGATCTCAAACTATACTTCTGCGTAGGGGTTGATCGTATTTACCTCGTATATTACAACTGCGTATAAATAGACAAGTTTGTTTCGCGAAATAAGTTCGTTACATTTAGTAAAAACTGTTTTGTTCTCACAAGCAAAGGTTTATTTTTCTACGATATCCGAGAATGAAAATACAGGGGTATTTTGAGAAGGGCATTGGCCTCCTCAAAATAAGATTGGCCTAATTTTGTTTTGTTGCGCATTGAAGGATCTCATATGACACTGTAATATGAATACTAGTGCGCATTAATTTCAGTCATTTTAATAGATTGACCTAATTTTGCTTTGTTGCGCATTGAAGGATCTCATATGACACTGTAATATGAATACTACTGCGCATTGATTTCAGTCATTTTATACTACAGCGCATAGATGAAACTCATTTAAAACTAATGCGCAGAGATGGATGCGGATGGGTTGAATCTATACTACATTACTACGCATCGATTGGCCTCATATTACACTTATGCGCATAGGTGGATATCAAATTACACTTCTGAGCAGGGATTGATCTATTTTGGCACTTCTAGGCATGACTCATCCTCGTATCTTACAACTGCGCATATATATAATAGTTGCGTGAAATGAGTTCTTTACATTGGAAAAAACTGTTTTTCTCTCATAAGCATAGGGAGTATTTATACGATATCCGAGAATGGAAAGAAGTTAGTTTAAGGGAAGGAGGCAATTCCGATGTTTAATATCGAACGTAAGGAACCGCACCCTACTAGGTTATCCAAAAATTAAGAGGATATGCTGGGGGTTTTATCCATTTCGGGGGTGTAAGATTTGCGTTTGAAAAATTAAAATTTTTCCGAAATCTTCCTTAATGATGAAATTAAACGGCGTCGAATGCAAAGCCATCTAGCATGTTTATAAGTTGAGAAGTATTTGGGGCGGGGGGGGGGGTGTGTGTTATGTTCCAATTTTGGGAGGGTTTCATTATGAAAATTTTAGTTTACCAAAGTTTCCAGTAAGTTTCAAAATATTCCACGTTGATTTTCGGGGTTTATTTCCCATTTACAGAAGGATTTGGTATGAACAATTAGAGCTTTCCGATAACACCCATTGGCATTAAATTATTCCACGTCAAATGCAAAAAACCACATTCTTCTAATATGAATAAAAGTAAACAAGGTATTTTGGATTTTTTTTCATTTTTAAAGGGGTTACGTTAGAAAAATTAAAGTTTTCCATTTGTTTTTATATTTAAGTTTGAAAATATTCCGCGTCGAATGAAAAAAACCGCATCCTTCCAGCATCTCTAGAAGGGGGTTAGAATTTGTATATGTGAATTACACTAAGTACTGTATATATTATAGACTCGAACAGTTCACAAGATTGATCCACCCCCTTGACCCCCTGGGCGGCCTTCGGTATTAACTTCGCGTCATTTCACGTCGAATCCTTGTAGCATGTCTAGAAGTGGATTAGAATATGTATACGTGAGTGAATTACACAAAGGGCTGTATATATTATAGGACTCGCACTTCTCGCAAGAGGACTCCGATTAATTAACCCCCGGAGCGACTACAATTTTTCCCGTAAATTTGAAGTTATTCCGGGTCGAATGCAAAAAACCGCCCATTTCTAGCATGACTTAACGTGGGTTAGGTTTTTTATAGATCAGTCAGTCAGTTAGTCAATTAAAAGGGCTGTAAATGTTTTACATTTTCAGAATTTATCCGAATTAACTAGAGTTTCGAAATATCATTTGTAGTTTGAAAAATTTCGCGAGAAACAAAACTTCTTTAAAATTGAAAAAGCAAATTAGGGTTAAAAAATCCTTCAAATTATTTCGAGACCTTGAAAATTGAATTGATAAAATTTAAACAACATACAGTTACACACATTATACGTATTTCATAACTTACCTTTCAGCATCTGTTAACCGCGCTTCCCGTCAAACTTTAATAATCTCAACAAAATCTTCGACTCTATATCTCAACTTATGCATTCAAATAAAAATTCATGCAAATAGAGAAAGATGTAAATGAATATTTAATCAAAAAATCATTCACAAGAATTAGTATAAAAATGAATAAGTATTTCAATGGTCCTTGATTTTACTTACTGACCTTTAAAAGGCAGAAAAAAAAAAGGAAATATAATTAATTATTTCTATATTTATGTTTATCAAAATTTCAATGTTTAATAACCTTGACTTTTAACATAATGGTTATATGTAATAGGTTTTCTGTTCATTAAATTTTAAACAAATCTTGTTTTATATCACCTACAGAGTACATTATTATTATTCATATATTAGCAACACATTTTAATTTTTACTATAAATATTTCAGCTACATTCCGTACGTACAAAATTTGTAAAGTTGACACAACCACAAAAATAATAGAAACATTATTTCTATTTTTTACTAGTATATAAATAGAATTAATTGAAGCAGTCTGTTTCAATTAATTAATATATAAGCAGTCCGTGAAAACTGTTTTCGCTAACGCATCGTGGTGTATTAAGCATCAGTGGAAATGTATAATGGTCAGTGGAAAGTGCACGTGGAAAAATGGTGGCTAAAGCAAGAGGTGTGTGGATGTCTTTTAGAAAACTGATGTATGCCCACAGTAGGTTGCCTTTCAAGGCAATACTCCAAATGGTAAAATCCCGAATACTTCCGTTGCTCACGTTTGCATGTCAAGTATGGGGCTTAGAATACTGCGAAGGATTAACAAAGTTCCTAAATTTAATTTATAAAGAAACTCTTGGTGTGGTTAAGTCTACTCCGAGCGATGTCGCTGCAGTCGCTTTCGTATATGTATTGTCAATTGAACAAGGAGGGTAGATTAATTCAGAGAGAAAGTGTAAAGAGCTGTATTAAATATTTAAAGTTTAATGATTGTGCTAGAAACTTGATTATTGGAGGTGTATTGGACAATATTAATAATATTGAATATTCTTAGTGGAATACGAGGGTAAAAGAAAGTGTGAATGATTTTTCCTAGAAAATCTAAATATTTTTAGATTTGTCCCTAGAAATATTTAACATTATTGATAAATTTCTGAATGGTGCACCTTACCTGGAAAATTTAGACGACAGAATGCTTAGGAGAACTTTATCTAACTTCAGGATCGGGAGGTATGTGTGGCAAAATAAAAATAAAAGAGACGGAGAGCGTGTGTGCGTTTTGTGTAATGGGTGTGAATCTAGTTGTTATATTCTCTTGAATTGTCCCGGAGTTGACTTAATATTAAGAGAAGAAATAAAAAATGAATTAGGTAACAATGTGAATAATATCTTGAACGTGAGATAAAAACAAATGTGTGTGAAAGTCTGTCGATATATTAGTGATATTTTGGAAAAAAGGCAAAAATCATTATAAGAATAATTCACTTCCTAATATTTTATTACAGGAATCATTGTACCTAGTTGCTTAATTTTTCTTTGTTTATTTGTTAATCTTACTTTATTTTACTTTTCTTTATTTTTTAATTTGATTATTATTATTCTGAGAGAGTGTTATTTACTTTTAGACATTTTGATTCAAATTGTATATATTTATGTCAATAAAGTTTATCTAAAATTAGTATATAAAAATATGAAGTTTCAACCTATGTGAAGTTGGCAACCCACTTAACGGTAGAAGATTTTATTTTTATTTTTTCGACTGTACTCGGTTTTTACCGGATTGTACCACCTAGATTTTCGTTTGTACCTTAAGGGGGTAAAAAATTCAGGGGTGAGAAAAATTGGTCCGCAACTCGTGTTGAGATAAATGATTTTCGTTGATGTGAAGAGTCGTTTGTAACTGTTTGTACCAATGTTATTTTTTTTATTTTAATTTTTTATTAACAAAAATTTTAAAACAAAATTTTTAATTTTAATTCGTTTGTTTTATTTTAAATTCGGTTTTTTTCGTGTCTCGTTTAGGAATATATTATATTTGATACGTTTTTGTAGAGACAATATTTTTTACACATTTGGTCGAATGCAAATTTCATTTTTATCGCGTTTAAGAACTCGACGATATCAACAGTACTTAAACCACAATTACACAATTAGTACGAACCTCGTTGGAACTAATGGGTACAAACGATTTGTCAGTGGTACAAACAGGTACAAATGATATATATGTCAGTACGAATGGGTACAAACGATTCCGAGTTCGTACAAACGATTCCGAGTTCGTACAAACGATTTCTCGGTGGTGCCAACCGGTAAAAACGATATAATTGTCGGTACAAATGTGTAAAAATGATATGTCGGTAGCAGAAACCGGTACAATCGTTTTAATTGTCGGTTTGAATGGGTACAAACGATTTGTCGGTGGTACAAGCCGGTACAAACGATTTTATTGTCGGTACGAACGGGTATAAACGATTACGAGTGGATACAAACATTTTCTCGGTGGTACAAACCAGTACAAACGATATAATTGTGGGTACAAATGAGTAAAAACGATTTGTCGGTGGTACAAACCGGTACAAACGATTTAACTGTCGGTACGAATGGGTACAAACGATTTGTCAATGGTATCAACCGGTACCCATTTATAATCGTTTCTACCCATTCGTACCGACAATTATATCATTGAAACTGGTATGTACCACCGACAAATCGTTTGTACCCACTCGTAATCGTCTGTATCCATTCGTACCAACGATTATACCGTTTGTACCTGTTTGTACCACCGAGAAATCGTTTGTACCCACTCGTCATCGTTTGTACCCATTCGTACCAACATTCATATTGTTTGTACCGCGATAAATCGTTTGTACCCACTCGTAATCGTTTGTACCCATTCATACGCACATCGCCCCATACTAATGTTATATAAATTATTGGGATTCTGATCGGTACCGTTAAAGGGACTCATGTTTTTTTTTAATTTCTGTAATGAATTTCTGGAAATGCAAATTGTCTTTTTCCATCTGATGTGATTCTAATTCAGAACTAACATTGCAGGAATCTGTGGATTTACGCGCTGCTTCTATTATCAGGAAAAAGTTTTTAAAGATTCGTAAAACACCACTACCTGATAATATCAAAGTATCTGATTTGCTTGAGGGAGAATGCGTCATACAGCGTGACTTACTCGTTTTTTTTTTAAAACCATTCTTTGTGGTTACGATTTACGAACGCAAAAAAGTTGTAACGGCGTACGTATAGTCGATTAAATTGTGCAAGATATGATATATAATATACATCACGGAAAAATCAAAACAGCCAAACATTTTCACTCGAAATAACATTGAAAAGCATAAAAGTGGTAGAAAAGTTATCGATTTGATAAATAAATTTGGATACTGCAGCAGTTATTGTGTTATCGAAGAGCTTGAAACTGAAGCTACATTTTATACCTGCAGCAAATTAAATGTCTGTCCGGAAAATACAGTATTGTCAGGTAATTACTGCACAGGTGTTCCTTACGATAATTACGACAAATTCTTAGAGACGTGTTCTGGTAAAAACACATTACACGACACTGTTCAAAATGTTTCCGAAACAAATAATGCTGATTCCGAAATAAATGACACGTATGAACAAACATCTCCTCGTAAAAGGAGAAGAATTTTAGATGTTCTTCCGGAATTAATATCGTATAACAAAACACCAAAACTGCGAGAAAATTTGTTACCTCTTGATAGTCCATTAAGAAATATTGATGCTGTAGTTTTAATGCCATGAGAAAGATGGATCTTCTGTGAATTTTTTCCCATTCTTGCAAAATACCAAATATTCCAATGTGGGTTGGATTTAATAGTTTACATGTGAAAGATTATAACAAAAACAAAAAATTGTTTATCTTACTCCAATTAATTAATCTCCTACAGATAAATCTGTAGTTTATGAGACACTAAGACAGAGCCAACAAATTGCTCATGAGTGTAATCCAAGCTCATATGCAAGTAACATACGATTTGGCGATTGCGAAAGTAGCTTATCATATTCAATGTGAAGAAAAACCGATGTTAAATAATTTATTTATTCATATGTGTGGCTTCCATATTATGCGAGCATATTTCAAGGCAATTCATAGATGATTGTGGACTATCCCACATAATGGGTGAAAGCGAATTAATAGCTAATGGTTCTGTAAACAGGTTTATAAGCGGAAAACATTTCAATAGGTATAAGCGCTTGCATCCTTTAGTATCCTTGGACCTGCAAATACTACATGTAGAAGAATTTTTGAAAGAATACCAGATAATAGTGCTTACTGATGATTTTAAAACGGAATGTTTGGCATTAAGAGGACTGACAAGAATTTTTCGAAAATTCCAGTAGATTTGACGATAGAGCAAACTGTGAATGCTGGTGCCGCCGCCCGAAGACTGGCAGATAATACACACTTCACCAACTCAATTGCAGCTCGACAGCGATGGGCTAAAAGCCATAGTATTAGGTCAACTATCATATCAAAAGAGTATAAACCAACTGGCCTGAAAAGATCACAAGATGTTAGTTCTGAATTAGAATCACATCAGATGGAAAAACACAATTTGCAATTAAAGAAAATCATTACAGAAATTTAAAAAAAATGAAAATTAACAACAAGGTTGTGGAAATACGTCTTCAAACAGACATAGTCGGTCGCATGCTTGGCATTTCTATGGAAGGTTGTACTGATATTCAGTTATCATACCCGATAACACCTGTGCCCATGTCTTTGTGTAACATTGATGGTACAATTTGTAAGACCGAAAAATCCGCACTAATGAAATGTTTAGTGATGGAGGGTACTCAACCTTCCTACACAGTAGAACTTTTAATCGACGGATTTTTCGTATTACACTGCATGAAAGATGTTCCTAAAACGTTTGGTGGAATATCCAAAAAAATTATACAGATAATTACAAATACTACAGCTTCAAAAATACACATTATTTCGATTGATATTGCAGCCCATCTATAAAAGATTATGAGCGCTCTATGAGAGGGAGAAAAATAGATGATCGCGAATATATAATATCTGGACCGCAACAAACAAGACCCGCAGATTTTTTGAGAGAGCTGAGAAACGATAAATTTAAAACTGCTCTAGTTAAATTTGTCATAACTCACTGGAAAAGTAGCGAAGTTGCTTCTTTCATAGGTAAAAAGGATATCTTTTTAGATCATATTTATTGTTTCAAGTACGAAGTAGGGGAAAATGACAAAGTCATAAAAACCCGTGATTATACTTTTATTTGTCCATCACACGAGGAAGCAGACACTAAAATTGTATTTCATGCTACCAGAATCAATCTTGATTGTAATATTACAATAAAATGCTCGGACACTGACATTTTGATTATTATGCTCGCTAATCTCCACCATATGAAAAGTAAATCAACCGTTCGGATGGAATTTGGGGTTGCCAACCATCGCAAAATAATCAATGTTAATTTCATGTGTTCATAGGATGCGATTTTAATCCTTGCATTCTTTCGAAAAGGGAAGCTACGACTATTTAAAATTTTACACCAATCAGAAAAGTTCAAGACTGCATTTTCACAATTAAGCAGTGCATCATGTGACGAAAAAAGTTTGTCCTTGATTGGAATCTTGACGCGTCAAGTGCTGCCTGGCTATCTGAGAAGATGCTGATATGCGCCCCACTGTAACCTTTCGTGTTACAAATCTGGGCCCCTCTCAGCATGGCAAACTGACCTATACTAAGGTGTGTGTATTTTAACACACACAAAAACATGTGTTCCATCAAGTATAATTTTTGAATCTGTCGTTTTGAAAAGGCCATATCCCCACTTTTTTTAATTTTCTACTTAAGTTCAAACATATATTTAATCGAAGAAACGCATTCTCGGAACAAACGCCATACTTGTATGTCCTTACGAGCCAAGTAGGGTGTTGTACTTTACCGTTCCTTGAGAAACCAGCCCATATAAAATTTTCTTTAGCTCTGATATAGCCTTTTCAAAATGACTGCTTCATTTATAATAATATCCACATTTGCAGGTATATTCTTGCAAAACCTTTTTTCAATATAATTTGTTACAAAAATATAATATACTAGAACTGTGTACATTTGTATTCAACCCTCGAATTTTGTCACAGTTTGATAGATCAGTCTATTTTCAAAATAAAGGGAAGCAAACATATGAACGTTTCCCCCACTTGCATTTTCTTTGTCATTTTATTTTGAATTGTGAAATAAAATTAGTGATAAGCAACAAGTATATCGTGGTGTTATATACAGAACGACTACTAGAATTCGCAAATAGTTGTTTAGTGCCACTGATCTCAATTTACTGTTGTTAATATATGGTATGGTTTATATAATTTGGTTTATGTATTGGTATTACTCTATACCTAAATATAATTTTTGCTTTATTTAATTTTCAAGAAAATAGTTTTGATATAAGTTTATATTGTTACATATTTTTCTCGTTCTATTGATCTTAAAATATAGATGTAGCAATATTGTACAAATTTCAAATGCAAAATAAGAAAGGATATTGTAATTACATGATAAATTCCGAAAATTCCGAAATAAATTTATTTTTAATAATAAATATTTTGTCTTTTATTATTTAATGACCACGATATATTGCTGTTATTGTCTGATATTACTTTCACTCCCACCCTGTATATATAAAGTGGTCAGTTAAATGGTCAGACGCAGTTTATCGTTTGGTACCGCTTTGCGAACCACTCCATTAAATTAAAACTTAATTGTCCCATGAATTTTTGTTTATGTTTGCTGTTTATTTGCCATTTTTCATTTTTTTTGGAATGTTTCTTTGTTTTCTCCACGATGATTTAGGTGGACGGTATTTTATGCCGTTTTTCACCACTTTTATCTAAAATCAAGCCTTATTAAGTTTTTCATTCAAACCAGGGTATATTACGTTTAGTTCCCAATTTGTAACGATTGAAAATCTGGATCACAAAAAAAAATTTGGTACAGGTTTTCATAAAATGGCCTAATTAGTTCATTTCCTGTTTTTCATAAATTTTTTATATACTGGGTAATCAAGCAATTAACTCAGTTAGTTGTTATGTTCACTTGTTTTAATTCTCAAATTCGGTAATCTGACCGATATATGCTGCCCTCTAGTTTTGTTCATGTAAAAATTTCAGTTTCTTCGAGCGCCGTAATATTTGAACGTGTAAATATCGGTATTCTTATTTGTATGTAGACAAATATCGGTAAATAAGACAGCATTACTAAACATGTAATTCCGTCGTATTAAAAGGGCATTGTATTTATAATTAATCATTTCATTGCAAGTAATTTCAATAAGTAAATTAATTTCGCACAAAGTTCATAACATTTAAAAACATACTAAGGAAAAACTTGCGAAATAAATTTCAACCAAATTGTTTTCATATTTAATCAATTTACCCCTCATTAAATTTCATGATAAATAGTTAACCGACCTATTTACTTTGTAAATAGCTCGGTCCTTTATCCCATATCATCACTTTTTAAGGAGAAACTACTATATGAAGTCTAGAGCTACTGACTTTGTAAATAACTCGGTCCTGTATCCCATATAATCACTTTTTAAGGAGCAACTATTATATGAAGTTTCTCCCCGAAAACACTTCTCTTTTTTACATTTGTGTTTTTGATCGGTATAAAAATATCAAAGAAATCTCGATATGAATTTAAGAGTGCTAATATTTTAAAGTGGGACAGTAATAATGTTCTAAAATCCGGCATTAGAAAAACCTTCCCTCATCTATTAATTGATTGAAATATTATTGAAAACGCTTATTGCAATATAAACAATTTGGCAATGTAATGTCTGCCAGGGTAGTTCTGCTACAATTATCATTAATTAATTTTTAAAAAATACCTTGTAGAGAGAGAGAGACTATTGCATTATTCCACTTAAAAAACAAGGAAAGTATACGATCATGCGTAAGTAGAGTGTACTTCATTTATCTTGCACTCTGCATTCTCTATACAATACCACAATTAGTATACACTTATAAATGGAGTACACTCTACATATGCATGAATTATATACTTTCCTTGTTTGTTAATTGGAATAATGCAATAGTCTCTCTCTCTCTACAAGGTTTTCTTTTTAAATTATATTATTTAAAAATTTTTTTATACAGGCTGCAAATGATTTTAATGGATTTTAAGATGGCTGCCAGTTATGGATGAATTCCAATTATTCTAAACTTTTAATTTAGCTAAATATATTTCAATTAACATACGAGGGAAGTAAGCTAAGTTCACTTTAAGTTTGAACACCTGGCTGCAGGTAACCGTAGCAGTAATAAGCAGCGCTGCCATCGATTTACAAGATTTGTCGTATCGTATACTATGTTATTTAACAAGCCAAATTCAATTAACACGTGAGGGATTTAATTATAAAAAAATAAAGTTTTAATTAATTAATTAATGTTAATTGCAGCAGAAGTACCCTGGCAGACATTAAATATTTCAATCAATTAACAGATGAGGGAAGGTTTTTCTAATGCCGGATCTTTGACCATAAAATATATTAGTATACTGAACAAATGCGGTTGAATTCAAATGCATATATCTATCGATTGGAGTAGTGCTTCCTGTATTAACATTTATGCAAATTTAATTAGTACCAAAAAATTAGTTTGTTGCGAACTGTCCATGACTCCTGTAATATAACCAATAATATGATCTCATCAAATCTACGAAAGTATGATCGCGAGAAGAAGCCGCTAAACAATTGATGCAGAAAAAACTCAAAAGGTGTAAAAACGAAAAATTTTCATCAACCTCAGTCAGTGAATAGAGTGTTGAAAAACGTATTTATAGAAGACTTGTGAAACAAAATATAGTCATTGTGAATCAGTTGCAGAACGACTGGTAAACGTGAAAGACACTACATTGACAATCAGATTACATTGACAGCATGGGAAATCTTTTACCCTTCTATGTGCTTTACCCTTCTATGTGCGTCAAATTTAACCAATCTCCTGATTACAGTTGTATTTCCTATATTTGAAATCGTTGCTTAATAAAGTTTTTACATTAGAGAAAGTACCATCCGAATGGTCGAAAATTTTAATAACAATGTTACTTAAGAAAGGAGATCGAAAAAATCCAGAAAATTACCGTAGTCTTGCTCTTTTTAGAAGATTGTTCGATAATTGTAACATTTTAATAGAGGGTCAGTCAGGTTTTAGAAAGAGGCGCAGCTGTGCAGATAATATTTTTTAGTCTTAGTACTGTAGTGCACTTGTATTTCTGCTTGCCTGATGGACGCATTTACACTGAATTTGTTGACTTTAAACGCGCATTTGATTAAAAGCATAACTTACTCTGGTCCAAATTACATCATTTAGACCAAATTTGGTCCAAATTTATTATTTTGGTATAAGTGCAAAAATTATAAGAACTCTGAAAAGTTTATACAATGCCACATTTCAGATTAAAATGGATGGGAATATGAGTAGGAATTTTAATGTAACAGTGCTCAATGTTCATCAACAACATGCAAGAGTACTTTAGAAGCAATGGTGGGTGCTACGAGTGTCAACATTGATGGAGTAAATGATCTTTTGTTATTACTGTGCGGATGATTTAGTATTTTGGGAGATACATACGCCGATATGAATCAAAAACTAGACTTATTATATAAATACTCTCAAAATAATCAACTGGCAGTAAATATACAGAAAACAAAAATAGTAATTTTTCGTATAGGGGGAGGGTGGGGTGGTCAACCAAAAAACACCCAATCCATTTAAGTATGGAGATTCCTTAATAGAGGTGGTAAACAGGTGCGTCAATCTAGGCGTCTCTTTTACTTCCTCTACGTTACTTTTTGATATTTTTAAAACTTCAGTTCAAAGAGATAAAGCTTTTGCTATTAGTGGTGTAATGATGACACTAATCAATTAGGAATGCATTTCATGGGAGGCAAGATTGCGCTTGTATGACTTAATTGTCCTTAATTTATTATTATACGCTTCTCCGGTGTGTTGTCTTCGTTATCTCGAAGAAATTGAGCAAGTACAAGAGACCTATTTTAAACAGTTGCTGCAGCTACCCAGAAATACACCAGTTATTTTATAAGACTGGAATTTGGGTTACGTCTCATGCCTTTACAGGCTATTTATCTTACTTTAACATGGTGGCTCACATTGCCAAAAATCGATGACCGAAAGTTGCAAAAACTATGCTACAATCGTCTTGTTAGCCTAGCTTCTCTGTCCTTTATACAGCTTCATTCGAAATGATTTTTGAACTGAAATAAATTTCAAACTAAACAATGCTAGAGCTACGAAAATTTGGTAAAGCTATTTTCAATGATCGATATTTCTACATTAAAAAGATTCTTCTGATTTGTCAAAACTATTCTTTGCACTATGTCTTTCGTTCTGAATGAATAATTCAGGCTTCTCTTTTTTCATTATTAAGTCTAAAGCTTTTATTTCATTCTATATGAATTATATATGAATAATTATTATTTCTTTTGAACAATTTCTTTCTAATTCAATCCAAAGAATATGATTATTTAGATCCATAACATTTTTTGTAAATATGTACTTGAGTTTTATATTTTTTTACTTTTCTCACTTTTCTTCTTGCTAATCCTTTTTTTATTGTATAAACAACGAACTCTTTTAACTTAAAACAAATAAATTTTATTATTATTATTATATATATAATATAGTATAATATATAATAATATAATATATAAGTTTATATATATATATATATATATATATATATATATATATATATATATATATATATATATATATATTATATATATATTATATATATATAATCTCTATATATATATATTATATATATATAATCTCTATATATATAATATATACTCATCAGACACGATTTTAAAAACTGATTTGAATCGACACACTGGTCACGGTTTATATACCCGCCATGGGTCGTTCTAGAATATGATTGTTTTTTTTTTTTTGAATAAATATTTTGTTTTTGACAATATATTTTTGCATGGAGGCTTCTAGAATATTTTAGTATATCAACACCCATGGACGTAGTCGGAGTGTTCAGACTATTTATAAAATTAATTAAAAATTATACCTCTTCTTGGGTTTGACCCATTGTCACACCCCGCTTGGTTGATATTTTAATATCCACTTATCACACACGGCCAGTGCCCATTCAAAATCTATACACAAATTTTATTATACATTCATTACTGTAAGCTAGCTTACTTCTGTTTATTTGTTTTACAAAAACTACCTTGTTTTTACAAAATTATTTATTTGTGATCTATTTATGTAATTTGTATGCCTTTTGATTAAAATTAAATTATATGTAATAATTTTTTTCAATTTTTGATTTTTTTTTCTAAATAGAAAAACTTTAAATCAAAAGTATCTATTTTCTTATTATCATTTTTCGACTTAAAAAAAAAAATTTGTTTAAGAAAAAAAATAAATCGAGCTATATTATTTTCTTTTTGTACTTTCAAAAAAACTCCTTCTTTTTGCAAGGAGAAAAATATTATTTTGTTAAATATTTTTCGTAATATTTTACTTTCATAATTAAAATGTGTGTTGGATCAAAAAAATTATTCTTAATAATTTTCATTACAACAATATATATATATATATATATATATATATATATATATATATATATATATATATATATATATATATATTACATTTAATTAAATTTGGTGTTTCAAAAAATTGATTGTTGGACACCTCAAAAATATGTATTGGGATTTGATATATGTTTACTATTAGCGAGATATAAAGGAAAACTGCTATAAGGAGGCCGTATCCTACTGATCAGAACAGATTTTCATGAAATTTGATATATAATTATTTGAGATTACGCAATTAATTCCGGAGTATACCTCAAGTGTATTTACTGATGTAATGGATCGTTTCATGGATTCAATTACAACAAATGAATTAAGATTTTGCTTACAACAATCATATCATAGAAAATATTTCAGGCAAGATAAATTATCAAATGTATTCCTTCAAAACCTTCCTGATAACTGACTGATGTACCTGAACGTGTTATGTACGACTTATTGCAATGTGCAATAGATTGTCGAAAATGTGCTTACTTCCATTGTACAACCTGAGTTGCGTCTTCCAGGTAGGTGTGTTTATGTAATCTTCGTAGACTTTACATTTCAAATTTTGCCCCAATTCCTAGAACATTTTTTTGTATTTTATAAATACGTATTTCGACTACAATGTTAGTCATCATCAGTATGAATTAGCTTATCGTAACTATCTCTGGGATATGGATTCAGAGATATGTTGTTGTTGCTAATTTGGTGCGTGTCTCACAATATTTAAAAAAAATCAGTCTTAGATATGATTTGACTGAGGGTATGATCTGACCAAAGGATTATTTGAGTTGACTGACTAAAGGATTAGGTGTGTGAATCAGAATCAGAATTTGGAATTGGGCCATTGACTAAATTCATTATCTGTTTTCTCAATCAGTGTATGTAGTTACTTTCGTATTCATCTAATTCTGTGGAGTTATATACCGATTTCAGTAGTTTTAAATTCGATTTGTGAATCGAAATAATAATAAAAATACAAATGTGACCGCTAGAGCGATTACAGACACATACGACATACATACATACATTACATATATATATATATATATATATATATATATATATATATATATATATATATATATATATATGTATATATATATATACATAATATATATATATATATACAGATATGTATAGATAAATTTCAGAGACGGTGATTTTCGACATCTACTAGGTAGGATCGATGGACATTCAAAGAAACTTTTGCGAAATTTGGCTTTGGTACGAGACCAAATCTATTTTCTTCTCTATTCTCTTTTGCTCTATTTTCTTTCAGGAAATTCGCTAAAAAAAGCTATAAATTTTTATAAAAAAAGACCCCTTAATTTTCCTATGGAAATTGAGTTTCGGTGAATTGACTGAAACTTTGGAGAAAGCTAGTTTAGATGGCGCCGATCAAAAGTTGTCATGTGCGACCTTAAAAAATCAAGTTTCTGACCTGCACAGACCATACAATGTCAACAACACGAAAGCATGATACGGCCATAACACGGCCATAACACGAAAGCATGATTTAAAATTGAAATCAGATAATGATGTTTCCATGTATAATTTAAGGTTCAAAATATCAATCAGACGTCAGATTAGCCCATCTGATCATAATATTTCATACCTCAAAATCCATCTAGAAAATCTTCAGGTTATCACAGTAGACCCGTAATCTATTTACTAACAAAACAAAATATACACAAATCTCACGATGGTGGTCTTCCCTAACCTCAAGAAACAGCTAAAATCGGGGATTATCATACTATGATATCATGTAAACCATTTATTTTATAAACCTAACTTAAGCCTTAACTAGGTTTTTTAAATTCCCAAAGAACTTCAAAAACGCTAGTACATCCCAATCGGATCACAACTGTGACCGTTAATTCCCAAAGGACTACAAATATATAATTTCATCCAGATCAGATGAAAACTGTGACCGCTAGAAAGATTACAGACATACACTCCCGTTAAAAAAAATTAACAGACCTGATATGTTAATTTTCTTAATTTCACACAACTCCAAACTTTTGTAACTCTCTGTATAATGTATAATTTTATTTATTTGTAACAAATATAAGTAGTATATTTTTGAAGTGTGTAGAAAAGAAAGGGAAGTATAAACTGAATTTATATTTTTTATTTGTATACACACTGTCAATGACAGAGTGAGAATTTAAAAAATAAAGTGTTATATCTTATTCTTACAAGAATAATCAAAATTGTGAGAGACTGATTCGGTTTAGGTCTGTTTTTGAGCGGAAGTGTACATACATACATATATATATATATATATATATATATATATATATATATATATATATATATATATATATATATATATATATATATATATATATATATATATATATATATATATATATATATATATATATATATATATGTACTTTATTTATTGTATTGATATCAATGTATATTACATCCTTCTTCAATTTAGAATATAAAAAATATATAGTTTAGTATACGAACAATTGGCATATCAAAAACTGTTCTATCGCAATTTCTTCTCAGTTCTTTCTACTTGTGAAAAAATGTCCTTTGTATACTGATTGTCCATTGTTTTAATGAAAATTTTATGAAAAAATTTTTGAAGATTTTGTTGTTTTTGAACGGAATTAACTTTTTTCATATTGTTTGAAAGTAGCCATACTTTCAAACATAAATGATTTTGTGGCTTTTTAAAATAAAATTGATATTTTAGAATGTATAAGTTTTTAAGTTTAAAAAAGACACAAATTTGACCTTTTCTACCCATTAAACATCCACTAAAATGAATTTTTAAAACGAAGGGTTTTCAGATTCAACATTATAAACATAAACCCATTATCCCGAATATTTCTATTGTAAAGAATATGAAAAGAAATATTTCCGTTCGAAAACAACCGTTTTTGAGTGTATTTAAACAATTTCGCTTTAAAAAATTGGATCATATATCAATGTGCAAAAATTGAATTTTTACAATGAACAAAAAAAAATTCAATAACAAAAATCGTATCAGAATAGATTTTGATACATACGATATTTTGTCGGTTTTATCCTGGACTAAATGATATTTAATATTTAAAAACCTGTTACGATGTGTCGATCACTGTTCTGTAAAATATATTGGTATAACGGATATTGGTAATGACGGTATATTTCTTCAAAATTTAAAGATTCTAAAATTTTTTTGTTTTCATCTTTTAACAGGGATACGCATAGGGTATTGTTTTAATGAGCTACTTTTAAGGACTCGAAACATATTATGTTAAACTTAATTAGCCAGTTTTAATGTTCTGTTTTCGTCAGCTATTCGATTTTGTCAAAAAAGAGCACCCCCCCCTTTGAAAAGCACAAGTTGATCTTCAAATAACCTTGAAGGTCATGGTTAAGTTGAAGGTCATCGTTCAGATCATTTTTATCAAAAACGAAACCAAAATTTCTTTGAAGAAATATTCATATGCCTTGTTTAAAATGACTTCTGATATGATTCAGTATAAATCTCAGAACATGAAAGAATAATATATGATTTATATATTATATGATATTAATTTAGTTGTTTTTTTTTTGTAAAAAAAAAATGTATTTGTAAACAAAAATTTGTTTTTTTAAATAAAACAAAGAAGAGTAGCATATTTTTTAAGTGTGTAAAATAAATCGAAGTATAAAACTGAATTTATATTATTTTTTCAGAGCATAATTTTATATATACGTGTCAGTGACAGAGTAAGCATTTAAAAATGTATGTAATGTAAATACATGTTAAAGTGTTATATTTTCTTCTTACATATAAAAATTAAATAATATGTTGTATCTGTAAAAAACATTTACTACAAGAATAATCAAAATTTTGAGAAACTGATTCGGTTCAAGTTGGTTCATTTTTTTGAACGGGAGTGTATGTATATATGAAAGTCGATAATATTGGTTGTAAAATCAATAATTTTTTGTTATTAATTATACAATACATATTGGTAAATGATACAAAAGTATATCCAAGGTAACAAATATTATAGATATAATAGATCTTATTTTGATATCAAACGCTAACAGCTCCCCCTTTACAAAATAACAAATAAACTTATAATTGTAAATATTATAACAATTAACTCATTCCACAACAAAGCCAAGTGTTTTCATAAACTTGTAATTTTTTTTCCTGGATAAGCCTTTAGTCAATAAATCAGCGGTCATGTTGGCAAGTACTTTGTTTCAACAATATCATTATTAATTACCTTTGTGAGACTGATGAACGTTTGAGAGACTGATGATTATTTGCCAGCTTTAATGCGCTCTGACTATCATTGTATAGTACAGTCATATGACAAGAACCTCTTAATTCTAGTTCTCACTTCTGTAAATAAATGGCTTCACAGCAAGTTTCTGACAAAGCCATATATTCAGCTAAACAACTACTTAAGGCTACATTTCTTTGTTTTTTTACTTTAGCAAAAACCAGTGTAAACGTCTGTCAATGATGTCACTTGCCCAATCGACATCTCCTCCTACTAGTTCTGCTCTTTCTTTGGAATATCTCAAATAGTAGTCTTTTGTTTTTAACAAATACTTCTTTTAGCATGATTCCAGTGAACGTATGAATAAGAATTGATAAATTAACTTAAGTAACTGACTGTATAAGCGATATCTGGTCGAGTGAGCACAACCAAATTTAAGCTACCTATTAATTTTATAAGGCAATTTTTTCACGTAAAGTCGAATGTCTTATAACCGGAGAAAACGTTTCCTAATAGTTCTTGATACACCGGCTTTTTGCGTAAAACCCTTAGCCACCTATCTCACACGATATCCTACTCTATCGTCACAATCAAATTTCTTCTTTAATACCCATTTACACGGCACTACGACTTCTCATACTTCGTGATCTTCAAATGACTGCAGTACTGCTGCCATCGCCTGCAGCTGCTGTTGTTTATCAGGACCACTGATAGCCTCTGCATATGTTATTCGATCGTCTCCTGCGAAGCTGGTGCATATATTAGCAAACCGACAACGGTCAGGCGGCTTTACGATTAGCCTAGCTTCATTGACTGCCATTTGTGAATCAATTGCCTTTGTTATGCCTGAAGTATCTTCTGAATGTTGTTGCTCTCCTCTTGTTTCGGTCTGCACGCTCTCATCTTCAATATCTAGGTAATCTACTTCACCTTAGCTTGACTGATCAAAAGGTTTTAATTTAACTTTAGATTCCTTCATTAACTCTCCCCACTGTGTTTGTTTTCTATAGAATGGCTGTATCTTTATTCTAATTATTTTGTAGAATCACTACATCTCTACTAGTTGTAAACAGATTCCACATTGGATCATAAATTCTATAACCCTTGATATTCACAAAAAATCCTACAAGTATGTGTTTCTTGGACTTTCTGTCTCACTTGATCCCTTTTTCTTTCGAAACATGTACCATAACTGGACTACCAAAAATTTTTATGTGCTCTAAATTAGACTTTCTACCAGTCCACATCTCGTATGGAGTCTTTTCGACACCCGAAGCTACTGACCTATTTTTAAACAAACTGCAGTTTTGACGGTTTTCGCCCAAAACTTCTTTTCTAATTTAGCTTCGAAAAATAGACATTTTGCTCTCTCTACGATGGTTCGATTTGACCTCTCGCTAAGTCCATTTTATTCGGATTTTTAGTTTTCTGGTGTACTATGCCTCTTCAGAAAAACTTCAAAATCTTTGCTACAGTCATCAGACCTGTTATCAGTTCTCAAGACTTTGATTTTCTTGTTTTGATTATTTTCTACGACTATCGAATTGGATTCTTTAAATAACTTAACCCTTCCCCTTTTGCTTTTGGAATCCGGAATCCATGTACTACGACCACTTCTGCCTTATTGATTCGATTTTCGAAAAAATAAATAATAGTTCGAATAAAAGTTGTTCATTATAAATATTTAATAACAATTAAGTTCGAAAATTTTTTTTGAAATCGAATAAGACACAAATCAATTATACAATTTTAAAAACTAATATCAACTTTTGACATCCAGTGTAACAATCACATTTATTGAAGGTACCGCTAAGAAAAACAACGTTGAAAGCGTTAGTCTGTTCTTTCTTTTCTGTTTTTTGATGTAAAAGTGAACATTGTTTACGATAATGGCCAGATTCCTTGGATTTGTAACAGGTTATTGTTTTCGTGTATTGTTTTTGACATTTGAGTTTGACGTATTAGTACAGTCATTCAAACTGAAACTAAGGTATCATCTCCAAATTTTGACGGAAAAGACCTATTTGCATGAAACTTGGTATTTAAGTTCCTTTTACCATCTACATTAAAAGTAATATTCATCTGATATGTGCTCTTTTATTTAAAGGGGTGAAAGCTACCACTTTTATTAAAATATTTAGTAAGCAAGTACATAATCCTTTTATTGGTAAGATTCATATTAAAATATGTAAAATAAATATGTTATAAAACAGAATTTATGTTATTTTTGCCATGTTTCAACCCTTAAAAACCAACTCTTATGACAAAAAATAATAAAAAAGTAGTTTTAAAGGTTTTGCAACCAACGTCTTAATGTTGTATTTATAATGAAAGAAAAAATTGCAATTGTTTATTACATAATTTGTAATTAATTACAAAATTTCAACACTTAAATACCACCCCTAAAGATGAAATAGAAACCAATTGGTTTCAACGATTGGAAATTATTTTCATTGATAAGTTAAAATATTATTATCATTGATAATAAAATTTATGATTTCTAACAATTTTCCAACCCTTAAAAACTACCCCTAATTACTAAAATTGATCTGCATTTTCAGTTTCAATTTATAACGTTTTTCGTCTACTTTGTAAGTGCATATACACACACACACATTTCAAAACAATTCAAAAATCATTTTACAGGTAATCAAGAGCTAAAAGTCCTTCATTTTTTTAGCCCTTAGTTTTGAAAATTTTTAAGTTTAAAGGGCTTGAGGAACGTGTTCGTTAGATTCAAATGCTAACTTCTTTCAGAGATATCTCGACTAAGTTTTATCCTAGAGAACTGAAAAAAAAAATATTCAGTGAAAATCGTTATTTAACGTTGAAGACTTAGACTTTTATCGTCAGCAAACAAGAAGTAGTCTTCCTTCAATCATCTGTATCTACTAAATCTACAGAAATGAAAAAACAGCCAGTTTTTTTCTTTTTTTATAAACTTTTCTTTTGTTTCCAATAGTTTATATACCCAGTATATATATATATATATATATATATATATATAAGCGAAATTTCAGCTCGCTATGTCTTTTCGTTTTTTGAATTATCGTGTTCACAGGCATATATATATATATATATATATATATATATATATATATATATATATATATATATATATATATATATAGAAATTTCGCTTATATATATATATATATTTATATATACTGGGTATACAAACTATTAGAAACAAAAAAAAAGTTTTGCATATTTTGCCCAAATATGATTCGATTTTGTCCATTCAGGAACTTGACTTTATTTTCTAGCTCTAGAATAAGCGAAATTTCAGCTCGGTTTTCAAAAATGAAAAGACATACCGAGCTGAAATTTCGCTTATTCTATAGCTAGAAAGTAAGGTCAAGTTCGTGAATGGACAAAATCGAATCATATTTGGGCAAAATATGCAAAACTGTTTATCTTTAAAATCCTAAGAGATTGAACAAAAAATTCTAACGCAGAATTGGATTGCGTTTCACTCTTTTCGACACATTACATATCCAGTAGTTTGGATTTAATCAAATCGGCCGTTTTATTGATTCCAGAATGCTCGATGTCTATGATCATAAGCATGAACCGTTCTGGTAAACCAGCTAGCATCAATGAACCAACCCATTCATCGTTGATTTCGAAACCCATGCCAATTACTATTTGCGTCATATAATTCGTCATGTTTACACACAGTTTTCTAATCTGATTGATATAGAATGACGATGTAAAACAATTCTCCACGAAAATCTCGAATCGTCAAACAAAGACTTCAACGTTGTCCACAATTCCTTCGTGGTCTTTACATGCTAAATATGCACAAATAACGATGAATCGATCGTCAAAATCACTTTTGTTCGTGCTTTTATATCAGCGCCTACTTCTCCAGAAGCAGCAGAAGTTTCTTGTTTCAGGTACATGCCTTCATGTATCTGCAAATTTTCTAGTGCAAACGCCCAATCGTCATAATTTTAACGACCTTTTAGCCTCAGTCTTTTTTGTTTCAAGGTAGTATCAGAAGCAATAGAAAAACGATTTCAAAGGGTGTGCTTTAAAATAAAACTATCAAAATTCAGATTTTAAAATGGTCGCCACGTAGCCCAGAGTGAAATCCAATAGAACATCTCTGGGATGAACTTGTCCCACGAATATGAAGATTAATAACACACCTGATAACTCACAGGAGCTCATAATAATTTTACTGCAGAAATGTTAGGTTATCACTCAAAATGGAGCGAACTTCATTAAAACTGTGCCTGGAGACTTGAGGCAGTAATTCGAGCAAGAGGTAAAAATTATATTTCCTTCTAAAAACTGCGAAATAAAACGCTTTTTTTTAATTAATTCTTTTTTCTTTAACTATAAGGTTTTATTTTAGAATTTTACCCCGATATCAACAAAAACATTCACAAATATTATAAAAATTCGTTACGCAGGAGCAGCGTCAACTTAGCGAATTTCCTTAGAATACATAAATAATTCTATACAGGTCAAAATTTTAGCCTGATCGAAATGAAGTATCGTATCTGGTATGATTTTGGTATTTGCAACGCCAAATTTATTTATAAATGGAATGGCATTGGTCATAGGAAAAAGAAGCATACAGAAAGAAGAAAACATAAAATATAAAATATCTCTCTTAATATTAGAACAATCGAAAAATGTATGAGAAGGAAAATCATGTTTTCTATAATTTTTTTCTCAAACTCTAACCCGCTCAAAAACATAAATATGAAAAAGGGCCGATTTTCGGGGAGATACTTCATATAATAGTTGCTCCTTAAAAAGTGTTGTCGGCCCTCTTTTACATATATGTTTTTGATCGGATATCACTACTTCTTGAAAGGCTTAAATATACAAAGCCAAAGGCTTTGTGCAAAACTTTATATTTGGATAAATGTATCCTTACTGTGTTTCGCCAATAATACCCTTTCATTTGATACCCATATCATAGGGGTTAATAATTGCTTTTTTATAATTGAATAATAGATTTTTAATTAAGAATACTTTTTTAATGTAACATAAAACTCTTTTAACTAATATTAACAAATTAGGATTATAATTTTAAATTTAAACTAAGTTTTTTGTTTCTTATAATAGCATTTGTTTAATAAATTAACTGTATTGTCTCACGTTGCAACACATCATACAAATAATCAACTGAAATAAAATGTTAATTTAAGTTTCATACATAATTTAATTAAATAGTGAATAATTAAAATTGTTATAGTGAGTGAGTAAAAGTGACGAATTAATAAATATGAATTTACAGTGATTGTGCAGTTTAAAAGTATTGATAATAACAAGAGTGATAGTTTAGTGATGATTTATATAAAAAATATTGATATTAAATGTGTGTGATAGTTTTAAATTCACTTCGAGTATTAAAAAAACAAACAGTCAGTTTATGTTTTTAATGATTCTGATTGAGGTAATGAGTCGCCAACACCATTTTGACGACTCATTAAGTAAACGCCTACTTTAAATAAAAACACGATTTCTCCGTTACACGGTGTATATAGCTCGTGTTTAGACGAAGGGAAAAATTGAAAATTAGAATTTTTGGCAGAGTTTTTTACAGAAAGGTACTATTTTTGGGAGAATTTGCACCACATATTGTAAAATTACTTGTGAAAAAAACATAAAGAAAGATTTTTGAGAAAAGCGCGATTAAAGTTTTCAGTTGAAATAACTAAGCAGCTGCCTTAATATACTTGCCAAGGCTCTATCTCCTAGACTTTTACTCTAATTGACTTAAAACTTTGGGAGAATATTCAAGACATATTGTACTTTAATAACACACTTTAATAAAATCTACTTTTGAAATTTTCAAACCCATATAACCCCTTAAAGTAGTAATCAGACTACCGAATATAAAAAAACCTCAATAGCTTCATTTTCTTTGAAAATTCGGTAAAATTTTTGTAGACGGTAGGTGCAATTTTGTACGTTGAAATTTGATCCCATTTTTTTAAAGCGAAATTGTTTAAATAAATAAAATCCAAAAATTGTTGTTTTTGGACGGAACAAATTTTTTTTCATATTCTTTTAACCAAATGCAAATTTAAAAAGCCTCGTAACTTTTTAAATGGGATAGATAGTTTTAGAAGACTTTCCTTGACCGCGGGAAAAAAATTCATGTGGATGATTTCTTAACTAGAACACGAAATATCACGTTCGAATTATTATATTTTCTAGATCGATCTCCACCCTATTTTCAATTTGTTTACATATTCAACCATTACACAGTTTTTAAGAGTTGATAAAATAATCTGTACCTCCATATGGAATAAAATCGTCGGACTTTATAAGAAAATTCAGTGGTGATCTTATGCCAATAGAAGAAGAGGGAGAAGTTCAGTAGACTGTGTCAACCAAGATGTTAGGGCCATCTGCGTGAGAAACTAGACCAGCATAGCGAAAGAAAAAAATTAGTGGTAGAGCATAGTGTATCCATTCAAACGACTGTAGTGCCGTTTGCATCCATAGTTGTATTTATTCGTAGAATCAAAAATTTCTATTCTCAATGTAACTGCAGCAGATTAAAATATACACATATGTCAAATTTGATTTTCTAGAAAAAGCCGCTGTGGCAGAAGCAAGGACAACAAAGTCTCTCCATAGTAGTTGATTTTTTGTCGGTACATGACCCTACTTCAATATAATAATATAAAAAAATATTCCTAGCTCATTCATTGTATGCTCATTCAATGAACAATGCTCATTGTAAAACGTTTTGATGGAATACAGAACAGAAATCAATATTCATACTCGGTATTATTAATGTGACGCAATATCATAAGATTGCCTTATACTGTAAGTGTGCATACCATTCAGGATAGTAAATACCGTTGCAATATATTTATTACTTGCTTATTAAATTTTACACATGTGTAATAAAAAAAATTCCATACACTTATGTAGTAAAATGAAAATGTGGATCAAATCGATTATTTTTTAACATATATACTGATAAAATAGACATCGATCTCTATTATTATCGAATTGAATATTCATACTAAATTAAAAAAATAGAAAATTCGAGATATATAAAATTACAAGAAGTAACTATTTGAAAAAAAAAATTATCAAAAAATATGGAGCTTTAGGTAGGTATTATATTGACACAAACATCCTGAAATGAAAATTCGAATAATTTACCCACTTTTCGTTATAAAATTTAAATTTATTTGCCTATAATTATTGACTCTGAAACTCAAAACTGCAAAAAATTGTCTGTCTTATTTGTTTTTATTATAAGTCAATATTTACGGTGGTGACGTGGAAACTATACCAAGAGAATCTAATACATAAAAATAAAAATAATTAAGTATAAAATATTGCATTGTTTATTTAATAAATATTGAAAAAAGTATATGCAAAACATTAAAACAAAAACTAATTTGTGTACAGAAAAATGTTATTGATTAATTTATATGGCATGCAAATGAAAATTTTTTAAGTACCTATATAAATGGTCGCCATTCATACTGTAAACTTCACCGTGTCGATCAGTCCGAAACAATATTTCAAGTCACAAAAAAAAAAAAACATAAAATCTTTCAGAACTAAAAAAATTATAACAAAATTCTAGTTACATTTTTTTAAATTTTGAATACGGAATTTTATCTCTGTAAAGATAGTAAAAAATTAAAATTTGTACATATAAACCTGATAAATTTCTTGATTCTATATACATATGACGTCATCACAACAATAATCAGCCGTTCGACTTGCGATTGGGGCGTTTCATCATGATGACTAACTCAACCTCAAATCCTGTATTACCAACAAAGTAGCGGGCGTCACCATTATACGACATTTCACAATTTTCTATTGCGCAGAAAATTTTCATATAAAAAATTATTTTATACAAAACGATTTTTTCACCAAAAAATTAAAATATGTCAACGAAACCGATACCAAAATAAAGACACGAAATAACTCACTGAAATGAAACGCGCAATAAAAAAAACACAACAGAAATAATTTGAGAACTCATAAATAAACAGCTGCTGGTGTTACACCTAATTCGCCATCATTTAACTTAAAGAAAAATTAAAAACTCAAAAAACATGATTCGCGATGAATATTAAAAGTTATTTTGCACCGTTTTACAACACCAATCCAAAAATGAAAAACATTAAGTGGTGTTTGTTGTTGTTACAACAAAAGATGGAGATGATATGGTTAAATTTTTGAATCAATCATTTTATTTCACTCACTCATACACATATTAAATATATATAAAACAAAGAGATCAATATTATCATTTATACTGTACTAAACACCGTGTACCGTGTGATGGTCTTACTTATTTAGTTGCCAACAAATTATTGAATACAAAATTCAAGTTCAGAGTGTAGTATGCATGTTAGATGATTTTAATGAGAAAGGTTCTCGTGTGCGCAATAAAAGTTCCATGTTTTGCGCGATTGTTATTACCGTTGTATATATAGTCGGTGTGTTTCTTGTGTACAATATGTATATAATACAATATTATTGCTGGGTGCTGGGGAACTTGCCTGCTGCTGCTGCATTGCAGCATTATCGCGCATGCTCTTTATAGCTAACAAGGAATGGAGCTAACCTTGACAATGAACTTGGCACAACCACGGCTGGTGCTGACTCGCTACTGTATATACATTGCTAAACATACATACACACATAAATACATTACGAGTGTAAAGTAACAAACACTACCACCGCTATGTATATAGCATGGCCGAGTGGTGTACGTGCTATATTTACGTGGTACATCAAATATGTACATGTAATGATGATATTCTGTATATGTGTATTAAAGTACATATCTGCACAGAAGAAAATATATCTATACTTCTACAATTCATGAATATGTGTAATATATATAATAATAGTTATACTACGCAAACATTAGCACTAACATTGTGTTGATAATATAATACATTATTATTTATTTATTTCTGGAGAGGCAAATCACGGTGTAAATATTTATAAATATTTAAAGGAGAGATAATGATATATTTTATAAAGTAATATTATTACAAATTTTACTAATTGGATCAGAGATAAATTCTATTCAGGAATGAATTTTTAACTTATAAACAAACAATTGTTTCAGATGTTTTATTAGAGATCTATAGCGTTAGAAAAAATAGGTGTTAAAATTGAAAATCTTTTTTAACAAACCATTCTGTATATCAATAATCGAGTAACTTCATAACGTAAAACCCATTAAACTTTTTAAGACAACTTTAAAACTTTTCTCTCTACCAATCCTCTATTTCAAGGGGATGGAAGCTACTGATCATAAAAAACTGCTGCTTTAATCTCCATTCGTGAGTAAAAGATGGATGTAATCGAGTGTATTTTTCACTGTCTCACGGCCTAAAATATATCACGGCCTATATAGAGAGAAATTGGTAAAGAGAAAAGTTTTGAAGTTGTTTTAAAAAGTTTAATGGGTTTTACGCTATGAAGTTACTCAATTATTGTTTATACAGAAGTTAATATTCATATATAATCTATAAAACTCTGAAGTGTATGGTTTGTTAAAATTATATATATATATATATATATATATATATATATATATATATATGTATATATATATATATATATATATATATATATATATATATATATATATATATATATATATATTTATAAGATCTATTTCGTTCATAGGCAAAATCCATAAAAAAGTAAGGGGGATTACAGATATAGGGAAACACCAAATTTCGAGTGTCTCCTAATATTTCTAAATTGAAAAAGTTTGCCAGGAGTAATGTTTAACGGCCATATTTGATGTAACTCTAATTAACAAAGATATTTACAACTTTAATCCAGTATTAACTTAACAGTATTAATGTCGCCATACGTGACGAATTTTTATGTGTTTTTTGTCAAATATGGAAAATATCAGACTATATAAACAAACTATGTAAATTAGGAAAAATAATTATGTAGCACAACCACTGTTTTATAAAATATTATTTTAAATATTATGTTGACGGGTTTTTAAATAGCATTTTCGAAACAGTATAATGTATTTTTAAAAACAGCTGTATTTATATTTTTACTATTACAATGAAAAGCTTAATGTAATATCAGGTGAATAGAAAACGATTAATATAAATCGCCCAATTAAAACAATTTAAAACAGTATACAAATTACTATTTTGGAAAGTTTCAAAATATGTGATCACCCGTTTCGATGGTTCCCGTTGTCAACTGAATTTGTTAGTTGAATGTATTAATTCATTCAACCCCCAGATCCAATTTACAAGAGATATTGAGGAAACTATATAATTTGTTTTCAGGACCTAAAAATAATCAATAAAGTATACGACTTGATATACGTAAAGGAAGGCCACATTCACGGGTACCACAATACTGATGGGTTCATCACGTACACCTGCCCAGAAGATAACCGCCTATAAGTCGATACACAGGGCAATAAACATAACATTCTACATAGAAAACTTTGATGAAGTTAAAATAATAGAAGAGATTGCTTTGAATAATGGTTTTAACCATTATCTTACCCATGTTAAATAAGAAATGCACAAACCATGTTAAAGAAGAAATGCACCCTGGTGTACAATTCTATATCGTACTGTGGAAATATTTCCGAAAAAATTAGTATACGTTTCTTAAAACGCAAAGTTTACATTTTTTAACCACTAAAATCACTTTTTTATACCAATACAACATACCAACCTTACAGTCAACAACAAAAATAAATTCGATAAAACAAAGAATTCTGGTACATATTTACAAATTGTGAATGCGTTGGCATGTACATCGGGTAAATGGCAGGAATTTGGAGAACAGAGAGCGTGAACGCTTTAGAGATTTCATAAATAAAAAGGACGACCTCGTTTGCAAATCATTTCTTGGTTACAGGACATAATCCTTAAACATATATGGAGATACGGTACACTTCAAAACCTTTTAGGATGAAGATTTTAGAATCTCTTGAAATTTATTAACATTCCAAAAATTCAACACCTATTTTAAATATCCAGTCGGACCTCTTACATTCGAATTTTTCAGACTTCTTAAAAGTTTTATACTTGTTTGTAATTTGTACATTAATTTAAATCGATTCAAGGTTGACCGGACAGTACCCAGCAAATCATAATAAACAGAAACACTTTGTTTAACAGAAACTAAAAAATTTAATCTGTAAAGATTAGCACCAAAATTTGGCTGAAGGTTGTACTTACCCTCTACTTCAAAGTTGTCAATGTGCCGAGGGTTGCTTTTACCCTAGAGGTGGACGCCATCCCTTCTCGCGGATGAAACATTTTTTATTAAAAATAATTATGGGAATGGATAGATTGTCAAATTCTAAGCAATTTTTGTTCTATAAAGGTTTTACTGAAAATGAATACTTTTCGACTTATTCGGGAGTGGAAGCGTCAATTTTTCAACAACAAAAAACACGTTTTCAGACTGTTTTTCATTAATAGCTCTGAAAATAAGTATTTTATGAAAAAAAATCATTCAGAGTAAAAATGTAGCTTATAAAAAAACAAAAACAAAATACTGGGTTTAAAATATTACTAGCCCCAATACTAACGGAGTAATAGCTTGTTAAAGGTTGGTTCTTCTTCGTCAAACGCCAAAATCGAAAGTTTAAACGTGAAATATCCAAAAAACAATGCATTTTTCGGGGAAATTTTTATTTTTAAAACCTTTTAAAATCCTTTATTTTTTTAATGGCATATTCTGGTACCGAGGACATGGAATCTTTCCAGGTTTATATGGGAGTTTATGTGAAATCCTGATATTTGATTGAAATGCTATATATATAGAATAATAAATAACACGTAAAAGATTTGAAATAAACTGATGTGATGAAATTTTTGAAACATTCCGTTGATGACTTTTGATAATCATATATATTAATACACGACAGTTATAAATCATATTACTATTCTATTTATAAATGAGCGAACATTTTTATTAGCAAACTTTCCCCAAAGCTTCTACCTTTATTGAATAATAAATATATTGGAATAAAATAAATCATATGTGACATATTAAATTTTGTTCTGTCAAAATATAACCAACAACAGAATCGATAATGAACTGTGTGAATCAAACAAAATGACGCAAACTAAAGATAGCATTATTGGTAAATTACATAAGGTAAAATTCGTTACGCAGGATCTGCGTCAACTTATCGAATTTCCTTAGAACACATAAATCACTCTCTAGCGGTCATAATTTTAGTGTGATCAAAATGAAATGTAATATCTGATATTACTTTAGTATTTGCAAAAATTAAATTTATTAATAGCCAAAATAGAATGGTATAACGATTATAGTTACAATGGAAATGACAATCAAAATTTTTTACAATAAAATATATTTCATGAAGGAAGAATAATCGAAAAATGTATAAGGAGTAAAGTTGTAGAAAATCAAGTTTGCGACAATTCATTACTTGGATCATTTTTCTCAAACTCAATATCTTTGTGAACAGAGATATTTAGAATTTTAACTTTAATCTTTAATTGTAAATATTTCTGTAAATATTAGTGAAACATAAAAATGATAAGAAACAAAAATACAGTAAAAGTACCTACAACTTGTGATAAATTTTTCGATTTTTCAAATGTTAAGGCAGATAGTCAAATTTTGTGTTTCCCCCTCCCTCTAAACCCCCTTTCTCCTCGTCCGATTTTACCCATTAACGAACTTGACCTTTAGAATACCAAAAGCGACTCAAATACTAAATTTCATTCCAATCGGAATAAAACTTTGACCGTAGAGAGCCCACAGACATTTTAAAAAAGTACATTAATATATATATATATATATATATATATATAATATATATATATATATATATATACATATATATATATTTATATATATATATATATATACATATATATATATATTTATATATATATATATATATATATATATACATATATACAAATTTTAGCGATAGTGATTTTTAACATCTAATAGGTAGGATCGATGGACATTTGAAGAAATTTTTACGAAATTCCAACATTGGTGCAAAAACAATAGCTGCATTTCCTTTGGAGGAAATTCGCTAAAAATATGACATTGATACACATTACATAGTTAATTGTGTGTACACGTGTACCGCATAGGCTTTATGTAACATACATAAATATAGAAGCTGCATACATAAATATATACACTAAAGTTTGGGAAACGATACACACATAATACCTACAACAGAGTCGGTACGATTATTATGATTATGATTGTATGGTATAGAGAGAAACTCTGAACAAATCGCGCCCTTGTCCTTGACATTGACTCTGCTTTTACAGCGTGGAGAGAAGAGTATAGCAGCTATTATGTTCTATCGTTACAGAAACTAACTCAAGAACATACAACAAACATTCACTACTGATTTGATTCGTCGTTGTACGAATAAAACAATCTCTCATACCAGCATTATATTATTCCAAAGATAATACCAGTGAGTAGAGCTCTACCTAAGAGATGGTTTACTGCTGTTGTTTGTTATTTAGATCTTCCAACCTACACCAACGTTTCCCTAAAAACTAAAATATCATACGTATTGAAGAATTTTCATTCACGCATTGATCGTATTATTGTGTGCTACCATACCACATCAACACCAGAGTATAACGGTGAAAATATTATGTACTACGCATAATATTCTTGGTTGTGTGTTTTCTATTTGATTGTTCTGTAGGTACTATAAGTCACAAAAAATAGCGTTCATGTTTCAAAATTTTTTAGTTGATTCACACTTTATTCATTTGGTTGGTTTACGTTAAAACTTTTCGAATGAAAGTTAGTATATTTATAATGAGCAACTTTTATCCGAAGGGTTTTTTTCGAAAACCCAATGAATAGGATACAAATCAATAATACATTGATGAAAAATGAGCGCTACTTTTTTTACCTTGTGTACATTAAATATACAATGAGACTGGATTATTAGTTCTTGATGCTGTAGCAAAAGCTGGCTCCGAATACTATATATAATAATATTCCTGAAAAGAATGATCTTAATCGGATCTGATACGGATAAGAATGATCTTATGCCGTGTAAGAATGAATTGTATTGCGTCTGTTTTCTAATTACTATCTTTAAGGAAATCTGCGTATCTTAAAAACAAGGAAAAGCCGTCGACATGAGTCGATATGTATCGCATCCATTCGGTTTACAAAAAAATGTTTTAATGTTTTTATGGCGATGGAATGGTCATACATGTGAAGTGAATAAACCTCTGCGTGGCAAACAGTCTAGCCTCGAACTTTTACGCCGGGGTCCCTGTTTAAAACTAATCGAGGCTAAGACGTCTGAGCTGGTGGAAAACCTTTATCACACCATAACCTCTTGGCATTGCATTAACCGCCCGGCACGCGAGGATGGAGACCTCTATAAAAAACCTCCCCTAATTCTAAGGTCTGGTATTGTGCTGACGGGATGCACGACTAAGGGAAGTTAGCATTAAGCGATCCCCACCCTGACACCGGGCCGCCTCAGGGTGTTAAAAAGGTCAATTCTTATATATATTATTTACTCGTGGGATCAAATATGATTGACACATTAAATAATCCCAAGTTGGAAGGAACTGGAAACAGTACACCTCCATCTACTGATGCTTTAACTAGACCCGCAGGGATGTCGCAAAGCCGACCAGCAGGTCAAGGTGAAGTTTTTTCCTTCAGGTAAGCTAATAATGGTGAGTTTCATCCAAATTAACTTACATCACAGCGGAGCATTATTCATTGACATTACTCTCTGCTTCTCGAGGCTGTTACAGCTTCTGTCGGGACGGAGAGTCTCAAATGAACCTTCCTTATCTGATCATAGACACATCGTTTTTGATATGCTCACCAAACCGTGTACCGTAACCTCGTATCGCAATCCCAGACGCACTGACTGGGATGCTTACAGGCAGGAGCTCTCTAGGTTACTTGCCGGGGGTGCGAATAGGTTGCACACGAAGGAAAGGAATATGTAGAATCAGCGGTTAGTTTACTTCAGGATGCCATAATTACGTTGTATGAAACAATACCGGTTCTAGTGATATTCCGTGGTGGAATAGAAATCTTGATAGACTACGCCATGACACTAGAGCATCCTTCAACAAAGCGAAAACCACCAGTCTGGAATCGGACTGGGTAATCATTAGGAAGAAGCAGCGAGAGTATAGAAGGTCAGTGAAAAATTCGAAAAAAGTCTCCTGGAGAGAGCTTTGTGACTCCTGGATGCCCGCTCTCTTTAGAGTGCAAAAGGTAATATCCAAGGATAACACTGAAAAGCTGGGATGCCTCGAACTAGCAGGTCAATCACTTACAGTGTCTGAGACCATGGCGCATCTACTGTCCACGCATTTCCATCTACCATGGGAGAACCGGGAAATCGAAGGCATGATGGTGGAAGAGCAAAGAGGAAGGATTTGGCCACAGCAAAAATCATCGTAAGCATTACAAAAGTGAGATGAGCTGTGGCTAGGTTTGCTCTTTACAAGTCTCCGGATACCGACGGCATCTTCCCGGCACTGCTACAGCAGGGCTTGGATATAATTGCTGGAAGAAGGAGATTTTTTAATTAAATTAAATACTGATATGAAAAAATTAACTCGTCAACCAGGAATAGAACCTCGGGCCTCTGGATATCTAGTCCAGTATGCTTCCGCTACACCAAAGACGACTGTGACGTAATAGCCAACTTTTTCATATCATTCTTATTTTTATTTATTTAGACAGTATTACTTCTGTTGAAGTTATTAGTCGAAGTATAAAATGAAAGCATAATAAATTTGCTACAAGTTTAGTTATATACATTTTTACGAAAAACTGAACCGTTTTCGTGCTACCGGCTCCGGAAAGATGCTATTTAAAAAAGTTGTTTTTCACTCATGTTTTTCGTATATTTTTGTCTTCTAGATCCTCACTTGTTCATTTTATGGGAAAATCGTCATAATAAAACTTATACAGCATTAAATTTCCTACAAGAATATATATCATATGTTCATGCCGCAACTTACAGCACTTTTAAGATTTCAACGAAAAATCATGATTTCCCAATTAAAATAAATAATAGTTTTGATCCATTTGATGGCTCCACTTATCTACATATGTTCATAAATCTGGTTTATACAAATGTATAAGACTTTATATATTATTTATTTATATATCTATAGAATTTTCAAAGTGGCGTGGTACTGGTAAATGAAATCTCTAAGGGCCTAATTCAAAAGAATTCAATTTTATGGTACACAAAAATGTTGAAATTGACACAAGTAAAATGTAATTAATATCATATTATATACGAGTATGTATGTATTAATGATATATTATATAATTATTATATCTTCACAAAAAATTAGTCTGTTTGAAGGATTTCGTCTCGAATTTGGTGGTTGGTAACAGTTATTTAGTCAAACTGTGATAAAATATGATAAAAATCATATTATAATGATTTTGACATGCCGTTATTTTGTATTGCTCTTTTACTGTGATTTAGAAAGTGATACTTAGAAGCGGTTCGAACTGTAGGGAATTTAATGCTGTGCAAGTTTTATTATGACGATTTTTCCCAAAAATGAACGAGTGAGGATCTAGAAGATAAAAAATATACGAAAAACATGAGTGAAAAACAATTTTTCGAGGTCACAGCTTTTCGACTCTCGAGGTCACAGCTTTATTCCGGAATGAAATTTGGTATTTGAGGCGCCTTTGGTATTATAAAGGTCAAGTTCGTTAATGGGTAAAATCGGACAAGGGAAAAGGGGGTTTAGAGGTAGGGTGAAACACAAAATTTAGTGTATCTCTCCCTTTATGTTTGAAAAATCGAAAAATTTATCGGTTAAAGTTGTAGGTTCTAAGTTTTACAGTAATTTTGTTTCTTATTATTTTTCTGTTACACTAATATCCGATCAAAAACATAAATGTAAAAAAGGGACTTTGTGAAAGGTATATATATGTATATATATATATATATATATATATATATATATATATATATATATATATAAATATATATATATATATATATTTATATATATATATATATATATATATATATATATTTATATATATATAAACATATATATATATATATATATATATATATATATATATATATATATATATATATATATACATATATATATATAATTATATATATATAAATTTTAGATAGTGTTTTTTAATATCTAAAAGGTAGGATCGATGGACATTTGTACAAATTTTTACGAAATTCCAACATTGGTGCAAAAACTACATTTCCTTTGGAGGAAATTCGCTAAGAAAAGCTTATAATATTTGAATAATTGTGCTCATATTGAGACAAACTTAACAATGGATGGATATTTTTATTTGAACTGTTCAATGAACATAATAACATATTCGATATTAAAAATCGACTGCCTATATCTGATCAAACCATGTAGAAAATATTATAACGACAAATTTTGATTTTTTCCCACTTTTTCGATGTTGCGTTGGGGAATTATAATTTTTTCGATCTATAAATAGGTTTTGAGACATCCCGAGTCGAATGCAAACAATTGCGTCTTGTCAAATTTTTCCAAAGATTCTTATTTAATGTATCGAAAATTCCGCGTCGAATGCAAAAAATCCTTCTAGCATTTCTGGAAGTGCTGCAATAAAGTTTTAAAAAATCATACATACCTCTTTTACGATAAATATAGAAATATGGACCAATCATATCAACATTTCCTATGTTAATTTTATCAAAACAAAAATGCAAAAATTTTCCATTTCCCGATATAAATTTCATAGTTTGATAATTTTCCTTTCGGTTTTGGCACTATATCTAACTGTATGCCAAATATCGACTTTTAAGGACTTATGGTATACGCCCTGGAATTATGATTATGTTCCCAAAAATTGTGGGCGTTTCCGCTATTTTACGGTTTTTGAACCGAAATAACTTTTTAATCGTTTATTTCTTAACGAATTGCAAAAACTTGTTCTCTAAAAAATAAGAATGATAAGAAAAAGTTGGCTGTTACGTCACAGTCGTGTTTGGTGTAGCGAAAGCATGCTGGACTAGATATCCAGAGGCCCGAGGTTCGATTCCTGGTTGACGAGTTAATTTTTTCATATCAGTATTTAATTAAAAAATTCAATGACATTTGTCTAAATAGTATACGCTAAAGTATTTTAAAGTTTGTCTTACGTAACCGAAAGGAATTTGGACACACATCGTATTGTTGACGCTTAAGTATACGCAAATAAATTTATATGAACTTTTTAACCGTTTATTTCTTAACGAAAAGCAAAACCTTGTACTCTTATAATTCCCTAAATAGCTTATATTCGAAAAATCAGCACT
This sequence comes from Nineta flava, assembly GCA_963920215.1. Taxonomy (NCBI): domain Eukaryota; kingdom Metazoa; phylum Arthropoda; class Insecta; order Neuroptera; family Chrysopidae; genus Nineta; species Nineta flava. The sequence goes on from OY986040.1 coordinate 64,396,927, forward strand.
GTTGCTCTTTTCGTTCAGAAGATATTTCGGGGTCAGATCTGCTCTGATTTAACGTGTAGTAATAGTAAGCGCGAAGGCAAAAAAACCCTTAAACTCGGCCCTGTCGCACTATCGTGCTCTACATTTACAGAAATATTTACAATAAAAGACTGAAAGATAATATTCAAAATATCTCTGTTCACATTAGAGTTTGAGAAAAATGATCAGGTTGTGAATTATAGCAAACTTAATTTTTTACAACTTTTATTCATTTTTTTATTATTCTAATATTAAGAGAGATATTTAATCTTTTGTGTTTGTTTGACATGAATTCTTGAAATATATTTTATAAAAACTTCTTAAAAAACTTTTTAAAAAAATTCAACCGACGTCAAAAAACACAAAAACTTACACTAAGAAGCTAAAAATAACCATATACAGATTTAATCCAAAAGACAATTTTTGTCCAAACCTATTCCATATAATTTTTATACCCAGTAAATGTAAATATATAAAGTATATTTAGTTTGATCCCGACTTTGTATCGCTTAAAAATATTTATCGTAGGGATGAATGTTTCGTATATGTGCGGATAAAATTCAACCATTTCCACATGTCCGTCTGCCTGTCTGTGGACACGATAACTGAAGAACGAAAGAGATAACGAGGTGAAATTTTTTTCAAAAAATTATTTTAATTTTAAAATACACAACTTTTGTTTGAAATTTTTTTTCATAAACTCAGTATTTTTCTCATAATTTGTGATTAAATATTCCTCGGAAAGCGAATTGTTAATAATTCGAATCTGCAGAATTGTTAAAAATTCAATCATTAATATACAACTCAGTATATACTGGGTATTCAAACAATTAACTCAGTTAGTTGTGACATTACTTGTAATAAAATATTATTATTGGTATGACGTGCTACCTACTGATCTGTTTGAATGGATCACCTCTTCAGATTATGACTTGATGACAATGGGACCACCTCGAGAGTATATTCTTTCATACAAAACAATAATTTTCAAAATTTCCACAATTGATGGAGAAATCGGTGAACATACATAGAATCTCCTACTTATTTTTTGGAGTTGTTTAAAATTTTTGTTGATTTTCTCATTTCCACAGAAACTGTATCTTCTTAAAAAATATAAAATTATTTTAATAAAATTTTGTTTCAATTTTGATTGTCGTTTCCATAGTAACCCTAAGGATAAAATTACTAATGAAAAACAATCGGGCATATATGGTGTCAGTTGTCAAAACTGTTCGAAACTTTACGTTGGTCAAAGTCGTCGCCAAATCGGAATTCAAATAAACACACATCTGGCTCATGTGAAATTTTGGAGAACTGAAAAATCGTGTATAGCTGCGCACGTTATTGAGAACAACCACAAAAATTGATAAATCGAATCTAAAACTACTGAAATCGAAGAATTAGAGTACAAAGAATTAGATGCATACGAAAGTATCTACATATACAAATTGAGAAAACAGATAATGAATTTAAACAATGCCAAATTCTGATTTAATAAAATTAAACCATTTAAAAAAAAATAAAGTTGACAAGTTGACAACATAGCGACCATCTGATTTACGAGACACTGTAAATAATGCTCTTCACACCGTTTTTCTTCTAAAGAGTAATTATTGTTACGAAGGTTACCTTCTTCGATCTCCCAGAATTTGCTTGTCAAAGTTGTCACCATCTTCAAATGAATGTAGCGATACTGATGTCTGCGCGTGTAGTGATTGATTCACGCGACCGATCATCACATAATCAAACACAGTAGATTGTATGCGGGTAAATTTTTAGAAATTGAGACACTTTTGCTCGTCATTAGATGGTTTTTCCGCACCTATTAGCATGTCCACTTTCCCCGGTCGATAGAAGTCTGGGTCAGCTAGCACCACATCGTTCGGAATTTTCACCGAAGATAAGTCTATTTCATTTCTTGGGAGATAACTTGAAAGCTTAGGTAAAATAAGAAAATCTAAATTTATTTGAAAGATTTGATTTTGGTTGATACGTGATGTTTTTTCGAGGTTACTTGACTTCCAATGCCCACTACTGGCTGGTATATTTTGCGACGATTTAAAATTAGTAACTGGCAAAAACTTTCCGACATGAAGCGTCTTTGTGATCCTGAGTCTAGGATCGCCCTGCACACAAATGGATTCCCGAAATTGTCCACCACATTTACTTTCACTGTAGCTAGTAGCATTTGTGAGGTACACTTAAACGGTTTTTCACCCTGTAAAGTTTCTTATCGAATAAGAAAATTTCGCTATATATTTTAATGATTTTCAGTGAATGTAACTTCAATGAAATTTTCAAACAAAATGATCAAATAAATATGATTTTTTAGTTATATAATTTTTTTTACGGTAACTGTAAATTTTTCTATTTTTCGCATACCATAAGCATGTGAATGGCCTATTCAATTAGATAAGATTTTTAGGCCGCTGCATCTCAGGAACCAATAAAGCTATAATTTAATACGTAGCGTGAGACCCTCCATCTTACGTTACGTACAAAGTTTCGACATTACAACTTTTAACGCTTCAAAGTTATTTAATTCCAAAACTCCTAATTTTGAGTACTCAATCACACATCTTTACAATATTTACGGGTACTTTCAGTTGACCAAGAAAATTAATATTTTGATGGAAGATAGTTCTTAGGTTGAATCCACCCAGAAAAGTCTCTAAAATAGATATTTTTATCTGGAAAATGATAATTTTACTATTAACATTACAATGATATTTTTCTCAATAGTGTTTTTTACATGGTAGTTTTATATAGATTAAAACTTCTGTAATGATTAATTTTTCGAACATTCACAATCTCGATGTTGATCAGGAAACATCTGCCTAGTGAATTCTTACCACTTTATACTTTATGTACTGTGGTTTTCCAAATATATCTATCACACAATATAAATACCATTGTCGTGATTGTAGGCTTTTACGCTCTGCATTGTATCCTTTAATAATATCTTATTATTTCGGATGCATGCTGAGTTCTAAAAATTCAAAAATAAACTAGCTAGGAATGAATTTTGTTCTTTGTTCTCTATAAAATAACCCTTGACAATAGAATCTGTTTAAAATAGATTTTATTGCTGGGGATTTTGTAGGATGATTGAAAAAAAATTTTTCTTTTACTTTAAAATAAAATATATTTCCTGATTGTATCTTCAGACAATCATTGAATACTTTTTATTTTATAACCCAGGCATATTATATACTTTATATTTAATCAACTAATGTGCTTTTCTTCTGTTATATAGATTGGAGAAAAGTTTAGTTATGCCTACCACCGCCGAGCAGACGGTGGTCCCTAGGCCGAAGATGCGCCAAGCAGCTCCAGCCCCGACAACATCATCATCATCACTATCGACGCCAACTACATCAACACCATTGATGCTAGCACCACAAGCAATAGAACCAATGGAAGCAGACTTCCACGTGGTGAAGAACGACCGAAAACGATGGTGAGGGAGGGTGGATAGCACCTGTTCGAAAAAACCTGCGATACAAGAATCGAACAAGTTTGATACCTTGATCGACATCAACGATCAAGCTGCGTCAGCAACTCAAATGAATTTGAAGCCTACTAAACCGTCGCCCATAGTTGTACATGTGGGCCTCTCCAGCTTAATAAAAGTTGAGAAAGCCATAAAAGCGGTTTGGACCTAAAACTATTAATGTCCACTGCAAAACGGACCAACATTTGCAGATGCCCCACATTTTTATGGTACCAAGGGTGATCACGAACCAAAATTCGTAATCCATGGTGCCATGCGCCACCATTCAGACGTTATGGTGGCTGAAGCTTTAAAAAATTTCGGCCTTGAACTCAATAAGGTCGTGAAGTTCAGCCGAACAGGTGAGGAAACCATTCGCGTATCGCGTCTGGTTCAATTCACCAAGGGGACTCAAGCGCAAAGCGTCATCAAGATTAAATGGATCGGTGGGATACCTGTGAACGTCGAAAGGTACGTAAATAAACGAGTTGGTAAATGAAAACGTGTAAGAGATCTTTTTTGGAGTGTAAGAGACCTACAAAAATATGTATTGGGATTTCCTATGTGTTTCCTAATTTTGCGCATGTGACTGAAGTGAAAATGGAAAACTGCAATGAGGATGATTTTTACATCAATTAATTTAGCTCATCTTTAGCACGGCCTCATTTGAGGTGCCTAGGAACCAATTTTTCAAAGTACCCAGTAAAAATTAAATATGTCGATACCCACTCATTGAATGCCCATGCATTGAATGGGATTTATCTAGAAGAGGGGGTTTATTTGTCCCACTAAAACAGAGAACATTTTATTGTTGGTTAGTGCATTTAATTATCTGAAGCACATTACAATCAGTGCATAATTACTTTTTATTATTTTAAAGTATTGTTCTGCTAGATCAAACTTCATCTAGCAGAGCATTCGGTTACACAGTACAACAAAGAGCAGTTAATATTTAATTGGGGCATTTAATTAGCATTTAATTAGCTTAATAATTTGATATTAAATACAATATAATTGATTTTTTAAACATTGCTCTGCTGGTTAAGTTAGCAGAGCATGCGGTTACACAGTACAACAAAGATAATAAAATTTTTTTAGAACATTTAATTAGCATTTAATTAGCGTCTAATTATGAGACTATTATCATTGTGTTCTGCTCAGATTGCTCTGCTAGCTTAATGGACACAATAATTATGGTATTCTAATAAAACTGTAAAATATCCCCATTAGAATATCAAAAGAAAGATAAAATATGTTTCCATCTAGAGGAATGCAAGGGCCGATTATGCCCGTTCGCGAATTTGAAGTTACTTTTTAAATCTAGATCACACACATAACTCCAGCTCTTTATGCCTCTTTGTTTTTGCGTTATCGTGTTTGGGGTACCGAAATATTACATACTGTATTTCAGATACCGAAAATTTTTGGATCAATATTTTCAACCGGTTCAAAGTTGGAATAAAATTTAAAATACTCTAATATATATTACATTAATTCTGTTGATTGAATCTGCTCGAAAACGGTTTTATTTATGAAAAAAGTTGTAGAATATTTTTTTGTAGAAAATTGTCTAAGCTATAAAATTTGTCTGTGGCATTTCCTCCGTAAATGTCACTGTTAGAGGCATAATCACGTAAAACTATTTTCTCAACTTTTGACCCTGCATAAAATTTGTAGCGTCATTCGGTCGATGGGGACTTTATATACTTTTTTTCGAACATCTTAAGGAAGGTGTATGCTAAAATTCAGCTTTCCTATTATCTTTCTGTAGTTAAATGTTTAATATTAAATTTTTATTCCCCGTATATAATATATACCAAGGTAAATTAAAGTTGATCGGACACATGTATAGGTAAATTCGGCTATTTATAGATAAAAATCTGAATTTTTGATATGTTATTAATTGTTATCTCATAAAAAACTTTGGTATAAGGGTTCATAAAATGACCTTATTAGTCCGCATTTGTCTCATAGTCTGTATTTGATTTCGGCAAAGTTGTCCGTCCGTAAACACGGCAACTCCAAAACGAAAAGAGATAGCGAGCTGAAATGACGTATGTGTGTTCTAGAGCTAAAAGTAAGGTCAAGATTGTGAATGGGCAAAATCGGACCATGTTTCGGCAGACTGTACCTTTTTAGCGAATTTCCTCCAAAGGAAATGCAGCTAATGTTTTTGTACCAATGTTGGAATTTCGTAAAGAGAAATGGAATTTCAAATTCAGTGGTGCAATTTACAAGTCCTACGCTCTAAACATGCCAATGTTATGATAATATTTTTATCATTAGTAACAAGCTCTTTTTTTCTGTAGGTTTAAATATGGAAAACGATTTTTCACCCGTCCTACAAAACATGTAGTGCATATTGATAAAAATCATTACGATGTATTTTAAATTTTTTACGCAATCAGATGGAGTACACTACACCCATGGTAAATTACATTAGTATAATACACGTAATGTACACACGTATGCAGCATACACAAATGTGTGAGTTTCTACATACACACATGTTTTTATATGTCGTAGCCAAGTAGAGTTTCGCGGGTTAAGTAGCTACTTGGCCAGCGAGTAGAACCAAAAGTGGGGGAGGTAAAAATATTGTTCTACTTGACTGAAGTAGAACCATCATATGTGTTTATGCGTCTACGAACTAGTTTTATTTGTTTTGTTTTGATAATCATAATGCTCGGTTTTCATCACACATAAGATTTTGAACGGCGATACTTTTATGAGTCCATGTAAACAGAGTTCGTTAGTATTTACGTTTCGAGCTGTGCAGCAGTATGTTGTTTTGTCAAGTTTTCAAAAATGGCTGAAAATACTGATGAAATGGTTAATCGAGCGGAGTTCAACGCAAAATTGCTTCTAAAATCATTCTAAGAGTAATAACTGTATTACTCAAGTTTTAACCGAAGTTGAAAATGTGAAGTGTAAAAAACATCGCAACTTTGCCAAAAACTATGAATTTGTTAGGATTGGTGGTCTCACGTACGTTATTTTAAAGCGAAAAAACAAGCAAGATCCCCTGAGACAATATAAGAGTTTAATAAGAGTGATGTTAACAAGAGTAAATTGATTGAAAATAATTTTAACAAAAGTAATTTCAATAAAATTTATTTAATTTTAATTTTTTTGTATTATTTTTTTTTTTGTATATTGATTTCGATTTTTAACTATTTATAGTTGTCAAAGACTAAATTACGACTAGATAGTTGATAGTTGCCAGGATGATGAAGATGATAGTGAAAGTATTATCGATAGCGACGACGATACTGACGAAGATTTTGCTTCTGCATAAAAATAATAAAAGTCAGAAAAACTATTTATGTAGAGTAAAATTTTCATTTTGAATTAGAAAAATGTTTTTTTATTTCAATGACAAAAAACGTTTATACATATTGTAGGTCTGATTTCTTGAACCTTTAGTTCATAAAAGATACTAATATTGTTTTTATCGTGAATACACTCAATCGCGCTAAGCGATGGTTGCGTTCATTCACTGACACTTACTATGCGGCCGTCGTCTCTTTTACTCGCAACATTCACCAATATTTTTGTAGGACAGTGTTCTATTTGGATTGAAAAAACATAAATCTATTAATTTTATGTTATGTCCTACAGTTACTAATGATAAAAATATAATAACATTGACAAGTTCAGAGCGTAGGTATGGTAAAATGCACCACTGAATTTGTAGAACAAGGTGGCCATGAAATTATACTTACCATTATTAACAGCATAAAAATCAGCTTGTTACTAATACTTTATGTATACCCCGTTATTGGAACATGTTGGGGTGGAGGACCTGCCTGTCACACCATCCATTTTGTAGGACACAAGTTTTTTTGAAGTCTTTGTTACATCTCTCAATTTAACTAACAAATGAACCATATTTTGACAAAATGGAAACCCGACTTCAAAAATCAAATATTCTATAACAAAAAATGCACTAAAAAGTAAAAAAATAATTGCATATTCTTGTGCCAATTTTAGTTCACCTAAGCAAAAATTTTTAAATATATATGGTCAATTATTGTTATTTTTGGAGGCGGTGTCAGCATAGAGAAATTCGCATAACTTTTGGACACCGCCTCCAAAAATAACAATAATTGTACATATATATTTAAAAATTTTTGCTTAGGTGAACTAAAATTGGCACAAGAATATGCAATTATTTTTTTACTTTTTAATGCATTTTTTGTTATAGAATATTGATTTTTGAAGTCGGGTTTCCATTTTATAAAAATATGGTTTATTTCTCGCTTTTTAGTGACTTGGAAGTTCTATAACTGATTTTAGTTGTCTAAATATGGGTAGACCTACTAAACGACCTACTAATTTTTAGTGCATTTTTTTATAACACAATTTTTTTTACCCGTTTTTTTTTTTTTTTTTAATTTTCAGTGCATTTTTTTATAACAGATTTTCAGTTTTTTTTACATGCATTTTGTTTTTCTTTTGTAAAAAATTTTTTTTGGGCCGGTTTTATTTTGAAAAAATTTTTTTGAAATCGATTTAAAAAAAATTTTTCTTATTTTCGCATTATGAATGAGTATACCCTTTCAAAAAAAAAATTAAAAATTTCGCAGAAATCGGTTATCACATATAAAATGAGGATTTTCCTCAATTTCCCGGGGATCCCCTCATCAGAATGCGATTTGGCGCCAATGGGACCAATGGGAAACCAAACCCTTTAAAACAAAAAAAAAATTCAAAATCGGTTCATAAATGACGGAGTTCTGAGGTGACACACATTAAAAAAAAATACAGACGAATTGAGAACTATCCTTCTTTTTGAAGTCGAATTAATTAACTGTTACTGATAAAATTATTGCTCTCGTCAAGCCAACAAGTTACTCTCTTATGCGCTTCATTAGTTACTAATATCGATAATTTTCGGGAGAGAAAAATTGGGCGTCTCGTCGAAAAAATGTTACTGACAAAAATTTAGCCTGTTACTAATCATTAAAAAACAACCGTGGTGTACTGTGGACTATATTGTATTTGTAAATAAAAATATTAATATATAAATAAATATAAAGGCTTGTATTTCATAGATTATCATTTAGGTACCAAAAAAGTTTAATTAGTAAAAACACATTTTTGAAATTTCTGTTTTTTTTTTTTAAATATTCAGAAATTATGTTATAATTTAAATTTTCAAAAATTTTAATTTATATTTTCAAAGTTGATATGCTATTATTGTTATGTTTTACAAATGACTTTACCCATTAAAATTGAAAAAAATAAATTTTAAATACAATTGGAAAAGCTGTGGTTCATATACCCCTTTAAGAGTTTAATATTATTGTGGCGTCCATGGTGTATAATAAAAATGAAGATTGTATATAAATATACATTTTCAAATTATTAATAATTCGATTCTGGTGGGGAGAGTTCATAGCTTTCAAGTTGTAGTGGAAACATTTGGGTGGTTTAGAAAAATGTGGAAGTCATGAGCAAGAACTATGTTGTAAATAGCCAAGCAATGTTCTGTTATGAAACATATGCAATGGTCGTGTTCGGCCGAAGTAATCTTAGTAAGATAGTCAGATTATCTTACTTAGTCGTCGGCCGGGACACTTTATGCTTACTAAGAAACTTTTCTTAAGCCGCCATTTTTCTTAGTTTCTACGTCATGGGCAGTGTTGCCAGATATCCCGTTTAACGGTAGATCTACCGCTTTTATAGTATTTCTACCGTTCTACCGTTTTTTTTGAAATTTTTTGAGTAAATAAAAAAATTTTTGAAATTTTTGAATCATTTTTTTCAATTTTTTATAATAATAATAAATTTAAAACTCCCCAGTCGTACAAACACAAAATCAGTTATTACAGACCATATTCCATTATTTGAAATAATAGAATATGGTTCTGTAATTACTTAAAGGTATTATTTTATAATGGGATTTTAAACAATAAGTAATGCAATATATGACAAATACAAAGAATTAATATTATTTAATATTTGAAGAACAAAAATTCGATAATATATTAAATACTAATGTAATATAATTTTAATTATTCTGAATAAAAGTGTTTATTTCAAACTATTTAAATTGGAATTTTCACTTTTTGAATCTACCGCTTTTTTTTCTTAATCTTCCGCTTTTTAAGAAATCGGCTGGGTCATATAGAAGTTCCTCCATTAAAATACTCCTTATAAAATTATCCATTTTATTAAATTTTTATCTCACTTATTACAATAATAAAAATTGTCAACACATGAGAAATGTTCTGAATTTTACATGAACAAATAGGTTATGATCAGTGTCGCCAGTCCGATTTCTTGAAAAATGGTAGATCTACCAAAATACAGCGGTAGATTCAAAAAGTAAAAATTCCAATTTAAATAATTTGAAATAAATACTTTTATTCAGAATAATGAAAATTATATTACATTAGTATTTAATATATTATAGAATTTTTTTTCTTCAAATATTAAATAAAATAATATTAATTCTTTTTATTTATTTGTCATATATTGCATTACTTATTGTTTAAAATCCCATTATAAAATAATACCTTAGAGTAATTACAGAACCATATTCTATTATTTCAAATAATGGAATATGGTCAGTAATGAAAAAATTGAAAAAAATTCAAAAATTTTTTTATTTATTCAAAAAAAAAGGTAGATATACTAACAAAGCAGTAGATCTACTGTTAAACGAGATATCTGGCAACACTGATTAAGAAGCAAAAGAAAGTGTGTCCTGGCCGAAACTGGCTGACTCAGATGCTCAGAACTATCTTACTAAGATTTCTTACCTCTGAGTTCGGCCGAACACACACAGTGCTCACATAAAATATATAACTAATCAATTAAACTATAAAATATTATAATTATTGCAGACCTTAATGAACGAATGAAAATAAAAATTTCTATATGAGTTTAAATGAATGATAATTAACAGTCTGTACAATCTATTCAGTTAATTTCACATACCATAATGTCAATAGAAATGTATCCATATTCTTTGTATGTCCCAAAGTTAAAAGATTGAAATATTCAATTTATTAAATTTGTTTAATTAACAAAACACGCCACTAAATATCTTATCATCAACCTATACATACAGAACTGACCGATTTTGCAGTCACTAAAGTTTTGATTCGAAAATTAGTAGTAGCTAAAAGAAATTACCAAGAATTATTTTAATTTAAAGAAAAAATACATAAATTAAGAAAAATTATTATATGTTGTATACTTTGAATTTGGATGCAACAATTTGCCAGTTTAAACATTGACTAGTTTATTATTGTTTATATAAATGTATTGCTGTATTACATGCGCACTAAAGTATTGCGCGCGACTTCAAAATCATTTAATTATGTGTATGAATATGACCGTTTATTACATTTGTGTAAATGTATGTAGATGAATTGTATGTACTATGGACCACAGTTTGATGTCATTTTTTTAAATTGTATTACTGATTTGAGCGTTATTGATTCGGTTTTCGAAAAAATGCTTCGAATAAGAGTTGTTCGTTTTAAATATAGGAACAATTTTAAATAGAATTTTTTTTTCAAAAACCGAATAAATAAAACACAAGTTAGCTAGTTGTTAAAAAATGACATCAACTTTTGGGTCGAGTGTACAAGTGAATATACAAGGTGTCCCTTAAAGGTCTTTACAACGCTTTCCACATATACTATGGCTTAAAACAAGACGATTGAGTTATATTTTCACAGATTATGTTGCGCTGTTTGGGCGCTGTACGCTCTTAAAGTTGCAATTTTTAAATCGATTTTTTTAGATAAAGTTAGAACGGATTGCACGATTTTGATAAAATTTGGCGTGGCGATACTGTTTTATCATACAAAACAACCCACATTTTGGTCATTTCAATTCATGAGCGTAGAACGTGGAGATTTTGATAATTTTGGGTATTTTAATTTAAAAAAATCGATTTAAAAACTGCTACTTCAAGAGCGTACAGAGCCTAAACAACTTTTATTTAGCTAAGGGCAAATTTAGCTAAATCGTCTTGTTTTAAGCCAAAGTGTATGTGGTCAAGTGTTTAAAGACCTTTTATGAACACTCTGTTTATCTGCATTAGTTTATGTTTTCAAATTTCCAATCTAGGATGTCAATAAATTAAGTTATTGAACTTGGATTAATTTTTGCATAGCCACGAATAAGATTCTTAAATAGTCTTTATCACATTATACGAAATTTGGTATGACTATTTTTATCTGATACATATATATCCCATAGTATTATTTAGTAACCCATCAGATCTTTATCCACTATGTTTGAGTGATACTAATAAAATAGGCGCACAATAAAATCTTTTAATTGCTTATTGGTAAACAAAGGTTTAAGATTATCAGACATTGCGATATCCAAAAAACTGAGAGAGAAAACAGAGACTATGTTTACAATTTGAAGTCATTTGAACCTCATAATTCGTCTTATAATTTGATTTCACCTATCTTAGATCGAAATAATAAATTGATTAAAATACATTACATAATTTTTAAAAGTTTTCGTAATAAACTGCCTTCGTGAGTATACCACGTTTTACACGTGGAATTTTTGGTGAACGTCTGCAATCGATGTTTTACATATTAGCATTATTTTTTACTTTTTAGTATTATTTTTTAATGTAAGTATTCAGTAGTAGTATCAAAATAGAGATGTTTTCTATTTTGATGCAATTTTAAAATTTTACATGATTTCTATTGTCTTGTGATTGGTGTACTGTGACAATGTGACTGGTGCGGTTATCAAAGAAGATATTTTAACCCAGAAACAAATTGTAGCTATTCAAAAACATGCGATTGATAACTATTATCTGAATTATATGTTATACACATACATATGTGTTGGCGAAAGTCAGATGCATAGTGTGTCCACTGTTGATAAAACTTTTCGTGGCAGATATAGGCTCTGTGTCAAACAAATTTGGGAATTCGAATTATATGAGATACTTAAGATCTGTGCTTCTAATATGCTTGCCCTACACATCCTTCTCTAATATTTTGGTTCGATCAAATGGACAATATAGGAGCTTCTTAAGGAAATAGATTGACACAGTCACAAAATTATGAACATTTGTCGTAGTTTAAATCCACACCCCTCTGTACCTCGTAAATATCTCTTACGTCAGCAAGGGGTTAAGGGTAATCTGTCCGTCGAATGTCTGCAATACAGAATAGTGTTATATATAGCTTGTCAGGTTCTCAATTATTTTGGTCCACTACTGGCAGTCATATGCGGTCACGAGTTTCAAGGTAAAGAAGCATTTTTGTTCTCTGCACGACATGTAGCTTCAAAATTTGGCCTAACATTTGATCCGACCCCTCGTGATCCAAATGGTAATTTCAGCCTTCCTCTTCAATAACGAATTCGTTTTGTTAAAAGAGCTGAAATCAGCTCCCACTTTAAGATCCTCGAGCTCTTTCTTCTTATCAGACAGCGACAAAAACATAAGACTTTATCATCGCTACCTAAGATGGTGTTATATTCACTCTTACACACCAGAGGTACATTTGTAAGATTGCAGTCGCCACTAACATGTGTAGAGTTTGCAAGTCTCTTGCTGGAGACACTGATGCACCTCGGTTCAACATGCCCATCTTATGCCTCGAACGCCGGCATATATCGTCATAATACTTGTTGAGACACAAGTATGAAGTGGACTGAACGCCAGTTCTACCATACGCTAACGGAGAGATCAAGCTCGTGGTCAAAAGAAAAATATATTATCTTTGGGAATATCTCGTTGACAACTATTAAACAATTTTCTCCTACTAACCTAAATAAAGTGCTCTAGAATATTTTACCTAAGACTATTAACATCATCAAGTATCCCTGTACCCACAGAAACGAACATAATCTTGAAAGATGAGCAAAAACGATCTAAATATCTTCTCCAAGAACTACGACAAGTACATCCTAGCTACTCAGGCAAAATGGTTTTTATCATTAACGCCTTGACGGTATCCCTTACACTCTAGAACTTCATATTTCCACCATTCCGGTTTGAAGGTCTTATCTTCGTCACCTTATTACCTCAATGTAAAAAGGCTGTCATCATAGGCACCCTTCGTGATCACATCAGACTGTTTAAAAATAACTACCCTTGAAGTTCTCTGTTACATATATACGTGCGGTGTGGGGGTGGAGCGATTCTTGACCAGGACACTAGACAGACAACCGTACTCCTCGACTCAGGATACAGACGGACCATTTGGACATTGCGTTGATTGTAGGACGCACAGAATACACATCCATAGGGTAGTAAACCTTCTTCAATGGACGTAGCTACCTTGTGAAGATTTATTTTTCTTGAACAGATGGGTGGTCTTTGGAGTATATATCCTGTATCCACTCTCCCCCTTCAATTGACATAAATACGTAAAAATTTCCATTCATAATAGTAATGTTAATAATAATAATAAACCCACTGTATGGATGGGCCATGCCTTAGTTGAACAGACCCACAGTATGCTTCGATTGTCGTAAAAGGCAACAAGATGGCCAAACTTCAGCCGGGGTTGTAAAGACCTCACGTATGTAGAGTTCAAAATGTGTCGATCCTTGGAAAACTGCTGCTGCCAGTGTGAAATCGGCCGATACGCCTGTGACAGCGTTAAACCTAGTGACAAGTGGGGTTCTAGGTAGCCATTTGTCAGCTGTATCTGTAAAAACTGTCAAACTGTTACAGCCCTACATGATGAGCTGTCAATACCTAGAGCAATTAGTCTGGCAAGCGGCGTGGGTGTATGAAGTGGACAAATGACCTTACTGACTTTGTAATACGCCAGACTTGATCGCGATTTTGCTGGCTATTTTACCAAACTACTCCAAGCGTTCAAATGCAGAAGGTGCATACTTCCAAACCACATAACGAAACAGATATTATCAGATTTATTCTTACTAAAAACCATTTCCCGCATAAATACAATTAAAACACAGATTGCATGTCAAATTCAAGAAAGGCAACTGAATGTCTCTCCAGAAATCGAAGAAGTCTCCACTATCAACACACAAGATTCTGTCGTTACCAACGAACCAGCAGCAGATAACTCCTTGCTGTAAAAAATATAACTGGAGTTCTACAGAGCGTTAACTGAATTTATAGGAACATATTTAACAAACACGTACTTGTTACCTCAACAGCACACATTTGGACATATTAGAAATTTTAAATGAAGAAGTACTGCGAAACTATCTGCCTAAGTATGGCACATTCGAAGAGTCACACAGACATTTAGTCTAGTGTCGTAGCAATATTATTTATAAGACCTGCATGCGCTGTAATATTCACAAAAAGGTCAAATTATAGGTAACTCAACTTTTGACAGGCTGTAACATTGATACAGTTAGTTTTACAAAATTTTGACAAAATACCTTTTCTGTAGAGGGTTCAATTTCCTGCAAAAATATGTGTTGAGATTTTTGGTAAAAAACTTTGTTAGCTATGGGAAATCGAAAGGTGCGATGCGCCACCCCTTAATGTCAATATTAAAATCTTAAATTTTAACTGGCGTCTTTGGATACTTAATTGAAACTTTAAAACCTGTTTGGAAGAAAATTAAAAAAAAATTTTTTTTTTTAAACACCCTAACATTATATATATATATATATATATATATATATTGTTGTATTGAAAATTATTGAGAATAATTTTTCTGGATCCAACACACATTTTAATTATGAAATAGAAAAATATTATGTAAAATATTATGAAAAATATTTAACAAAACAATATTTTTCTCCTTGGGAAAAGGAGTTTTTGGGGAGGAGTGCAAAAAGAAAATAATATAGTTCGATTTATTTCTTTTCTTAAACTAAGTTTTTTTTAAGTCGAAAATTTAAAAGTTAATAATAACTGCTTTTGATTTAAAGTTTTTCTTTTTTTTAAAAAAAATTTGAAAAAAAAATTATCAGATATAATTTAATTAAAAATAAATCAAAAGTCATACAAATTGAATGTTTTTGATAAATAACATAAATAGATCACAAATAAATAATTTTGTAAAAACAAGTAACCAGAATAAACAAGCGTGTTATGAATGTATCAGAAAATTTGTGTATAGATTTTGAATTCACACTGGCCGTGTTCATTAAGTCGCTGGTTAAATATCAACCAAGCGGGGTGTAATATGGTTCAAACCTCGGAAAGGTATTATAATTTTTAATTAATTGTATAAATAATCTGAACACTCCGACTACGTCCATGGTTGTTGATAAACTAAAATATTCTAGAAGCCTCCATGCGAAAGTATATTATCAACAAAAAAATATTTATTCAAAAAAAAACAACCATGTTCTCGAAAGATCTTCGATGGGTATATAAACCGGTGACCAGTGTTGATTCAAGTCAGTTTAAATTCGGCTATTGTCTGATTAGTTCAAAGTTTAATATCGACTATTGTCTGATTAGTTCAAAGTATATAATTGTTGCTCAATCCAGATCAAGTTAAAGTTGGAATTTGTACAAGTAATTCAAAGTTTGACATTGGGTTGAAAAATTACAATAATTGTTGAAATAGAAATTGGATTCTCATTTTTTTAAGCAATAAAATCAGGTTTTTTTTTGTTTCGTAAAAACTTGTGTTTAATTTAATTTTTTTTTCTTTTCTTTAAAAAAAACGTGCGTGTCATTTCAATTACAAAATATTTAGTAAACTTTTTACTAATATATTTTTGTTTTGTTTTTGTCGAGTATCGGAATAATTTGCAGGTTCTGGCAGCGCTTCTTTGAGGTATAAATAGAGCCAAGATACCGCGACATGTGGCGACCGTGACAGGACCAGAGAACGCACTAAAGAAGATAGGATTCACAATATGGATGGAGGCCGAGGGCCTGGACAGCACTGGGACTAGAGAGGTCTTACAGGCAAGATGGGAGGAGCACCAAACTAGGCAACAAGGAACACCGTTGACAACCATTCCCACATCAGAACGGCGAAGGTGTATGGTTTGCAACCCAGAAGAGCCAGCTGCTGCAACAGTGGAAATGATGTTTGCGACATTAATGCCCAACTTTAAGAACCTGGATGAGAGAATGGGTGATCGATTGGAGAAGACGGCCAACAAACTTGAAGAGAGGATGAGCAACCAACTTCATGAGTCGGAAGAGAGGATGAGCAACAGACTTCAAGGGTCGAATGAGCAAATGGGCAACCAACTGGAGGAGAGAATACGAACCGTAAAATACGCGTGCATACAGTGGATCGACCAAATAACCACGGATGTCGAGACCGTGAAAACCGACATCGCGAACATCAAAACCGATGTCACTTAGAATCGCGCTCAAATCAAAGGCTTGGAGACGAAGATGCACGAACAATACAATAAAGTCGTGGATGACATTATACGGATCGAAGAGCGTCAAACACAGCAACTTCGAGACATGCGTATTGATCCTCAAGAAGTGAATTTAATCATTCGCTCATTTCCATCATGCCGGAGTTTAGTGGTAAAAAAAAAAAACTCTGATACCGCGGATGAATATGTTTTAATACATATCGCGGAGGTAGACAGTCAGGCCGCGAATTAATATAATTTAAAACCGGAATATTAGAAAATTTCGTCCCGCGCAATTGAATATATTTATTTTGAATAAAATGTGACGAATAAAATTTAATTTTTTATTAGGCTGTGGGGGCCCACGGGCCCGTGCCCCGAGTGCCCTTATGTAAATCCGGAACTGAGTATAAAATAACCAAATATTTACTTGCCAAATAATTTAAAAACGGTTATTTACAATAAAAATATTCATGACTATGGGTTGATCTATACAATATAGGATCTGAAAGCCCTTCGTTTCAGTATCAAATTTGGATAGGTTTTTAATGGGTAGAAAATGGTTAAATTTGGGATTTTTTAAACCAAAAAATGTATGTCAATTTGATTTTAAAAATTCACAATATCTTTTAAATTTGAATGTAGCCAAACAATGTGAAAAGCGGTTTTTCCGTACTAAAACAAGAATGTTTTGGAATTATTTAAACAATTTTGCTATAAAAAATTGAGATCCAATTTGCACACTGATGTGCCCCAATCATTTCTCAACTACCTATACAACACACATTTTTTTCAAAAATAAAATTTGGAGAAGAATACTTGTATATTATTTCAAAGTAATAAATAGAGTAGCAACATTATTAAATGTTTATAGGATCAAATATATTTGGTGAATATAATAATAATTTAAAACTTTGTACACTCGCCAAAACAATTGTGGACTTTTACAAAATGTACAAACACTAAAACGACAGTGTTCTAATTGATCCAAAATCAGAACGTGTTGACCCCCGCTAGGAGGGGAATATACGTCTTTGAAACCGTAAGAGATAGAAAAAAATTTGTTAACAAAAAATCTTATTCTCTTTAAAATAAATAACTTTTGTTTGAAAATTTATCTCATACTCAATAGTTTTCTCATAATTTGTGCTCAAAGTAGAAAATGAAACTTAGTTGAGTCGATCCCGTCTTCGATCGACATATGTTTAAACATAACATACATCTAATACTATTGTTTTTATGTTTATTTCAGTTTTGTAAACCAGTTGTATATATATAAGTTCAAGGGTTAAGTGATTTTCCTTTTCAAAGAAATACTTCGTCTCGTACAGATGTCAAAAATCTGCAAAAAGTTTATTCAAAGGTCCATCGTTCCTGTAAAAAATCATAGTCAAAAATCATCTATAAATTTTATATACACATATATATATATATATTTGTTTGTTTGTGTATACTTTCGTGTCCACATAACGTTGTTTGTCCAAATTCTTTTTCGAATACGTATGACAAACTGTAGAAGACTATAGCGTATACTCCGACAAATTTCATTGTCATTGAATTTATTAATTAAATTAAATACTTATATGAAAAAATTAACTCGTCAACCAGGAATCGAACCTCGGACCTCTGGATAACTAGCCCAGTGTGCTTGCCTGTACACCAAAGACGATTGTGATGTGACAGCCAACTTTTTCATATTATTCCAATTTTTGTTTTATTTATTAGATAGTATTTACTTCTTTCTGAAGTGATTTGTTTATTAATATTTGTTTGTTTGTGTATACTTTCGTGTCCACATAACGTTGTTTGTCCAAATTCTTTTTCGAATACGTATGACAAACTGTAGAAGACTATAGCGTATACTCCGACAAATTTCATTGTCATTGAATTTATTAATTAAATTAAATACTTATATGAAAAAATTAACTCGTCAACCAGGAATCGAACCTCGGACCTCTGGATAACTAGCCCAGTGTGCTTGCCTGTACACCAAAGACGATTGTGATGTGACAGCCAACTTTTTCATATTATTCCAATTTTTGTTTTATTTATTAGATAGTATTTACTTCTTTCTGAAGTGATTTGTTTATTAATATTTGTTTGTTTGTGTATACTTTCGTGTCCACATAACGTTGTTTGTCCAAATTCTTTTTCGAATACGTATGACAAACTGTAGAAGACTATAGCGTATACTCCGACAAATTTCATTGTCATTGAATTTATTAATTAAATTAAATACTTATATGAAAAAATTAACTCGTCAACCAGGAATCGAACCTCGGACCTCTGGATAACTAGCCCAGTGTGCTTGCCTGTACACCAAAGACGATTGTGATGTGACAGCCAACTTTTTCATATTATTCCAATTTTTGTTTTATTTATTAGATAGTATTTACTTCTTTCTGAAGTGATTTGTTTATTAATATTTGTTTGTTTGTGTATACTTTCGTGTCCACATATGTATATAAACATATATATATATATATATATATATATATATATATATATATATATATATATATATATATATATATATATATATATATATATATATATATATATATATATACGAGTCAATCAACGCGAAGCAATAGCCGACGCTGCGTTAGAAAGTGCACAGATATATTGCTTCGCGTTGACTGACTAACGCTTCACATTGTATAACTAACGCTGACAAACCAACGCTTCAAGCTGCTTAATCACCACTTCGCGATGACTAACGCCTCTCGTCGCCTAGTGCTTCCCATTCACTAACTTTTCACATTGACCAACGCTTCTTGTTCACTCACTTACGCTTCGCTTTATTTTAACGTTTCGTGTTGACTCAATTACACTTTGCGTTAGTTAACGCTTCGCGTTAACTACCGCTCCTGGTTGACTAACGCTTCGCGTTTACTGAATAACTGACGCTTTTAAACCAACGCTTCGCGTCACCAAGTGGTGATTACCCTAATTGAGTAATCACCACTTCGCGTCACCTAACGCTTCCCATTGACTAACGCTTTTGATTGACCAACGCTTCGCGTTGGCTGACTTAAGGTTAGCTTGAGCTTAAGTTTCGTGTTGTTTACGCTTTGAGTTAACCAACAGTTATCGCGGGGCGATAACTGATACTTCGCGTCGACTAAAGCTTCGCGTAAACTAATGCTTACGTTTACCAACGCTTTGCGTTGACTTGCTTACGCTCCGCGTTAACTTCTTCCCGTTAACTAGTGCTGTGTATTGACTAACGCTTCGCGTCGGCTAACTCTTCGTGTTGTATAACTTACGCGTGCTAACGCTTCGCGTTAAATAACACTTTGCGTTAACTAATTGACCAGCGCTTCTCGTTGGCTGACTTACGGTTCGCTTTAGCTAACGCTTCCGGTTTGCGAACGCTTCGCGTTTACTAAATAACTGCCGCTTTCAAACCAACGCTTCGCGTTGACTAATCACCACTTCACGTGACCTAACGCTTCCCATTGACTAACGCATTTCATTGACAAACGCTTCGCGCTGGCTGACTTACGGTTCGCTTTATCTTAAGTTGGTTTATGCTTTGGGTTAACCAACAGTTATCGCTTGGCGATAACTGTTTAAACTAAACGCTGCTAAACTGCTGCTTCGCATTGAATCACTGACGATTCACTTTGAATAACTAATGCTTCTCATTGACTAACGCTTTGCGTTGGCCGACTTACGGTTCGCTTCAGTTTACGTTTCGCATTGGTTAACGCTTTGCGTTTACCAACTCTTTACATTTACCAACGCTTTGCGTTGATTTACTACCACTTCGTGTTGACTTGCTTACGCTCCGCGTTAACTTACTTCCGTTAATTAGTACTTCGTATTGACTGACGCTTCGCGTCGGCTAACTGTTCGCGTTATATAACTTACGCGTGCTAACGCTTTGCGTTAACTAATTGACCAACGCTTGGCTGACATACGGTTCGGTTTAGCTTACGTTTCGTTTACGGTTAACGCTTTGCGTTGATTCGCGTGACATCACGCTTCGCGTTGAATCACTAACGTTTCGCTTTGAATAACTAACGCTTCTCATTGACCAACGCTTCTTGCTCTCTCACTTACGCTTCGCTTTTTTTAACGTTTCGTGTTGAAATTACACTTTGCGTTAGTTAACGCTTCGCGTTAACTACCGCTCCTGGTTGACTAACGCTTCGCGTTTACTGAATAACTGACGCTTTTAAACCAACGCTTCGCGTCACCAAGTGGTGATTACCCTAATTGAGTAATCACCACTTCGCGTCACCTAACGCTTCTCATTGACTAACGCTTTTGATTGACCAACGCTTCGCGTCGGCTGACGGTTCGTTTAAGTTATCGTTCCGTGTTGGTTAACGCTTTGCGTTTACCTTCGCTTTACGTTTAACAACACTTTGCATTGATATACAAACGCTTCTCGTTGACTTGCTTACGGTTCGCGTTAATTTCCTCCCGTTTACTAGTGCTTCGTATTGACTGACCCTTCGCGTCGGCTAACTTTTTGCGTTGTATAACTTACGCGTGCTAACACTACGAGTTGACTAACTTTTAGCGTCGCTTAACAGTTCATGTTGACCAACGCTTTGCGTTAACAGTTGCTTCGCGTTGATAAACTCAAATACATAACTCAATTTTTAAAATTATAAAAATCTTAAGAACATTAATATTCCTTTTTAATAATGCAAGAACATTTTTACTGTTACAATACTATTAACATTAAACAAACAAATAATTCATATTTTATAAACATTGAATAGGCAGAAATATTAACAATTCAAACATTGATATACAACTCAGTATATACTGTGTATTCAAACAAATAACTCAGTTAGTTGTTACATTACTTGTTTTACACTAGCTTGGTTTAGTATGCTTCTATTACGAAGTTTTCAAGTTTAAACTAATAAAATTAAAATAATTTAAATGTGTGTTAGCCTAAGTCAGGCTGATGTTTCTTAGATAACAACGGTATGGGTAGAACATACCACCTACATAGTAATATGATCACATAGCACGGTAGTGCGTCAGTCCCAGTTTAATAATGGATGCCTACCGTAAGTTTTATACGAAGGATTGCAAACGGTTTTTAGGTCTCTGTATTCCATTAACTAAAAAAACTATGAAGCTCAAATTTGAAAAGAATCGTGTGACCCGCCATCTGACAGTACGTTGCAAATTCAATATTAAAGATTTAATAGTTTCCAAGATAATAAGATTTAACCCTAAAAATCAATATTTTGCTGACTCACTCATCGTCATAGCCTAGGATACTATCAGTTGTCTTAGAAAGTTGATTTTTGGTAGGTAGATAAGCGTTTAGAGGAAAACATCAAAAAAAGTTGAAAATCGGTAATTTCCCACCCCCTGCGCTAGAGGGGATGAAAATTTATACCTCGAAAACAGTATGGGATAGAAGAAAACTTAAAAGACAAAAAATTTTTCTTTTCTGAAAAGAAACAACCTTTGTTTGTACTTTCTTTCATAAAATTTGTAGATTTTTCATAATTTCTGCTCAAACAATGTCAGTTATTATAAGCGCTGTGTCACTCTTGTTGACCAGTTCTAATCCGATCAGAATGAAATTTGATGTGTGAGGTGCTTTTGATATTTGAAAGGCTAGGTTCGTTAATTGGACCACGATAAGAGGGGTAAAAGGGGCGAAGAGACACAAAATTGGGTATATCTCTCTCAGTATTGAAAAAATCGAAAAATTTATAAATTATAAAGTTATAGAAAATAAATTTTACTACAATTTTGTTTCTTAACATTTTTAATATTTTACTATTAATATAAATATTTATAAAGCTCCTGGCCATTGCTAACATATGGGAGAGGCGAATCTCGTCAGACTGAAGTAGAAGGGGGAGTGGACAATGGACCATAAGGCCGAAGTGCAATACTTTTTAGACCCCAATCTATCTATCTATCTAACAAAAATATTTACGAGTTAAGATTAAAAATTACAACCTTAAATATCTTTATATACCGGGTGTTCCATTTTAATTTCCCCAGGTCAATATCCGAGAACTAATTAAGATAGTGATAAATGTTTCAGACAAAAGCTTTAAGGACTCTAGGGGGTTAAATAATTCAATAACTGCTACCTTGCCTTTGACCTAGGAACTGATTACAAGATCAAATAGAGATCAACTTTGATTTTTTTAGTATTGCTGGTTTATATTTTATGAAACAAGCTGCGTCAACTTAGTAAATTTCCTTAGCATACATAAATCACTCCCTAGCGGTCGCAATTTTAGTTTGATCAAAATGAAATATTGTATCTGGTATGATTTTGGTATTTGCAAGGCCAGGCAATTTTATTGATAAATGACATAGGTTAAGGGGAAAGGGGGCATACATAAAGAAGACAACACAAAATATAGAATATCTCTCTTAATATTAGAACAAACGAAAAATGTATACGGAGTAAAGTTGTAGAAAATCAAGGTTGCTACAATTCAATACCTTATTATTTTTTCCAAACTCTAATGTGCACAGAGATATTTAGAGTGTTAACTTTGAATCTTAAATTGTAAATATTTCTGTAAATATGAGTGTAACAGAAAAAATGATGAGGAACAAAATTACAGTAAAACTTTAGTACCTACAACTTTACCTAATAAATTTTCGATTTTTCGAGGGAGATATGCCTCTAAACCAACATTTCCTCATTAACAGCTTGACCTTTCAAATACCAAAAGCATCTCAATTACTAAATTTCATTCCAATCAGAATAAAACTGTGACCGCTAGAGAGTTCACAGACACATTCACTTATATACATGTTGATTATATATATATATATATATATATATATATATATATATATATATATATATAATCAGATTATATATTATATATATATGTATATTTTTTAACATCTAGTAGGTAGGATCGATGAACATTTGAAGAAATTTTTACGAAAGAATAGCTGCATTTCATTGGAGAAAGTTCGCTAAAAAAATACTTATGTTTTGTGAAAATTTTTTTTCTAGGATTTCAATTTATTAAGGATATTAAGTTTTTAAACTTAAAAATAATCGACTATTAATCAGTTTAATGAGTTTTTTAATGATTTTCGATCATATTAAATCAACTAAGAAGAACAATTTTTTTTCAAATAGATCTTTTCAAGGCTCTGATGTGTACAAACGACCGACATCCTCCGCGTGGTATCTATTGGATTACGCTATTGTTGACGGTTATCAAATCAGCTAAAAAATTATAACAATGCCTAGCGAAAGCAGCCCTAGTATGACTTCCATGGCAGCTAGTCCACAAGCAGGCTAGTCTTTGGATCCTGGACAGCTTTTTGCATGCTCTAATCAAAAGTATACAACCTCAACTCTCTTTGTCCGCGGAGAACTGGATGTTGAACGTATTCATGGTTCCCCGCAATAAACATATCGGCCAGCCAATGTTCGCAGTAGCGAAGTGAATCTCGGAAATTTTCCAGGTAGTTGGAAGTTGCCACGATTTGACCTTGATAATTAGTTTCTAGGTCAAACGCAAAGACAAAGATATTTGCCCTCCTAGAGACCTGAAAACTTTTGCCTGAAATTAAGAGAGTTATTCTAAATTTTGTGTTTTCTCCTTTCTCTAAATCTTTTCTCCATCTTTTTTTTTCTACTCATTAACGAACTAAGCCGTTCAAATACCAAAAGCATATCAGATACGAAATTTCATTTTAAATTTTTTATTTAAGTTTCACATGTTCAGGGTATTTCATATTTTACAAGGCAAGTTCACAAATTTTATTATACTTAATATAAATTTAAAAAAAAATTGGTAACGCAGGAGCTGCGTCAACTTAGCGAATTTCTTTAGAATACACAAATCACTCTCTATAGGTCATAATTTTAGTGTGATCAAAATGAAATATAAATATCTGATATGACTTAAGTATTTGCACATATTAAATTTATTATTAGCCAAAATAGAACGATGCATAACGATTGTAGTTTATAGTTACTATGGAAACTACAATCAAAATTGACATTTCAAAATTAAAATAAAATTTAAATAAAATAAATTTATAGTTTATTTTAATCAACTCCAAAAAAAGAAGAAGGAGATTCTATATTCGACTGTTAAGTAATAAAACTAACTTATATGTTTGATTACCCAGTATATATTGAGTTGTATATCAATGATTAAATTGTTAACAAATTTAATTAATGCACTTTTCGAGGAATTAATCATTTGAAAACTTTAAGCAATACATTTTTCCAAAAATTGATAATTAAATAAAAAATGAATTATAAAAAAATGCACTTTTTGCAACTCTGGTTTCAACCTAGATTCCTTAATAATAAACGTTACAATTTGATTAAATTCTAGTAATTTTACTTTAGTTACAAAAAAAGTAATTATCTACAATATAGCATCTTTCAAACGAATTCAGTTGCTATCGGTAAATGAACGCGATAATAACCAGTATTTGTCAAATCGAAGTAGTACTAAATTGAACAGATCGATATATCATCAACCTAACCATTGCGCAACTGTATCAAACCCTGGTTGGTATAGTTAGTTCCAGATACAACACACAACATGTAAACATTATCTTCTTGTCTGTATGTAACATACAACTATATCGAATATGTATTTATACAATGTTATATGCCACAACTGATGTTCATTATCCCAACCAAACATATTAGTCTAATAGTCTAAGAGTCCGTGATCGCCAGACCTTCTTCATTTTATAAAAGCTGAACGTTTTTCTGCACATGCTCCCAACAGAGTTAGGATCAATCAGGGTCTACGAAGTGTGGATCATGCCGACTTTGGCAGGTAACAGGGAGCAAAGGTGTATAAAATTGCTACTAGCTTTCGTCAACGTTTAAAGCGTATTTTTTTAATATTTTCTTCGTAGTCCAGTATATGGCTAGCCTGAGCAGCGTCGAGCGTATATTAATTGGTGGCAAAAGATTTTTTTTTATGGATTGTTTGGTATGGTAAGGGAAGTCAGAAATTAAGTTTGCGATCTTAAAAGCCCCTGCTAAGACTGCTTCAGTGACAGTGTGCTTTTAAGATTTTTTGAAAAATTTCATCAAACTACAAAAACCTGTAGGTATTGGGTTAAGATGATATAAAATTAAGTTTGGCCAATGTATTTTGTAGGACACTTTGTCTACTTTAATTTTTGTGAGATTATAACTTTCTATAGGACATGTTGTTTTTGAGTTATAAACAAAAAACTGAAGTGCAAAAAGTGAAGTGCAAAAATTTCGAGGTTTTTCGCCTACCAAAAGTTTTAGCAGGGGATTTCGAGGTCGCAAACTTAGTTTCAGGCTCCCCTTACCATACCAAACTATCCTAAAAAAAATATTTTGCCACCAATTAATGCACGCTGGGATGTACACTACCATTAAAAAAAATGAACAGACTTGAAATGTTAGTTTTCTTACATTTCACGAAACTCCTTACATTTGTAACTATCTGTATAATGTAAATTTTATTATTATACTCCCTCTGCTCGCAAGGGGATTCCCCTCTTGACCCATTGGCTCCGCGTCCAGAAAATAACATTACATGAATTGTTAAAAAAGTAGAAAAAAATACTTACCAAAAAGTACTTACCATTAGAAAATTAAAGGGGGGGGGGGATTTTTTTGGAAGCGGAAATTTTATGTGGAGAATTTTTAGGATTTTCTCGGGGAGAGATAATTTGGGGGGGGGGTAAGGAGGGGGTTTGAGGGGACCACGCATAGATAGGTCTTACATTACGAATTTCAAGGGGTAGCGATGAAAAAATTAGGTTTTTCGAATTAACCTTTATTTATATTTGCACTTATTCTGCGTTGAATGTAAAAAAACGCATCTTTCTAGAATGTAAAGTCGTAAATGGGTGATTTTTGGGGGCATTTTTTCTAATTTTCAAGGGGGTGGCGAGGAAAAAATTAAATTTTATCGACTAACCTCATTAGTTTGAAGAAATTCTCCACCAAAGGCAAAAAACCCCATCTTTCTACCATGAATAGTAGTTAAAAGAGTCGTTTAGGTGGTTGTTTTCCCATTTTTTTAGGGGGTGGTGATGAAAAATTTGAATTTTTTCTAATTACCTTCATAATTGGCAGCTATTAAGCGTCGAATGAAAAAACCGCATCTTTCTAGCATGTTTAGAAGAAAAAAGGTGGTTTTAGGGGTCTTTTTCCCATTTGCTAATGGCTGTGATGGAAAAATTTCCTGTTTTAAAATAATTCTGTTATTTTAATCCTTTTCCACGTTGAATAAAGAAAACCCGATCTTTCTAACATGAATAGAAGTGAAATGGGCAGTTGTGATTTTCCTCTTTTTGGGGATTGTGATGAAATTTTCGAGGTATTCTGTTAATTTGACTTTATTTCGGGTCAATTGGTTAAAATCCCATCTTTCTACCATGAATAGAAGTTAAAAGGGTAGCCTAGGGGGGGAGGGTGCTTTTCCCATTTTTTTTGGGAGGAAGCGATTAAAGTTTTTAAGTTTTTTGAATTTCCTTCTTAATTTGTAGCTATTTAGCGTCGAATGCAAAAAACTGAATTTTTCTAGCATGCATAGAAGAAAAAGGGTAATTTTAGGAAAAAGCAGCTAAAGAGGTGTTTTTGCCATTTTCAGGGGTTTGTGATGTAGTTAATGAAATTTTTCAAAGTAATCTGTTAATTTGACTTTATTTGGGTCCATTGGTGAAAATCCCATCTTTCTACCATGAATTTGAAGTCAAAAGAGTAGCTTAGGGGGTTGTTTTTTCTAATCAACTTCTTAATTTATAGCTATTAGGCGTCGAATGCCAAAAACCGCATCGTTCTAGCATGTATAGAAGAAAAGGGGTAGTTTTAGGGGTGTTTATCCCATTTTCTAAGGGTAACGATTGAAAAATTTACGTTTTTAAAATAATCCTGTTATTTTAAACATGTTCCACGTCAAATGGAAAAAATCCAATCTTTCTATCATGAATAGAAGTGAAAGGGGCAGTTTAAGGGGTGTTATTTCCAATGTTTGGGAGGGTTGGGATGTTGGTAATGAAATTTTTCAAAGTATTCTGTTAATTTGACTTTATTTTGAGTCGATTGGTGAAAATCCCATGTTTTTGGCATGTATAGAACTGAAAACCGTAATTTTGGGGGGTGTTTTTTCGACTTCCCGGCGGGTTGCAAAGAATTTTAAGTTTTTCAAATTAACTTCCTAATTTGTAGCTATTTAGCGTCAATTGCAAAAAACTGCATCTTTCTAGCATGTATAGATGAAAAGCGTTGGTTTTAGGGATGTTTTTCCCGATTTCGAAGGGTTGTAATGGAAAAATTTACTATTTTCAAATTATTCTGTTGTTTTTAACTTGTTCCACGTCGAATGGAAAAAACCCGATCTTTCTAACATGAATAGAAGTGAAAATGGCCGTTTTAGGGGTATTATTCCCATTTTTGGGGGGTTGCGATGTAAGTAATGCAAATCGGTGAAGTTGGTGAAAATCCCATCTTTCTAGCATGTGTAGAACAGAAAAACGTAGTTTTGGTGGTGTTTTTCCGATTTTCCGGGGGGTTGCAATGAAAAAATTGAAGTTTTTTTCGTCGGTTTCAACCAATTTTCCGTCGAATGCAAAAAACCGCATCTTTCTAGCATGTCTAGAAGTACCTTATAGTTTGTATGCATCCGTTAGTCAGTCAGCTTCACTTCTAGCTGTATAGTATAGTGGATTCAACAAAAATATTTGATCCCAATATGAATGTACTTTATTTATTGTATTGATATCAGTGTATTAATTATTATTATTATTTTATTTTTTGTATCCTTATTTCATTTTTAATATAAAAAAAAAATATTTAGCCCAGGTATAATAATTGGCAGGTGAGTATCAAAAACTATTCTGTCGCAAATATTTTTTATCAATCCTTTCTACAGGCTGCACTGATTGTACATATGCATTTTGCCATGCAGAACTTTGGCCCCAATTTTTTAAAGAAATTTTTTTTGAATATTTTGAAAACATTATTGTTTTCGAACGGAATAAACTTTATTAATATTGTTTTTGGTTACATTCAAACATAAAAGATTTTGTGACTTTTTAAAATAAAATTAATATTGTAGAATGTATAAGTTTTAATGTATAAAAATGTCACAAATTTGACCATTTTCTACCCATTAAACATCTACCAAAATGCGTTTTTAAAATTAAGGGTTTTCAGATTCATTGAACATTATAAAGATAAACCCATAATCCAAAATATTTTTTTTGTAAGGAATATGAAAAAAAAATTTCGGTACCGAAACAACCATTTTTTTGATAATTTCGCTTTAAAAAAATGGGATCAAATTTCACTGTGCAAAAATTATATTTTTGAGATTCCTGTCAGGAACAAAGAAAAAATTCAATAACAAAAATCGTATCAAAATAGTTTTTGATACAATCTTTTGGTATCATTCCATTCCATAAAAATATTATTTAAAAACCTGTGTAGAATAAATATTATTATTATTTTTACTATTATTTTTTTTTTTTTGCTGTTCTGTGATGTGTGCAAGATTTGTGTATTTTTGTGTGAATTGTTGGTGTTGTGTTTGTTTGTATTCGGTTTTGTCATGTTCAAGTCGGGTCACTTCCAGGTAGGTTCACAGTATGAACTGATTCATGTCGTCTGTCCACATCATGCGCCTCCTGGAAGTATTGTCTGTGGTGGCCATTTTCGATTGCGGTAATGGAACATCCACAGACAAAACGTTACGGGTGTCTGGTCCGTCGTCGTCTGTAAATTCTTTATTGATGGATGGCCGCCTTATCACCAGCCCATCACCACCGGGTCGTTCACTGTCACATCCAGCGGTGGCTCCAGATGTGCCCTGGCGATAACCCCCAGGCAGCGGCTGTTTTTCGAGGCTTTTGTAGTTTTTTTTCACCATAAAAATGGGTTGACTCGGGCCCCGGGAGCGCCAATTCCCGAACAACTAGGGATGCCAGTTGTCCCCGTGAGGGGTTATTATTATTATTACTTCTTTTCTCCTTTTTTTTATTCAAGGCTGAGCCCGATTAGTTTGCGGTTATTATTATTATTTTTTCTTTTTTTATTCAAGGCTGAACCCGATTAGATTACCGCACGGTTATTATTATTATTATTTTTTTATTCAAGGCTGAGCCCGACTAGTTTACCGCACGAACATAGTCAAGTGACAGTAAACTGTGTTTTTTAATTTTTTTGTTCTAGTGTTTCATGTGAACGGAGAATGTGGGTGAGTGTGCGTGTATATTTGTAAGGGTGTATGTGTTCTTGTAGTGTGTATAAATGTATGTATGTTTATTGTGTTCTGCGACATCGCCTTTTGGGTGGTTTGTGAGGTGTTGTGTTCGCTTTCGTGTTCGATGAGCGAATGGGGTGTTGTCCGTCGGTTGTGAGTAGTGTGTTATTTGGTCATGTGTGAGTCGTGCTAGTGTTACAATGGGTGAAGTTTTTTGTGTGAAGTTTTGATTTTTTTGGTAGTGGTACGTGTATCACTGTACGTGTTAAAGTAGTTAGGCTGTGTTGTGTTTCTTGTGTAGTGTTAGCTTTCAAATATCTGATGCTGTTGATATTTGGTCTTGTGTGAGGCTTGTTAACCGAGCAATGGGTGGCGTGTTATGTGCTTCATTTCGATGTAACGGGGGTGGTGCGTATATGAGTGCTGTTGTAGTGGAAGTAATGAGGTTGTATGCTGATGGGTTTGTTTCTTGTGTAGTTTTTTGTGTTTGGTTTGGAGAATGTGGTGATGGTGCGTGTGTGAGTGTTGTTGTAGATATGCGTTGAATCGTGTATATTTCTTGTGTTGTGTTTTGCATGTGTAAGTGTGTGTTGTGTGAGTGCTGATGTGAAGTTTCCGTGTTTGGTGTAAGTGTGTTTGCATTGGTCGGAATGCATGTTGTGTATGTTGTTGTGTGTAGAGCAGTGGTTGGTGTTTCTGTTTGGAGAGTTCTTTTCCCCATAGAGAGAAACTTTCTCACTATACGGCAAGTGTAGTGACACTTTGTAGACTGTTGTAAAGTGTTTTGGTATGACGCCTCTTGAGCTTAAATTATTTTTATTATTATTACAGCTAAATTCAATTATTTTTATCATACAATCTTATAGCTAAATTCTGTAATTTTTGTTATACTATCCTATCTGTACCAGCTGTTAATTGTAATTTCGTTAGGTTATAATATTGTACACCTGTTTGTTGGTTATAGATCTTACTAACAACACAGGTTCTCTGTTTTTCTTTCTTGTCTAAATAATTTCTATTTTTGTTATGATCAAAATTAATAAATTAATGATTTAATCACATTCGATTTTAATTTCATGGTAAATTTGTTTCTCGCATTTACTGTTCGATCTATTCGATACATTAAGACGAGTAACTAAATTTTCTACAAGTTATAAATTCCATCCACGGTGTAAAATAAAATAAATTCCGCTTCCACTTCACCTAAAAATCATATCTGCTTTCTTTTATATTAAAATTTATATATATGAAGTATAATATTGTAATATAACTCTTAACTTTATCAGATATTCGAAAAATAAAATTCGCAACAATCTATTTTGTATATTTTAATTTATTGTATGAGATCATGTCTGTCAACTTAGCACAACAACTTTTTCAAATCGAGTCAAAAGTAGGCGCCTAATTTTCCATTATTTTGTCGTGAATTAGTTGTGTAAAATAAATTTTGTCGCTCTTCATTCAACGGATAAATCGGATGTAAACCCGATTTTTCCGTTGGATGAAGAGCGACAAAACTTTTTTTACACAACTAATACACGAAAAAATAGCGGCAAATTATGTGCCTAGTTTGAAAATTTTTTATTGAGAAACAAAAAGTTGTTTCGCTAACTTGACTGTCAAGTTAGCACAACACCCGATTTCTCCGTTGGATGAAGAGCGACAAATTTTTTTTTATACAACTAATTCACGACAAAATAGCGGCAAGTTAGGCGTCTACTTTCGACTCGATTTTAAAAAATTGTGTGCTAAGTTGACAGACATTAATAAATCCATACAATCTATATCTAATTTTTTTATATTTAATATCAATTTTTATTATTGAAAATTTTACAATCCGATATATTTTTGATCGGTTAAAATTTGAATATCTGATTGTTCGATATACGTCATTTAAAATTTTAAACTACGTATAAGTGTTCAATAATACATAATCTTTCAAATTACATTTATTATCATAATTTTTATGACCTGCTGGGCCTGGGGTGAATCTCTTCCTCGAAAAATGATATAAATATTTCTGCCACAAAGGACTCAGTGGTGATCCCATTGCAAATCCACTTGTGTGCCTGATATATTTACCATTGAACACAAAATAATTTTGAGCCAGAACAGTTTGAAGATAAGTCATTAGCTCTTCCCTCATTATTGGATTTACTGATTTCTGGTTCAAGAGGTTTGACGTCAGGTGTATACATACAGTCTTTCCTGAAGATGTTGCCGTACATTTGGAGATGCCCAAAGATGTCAATTTGTAACCAATTTAAAAAAGTGTTGTATTAACTTGTTAATTAAATCCATGGAATTTTTTATGCTATGTCTGCTAACAAATTTGGTTTCTGTATTTATTATAGTGGTTATCTTCTTGTATAATTTATGTGCTGGACAATCAATATGGAAAACAACAGGTCGGGTGGGAGAGTCTTCTTTATGAATTTTTCAGAGACCGTGTAATCTTGGGGATCTAGGATTCATTTCATTTTAATACATTGTCGATATTAAATTATTGTCTTCAATTTTTTGTTTAATTGATTTCAAGCTATTTATAGTAGGTGTAATAAGAGGAATCAGATCTGTAGAAATAGTGTCTCCTATTAATTCTTAAACAATATTTTAAAATTAATATGGTTGTAGTAAATAATCAATCCTAAATTTATAATGTAATGTAGAAGTGTGATGCCGGTTCTAGGCCACTACTTCAATTTTTCTTCACCAGAGGCATTTGTGGCGCTGCGATCGGTGGTTGTGGTTCGGAACATTGCTAAGCGAGTGGAGGGGCAGGGGCGTGTGCTCTAAAATGTTCTGATCTCGGCTAAGTTTGGAGGCTGGTATTGGTGGGAGCGCTGCGATCGTATCGGCGCGATATTTAATTGGAATGAGTCAATTGATAACCATAGAAGGTATTTTGATATGACGTAAGTGGTAACCTTGAACATGTCAGAACTAGTTATTTCTGTAGTTAGCTTTGTTGAAATTAACTAGAACTGATATATCTTATTACATAAAAATATGACGTAATTCATAAGTTGTAAAAAAAATTTTTTTGGAATCATATTTCTTTTTTTTATATTGTGTTGTAAGGAATTTTGAAGATTCGGAAAAGAAGAAGATGTGAAAACATTTATAACGTTTGCAAAGGAAATGTATATGACCACGGACATGCATGAATGGTACGACGATCATATCAAGAATTATTTATTAAGGAGATTGGAGGAATTCCAGGAAAGAGATAGTGGATGGGCTCTTGATATGATCATAAATATGCGAGTCCATATGAATAAGTACACTCCAATCACAGCTGGAACATTTTGTGAACTACCACTAATAATCAAAAGTAAAAAGGCTGTGATTAATGTTCATAATTTTGATCAACATTTTTTTTTGTGGTCAATAAGGGCAGCATTATTCCCGGTTTAACAATATGCTGAACTCTATCAAAAGTACCCGCACTTCAAACATCATTTAAAATACGATGGATTAAATTTCCCCATGTCTGTGGATTAGATAAAAAATTTGAAAAGACGAATCCACAATTATCAATTAATGTGTATGGTTATAATATTAATAAAGGCTTGGAAATTTATCCAGTACACGTTATCTCGAGCCCTGCTGGTAGAAAAATTCATCTTTTGGCCATAGAGAATGGGGATAGTTTCCACTTTTGCTGGATAAAGAATTTGGCAAAGTTGAGTGTATCGAGTTTGAAGAGAAATGAACATAAAATTATCATCTGCGACCGATGCCTCAACTATTTTCAATAGAAAATCAAACTCCAACAGCATTTAATAAATTGTGATGAAAAAGAGGCAGTGCGGGTACTAGAAATAAAAAAAATAAATTTATTGGAATTCTGCTGACGAAATTCGATGGTCAAGTTGATGTGTTGCCCATCAACAAAGAAAAATATATCAGCTTCACAAAACACGTCTCGGATATACAGTTGAGATATATTGATTCCTTCAGATTATTGGCTGACAAGTTAGAAAATCTGGTATCTTATTCAATAATAACAAAAAGTCTATATTACATAAGGAAGTAAGTTATAATAAAAACAGGGGTGTATTTATATATATATATATATATATATATATTATTATTATTATTTTTTTTTTAGGTTAGTAATGATGAACAATTTTAATTATTAACATGAAAAGGTGTATTTCCATATGAATTTATGTCTAGTTGGGAACGTCTCTAAGAAACACAATTACCACCTCAGGAGGCGTTTTATAGTGTGCTAACAGATGAGTACATAACAGATGAAGATTAGAACCATGCGAAACGAGTGTGGAATACCTTCAATTTACATACACTAGGTGACTATTCAGACCTGTATATGAAAACTAATGTATTGCTACTCGCCGATATTTTTGAAAATTTCCGTGAAACTTGTATGCGTAGTTATGGTCTTGATCCGGCTCACTATTACACACTACCTGGCTATACATGGGACGCCATGTTTAAATACACCAATATCAAACTTCAATTGTTCACAAACAATGATGACTTGCTGTTTATCGAAAAAGGAATCAGAGGTGGTGTAAGCCAATGTTCAAATCCTTATGCGTAGGTTAACAATAAATACATTACAGCGGGGTATAATAAGAATCGAGAGAGTCATTATCTAATGTACCATGATGTGGTGAATTTGTATGGTAACACCATGTGCCAGTATCTACCAACAGGCAATTTCAAGTGGGTGGAAACACCAAACATTGAAAATATATACCCCAACATCTTCATGATTATTTTAGTGATTTGCCACTAAAATAATGTCCGGAGACAACTAAACCACCTGGATCAAAACAAAAATTCCTGCTTACAACCTTGCATAATAAGACCAACTATAATGTCGTGCACTACAGATACTTAAAACTGTATATGCAACTTGGTGTTAAAGTGACACACTACCATCGTGTACTACAGTTCGATCATCCCCATGGTTGAAGTCGTATATTGATTTCAATACCGAAATGCGTAAGAATGCATCAAATGAGTTTGAAAAGTCATTGTTCAAACTTTTAATTAACGCCATCTTCGGTAAGACCATGGAGAATATCAGAAAACACCGT
Organism: Nineta flava; assembly: GCA_963920215.1. Lineage (NCBI taxonomy): Eukaryota > Metazoa > Arthropoda > Insecta > Neuroptera > Chrysopidae > Nineta > Nineta flava. Next base: position 64,431,966 of record OY986040.1, read on the forward strand.
CTCGTACACATACAAAAAAATTGGGATGAAAAGAATGGGGTGAAAAAACTCATTGCTCTGCCCAATTTTCATAGTATGGTAGTGCTCGACAACGACGTCAGTATTGTTGAAATTAAAAAGACCAAAGTTATTTTCAACAAGCCCATCTATCCTGGCTTCACGATTTTGGATGTATCGTGATTTGTATACGATTTTCATTATAATTACATGTACCAGCGTTACGGTCGTGAAAATATGACATTACTGTATACAGACACCGATAGTTTAATATATGATGTGGCTCATATTGATGTCTATGAGGTTATGAAGCAGGACATTGATCGTTTCGGTACTGCTGACTTTGCACCCGATAACATTTATGGTATACCACTTCGCAATACGAAAGTAAAGGGCTTAATGTCCGATAAAAATAATGATGAAATAATGTTGGAATTTGTTGGATTGCGAAGTAAAATGTATTCTATTCGGGTACAGAATACGAAAGAGACCAAAAAATCAGCTTAAAAAGTCAGCTGTTCGAAATCTAACTTTTGAAGATTGCGATGTCTGCAGGAGAACCATGAATCATACTACGTACAACAAAGTATTAAATCAAACGTCATCGTATATACACCATCAAACAACAGAAAATTGGCTTATCACCCTTCGATAAGAAACGATATATTACTGCGAATTCTTACGAAACGAGACCGTGGGATCATTATAGTATAAATCATTGATGTATTTATTTTATTTTTGGTGAGAGTGGGGGGAACACATTAATATGAATGTTACTGAGAGAAAAAATTATTTAGTACTGGTGCAAACAACATGGGTGATTTTGGTATACATAACAGTTTAAATGAATCTGTGGTTGCAGCTATTAAACAAAATTATACTTTAAATACAATTAAAGACATGTTATCGAAAGATTGTAACATTATGGTTAACACAGCAATTAAATGTGGTAGACCAGAAACTTTAATGTACTTAATTGAAATGGCATTAAATGGAAATTAAATGAAAACAAATGGAATTAAATTTAATATTTTCTCCAGCGTCAGACAATAAATATATGGTAATTTGGAATTGGATTCAAAAAAATATTCACTCTGGACAAACGGATGGAATTGTTGGTTTATCATTATTTGAACAGTCTTAATATAATGTTTTTCCATCGGACGAATTTTCTGACTATGTTCAAGTCAAAGAAATTATTTACTAGAAAAATGAAAAATAATGATATAATAATATTTTAATTTTATATACATCATAATAAATAACAATTATAAATAAATTATATAATAACTTAATGTATTAGATAAGATAAAAAAAATTTGTGTAAATATTATAATAAATAACAGTACTATATGATATATATATATATATGATATATATATATATATATATATATATATATATGTCGGAGTTGCATAATTGGGATTATGGTCGTTTGAACCAGTATATATGTTGTCAGGCATTGTTGTTTTTATAAAATACAAACACTTACCAATTTTCCAATAGCACACTGAAAGATGCATTTTCACAAACACGCACTAGTCTACAATAATACCCGGTGTCCCGCACTTTCACAATTAGTAATTACAATTAGTTCAACCTACGAGACAGTAAGTTAGCTCCAGTTAACAATACAGATACAACACGAATAATACTAACAAATGCCATACCACGGTTATCTCGTCAATAAACATAATTAATTATACTAGTCCAAAAGGGCTACCAATAATCCAAACACTATTTCCATGTGATGCTATTTTCATGTAACTTTCAGCAGAGTTCAGTTGATACTAATACGCAACTGCACGATACGGTCTGTACTCGGGTGCTGTCCTCTCAGGACTGACTGTCCTGCTTCCTTTTTGAAACTCCTCTCCCTTCCTTGATGTTTGTAAAAATATTGGAAAGGGGTCATCCTATTACTACATCATATTTATGTACCATCTAAGGTATATCACAAAAATTGGTTTATTACACTCGTACCGTACAATTTGCGTCTAAGTAGAGGTCAAACCCCTTCAACTGAACACTTACTATGTTAATTGATAAATCTTAAAGCAATTATTCTTTATTGCACTTTTAGACAATTTATTTTATTCTAAGAATATATAAGTATTGATAATATCTAATTTCCGGACCTCTATGTCTGGAGGATTCTTTATGTCAGACATACTGTAATAAAATAAACCTTTTCTTAAAAATAGTTTCTTTGTACTTATAAATAAAAGTGTAAAACTGTAAAACATATTATTGATGTAGAGAAATGTTGGAACAGGCGTATCCATAAATAAAAAAACACATTTATCCCCTTTGATAAACGTACGATTCCGACATATATATATATAAAATTTTCTCTATCCTAATAAAATATTATTATCTGTAACATATGTGTGTTCACAACAAAAAAACTCAACCTCACATTTATGTGAGTAGACTTTTTTCATCAATATATGAATTGTGCGAAGAATCAAAGCCCAAACATTTAACTTTAACCTTTGAACCACGTTTAGCTAAATTTTTTCTACTAAATACACATTTGGATCTTTAATTTTCTGTAATTCTTCAGCACAAAAACCACCCAAGATATTTTCATTCTTGTAATCTTTAAGTAAATTTGTTCTTGGATTGCTTAGTTTTACTTCACGAATTGTGAATATTGCTGGTGTCCAAGATATATGAAATCCATGATCAAACACTGTTTACTTACTTCTAAATTTACTTATTCTCACATGATCACCAATATCAAATTTTTGTTTTGGTCCACCATCTTAATGTGATTGTATGAAGTATTTAAAATCTTTTTTTCGTTTTGTGTATTTACTTGCACCGGTTTCATTTTAATTGTGCGATGATATGCATTATTGAAGCGCTTAATTAATTCAGGTAATACTTTTATCCATTTATGCTTACCATAAAGACTGAAATGTTTATACATCATCGATTTCAGTGTGCGTATAAATCTTTCCACAATACAGGCCTTTTTATTCGAATACACAGAATAATGGTTTATGTTGTACTTTTTCATTAACATTTTAAATTTTTCATTATAAAATTCAGTACCATTATCTGTTTGAAGGTTTTTCGGTGTATGATATTTTATAATCTGCTCCATAGCGGTAACAATATCGAGAGCGTTTTTGGAATCGCCCAGCTATACTTGGAGAAAAAAATCGATATATATTTAAAGTTAGTATTTTGTCTAGCGTACGGTATCATCTCTATCAAGTCAGCCTAATACAAATCATTTATTCCTTTAATGAGAACCCGCCTTCTTTTGAAATTGCGGCAAGCTAATTTATGTAACTCATTCACAACAATTTGTTTTTTATTCATAATTATAGTCAAATCATAGTAATTTATATTGTAAACTGATAGTAACATATAAAAACAGAGATTCTCCTAGTGTATACGCTTTATCTTTAGGTAGGCCAAATTGTAAACAATCCTGGTGTTTAATTGTAATAGATTGATTTCTATTCACCGTGACACCATTAATAAGGAACACACAGTACGATGGTGTAATGTTTAAATGATGAATTTTCGCTAATATCGAAAATTCGAATAAAAAAAATATTTTTTTTGCATCTATTATATACCAAGAGAGGTAAGTGGCTGCATCTTTATAGAATTGTGTAGGCAGCGCATTCCGTATTGATATATGAAAATATCCATTTAATTTTTTCAGAATATTGCTAAACAACTGAGTGCTAGCATCAATTTTTTTTCATGCACACGCGTAGATAGTGTATACAAATCGACAGCATCCGTTGAATATTCCGGCTACATTAGATATGCTTTTATTTTTTCCATCAAAATATGACTCAGATTCATTTGTTGATAAGCACTTTGTTTCAAGAGTTTGCAAGTTCACAGCATCATGTGTGTCTATAGGATTTTGTACATTTATAATTCGCTTGGACTTTACATCCAATTTATCATCTGATGATACATGCTTAGTTTTTAAATGATAACTTTTGAGGAGAGAGCGATCGAATTTATCTATACTATCCATGATGAAGTCTGAATATTGAATGATGCATATATCAATGTCATATTACTATATATTGTCAGCTAAGGATCAATATCACTTTAAAAGAGGTCTCTTATAAAGAGGTTTTAAAAAACCTCTTTATATAAGAGACCTCTTATAAAAACATCTTATAAAGTGACCTGTTTATAAAATAACCTCTTTTAAAAGAGGTCTCTTTATAAACAGACCACTATATATACATATATATATATATATATATATATATATATATATATATATATATATATATATATATATAAATATATATAAGAGATTCAGTATATTATATTATCTTCTCTTAGTTCTGATATGATAGAGTTTTATCTCGTTCACATGACTATTATTTCCAGCTGCTTGTGATGCATACAAAAGGCGTAATCTATCAACCAATTCATCAACTACATTCCAATAAACATAATTTGTAGGTTTATTATTAACTATAGATAACGTTAAACCTTCACCAGAAACGGATAAGTGTTAATAATATTTTTATATTTCAAATTTCTAGAACCTTGAATTTGTCCGGCTGAGTCATAATTCCGCTTATGAGCATTAGTAGATTTTATAATTTGTATATATTTACTCAAATCTTCTTCTGTATAATTTATGGGTGAATTTTTTACTAAAAGTTCAAATAAGCCCATAGTTCCCTTATACCACTCATCGCCAACTTGTATATCGTTATGGTTAATGTGAACAGAAGTATTACCTATATACAATTTATCTTCATTATTATTATAGCGCAATCCATAATAATGATCAATGAGTTTACTATCTTTATATGCAAATATATCATAAATGTATTTACCCGCAGTTTCACCATACATATCTGTTTTTCACCATATATATCAATTTCTTCTGATTTTATCATATCCCTAAATACATCATCGGGAGTACGTGTACCTTCATCCACCCTTTCAGCTGAGTGATATTATTTTTACCAACATGAAATAATTTTCTTTTCTTAATTGGCGTGTGAGGTAATTGTTCTTCTTGGTTCATTCCTTCCTTAATTGATGTATACGGTAATAGCTTCTCATGCTTCAATTTTACCCCTTGTTGTTCCACCAGTTTATTCAACTGCTCAGTAATGGGCTTAAATGTCTTCTCTAGGGTAAAAGGGGATACTTGTTCACCAGCTTTTAGTGTGTTATACTTTTTACGTATAGCATTACTCAATTCAACCAACTCTTTCTTTGTCTTAATCATATTATCGCATCAAAATACACAACTTAAATGACTATAATTGTTATAGACATATCCTAATAAGAGATTAGGGCTTAGATTAAATAAATAAACAAATTTTATGTTTAAATATAGTTTTATTGATTATCATAAAAAATATTAAAACAGTTTTATTAAAAAAAAATTTTTACAAATATAGATTGATTGAGGGATGCTTACGATATTATTTGGAAGCACAACTTTTAATAACTTGCTCCATAATAACGATCTATCGACACGATCAAGGCCTTGCCAAAGTCAATGAAACAACAGAAAAGCTAACTTCGTTTCACCTTAAGTGTATTCTCCACGATAGTTTTTAAGACAAGTACACTGTCCATTGCTCCATATTCAGATCGAAAGCCAGCCTGGTATTCAATTTCAAATTCGAATATGTGATTTGGGTTGATAAATTCGAATAAAAATTTTCATCCATCATTTAGTTTGTTCAATATGGGTAGATATATTAAAATATTTAAATAATAAGTTTTCAATTAAACAAAAATTTTTTTGGATTCATTCATGAAAAAAATGAAATTTTTGTCTGGGCCTAAACATTGAAATATCTCGTAAAATAGAGATATCGAAAAAATAATCGAAAATTTTGTCATGTCAATCGTAAATCAACATAGTCCATAGAAGTTATATACATCTGAATACAAAAAATTTCAGACCATGTGAAATTTAGGACCGTCCTGAATTAACGAGAAATTTTACATAAAATGTTAAATAACTCCGAAACGGTGGGTTAGAAAAAGAATTAAGTTCCGCGAAGCGTAAAGTAACGCAAAGTATAAAAAAACGCGTAGCGTTTTGTGCGAAGTCTTCGGCTTTGTATATATAAGCTTTGCAAAAAGTAGTCATATCCGATCAAAAACATAAATGTAAAAAAGGGCCGAGTTTTCGTGGAGTTATTTCATATAATAGTTGCTCCTTTAAAAGTGATGAATTAATATTATTGGTCGGATAGGACAAAGCCAAAGGCTTCGCACAAAACGCTACGCATTTTTTTATACTTTGCGTTACTTTACGCTTCGCGGAACTCACCTCTTTTTCTTTCTAAGTAGAATCACATATACAAAAGAGACCGCTTCGCGTTATATAACGTTAAATCGCTCTGCTTGTGGAATACACTCTCGTGCACCCCCAGGCGGCCTTCGCGTTGCGTCTGAGGAAGATTACAAAAACCGTTACCTTATAGCATGAACAGACATAAAAAAGGTAATTTTTGATTTTTTTTCCCTCTTTCGGGGATGTTACATTCAGAAAATTGAAGTTTCCGATTTTTCTTATGAGTTTTAAGTTTTTCCGCATCGAATGCAAGAACCGAATCCTGCTAGCGTGTCTAGAAGTGGGTTTGCTTTTTTTTACGTTCAGATATTAGCACCAGACAAAATTTTTTTTTTGAAAACAAGTAATGTAAAAACTAACTGAGTTAATTGTTTAAATACCCAGTATATATCAGTATATAGAGTTTATATCAGTGATGAAATTGTTAACAATTTGGCATATTCGAATTGATAACAATTCGCTTTCCAATGATCATTTAATCACAGTTCAATAAATTCAACAGTTCATTTAATTCAGTTTATAAAACACACATACAAAATTTCAGCTGGTTATCTCTTTTCGGTTTTTGAGTTATTGTGTTCACGGATTGACAGAATAGCCTAATCGGCCGAATACGCCCATTTTATGAACATCCATTCCAAGCATTTATGTCAAGGATTAATATTATACTAGATGTTATCTATCTATACCCGCCTTAATTCGACTATAAATAGTAAGACCTTTGCTCTTTAAGCACAAATTATGAGAAAACTATTAAGTTTATAAAAAATTTTTTAAAGCAAAGTTGTTTATTTTAAAAAGAAAAAGATTTTTTGTTTACAAACTTTTTTTGTATCTCTTACGGTTTCAAAGATGTGTATTTTGCCAATTAACAAACTTGACCTCACTTTTATACTATAGAACACACATACAAAATTTCAGCTCGTTATCTATTTTCGTTTTTGAGTTATCGTGTTCACGGGCAGACAAGCGGACGGAAAACATATATCAAAAATTCATCCCTACGATCAATATTATCAAAGTCGGGACTAAGCTTATTATATATCTTGTATATTTACATATACTGGGTATAAAAATACAAAAATTTGCAAAGTGGCCCAACGGTTATGACACTTAAGATTTAGGCTCTCTGGGAAATAAGTAGAATTCATAGGGGCCTTTTTTTTCGACAATAAAACACACCGTTTCGGAGTTATTTAAGTTTTTATGTAAAATTTCTCAATAATTGGGCACGGTCCTAAAATTGACATGGTCTGAAAACTTGTTTATTCAGATTCATATTCAAATCCTATGTACTATGTTGACTTAGCACGACAAAATTTGCGTTTATTTTTTCGATATCTCTAATGGTTTACGAGATATTTCAATTTTTTAGTCTCATTATATACAGCAGCACATAGATGTCTCCATTGTACACTATTATACATAGATGAAACACACTACTACGCATAGGTGAACCTCTTTTTATACTACTGCGCATATATTGGCATCATTTTGCATTACTGCGAATAGATTGACCTTATCTTGCAATATTGCACATAGTTTATAATATAGAGTAATGGATAAGAACGGTGCTTATTTTTTCAATAACTCTATTGGTTTACGAGATATTTCAATTTTAGGCCAAGACAAAAATTTCAATTTTTTCATGAATATTGCAACCAAAAAAATTTTTATCGAAAACATATTATTTAAAAATTTAAATAAATGCGCCCTTATGCGTTGAGAAAATTTAAGTTTTCCCATTTTTCTTATAAATTTCAAGTTAGTCCGGGTTAAATGCAGAAAAACCGCATCCTCCTTTCTAGCATATCTAGAAATGGGTTAAATTTTTAAAACAAAATTACGTATAAATTAAATCTAAATCCATTTTTTTTTTAATTTGAAAAAGTTTCTTTGTTAAAAAATTTTAACAATTAGTGTTTCCCCATTGGAATATACATAAATAATGATTTTCAAATAGAATAGAATAACTATATTTTAACATCAATATTTTACATAGATTGTAGTACAATAGATCTTACTATAGTTCCTAGCCTATGGTTTACCTATAATATATCATCTTATTAATTATATACATAGAAATTTTAAAATCATTGGAAAATCTTTCAGACATTGAAAAAATTTAATACAAAACCATTGACATAAAACTGAACCTAAATTGGATGGATAAGGCATCCCTACAAACTAAACTTTAATAGTTAAAACTTAGCGAATTTCCTTAGAATACATAAATCACTCTAAAGCGGTCATAATTTTAGTGTGATCAAAATGAAATATAATATCTGATATGACTTTAGTATTTGCAAAAATTAAATTTATTAATAGCCAAAATAGAACGGTATAACGATTATAGTTTATAGTTACTACGGAAACGACAATAAAAATTTTTTACAATAAAATATATTTAATGTATTTGTGTCAAACAAACACAAAATATTAAATATCTCTCTTAATATTAGAATAATCGAAAAATGTATAAGGAGTAAAGTTGTACATTTGTATCAAGTTTGCTACAATTCATTACTTGATCATTTTCTCAAACTCTAATGTGAACAGAGATATTTAGAATTTTAACTTTCAATCTTTAATTGTAAATATTTCTGTAAATATTAGGGTAACAGAAAAATCATAAAGCACAAAATTACAGTAAAACTTAATAACTACAGCTTTACTTCTTATAAATTTTTAGATTTTTCGAATATTAAAGGAGATATGTCAAATTTTGTGTTTCCCCCTCCATCTAAACCCCCCTTCCCCCTCGTCCGATTTTTCCCATTAACGAACTTGACCTTTTGAATACCAATATATATATATATACAAATTTTATCGATAGTGATTTTGAACATCTAATAGGTGGACATTTGAAGAAATTCCAACATTGGTGCAAAAACAATAGCTGCATTTCCTTTGGAGGAAATTCGTTCAAAAATGTGTAAAACAAGAGAAAAAAATATATACAATTAAGAAAACAACAGTATTAGTTGTAATCGAGATCAAATTGTCCCAGTGTGATGATTTCCGGGAAAGATTGGAAGAAGGATTTGGAGGTAGTTTGGGTAAATTTACAGATAGTAGGATGTCCAGTTTTTATGTGGCTTCAGACGGATATCTAAAGAGTTTTTTCAAAAACGTCCGAAGACCACGGTTTTGAAATTGTTGCATTTTCGCAAGGTGCGAAGGACCACAGTGGGGCTACGTATGTTAGTACGGGCCGGTTACATGACTTGTAATGCCGATGTTTCATGTCGATGATTCATGTCGATGTTCGTCCAGTTTACTCTTTGTATTGAGTAACGGGTACAGGCCTGCAAAGAATGCGTTTCCAAGGGTAAAACGCCTTTTGGCGGGTTGTGTCCAATTCAACTGACTTTGAATAGTTATTCCCAGATACTCAACACTTTGAGTTTTTCGGATTACAGTATTGAATATCTTCAATTCAAGTGGGTAGGAGGAAAATATATTCCTCCTAGGAAACAAGACGCACTGAGTCTTCGTGGGATTGGTCTAGATTTTACATAGCATTGAAGCTAAGTAAAATCGAGCTAGCTGTTTCAGTAGCTCGATCTTTCGGGATATCGTTTATATAATATAAAAAGAGGCGCGATCCAAGCAAAGACCCTTGACGTACTCCAGCTTTGACACGGTATTGATTCAATTTACTTTGTTGGATATTCATTTGTGATTTTCGGTTTGATATATATGCAAATCAGGAATTTCAGGATATAGGTTGGTATACCGAGTTTAGATAGTTTGTGGAGAAGTCCATCGTGCCAAAGTGTGATTGTCACCACACTTCACAAAACTTACAAGTACACGACAGTTCAGTAATCCGTGCCCGTACAGCTGACAGCGGTAGCACTGAACCGCACCCCGTTTGTTGATGTACCTTTCAACTTTCGCAAGCATCCCACAGATTCATTTAATTTTGAGGACGCTTTGTGTTTGCGTCCCCTTGGTGAACTGAACCAATCATGATATGCGTATGGTTTTTTAGCTTGTTTTCCTGAACTTCTCGACCTTATTGGGCTCAAGGCCGTGGTTCTTTAAATCTTCTGCCACCATATTGCCTGAATAGTGGCGCATGGTGCCATGGATCACGAATTTGGTTTCGTGATTCCCTCTGGCACCATAAAAATGGTGGGGCATCTGGACTTCCAAACGTTCCTTGCATTATGTGTAATCAAGGTTCGTCTCACAATGGACGCTAATGGTTTTGGTCCAAATGTGACACGGGCGCTGTTCTTGACTGCTGTTTTAATAGCTTCCTCGACTTTGGCGAAGCTCATGAGACCCATATGGACTACTATGGGTGAGGGTTTCTTCTGTTTTAGGATGGTGGCTGCTGGAGCAGCTTGATCGTTGATGTCAATCAATGTGCTATATCTATTTGATACTTGTATCGCTGGTTTTTTGGATGCAGTACTTTCCACCCTACCGGGTCATCGTTTCCTGTCGTTTTTTACCAGATGGAAATCTGCTTCTATTGGTTTTGGTGTTGGTGGTGGTGCTGAAGTCCGTGATGATGATGATGATAATGTTGAGGCTGAAGTTGCTTGACTCATCTTCGGCTTAGTGGCCACCGCCTTATTGGCGGTGGTAAGCATTGCTAGAGGTTTCTCCAATCTGGATAACAAAACAAAAACACATTAGTGAATTAGATAATATAAAATATTAGAGCCTAGTTTATAAACAAAAAGTAATTAATGATTGTAAAAAATACAACCAGAAATTATTACTTATTTTAAATAAAAAGATTTGAATTCAGTTCTGTTATAAAAATCTCCAACAATAAAATATAAACCATATTTTGACAAAATGGAAACCCGACTTCTATAACAAAAAATGCACTAAAAAGTAAAAAAATAATTGCATATTCTTGTGCCAATTTTAGTTCACCTAAGCAACATTTTTTAAATATATATGTACAATTATTGTTATTTTTGGAGGCGGTGTCGGTATAGAGAAATTCACATAATTTTCGAACATCTCTCAATTTAACTAACAAATGAACCATATTTTGACAAAATGGAAACCCGACTTCAAAAATCAAATATTCTATAACAAAAAATGCACTAAAAAGTAAAAAAATAATTGCATATTCTTGTGCCAATTTTAGTTCACCTAAGCAAAAATTTTTAAATATATATGGTCAATTATTGTTATTTTTGGAGGCGGTGTCAGCATAGAGAAATTCGCATAACTTTTGGACACCGCCTCCAAAAATAACAATAATTGTACATATATATTTAAAAATTTTTGCTTAGGTGAACTAAAATTGGCACAAGAATATGCAATTATTTTTTTACTTTTTAGTGCATTTTTTGTTATAGAAGTCGGGTTTCCATTTTGTCAAAATATGGTTTATTTCTCACTTTTTAGTGACTTTGAAGTTCTATAACTAGGTTTATTTGTCTAAATATGGGTAGACCTACTAAACGACTTACTAATTTTTAGTGAATTTTTTTATAACATTTTTTTTTTACCCGTTTTTTTTTTTTTTAATTTTAAGAGCATTTTTTTATAACAGATTTTCAATTTTATTTACATGCATTTTGTTTTTTTTTGTAAAAATTTTTTTTTTTGGGGTCGGTTTTTTTTTTGTAAAAAAATTTTTTGAAGTCGGTTTTTAAAAAAATTTTCTTATTTTCCCATTATGAATGAGTATACCCTTTAAAAAAAAAAAAATTTCGCAGAAATCGGTTATCACATATAAAATGAGGATTTTCCTCGATTTTCCGGGAATCCCCTCATCAGAATGCGATTTGGTGCCAATGGGACCAATGGGAAACCAAACCCTTTAAAACAAAAAAAAAATTCAAAATCGGTTCATAAATGTCGGAGTTCTGAGGGGACACACATTAAAAAAAAAAAAAAAAAAAAAAAATACAGACGAATTGAGAACCATCCTCCTTTTTTGAAGTCGGGTTAATAATATAAATTATAAATAAATCTTATCGTCAAGGGTTAATCTATAAAAGAACAAAATAACTCTTTCTTGGGTTACCCTTGGGTTGAGTTGTCAACATGAATCCAAAATAATAATATATTATCAATGGATTCAAAGCAAGTGTAAAAACCCAGAAAAATAAAAAAATTTTGTTCCCCTTGCTAAATAAATATATTGTGAGATGATCGTAGGTAAGAAATCTCTGGTAAAATTTGAGAAGAATTGTTTCGATACAGCGATTTTTACAGTGCCAACATCTAACATCCAATGATGATTTTCCAATTAATGTGTAAATATATGTATACTTTATATGTGTATATATATACTATATGTGTCACCTAATCAGAAGGGACTATCAACAAAAATCAAAGAATCACAATGGACTGTATATGGTATATGATTCACAATGTTAAATTTATCAAGAAAATGCAAAAATTTTCTATTTTCCGATAGAAATTGTTGTCAAATGACATTTCCATTTACAACTTAAAAAATGAAGTATTATTTTAATTTAATTAACTGCGGTATTTATAGAAAATAATTTAATAAAATAATCAACCTACATTTGATTAAGGAACTGTGATTGGCCAATATTTGATAAACCCGCCTTAAATATTAACGAAATTCATCATTATAATTAAACACAAAAGGCATTTTTTTGTTTTTCCCAACTTTGGAGATGTTGCGTTGGGAAAATTAAAGTTTTCCGATTTCCAGGTATTCCTATTCCAGGTATTCCTAAATATTGAAGTGAGGTATAAAAATAAAATAATAAATCACAGGTATAATTTGTGATGATATCCGATTAGCGTGTTGCTTGTAACAACATCAGGTTTCGAATGTGACATATTCGAAGATGAAGATGAAAATTATTTATTAATATCGTCCTTTTTTGAAATTATAATACAAAACGTCTTAGAATCTATAGTACCTAGCCTAAGCTTTACCTATAATACATTATCTTTTTAAATAAATACATCGAAATCTATAAACATTTTACATCGTTTATTAAATGGAAAAATCTTATAAAAAAACGAATATGAAGGTTTCGATTGTGGGCTGCCCAGTTTCTCTGTGGAGTGCTTCAGTCGAGTATCGAAGGGGGACTTTCAAAATCGTCCGAAGACAACGATCTTGAACTTTTTGTATTTTCGCAAGCTGCGAAGGTGCAACGTTCGACCAGATTGGTGCAGCGTACGTGAGTACGGGCCGAATACATGACTTGAAAAGTCAATGTTTCAGACGTTCGTCCAACCTACTCCTAGCGTTGAGTAGTGGGTACAACCCAGCAAAGGATGCGTTTCCAAGGGCAAGACGTTTTTTAACGTTCTGCATCCAATTCAACTGCCTTTGAAGGGTTACTCCCAGGTATTCAACACTTTGAGTCTGTTGGATTTCAGTGTTAAACATCTTCAATTCAAGTGTGCAAGAAGAAAATTTATTCTTCTTTGTGAACAAGACGGACTGAGTCTTCGTAGGATTAACATACTCGATTAATAGTCGACAATCGAATAGACGACATATTCGATTTGCAAAATCTATTGCCTATATATGTTTAAACAACCATGTAGAAAACACTATAATTAAACAAAAAACCATATTTTTGGTGTTTTCTCATTTTTAGGGATGTTACGTTGGGAAAATTGAAGTTTTCCGATTTTTCTTATTTGTTTCAAGGAATCCCGCGTTGAATGCAAAAAATCCACCCTTCCATAATATCTGGAAGTGGGTTAAATTTAAACACTTAAAGGTAATTTTTTGTTTTTCCCATTTTCAGGGATGTTACGTTCGGAAAATTAAAGTTATCCAACTTTTCTTATGAGTTTCAAGTTATTCCGCGTCGAATGCAAATGCAAACCGCATTCTTCTAGCGTGTCTAGAAGTGGGTTAGATTTTTTTTCAACAAAATTACGTTCAGATATTAAGACTGGACAATAAAAAATTTGCATAGCGGCCCTACGGTTATGAAACTTAAGATTAAGGTTCTCTGGGAAATAAGTGCGATTACAAGGGAATTTTTATGTGCTTATTTTTTCGATAAAACACACCGTTTCGGAGTTATTTAAATTTTTATGTATAATTTCTCGTAAATTCGGCACCGTCCTAAAATTCACATGACCTAAAAATTCTTATTCAGATGTGGTATATAAGTTCTATGGATTATGACGTAACACGGCGAAATTTGCGATTGTTTTTTCAATATCTCTATTAGTTTAGGAGATATTTCAATTTTTAGGCCAAGACAAAAATTAATTTTTTTCATGAATAATGTATCCAAAAAAATTTGTATTTTATTGAAAACTTATTATTTCAATATTTAAATAAATTTACCGTTATTGAGACAAACTAAATAATGGATGAACATTTTTATTCGAATTGTTCAACCGAAATCATATATTCGATTTGCTTAAACTCTTATTTTGCGTAAGTAATGTTAAACTTACAAATAGAAAAAAAAAAAACAAGGTAACAAAAACAAGGTAATTTTTGGTGTTTTTCCCCATTTTCGGGGATGTTGCGTTGAGAAAATTAAACTCTTTCCATTTTTCTTATAAATTTCATGTTACTCCGGATTGAATGCAAAAAAACCCGCATACTTAGCATATCTAGAAATGAGTTAAATTTATTAAAACAAAATTACATATGAATTAGATCTAAACAAAATTTCCTCTTTTTATGAAAAATTTTGAAAAAGTTACTTTGTAAAAACTTGTAACAATTAGTGTTTCCGAATATTCATAAATAATGATTTTCGAATAAACCTATAAATATATATATATATATATATCCCCTGTCGAATCAGGTTCTAGTGATTGAAGATACGATATATATATATATATATATATATATATATATATATATATATATATATATATCAATAAATCAGATAGATAAAAATCATTAAAATAATCAAAGAGAACTCTAGGTTTTTTAAAAATTATTTTTCAAATTTTGCCCCTATTCCTAGAACATTTGTTTGTATTTTATAATTACGTATTTCGACTACAATGTAGTCATCATCAGTATGAATTAGCTAATCGTAACTATCTCTGGGATATGGATTCAGAGAGAGTTACGATTAGCTAATTCATACTGATGATGACTACATTGTAGTCGAAATACGTATTTATAAAATACAAACAAATGTTCTAGGAATAGGGGCAAAATTTGAAATATAAATCAGATAGACGTATATAAGTATATGGACAATGTTAAATTTATCAAAACAAAAATGCAATATCTTTTTTCCCGATAGAAATTTCTAGTTTTCATAATTTTCCTGTCGGTTTGGTTCTAGATAAATGTCCACTTTTAAGGATATCGGGAAGTAGGAGAACATTATGATACATTATACGCGCTAAATTGGGGGCGTTCCCACGATTTTACAATTTTTAAATTAAAATAACTTTTTAACTGTTTATTTCTTAACGATGAGCAAAAATCCGTTATCTTTAATTCCGTAAATAGTATATATTCGAAAAATCACCACTGTAGCTCTTTTCGTTCAGAAGTTATTTCAAATATGATCTAATTTAAGGATAATTAATAGCACTGTAAGCACGAAGGCCAAAAACCCCTTAAACTTGCCCTGTCGCACTACCGTTCTCTAGATAATAGTAAAACAAAATCAAACATAGTCAAACATGTAAGGTAATTTTTGTTTTTTCTCATTTTCGGGGATGTTGCGTTAGGAAAATTAAAGTATTCCTATTTTTCTTATAAGTTTCAAGTTACTCCACGTCAAATGCAAAAATCCGCATCCTTCTAGCATGTCTAGAAATTGGTTAGATTTGATTAAACAAAATAACGTAGATATTAAATAAAGTACCTGCAGTAATAGCAGCTTTTAAATATTTATTTATAAAAGCTGGTCTGAATAATGGCCTGAATAATTCATTGAAATGTGGTATATAAATTGTATGGTTCATATTGATTTAGAATGAAAGAATTTGCGATTATTATTTCGATATCTCTATTGGTTTCCAAGATATTTAAATTTTTTGACCCAAGAAAAAATTTTATTTTATTATTTTTGTGAAGAATTTTCGAAATTAAAAATTAAATTTTCAAATAAATGATTTATGTTTGAAACTCATTATTAAAATTGATAAAAAATAAATTGGTAAATTTATTAATTCCAAGGCGATTACGAAATTTACAAAAAAAATTTTTTTTTACCAATTAAGAAAATTTTTGGTTCATTCTTCGCTAAAGAGAGCATTGAAATAGTATTCCATATTCCATAATAGTATCCCGGACTTTCAGGTCGACCAATAGAAATTAGTCGACCAATAGAAAGTATGGACCAATCGTAGAGCAGCCAATTTCTGTATGCATTTTAATGTTAATTTTATCAAAACAATGTATGCAAAAATATTCTATTTCCCGATAGAAATTTTGCGATTTCATAATTTTTCTTCTAAGCCTTGAATTATGATGCTGCCTATCCAAGAGTTCTGGGCGTGGTCGATATTTTATTTTTTAACTGATTATTTCTTAACGATGATTGAAAAAATAGTCTCTTATAATTCCGTAATAGTATATATTCGAAAAACCATCACTGTAGCTCTTTTTGTTCAAAAGTTATATCGAGGTGAAAAACCGTCT
Organism: Nineta flava; assembly: GCA_963920215.1. Classification (NCBI taxonomy): domain Eukaryota; kingdom Metazoa; phylum Arthropoda; class Insecta; order Neuroptera; family Chrysopidae; genus Nineta; species Nineta flava. Next base: position 64,448,846 of record OY986040.1, read on the forward strand.
AATTTAAGGTGTAGTAATATCACGATAACGTACACAGGCAAAAAACCCCTTAAATTTGGCATGTCGCACTACCGCGCTCTAATCCTCCTTAAAAGATCAAAATATCAAACTATAGCAACGCTGTATATCTATCATCTAAATTATGGCGAGTAGCTAGACTAAAATAATAAATACGAAACATCAATATTTTTTCATTTTCTTTACAATATTTATTTTATTTATTACGGCTCTATTTAATAGTTATGAATAAAAATAATATTGACAGAAAAATAAAAATATTTTATATTATGAAAGTAATTAAAATCTACCTAAGAACAAAAAAATTTTTTAGCTACGAAAAATATCTTGCAATAAAAAATAAACGGAGCTATTTTATGCAAATTTATATAAATTACGTATCAGCACATAAAAAGCTTGAATAGTTATTGAAAAATAAATCAAAATTTTCAACGCATGTGACACATGTTTGACATGTGTCAAACATGTCTCATTCATGTGACATGTGCCGTATAACTTCCATATATACTTGAATAGACAATAATATTTATAAATATATATGACAATAGTGTATAAAATTATTTACATTTCTTAAACATGATCTTAAAGGGGGTTGTTCAAATGATTTTTTTTATAATTTTGATGTATATACTTAGCTGATTAAATCAAATTATCATCTGAACAAATTAGAAAGCCATATTATGAATAGTTTATCTTATAAACTTAATAGTTTTCTCTTAATTTGTGCTCAAAAGTTCCTCGGAAAGCGAGAATACTTTGTTAAATTTAAAATCGGTCTTGCTGCTTGAAAATACTCTAAATAAATGATTAATCAAATATTTATACTTATTAGGATGCTATACAAATATTTCATACTATATTCTGATTGATCATATTAATATCTCGACGAATCATAACGCAGAATGAAAAAAATATATGTTTCTTGCATATGTTCAATGTTAAATTTATAAAATTTAATATGCCGACATTTTCGAATTCAGGTTTTCATAACTGTCCTGTCGGTTTAGGTACTAGATCTAGCTATATGCCAAATATCAATTTTAAATTGGAGAATATTGAAAGATCATACGCGCCAAATTGCAGTGTGGTTGACTTTTTTGGGTTTTTGAAGTTAAATATCTTTTAAACTATTAATTTCTGAACGATTTGCATAGAAAGGTTTTGATCTTAGAATTTCGTAATGTTTCTATATTCGAAAACTCATCACCGTAGCTCTTTTCGTTCAAAAGTTACAAGAACCCGATTATGGCTATAATATTTCGTGTAAATATATTGTCTCACGCAAGTGTATAAACCAAATACTTAATCCTTTTATTTGTACTAAAACCACCTTCAGTAACAGAAGCTTTTAAATAAATATGTTTTAATAAAATGTGAAATTTATTCAGAGTCAACTTTATAATTTGCAGCCAAATATTTCTTGATTGCCTGTATAAAATTTACATTGCCTGAAAAATTCGTTATTAAGATGTGGTATATAAATTGTATGGTTCATATTGACTTAAAATTAAATAATTTTTGATTATTATTTCGATATCTCTAGGCCCTGCAATTATTATTCTGTCTATCCAAGAGTTTTGGGCGTGATCGCTATTTTACGATTTTAGAATTGAAATAACTTTAATAACGGTTTATTCCTTAACGATGATTGTAAAAATTGTCTCTTATAATTCCGTAAATATATATATATTTGAAAAATCACCACTGTAGGTCTTTCGTTTAAAACTTATATCGAGGTGAAAAACCGTCTAATTTAAGGTGTAATATCACGGTAACGTACACAGGCACAAAATTCAACCTGTCGCACTACCATGCTCTAGATAAGAGTCAGTAAGTATAAGTTTTGATGAAAAAATAAGTATTTAAAATTTTCATATCATTAGAAAGCGATCAGAACTAAATTTTTTTAACTAGTTATCATTAAAAACCTATGCAAATAACCAAAGATTCCCAGGAATTTTGAAAAAATTTGTAAAAGTTAATTTAAAGAAAACCACATTTTACGAAAAAAGTTCTTATAAAATTTTACTATAAATCTGATTTGGTGAAAAAGTAGAAACATCTTGAAATTTACGATAAATTCATTTTTGACCTCAAATAAATTTTCAATGAGGAGATTGATTAAAAGTAATAAGAGGCCTTTTCTGAAGTACGTTCAATTTTCTATAATAAAACCTATTTTGACAAAATGGAAACCCGACTTCAAAAATCAAATATTCTATAAAATTTTTTAAATATATTATTTAAATATATTATTTTTTTGGAGTCGGTGTCAGCATAGAGAAATTCACATAACTTTTGGACACCGCCTCCAAAAATAACAATAATTGTACATATATATTTAAAAATTTTTGCTTAGGTGAACTAAAATTGGCACAAGAATATGCAATTATTTTTTTACTTTTTAGTGCATTTTTTGTTATAGAATATTTGATTTTTGAAGTCGGGTTTCCATTTTGTGAAAATAGGTTTTATTTTTCGCTTTTTAGTGACTTTGAAGTTCTATAACTTATTTTATTTTTATAAATATGGGTAGACCAACTAAACGACCTACTAACTTTTAGTGCATTTCTTTATAACACTTTTTTTTATCCGTTGTTTATTTTAATTTTTAGTGCATTTTTTCATAACAGATTTTCAGTTTTTTTTACATGCATTTTGTTTTTTTTTTGTAAAAATTTTTTTTTTTGGGGTCGGTTTTCTTTTGAAAAAAATTTTTTTTTGAAGTCGGTTTTTAAAAAAATTATTCTTATTATGAATGAGTAAAGCCATTAAAAAAAAAAAATTTCGCAGACATCGGTTATGACATATAAAATGAGCAATTTCCTCGATTTTCCGGAGATCCCCTCATCAGAATGAGATTTGGTGCCAATGGGACCAATGGGAAACCAAACCCTTTAAACCTAAAAAAAAATTCAAAATCGGTTCATCAGATCATTGATTCATCGGTTCATCAGTTCTGAGGTGACATACATAAAAAAAAAAAAATACAGACGAATTGAGAACCATCCTCCTTTTTGAAGTCGGGTTAAAAATGTGTTATACTCATATCGATCTGTTCATTTGTTAACGAACTAGAAAATTTCAAAAGTTAAAAAAAATTGTTCCCGTGTTATTTATATTTAAATGGAAAATAGAATATCGCGATGTGGGACCTCTTAATATTTATTTTAACAGCCCAAATTTTCGAAAAAATATTTCAATTTAAATATATATCCCGTGATCATATAAATGCCATGTAAATGAGCAACCGTGTTTTTATTTAATTATTGTATTTTTAAATTATATTATATTTATTCTTTTAATTTAAATCAATTGCTATTTTTAAATTAAATAATAGATTTTTAATTTAGAATACGTGTTTTTAATGTAACATAAAACTTTTTTAACTAATATTAACAAATTATAATTATTATTTTAAATTTATAAAAACACTCGTTCAAAAAAAATGAACCAGTTGAAGCATTCTATGTATTTTTGTATGTAATATTATAGATATATTTAGTAATATATACGTTTAGATTGTGATTTACTGGTTCGATTTATATGAACGGGTGTATATAAATATAAGTTATTATGGACCAGGAAATGCCTTAATCAGTTCAAGAAGTTATCACTACGATATGCAAATGTGGCTGAAGTGAAAGGTAAGTTATTTTCTATTCGATTTTTTTTAAATTTATTCATTGCTAGTCTCGTTTTCATAGGTTTGACTTTCCGATGCCAGCGAGTTTAGAGGTATATTATATACTTTAGAACCTTTGTATATAATGTAAAGAGAAATTACAAATTATGTATTGCTCGGTGAATGTATTATCTTCAATAGATTTTATTATATGAATAAATTGAAAAAGGCAATTATTTCATATCTGTTATTTCATTTACTACCCAATTATATTATTTTAGGTAACAATTAAATAGATATGGAAAGATTCAACCATACTTAAGATAATTTTGAGGGTTAACAATTAGTTGCATACTTTGATAAAAACGTGATCTAAATGTCGTAGTAATCAGCAGTACATACATACATTGAGTAAATATTATAATAAAATGAGAGTAGAGCCTATCGATTTTATAATATCCAGTGCAGAATTCCATTGACATGTTAAACAGCAGCAGCAAGCGGGAATATAGTGAACGCAATAATATACATTAACACGAACCACACCCAATGCAACCTCCCTTAGAGTAGCAAGCACATCAACAAGGCGAGGCACCCACGTCATAAATACATCTATATATTTCATTGCTTAAATAAATAACATCATCAAATACTTTGTTTTTCCTAAACACTAATGTACATTTATGAAAAAATCGTTTATGAAAAAATTTTCAAGCAATAGTTGTTTATTTTTACAAGAACTAGAACACACATACAAAATTTCAGCTGGTTATATTTTTAGCGAATTTCCTCCAAATGAAATACAGCTATTGTTTTTGCACCAATGTTGGAATTTCGTAAAAATTTCTTCAAGAGCCATCGATCCTGCCTATTAGATGTTAAAAATCATATTTACAGTAATATTTACAATTAAAGATTGAAAGTGAAAATTCTAAATATCTCTGTATACATTAGAGTTTGGAAAAAATGATAAGGTAATGAATTGTAGCAAACTTGATTTTCTACAAATTCACTCCTTATACAATTTTCGATTGTTCTAATATTAAGAGAGATCTTTAATATTTTGTGTTTGTTTGACACGAATGCATGAAATATATTTTATAGTCAAAACTTTAAACAAAAATTCAACCGACTTCAAAAAAACACAAAAAGTCACTACACTAAAAAGCTAAAAATAACAATATACAGATTTAATCCAAAAGGCAATTCTCATATCTTATGTGAAAGATATATATATCTTTGAAACCGTAAAAGATATGAAAAAAATATGCTAACAAAAAATCTTCATTTTTAAAATAAACAACTTTTATTTGAGTGTGAGCAAAATTGGAGTAGGAAAAGCGTATAGCAGCCGAGCATGTTTTCGATAGAATAGTATAGTAGTGATATGGTGATGAGAAGGAACACTCAGAGGATGGTGAGCTTCATATAGAATTTGGCCTTCCTCTAGGCGACCAACTACCCTTAACTATTGAATGACATCCAGAAAAGGGAACAAATTGTCAATTTGTGATGTCATGGGTTTATAAGCTGGTTAATGTCGTCGTGGAACGAACTGTATTTAACGTGGGTTATAATAAAATGTTTGACATCGTCAAAGTCGTTAACTGAACCGAAAAATATCGCTGATCGCATGCCGCAATTGATTAAAATTGGAAAACCTGTTGAACTACATGTTCCATTTATCAGATATCCTAAATCAACCGCAGTTTACATTTGGTACAGGGACAGTGATTAAAATACTGTGTGAAGTATCATGAAAGGCTAAATTAGAGTGTTGCAGGAGTATGCACCTGTGAGTCAGAACAGTTCGTGAACATTTCATCTTTAGCATGGGCAAACATCTAGCAATTAGTTTAGCCAGAAGTAACCAGTCCAAGTGGCTAAGCGGTCTAAGGCGTTATGTCTACGCAGTATGCCTACTTGGAATCTGGGAGGTTATGGGTTCTAGTCCCGACATCGGCAGTTTGTATTATAGTCGGCTGCAGCCGCATATCCTACCATTTCCTAGTCTATACACAAAAATTCCTTCCACTCCACTCACATTCTTATATCCTTAGGCATCACAATGGATTTTATAGTCGAAGTGTAGCCCGCCCAGGGCAGCCTCTACAATCTATCTATCTAGCCAGAAATAACCGCTTGCTGTTCTAAACGGGGAATAGTGAGACTCTTCAGAGGAGTGACCATAGAATTGGCAACAATCAGTCGACCAAATACAAGCCCGTAAACAACCTTCGAGGCATCACATAATCCATGAATTTTGACGATCTCGGGTATGTTGGTAGCAAATATTCCGCGATATATGGACAGTTAGTTGAGACAAGAAATATTTCGAATTAATTTATTATTGCTGCTAAATTAAGTCTGAAGATAAGAGCTGGTCCCAAGTGAGTTGATTGTGCCACAACTATTGGAGAAAAAGCTTGGCTCGTAATATGACTGGTGCAACTAGGCCAATTAGGTCAAAAATGTTAGCAACATTAGATAAGTATAAGTACGGAGATGAAATGAATCCCAGCGTTAGCCCTGGGGATTGAATGGAATGGAAGCTGATCTATTCAATTGATGTTTTTCAAACTAATCCATGTGCCAAAACCATAGTTCCAAGGAGAAATCATTTAGAAAACCACATGCGCACCAAGCAATAAATCGATAGTACTGGGACTCGCATAGATCGGCCAGCTGGAACTGGTGTTGAATCTGCAATCGCTTTCTTTCCACATGGGGGTGAGGCATCAATGTTATTTGCGGTGTTATTGTGCATATTATATAGGTGCAATATCGGTTGTGACATGAAGATAGTCGACAGGTTGATAAATTTATATATTTTTGTAGATTTATTGGCGAATTCTTTAATTTCCAAACTCTAAGAATAAGATTTGGATCCAATTAGTTATGCAAGTTTTTAGTCCACAAAATAAATTTGATCATAGTAGTTGCTACCAATTAAATCTGAGAACCATCGGTTGTACGGTGACAATTGAAGGGCGAAGAGTTTATCGTAGAGAATGGGAGAGAACGCAGGATTTTCAAGAACCAGTTTGAAATCAGCAAAATCAGTTTCAGACACCTCACCTTCAGTGTAATTGTAGTTTCGGACGTTGCAAAATTAGTTTCAAGCGTGCGCGCTTTCGAACTTCAATAAAATGTATATCAACAAGTTCTGAGTTACGAGTACCTACATCGATATAGTCGCCTAAACGGGTTATTGCGCAGCAATCAATAATAGTTTGTTTGATTTTTTTCTTTGAATTGAGCACGAGTTACCATTTTATATTTCGATTATAATTGTGAAGGTGGAATGACAGTTAGTTAAGACTTATAAGATAGTCAGAATTAAAATTAATAACAATTCGAGTTTTTTCTAGACAGTTCGAGAAACGTATAATGGGTGTAGCGATATAATTCAAGGTATCCCCAAAAATATCGGAATACCTTGAATATAAGTAGTAATTAAAATATGAATTACCTCTAGAATGATCGAAATAGGTCGAATAACAAAATTTTTGAAATTTAAAGTACCATTAGCAAGTTCGAGATACTTTTAATGGGAATATTGAAATTTTAAGTATTTCTAGAAAGTTCAAGGTACTTCAAAAGTGAAATAATGTAAATTTGAAGTGTTTCTAAGAGTTTCGAGATACTTCAAATGGGGAAAGTACTTCGATAGCAACCCGGTTTGAAGGACCAAAAAAATGGTTGTACTAAGATAAGTTTTCAAATAATCATGGTCGTCCACTCTTACCCTTGGAATTTCTAGAATTCCAAAGGCAACGGTTCTGTAAGCTTGAAGGTAAAAGAAAATGAGGCGATGAACTACCAAAGTCGTCATCTTGGGATTCAGATACAGCAGGAGGTAGCGGCAGTATCAAGCACTGATCAACAATGCATAATTTCGATTTCTCAAATTGTAAATATGAATGATTTAAAGTATATTAAATTGAAATTCAAAGTAAATTAAATTGAAATAATTGAAATAATTCATTTAATTCCATTATTAACAAAATGTTTGTAGGTTAATCAATTAAATTGAAATCAGTTTGATGCTTCAATTAATTGAAATAGCGTCAGCTGGTTTCACGTTAACAAGGTTTCACGTTTGTTTAATAGTTAAAATTAAATGATGTAAAATTAAACTGAACATTTTGTTTAGTACTCACTCTTCGTAAGTTTATGAATAATTTAGCTTAATACTCATTCAATTTTGAAATGATTAGGGAACGTTCAAGTATTACGTATCATTTCTACCTGCGGGAGGGGGGGGGGTTAAATCACGTGTTTCTAGTGCGTAACGTTGACGACGGTGTATAAATTCATTGTTAGGTAAAATTATTTCAAAATCAAATTTCAACGCTTTTTTTATTAAAGTCTTATAAAACCCCATCGTGTGACAAGCGCTGCCAACATGTTGACCGACTCAAGCGTTTACACTGAACCGTAAAATTATAATAAAAAAAGATTATGTTGAATTTTGATCCCTCATGTTTTTTGCCGCCAATACCGTCAAACTTACTAAGAATAACCGTATATTTTTTTACTTTATTGAAAACTGTCCAAGAGAATCACTGATTTTCTTATCTACATTAATCATTTTGAAAATTTTAATTTTAATGTATATTTCATCGTTGTAAAATTTCATCATTTATACTAAGTCTAAGTGAGGTGATCTACATTCACAATTAGTTAATTCGTTTCGAAAATGCTATCCTCTTATTAAACCTATGGAAACTCAACGACAGGTTAATGAAGAATGGTGTACAGCTAAAAGTCAATATAAAACACCTCAATTTGAGACTTTTATTGAAGGTCGTATAAAAAAATACCTCAAAGATGGTACAAAAAGTAAAAACCTAAATATTTTAAGTTTGTTTTTAGTCCGTTATTATTTTTGTTTTGTATTTATGATAAAAATTTGATAAGCTAGAATAATTAGTATTTTTACGATTTTTATTAAAATAAAAATAGTAGCAAATTATATCAATAATTATTTCATTTATTTAGAAAACCGCTGTTCATGATCATACAAAATTTGCAAAAGTCGACTCAATTACGCATGAGTCTTCATCAAATGTACTGGTGATATCGACCAATTACAAATCTTTATCAGAAGTAACTAGTAACCATACATAAAAACAGACTTCGGCAGTAGTTATTAGCACTTAATCTACTACTTCATCTGAAAATAATAATAATATAATCAACAATGAAAACTCTGTTGTAATAACTGAACGGGCCAAAACATACAAAAATTTAGATCACCACAAAACTTCAAATTAAAAAAGCCTTATAAAAAGCCTTCCGGAAGTTGATGATTAAAATTAAATGTGTCAAAAATATTAATTGAACAAAAATATCTACTTTGAGAGTGAGTGAGTGTCTGGGCTAAGAAAGATGTATTTTTGATTTATTATTGTGTACCAATAAGGGTATAATCCCATTCATAAAAATTGAACCAGTAAATCATATTCTAAGCGTAAATATTACTAAATATATGTATAATATTACATATAACACTTAGATTGTTTCAACTGGTTAGTTTTTATGAACGGGAGTGTCATTAATGCGAAACTCACTTGTCTTACACACATCGGTGGCGTTATAGTGGTTCCCAGCCCAAGATTCACTCAACGTCAATTCTTTTTACTTACATCATTTTTTATTTAAACAAATGCAGTATGATTGGAAAATACTTAATAAGGAGCAGAAAAATATTGATTACCAATTTTTGCTAGACCTCATTTCCAAAATTTTAGGTCGATTTACATACATCAGTGCAACAGTGATACATTGATTCATGAAATAAATTTTAAGCTTGGCAAGTGATCAAATTATCACACTGCGTTAGAGCACTGTTTGCACTATCCCGGTGGCATGCTGTGTAAGTATAAAATAGACACTTCAAGGCATGCCATAATATTCTCAGCCTGACAGCCCCAGTTACAAAACTTCCTAATTACAATCGACAATCTTATTTTACCAATCCTCAAATGCCTCTTTAAATAATTCAATTAACATTACAACCAAACTATTAAATAAATGCGTTTACATTGTGTTATTTTGAGAATATTTTTAAAAGGTCATAACCGGTATAGAAGAAAATTCAACGGTGCGTTTACATTATGTTATTTTGAGAATACTTTTTTATATTATAAAACAATGTAAACAATGTAAAAAAGGCTCACCTCCCGGAACTGTACCACTAAGTACTTAAACAAACAATAATCCGTCGGCAAAAAATGTTTACCGCTTTTTAACCCTTAACTATGCTTTTGTTAATTTTTATTTTTTGTTTCCTTTTTAGTAGAGTAGTTGTATGAAAATATGTAGGTGATAGGTCAAAATAATTCCCACAAAGACGGGTTTCGATATTTTTAGTTCTTTGTTTGTATCTTTTTGACATACTAAAAATATAGAAAAATATAAGTATGCAAAACGCGTTTTTTTGAGCGCCAAAAATTTTAACTTCGAAAATTTAAAAAAAATATTAAAAATCGTGTGTGGTATCAAATTACAGGAAATTAAATGGTGAAAAGGTCATGACGTTGATTTTTTTAAATAAAAATAAATAACAAAATCATAATTTTAATTAAGCAATTGCGTTTTATAATACAAATGAAATATAAATCTAAATTAATATAAATCTAAAAATAAATATAAATATAAATCTAATAATCTTCGGTTTCTTCTAAATCAGTTTCTTTTTGTGCACTATTGGTGCAATCGCTACCAGAACAGTTAAAACATAGTTCGTTACATTCCACACCATAATGTCGACACGTATATCTGTCACTACCACATGGCTCATTTGTATCCATTTTGCAGGTGCATCGGATCATATTTAATAAAAATTCTGGTGCAGGGCTCAATTGACATGTTATGGAAGATGAGGAACAGCAGCATCTTCTGTAGGGGGCAATTTTGCAATATTAAATTCAGCTTTGGCCGTATTTTTTTCAAGTAGAGATTATAACGCAGTAGGTTGAGAGTCTCTGTCTTTGGATTTCCACAGTACAATGATACCAATGCTTTGGTTCCAATATCTATGAGTTCCTTCGTGTTGGTATTGGATTTATAAGTGATTTGGGTCGTGCAGCTTGCAACAAAGCCTATCCAATGGATATCTTTTTTAAATCACATTCTTAAGCATTAGTACCAATGATGATATCCAAAAAAAGTTGCAAAACAGATGGTAAGAACTTTTTATTTTCTTGTTCTGACGCAATATCTGATGATGAGGGATAGTACTCCATTGAAGTTGACATTATTTTTATTTCTGTTAAGATTAGTTTGGCGACTGCTTCAATTACTCGATATTTTTTTAATTCAGGATCTTCTAATTGTTTTTGTTTCTGGTAATCTAAGAGAATTTTAGATACTGTTTGACCTAAAGTTATCATATTAGGCATTCCATCATCTTTGGAAACGATAATGTTACCAGAAAAATGTTCTTTAAGCTTTTGCAGCATTCTCACATTAGTACATGGTTCATTATCAACTGGTAGGAATTTTTTATATTCTGCCAAGTAAGTCTCCTTTGAGGTGCGTTTAGTTTATTGATTGACTTTTTAAATTGTTATACAGTTATAATTTTTATATTATATTAATATAATTAAAAATATTCATGGATTAAACATGCTTTTCTTTTATAAAACGTATTTTGAAACGTATTTTGTTTAGTTTTCAATGTACAAAATAATTTTGTACATTGAAAAATCTGTCAATTTTTCAGCCACCACTTTGTTATTTATTTTTATTTTATAAAAGCAACCTCATAATCTTTTTTAGTGTGTAGTTTCCTGTAATTGGATACAACACACCATTTCTAATATTTTTTTGAATTTTTCAAATTTCAAATTTTTGACGGTAAAAAAAACGCATTTTGCACACTTGTATTTTTCTATATTTTTAGTATGTCTAAAAGATACACACAAAGATCTAAAAACATCAAACCCCGTCTTTGTGGGAATTATTTTGACCCCAAAAGCTATATCTCCTCTACTATTTTTTTCTATTAATAAATAGGTCTACTGGCTAAAAAAGTATTGAACAGTGATCTACCCACCGGTAGTCACTTAAAAAAAAACTATATAGTAAGCTATATACTATTTTACGTAAATCTAAATCTCAGGTCTAACACATTTTGTCTATTGAGTCTGTTCAAACTGTCACTATTGTCTAAAAGATTTATCACTTCAGTATTTGGGCCGTTAAAGAATAGAGAATAACTAATTGTTCGTAACACTTTCGATTGAAAACGTTTAGTATTTCGATGTTACTGTTGCTCGCAGTTCCCCATAGTTGAATCCCATAGGTCCACACAGGTTTTAATATAGTTTTATTCACTAAGACTTTATTGTCTAATGATAGCTTTCATTTTTGTCCTATAAGCCAATTATATTTTAAGAGATTTAAGTTTAGTTGTTTTCGTTTGGTCAGATGTGTTTTCGCCATGTAAGTCTCCTATCTAGGTGCAACCCCAAGTATATAGCTTCATTAGCTTGTGGAAAACTGACCTTGTTCATGCAAACAACTGAACAAGTTTCTCTCCGCATGGTAAACGTGACTTGAATGGATTTCGATTCATTAACTTGTATGCGCCATTTTTGTAACCAATGTTGTATTTGATTTAACGTATTTTGTAGCTTTCTAGAAGCTACATTTGGATTATCGTCAATGGATAAAATGGCAGTATCATCTGCAAATGTCGCTGTAGTGTTTTCTTCGTCAACAGGAAAATCTGCACTATAAATCAAATATAGAAATGGACCTAGAACGCTGCCTTGCAGGAAATAAGTCGAATAACTCCTCTCGATGTTTGACTTAAGAATATCGATCGTTATATATGGTTTCAAAACACAGTAATATGTACTACGTATTTGTTGTTTTAGTTTGTAAAGTAGGCCAGGATGCCATACTTTATCAAACTCTTTGCTTACGTCAAGAACTGCGGCTGTACAATGTTTCTTTTCTTGAAAACTTTTAACGGTTGTATTAACTATTCGGTGTACTTGTTCAATAGTGGAATGTTTTTCATGAAAACCAAATTGGTGGTCGGAATAAGGCATAATGGATCATAAGGTCAAATATCTATCTATTGTTATTAATGAATTTTTTAAACTCGAAATTGTTCTTCCCATCCCAATCTCTATCAATTTTACTTTGTTTGAGTATTCTAGCAATACATTTTCTTAAATTATAAATAAGACTGAATTGACTGAAGAAACTATTATTCTGTATGGTATGTTAGTTTTGTGTACTTTTGGTAACGCATAAGCTCGTGGTAATATTTCATTATAAGACATTAATTGCAATTAAATTTCTTTATTTATGTTATATTCTTTATACCAAGTTGAAACCAGATTATTTTTCCTGTCCTGTAGTTAGTTGTCTATTGAAGTCTTGTACTTTAGTGATCTTCTTATAAGTTGTATTATCATTTAGCAAATCTTGTGTTTTATTAATACAAAAATATATTTTCAAAAATATCAACAACCATATTGTAGAAAGATCTATGACGGGTATAAAAAACCGCGGCCAGTACTAATCAAAGTCAGTTTAAGTTAAAATTCAGATTAAGTTGAATTAAAAAATTGACCTAGTATTAATGAAGATCAAGTTAAAATTTGACTTTTATTCAATTAAAATTCAGTTGTAAAAGAAAGATTCAGTTGTACATTGTTGCAAAAAATCGAGAGAAAAGACTCAATTGTGAAAATAAGAGAAATTATTAAAATTCAAATTATGTTTTTTTCTTCAAATCAAATTTTTCAAGTTTGAAGAATCATAGAGTTTTTGTTTTATTTAATTTTTTTTAAAGTGCGTGTTGTCCAAATTAACATCAATTTAGTAAAACTTTACTAATATTTGTGTTTCCTTTTTTTATCGAGTATCGGAATCTATTACAGGTTCAACAGCGCTCCTTTCGAAGGTAAAATTGTCTACAAAAAAAAACCCTTTTTCCTTATGAGTCACCGTTTTTGAGATATCTCATTTTCAAACATCGAATAGTACTAATATGCAATAGTGCGCCATAATTGAAACAGCAATAGAACAATGAAACGGAACAAATACAACTGTCGTTGTTGGTGAAGATGCGGCAAAACAACATGCTTACCGTGTGAATCACCAGTTACTACCGAACTGGGGCTCCTACCAGTTACTACCGAAATACGATAACTTTTCTGTAGACTAGTTATTTTTCCGGTATTTTTGAAACATGAAAACTTAAAATTTTAACTTTTTGGAAAAAAATTCCGAAATTTAGGAGCGATATCTCTGTAACTATTTGAAAAACGGGATAGGTATCATTTTATAACAAATTGAATCTACTTTAAAAAGTAATGATAACAATTTTCCAAACCCACACGGTTAAGGAGTTATTAGCTAAAATCGGAAACAAGTGTGATAAGATCCCAGTTTTTCGGCCACCATTTTGTTAGAACAGCATTCCGAGGATTGCAAATCAGAATTTGAGCTCACAGGAATGGTCCAAAACTCATATTAAAAAATCAGTAATATTCTATTTAATGTAAGTTCAATACACGTTTCGCCTGGGCTAAGTAAGTACCTGAATTTTTTCTTTCCTTAATATTCATATAAAAAAATTTTTTTATTCAAGTGTCGGAATCAAGCGGAGCCGAATCACCCGTTTTCAAGCCCTATTTTCATCTCTCAATTAAAATTTTAAATATTAGTGGTACAGTTCCGAGAAGTGGGACTTACTAGGACTTTTTAGGACATTATTTAGGACTTTCTAAATAATGTATGTTTTATTATTCTAACTGTAATATTTCGCCACTTTCAAAGTGACTTAAAAGTTTTTAGCCATATTCGTTTTCTTTGCTTTACCTATACAAGTAAAGCACCTATACAAAATAAAAAACAACCTTTAAGCGTGGACATCTAGCATGTTTTATCAAATATTTTTATTTATATAAAGTAATATAAAATGTACCTCAGGTTAATTCCATTGTAGCAGTATCGCTACTAAAATCAAATATGCTTCCTTTTAGAAACCTTTGCATTTCAACTACCTACTCCCTCTGTTATTACCGTTATTATTTATATTCATTACCTTAGTAACTATTGACAAAGTCAAGATGACATTTTCGATATATTCTTTTTAATAAAGACCATCTATATCTTTATCGTGCCTTTATATTTATTTATTTATAAGATTATTAATTATTGGATTCTTTATATCCATCCAAACTCCTACACCATCAACTACCAAAAACATCAAAAACCTCCACAAACTCGATCAGTAAAACCATGAATTATAACGAATAAAATTTGCACTAAACTTAAAAGTTCCAGAAATATCACATTCTCCACGTTATAAGGGTCAAGATGGAACAGGTGGCCAATAGCTTGTGGAAGTTCTGAGGTTTTTGGTAGTTGGTGACATACAATTGTCGGCAATTTATAATAAATGGTGGTTCAACGTACACTCCCGTTCAAGAAAAATGAACCGACCTGAACCGAATCAGTCTCTCACAGTTTTGATTATTCTTGTAGTAAATGTATTTTACAGATGCATCATATTATCTAATTTTCATATGTAAGAGAAAGATATAACTCTTGACATGTATTTTATATATATTATTAAAGGTTTACTTTGTTTATCACTCACACGGATATAAAATGTATGTTCTTAAAAAAATATAAATACAGACCATGAACTTCAAGGGTAGTTGAAGATCAATTTGTACTTTAGTCTTTAGAAAAAATTTATCAAGAATAAAAAAATGGTGTTGGTGGTCTATAGAGATCGATTTTATTGTAAATAACCTGGAAGATCATGGTCAGATCTACTCTACTCTTAAAAAAAATATGTTTCGAGCCTTTAAAAGTAGTTCTTTAAACTAATATTACGACGTTGTCTCTTTGGAACCTTAGTGCAGGTGGACCTAACTCTAAGGGCCAACAAAATATTGAAAAAGAAATATTAGAACCAAAACTATCGATATACATAATTTGTTTTGTAACATAATTATATCCATTATTAAATCTAAAAGACAATAATATTATTTACACACACAGATTGTAAAGAGATGACAGGGCGGCTGGCTTATTATTGAATAAAATGAAGGTTATTATGTAATTACACTATTTAAAAAAATATTATCAAGGTCGTGCTTCTTTCTTGTAGCGACAAACATCAGACAAATATATATATATATATATATATATACACAAACACCACACAGGACACATACATTTATATATATATATATAGTATGTATTGGAAAGCATTGCTAATAGAGAATCAATGTTAAATAAATATATAAAATGTTTACTATAAAATCATACACATACATACATACATCTGGCTATAGGCTTGTGGTGTATGGTATTTGTTTGATGTCATTTAAGAGTAGAGTGGGGATGTTATGATGCACATTATAATTGATAATATTAATCATTACGTATGTGAATGCATTGGAAATATTTTGTTGTGTGTTTTAATCAATGGCTCAACAACGATGAACGGTAGGTAAAAAATATATATGACCTAAATTGTAGAGCGTAAAAATAGTAATAAAAAAGTATTCATTCGCAATTTTTACCTCGACGGAGAGCCAAGTTATTGGAAAAAAAAATTTAACCCTTTTTCAAGATGGCGAGGAATGCACATAGGAAATCTTGATCAACAATTTGAAGTTAAGCTTTTCTAAGTCCCCCTGCCCCCGTACACAATGTAAAAAAATCAGCTTTATCAGATCACTTTCATTTCCAAATGCATATAATGACTGGACTATAAGATAATAATAAATATTAAAACAATAAATAAATTTGAAAACAACGATGGAAGAATTATAATGCATGTTTGTTGCTTAATACATCTTCGCCTATTACTCCATAAATTATATTTGTTTTCTATGAGTGCCCTGGTTCCTAGATTTGATTATTTATGCGTGCATTATGTTGACTGCTCTGATGTTTTACATATCAGTGAGTCGACCACGAGTGGTCTTCATTTTTTTTCAGTATATCGATTTCTATTGGATGTTGTGGAAAGAAGGGAGATCCACCTTGTTCGACTCACCCTACATATATATATATGTATTTCATATTAAATGGTTGGGTCTATAGAAAAGTGTCAGAGATCTTTCTTGTTGAGCTTTTAATTACAAAATATCTATTACCCTACAAAAATTAAAAGTAAGTTAAGTTAAAATTAAGTCTTCTATTGGGATTTTCTTCAGTTATCAGCGCGATACAAAATTTTTCTCATGTGACTGAAGTAAAAATGGAACTGCGATGAGGAGGATCTTAGTATTAACATTAAGAGCCCATATTGGAAGAGGCCTCGACCATTTTCGTTAATAAATTTCAGTCTCAGCTAAAATTAAAAACTGCACGCTTCCGTAGAAACCACATAAACAAATCAATTTATAAAGAATTATTGCAGGGGTAAAATTAATAAAAAAAACTTTTGTTAAAGTTACTGATGTCCTGAATATTTGATTTTAAACATTTGAAGTGGCCGCCATTTTGAAATTTGGATACTTTTTTGCAAAACTATTTTTGGATATTCAATAGTTTTTGAATTATTATTCAGGGGAATAACACAAAATGGCGGGTGGATCAGGACGAATTCGAAAAAAAATACTGAATGTTTTCTGCTTATTTTGGTGTGTAGTTCTGTATAGCCGGTAACACATTTTTATAAAACCCTGTGTATGTATAAATCAAATAATTACTGTATTTTCTCATATCGAGAAGTGTGTATTTACAACAACACCTAGTAATTTTTTTTGGATTTACACTACGTGTAAAACACAAAAAGTTTCTTTAATTTAAAGTGTATTAGTTAAACGGAGGCTAGTTCAGGCGGAATATTAACACGTTTTATAAATTCATAGCCATGTCTGAAATGTTTGATCCGGTGAGTTTTCTACATAAAACGAAAATAAATGACTTGTTGCCCCCTTCGTTATCGAAGGCTCATCAATCACCCAACAAAAGCCTTTTGGCTTGTGTGCATAGGATTACTGAAAGTACTAACACAACCTCATTGTGCTTCGGATACATACAGCAAAAATCTAAAACCTGCAGATATACCTTTAGTACCTTTATTTATACTGGTATACACAACTATAAATAATTTTTTGGAGATTCTTGAGCAATATTTTTTTAAATATAAAAATCCCGTAAATCCATTGTCAAACTTAACTACTGCCGATACTAAAACAATACCACTCACTAATGCCAGTACACGCACTAGAGAGGTTTAATCACGAATTTAATTTTAATATAAGATACCAATTATTAACATACGATATTAAAGTGACATCAACTCATCCACTACCAGTGAATCAACCATCTAATATATGCGTGGGCGAGGTACCTATTTAAACTTAAGTAAGCAATATAATAGCGTATTAAATTAAGTGTCGTCAGATTAACAATGGCTTATAGATGATGTAAATCTTTTTTTAGCGCGAATCCATTGATTTTTAATAAGATTTTAATTAGTGAAAAATTATTTTAAAAAATTTTAAATGTTACAAATCCTTGTGCCAATTTTAGTTTACCTAAGCAAAAATTTTTAAATATATATGTACAATTATTGTTATTTTTGGTGTCAGCATAGAGAAATTCACATAAAATTTACGTACATATATAGTTAAAAATTTTTGCTTAGGTGAACTAAAATTGGCACAAGAATATGCAATTATTTTTTTACTTTTTAGAGCATTTTTTGTTTTAGAATATTTGATTTTTGAAGTCTGGTTTCCATTTTGTCAAAATAGGTTTTATTTCTCGCTTTTTAGTGACTTTGAAGTTCTATAACTGATTTTATTTGTCTAAATATGAGAAGACCAACTAAACGACCAACTAATTTTTAGTGCATTTTTTTAAACAAATTTTTTTTTATCCGTTTTTATTTTTCTTAATTTTTAGTGCATTTTTTTATAACAGATTTTCAATTTTTTTTACAAGCATTTTGTTTTATTTTTTGTAAAAATTTTTTCGTCGGTTTTTAAAAAATTTTTCTTATTTTCCCATTATGAATGAGTATATCCTTCGAAAAAAAAAAAATCGCAAAAATCGGTTATCACATATAAAATGACGGTTTTCCTCGATTTCCAGGGGATCCCTTCATCAGAATGCGATTTGGTGACAATGGGACCAATCGGAAATCAAACTCTTTAAAACAAAACAAAAATTCAAAATCGGTTAATAAATGACGGAGTTCTGAGGTAACAAACATAAAAAAAACAGGCGAATTGAGAACCATCATCCTTTTTGAAGTCGGGTTAAAAAGCTTGTATTTGCAAGTTCTAGTGATGTGCCTAGCGTCTCCACGCACACAGGACAATGGCTAAAAATGGGATTTAGTATCAGAGGCCTTAACGCATAGCAACTATATTACATACTAGCTGATACCCGCAGCTTCATAGCGTATTATTGTTATATCTCAATAAAATCCTCTCTTAAAAACCTGAATGTAATTTCCACCGATTCCACTACTCCAAATATTTATCGACACTTTCACCAAATATTTTCAAATTCTAACTTTTCTAGAATAATACATGCCAGCTTTTAAGTCTAATTATAAGAAGATTCGAACAACCAAACAAATAGACATTTGCAATTTTTTATTAGTAGAGACTACGTTATAGTCACATATAGGTAAAAAATAGACATTTGTGTATAAAATTAAACTAACCATAAAACTAATAGATAAAGTTACCTTAAAAAAAAGTCATAAACACAACCTTGAAATTTAAAATGATTACGTATATGCTCACAACTAAACATATATTTAATTATTATATATTACAAAATTCACAAGTAGATAAATAGATTGTAGCGGGCGGGCTACACTTCGACCATAAGGTCCATTGTGATGCCTAGGGTGTCAGTGGATTGGAAAGAATTTTTGTGTATAAATGCCTAAGAATGTCATTGTGATGCCTAGTGAGTGGATAGGAAGGAATTTTTGTGTGTAGACTAGGAACTGGTAGGATGTGCGGCTGCAACTGCAGAAAACCTTCACAAGCATAACCGGTTACTTCGTTCTTGTCCATACGCCGATAGTTTAGTTAATAAACTGCCCATTTTTTTCTCTTAATAATTGTCAAACTGCCGATGTCGGGATTCGAACCCACAACCTCCCAGTTCCAAGCAGAGATAACGCTTCAGACGTACGCCGTAGATCGCTCGGCCACTTGGACGGCAAATTCACAAGTAAATATTAAAACTTATTATATTTAAGGGATCTTATTCGTTTTACTCCACTCACCCCCCCCCCCCCCAATAAAAATACTTGAAAATACTAATACAGTAAAAATGGTGGAAATTGATTTTCATAATGGGTCATTAGGACCATAGGAAGTGATTCCAAGAAGGAAAAAGTCCTTTTCGTTCTTAAAATCATTGAAATTCAAAATTGTTTTTATTTTTAAGGGTTTTACGAAAAAAATACAATATTAAAATATTAAAATATTAAATTGTGACGGAGTTGGGTTGGGGTGGGCTGGGTTAGGATAGTTTAGCTTTTAAAATATTTAGGACAAATAAAAAAGGTTATAAATCGATGTAAGATTATTGATATACTTTACAACTTATTTAAAATCCTAAATAAATTTTATTAAAGATAGTACTCATTTGACTCTAGCGTAGCAAATGAACATCCTTAAATTATTCAAAAAAGATATTTAAATTCTCTCCTTCATTTCTGTCTGTTTAAAACACATTCTATAATAATATATAATGACTTTTATAATTAAACATGAAATTATTTGTACACCTTGGTCCTTGGATGATGAGATTTGTTAACACTTTTGTCAGTAAATTCGCCGCCAAATTCGGACGACGCCATGTTTTATTCCGATTCTATAACTTGACTGATTGATGAACAAAACGAAAAACATACACAAGTTTGCATAATTTTCTCTGTTCAAAATTTTTACAACTTATTCCCTCCCGCGGATCCACCTTGCCGTGATGGGAGGGCCGAGTACCTTATCTGCAAGCTAGCAGGAGGGGAAGGTAACGGACCTAACTGGGATAGATGATCAGTAAGCCAGAAGCTCAACGTTGGGTTCAGTGTACGTATGTCGCGCACTGTCACACTCGTCGGCCATATGATGTGGTCGAAAAAAACTTCAATGAAGACGTTCTTACTGGCGGTCCCAAACATCCCTGCCTTGAGTGTTCCAGGGTAGCTCAGGGTGGGGCCTCAGTTTCTCCGAGGCCTGCTGTGAGATATCTCTGCCGAGGCAGGGTGTTCGGGGCTCAGCCATCACGTCGGTCTCTGGTAGGATAGTGTGCAATGAATGCAGTTCCAGTCTATCCGCGTATTCCGGGACTGGTAAAGCGGAGGCCAGATCCAAGAGTACTGGGGTAGGACGAATAAAGTCCGAGATTTTAACTTACTTTATGGACACAAAAAATAACCCAACATTAACGGAAACCCACCCTCCGTAAAAGGAGGCCCGGGCGGCGTCTCGTTATCAACGGCGGGAGACCAAACCACCTTAAGATTAAAGGAAATTCCGCGGGAACTTGGCATCGCTTCCAGGTTCCCATAAACATAATATTGTTAGGTTTTTTATCATAAAGAAAAAGTGACTCAAGCGACTATAAATCGGTCAGCCCTTTATAATTGTAAAAAGTTTGTACGATGCGGTGGGACGTCCTAAGGACGTAAAAAAAGAGTAAAAAACGGGTTGTTGGTCGAAATATTGGACGATAACTCATGATTTGCTCCATCGAAGGCATCGTTGACAATACCGATCTGGGAGTAGTCGAGGCCAGAAAAATTTAGTGAAGGTAGTATCGAGGAGAGGTGAGTTGGAAGACTCACCTTTCCTCCAACTTGGCTTCAAGCCGATCGATTTGTCAACAACTGTAAATGCTGGCATTCACTATCGGTTCCAAAGATACGATACGATACACACTGCAGGAAAATGTGAAAAGCCTCAGATATGTGTCTGCAGAAACCCATTGCATTGTCACTCGGCAAAGTCGAGGAACCACCTATAAAGAGGAAATGACTATCCAAAAAATGAGAGTTCCGGATAAGCTCAATTACCCTAAGACGCGCAGGAGGGTGGTCGGCTCCGACCCCCGTCCACAGTCTACCGACTCGTAAGCTGGCGTTGCAGCTACTCCCGCCCCTTCTGCTTGCGCTTCAGCGCTTGCAAAAGAGCTTGCTTTGGTGAGGAATTTATCATCAGCGAGATTCTAAAGAGAAAACCTGAAGGCCAAGCATCGGCAAAGTCACCATAAACAATAAAACCTTCACAGTGTTTCTGCAAGGCTTCGATAGGAATATCTAAGTTTAACCTTGCAACTTCCACAACCATTTCTGTTGCTTTGTGATTTTAACGTTCACAGTCCATTGTGAGACTGTGAGCAAAAACACGCACGTGGAGACTTATCGAAAGTTTTTTGGATGAGTCAAACATGTTTCTTTTAAATGCCAGTGAGAAAAAATGCCGTTTAAATGCCAGAGCTGGTGATATGTCAGTAATTGATCTGACACTAGGCTCACTATGCTCAACGACTAGAGAGGATGGTGCTTCCTGATGCTTGCGGGAGTGACCATCCAACCATAAAAATTTCTTTTCTCACCCATGTCTCCACATCCTACTTCACCGAGATGGCTTCTTCGTCGCACCGGGACACTTCATCGCGCCAATCGGGACACTGCCGAATTATATGTAATTTTGCAAGCCCTGTGATATTGTGAACAGTTTTCAATCATTCACAAAACATTTCTCATTTGGTCTGACCCAAATTGAATTGTGTGTATCAATGCCATCCGATTTTGATAAAATTCACCCCAATTTTTGCCACCGACAAACATCGTTATAATTGAAATAATTTCATAAGCTGCATATAATTTTTGAAACTGCTTATCGATGATTAATCACAGACTAAGATCGATTTAGTGGACCCTATAAAATAATCAAATTTAATACTCCGTCGTCACTGGAACTACAACACACTGTCTCTGGTCAAGTTCGAAAAACGCACATTTCACATCTTAAAAAAGTTTAAATTTATTTATTTTCTTTACAAGTTACTATAATTTAATTGTGAATCTTGAGTTGTGATAACAACTTTTTATGGGCGTTTTTCGGAAGGGTCTTTTTTGGTTTTTCCAACATTTCTCAAAAAGTTTAAAACTGATCCCTTTGAAATAAATCCCTTTCAAAAAAAACTCATTTGATTTGTCTTTTTATTGCTCATTTTTCATACCCGAGCACTTTTTTTCGTCAGATGCATAGTTTTTTTGTAAAACGCAAAATACCATTTTTGGCAGTTGATCATTTTTTTGACAGGTTTCCTGAAAAGCCGCGTCCAAATGGGATATGTTATATATCACGTTATCACCTAACAAATTATATTCAAAAAAATTGAGTTTACAATTTCTTTGATTTAAGCCTGCCTTTGAGCTAATTCTATCCGACTATTATACGTATCTATATTAGTTGTCATCAAACTTACTTATATTTTTAATATTGATTATTATCGTATAATCCAGTCATTGTATACATTTGGAAATGCAAATGAACCGAGAAAGCTGATTTTTTTATATTATGTAAGGGGGGGGGGGGGTGGTCTTAGAAAAGCTTAACTTTAAATTGTCGACCAAGATTTCCTATGTGCATTCTCCGCCATCTTGAAAAATCGGTTAAATTTTGTTTCTTTGCAGTAACTCGGGTCTCCATCAAGATACGACAATTGCGATGGGATTCTTTTTTAATACTATTGATACGCTCGACAATTTAGGTCTTATATATATTTTTCACCTACCGTTCATCGTTGTTGAGATATCGAACGACAAAGTAAAAAATTCAGGTATAAAACTTGTTTTTTGCTGTTTTCTTCTCTCTCGTATATCGAAAAAATGACTATTATCGAACTTGTAGAGCATGTTAATACCTGCAATGTCGTTTTTTACGGCGTCTAGCGCGCAGTCAGTAGCATTCCAGTCAGTTGTCTCGAGTCAAATTTATTTTTATTTACTTTTTTCTCCCATTCTATCGAGACAGGAGTTCTTGCAAACCAGAACATGAATTGTTACCGTACATACGAAGTTGGTTGCGACATGATTACTAAAATCATAGGTGCAAATTTTGTACTATTGTCTGTTGGACAATGATCTGCTAAGTTCACTGGCACCACAAAATCCGTGCCGTGTAGAAGCTGTTATACGATAACATTGAAAATATTGTCAGCTAAATTTAACTTAGCCAATCCTTAATTGCGGTGTATACCCAAGAACGAACAGCCGATATCAAGGAAAAAATGTTTCTACAAAATTTTTTGCGAATTATGCAAAATTTTGGTACGAATGAAGATATTGAATCGAAAGTGAGAAATATAAAATCGCTCATTAATTACTTACCAACTTAACAGGCTTGCTGTAATCTGTTCGAGGTTATCTCAACCCTCATGAACTGACCATAGCACACAAGTTCTTCGGAAATTAATATTGAGTTTGCAAAAAAGTTGTACCAAAATAGTACCTAATTTAACCACAAAAAGAAAAAATTAATTTTTCATATTATCTAGAAAATCTACTTCGAAAATTTGTATTGTCAGATTCATCATTATATAGATTTCTGGATCGATTTTATTTGAAGTGACAGTATAGTTTAAATATTGTGGATATCCGTGGATTAGTTTAGCATGCCATACAAAACTAAAATTGTACTTCTTTCATGAGAAACTATGGACATAAGCTTAACTTTGGAGATTTTACCCTTTTTGAACAACTTTGGAAAAAATATTACTATGACTAAAAACTACCTAATAATAGATTATTCACTTCGGATTACCTTTGGAAAAAAATTTGTATGGCGGACGAATGTGCCAAATTAGTATCTGCAAAACCCCATATATATGCAAGCATAAAACATTAATCTCTTAAAACAAATATACATTTTTTTTGTTTTCCATCCATTTTCGACACTCCTGTAAAAATTTTACTTGACCAAAATATTATGTCCGAAAAATATTTTAGCTGCAACCCCTGTGAAGTTACACCCTTCTCCCCACTTCGAAAAAACCTCATGCTTGTACGTTGATTTCTTAGTATTTACATTATTAATTGTGGGTAAAACAAGTAAACAAAATTATTAAAAAATTTATCGGACAATACTGTTTTCTATTGTTATATATAATTACTTTTTTATTGTTATACAAGTTTGTGCAAAAGTTTGGTAACCCCAAATTTATTCCTTCCAGATGATATATTAATATGAAAAAACAAACGTATACTCTATATATATTGATATGAAAAAATTAACTCATCCACCAGGTATCGAGCCCTGGACTTCTGGATTAAAGGTCCAGAGTGCTAACAGTTACACCACGGATGATATTGGTAGATTTTCATTTAAAACGTCACAATACTATGTCAATGACAATTTACATTTAGGTGAATATGTATGAAAGAACAAGCGTATATTATATAGACTAACTCATTTTTTCATATTAATATTAATAAAAATTCAATGGCATGCTAGTCTATATAGTTTCTTCGTATTTTCGAGAAATCGAATGAGCTTATCAAATTTTGATCCAATGCACCCATTGAGGCGGATCTAGAACAAACTCTGAAATCTTAAATGGGACTCGCCAATTTTTATGAAAGAATATTATAGGATAAGTCATTTTATGAAAATTGGCTCTCTCAGTATTTTTTTAAATATCGTTTTATATCAGAGATACAGAGCTACAGACGCGTCAAAAAACAGTGTTTTCCCGACTATTTTTATTTCTGATGGAAATAATATCGTAAACGTTTGTACATATTTTGAACAAATAACAATTATTATGTCGCCTTAGACAAAATGCATTCCATGATAAAAATATCGATGATCATTTTTTTATTTATTGAAAACAATTGATTTTTTCTTGTTTTTAGGCGAAAATAATCCTTGTTATCTCCGTTATTTGCGGCCCTATTTGTCTGATAAAAAAATATATTAGACACAATTCGAAAGGAGATAATCTTCATAAACTAAATTTAAAAAAAAAAATTATTTTTAAATAATATTAATATTCTTCTTTAACATTACCAAATTAAAAAAAAAAAATTTTTTTTAATAATATTAATATTCTTTTTTAACATTAATAAAAATGAAGGAGGACCATTTAAATCTCAGACTTTGTTCCTGTTTCGCCTCAATGAGTGGATGGGGTCCATGCGACCCAAAATGTCACTAGCTCATTAGATTCCCGAGAAAAAAATTATAAAAAGACCAATATTAGTCGAACTTTTAAACAACCTGTATATAATTTCTGTTTTATATAATTGCTTTATTTTATTCCAAAAAGCTCAGATACCTAAAAAACTGTATTAAAAATTGTCTAAAAAATGATACCTAAACAATTGATCGATACAATAAATTTAAATTCCTGGAAATTTTTAACAATAATACCTACATGATATACGCCGGTCAAAATCAACAATAAATTAACAAAACATGATGTATCTCTGATTTTTTAGTATGTTGTTTGGACCCATTAGGGCTATGTATACCCAAGTTTGCAAGTCTCAAAAAGTTGTGGAAAAATTTTTACACACGAAAAACCGCGAAATTTTCGGACTTGTTTCAGATTCTGCTGTATATCTCCAAATCCATGCATTTTTCTTCGAAAGCTATTCTATACGTTTTTTAAGAGCAATAAATTTTTGACAAATTAACTTCAACCGGAGCTCTGTTGGTCAATTCGTTACCGAATTACGGCACTTTTAATATAGGCCAGTTTTTCCAAAAATTGAAAATTTTAGTTTTAGACCTTCTTTGGTCCGAAACTGCGTCGAAACCATTGAACCTACGAGTTGAACTAGCAGAATATAAATTGTAGACAATTTAATTAGCTTTAAATTAAGCGGAAAGCGAAGTCTATAATCCTCGTAGTTCTCTCAAAAACCCATATAAGGTAAAATCGCATTTTTCCAGAAATGTTCTATAACCTTTCCTATCTTTAGTTTTTTGGTTTGGTAACCAATTGACCTACAGAGCTCCGGTTGGGTTTAATTTGTCACAAATTTAATGTTCTTACAAAACGAGTAGAGCTTTCGATGAAAAATGCATGGATTAGGACATATAGAGCAGAATCTGAAACAAGTCCGAAAATTTCGCGGTTTTTCGCATGTAAAAATTTTTCCACAACTTTTTGAGAGTTGCAAACCTGGATATACATAGCCCTAAACAAACAAAATACTAAAAAATCAGAGATACATCATGTTTTGCGAATTTAGCGATTTTTTGTGTTGATTTTGCCTGTGTTTATTTTGATTTTTGCAAGGAAAAACTTTGTAATCGAATGTTTTGCTCTACCTTTTACCATTTTTGAATTACATTGTACTACAAACCATTATACATTTTTATTATGTTTATTTCTAAAACGAAATAGAGAGCTACAGTTAAAAATTTTGCGGGGTATTATGGATATTTTTATATCCTATCCCATTGCTCTCAAATTTGATTCAATAAACAGAAGGCTTGAAAAGATATTAAGGAATCAAAGAAACCCTTGCAAAAAAAGGATCCTCCTGTTTCTCCTCTTCACAAAACCTGAATTTCAGCTAAATTAATTATTTATTTACTTAATTATTTCAGTTTAATTATTTTTCAGCTAAACACTAACTGCTTTGTACTGTATAGACATTATTGTTTAAAACTCGCTCGATTATTGGTTAAAAGTCGCTCTGCTCTCTACCTTGACATAATGTACAAAATCCCACCGTTCTAATAGAAGTAAAACAGGTAGTTTTGTATTTTTCCTCGTAATAAAGATCAATAATGATATGGGGACGTATTACATACGATGCTCGTATCGAACTTGTACTGTTTGATAGAGGCAATGTTAATGCTCGGAGAAATGTGGGAAAAGTTCTCCAAGACCAAGTTGTCGCAGTATCTTGGTTCTCTTTAGCCTTAAAATTAGCGCTGCCGAACCTACAACAGATTCCGATACTCGACACACACAAAAAAACAATATATTAGTAAAAGTTTCACTGAATATCTGTCAATTAGCCTTTTTCCTCTGAAGATTTTAAAAAAATCTACCAGAGGCAGCACTAGTGGGGGGTACACATGTTTTGATTTTCTCATTGACAGCAACGTTAGGCAACATTTCTGTGGGCTTCATTTCTGTGGACTATTAGACATTTTTATGAAACAAGAAATCGACAAAAACAAGAAATCGCAAATTTGACGGTTTTTCAGATTTTTTTCAAAAAGTACCGATCCAATTTCAATTCAAAATACGTCAATCGATAGGTTTTTTTGATACCTATAACTATCTTATTTAACTTTTCCTGATCAGAGTTCAAGATTTTTTGTATTCGCAAAAAAACATTTTTTCAATATATTATGGTGTTGGTATATGCTAACTGGTTCTGATCCAAAAATTACTCAAGAGGGTGGTGATCCCCCCAGTATTTATTTTAATTTAACATCTGATTTAGTTGATTTCAGATCGTTATTATGGAGCAAGTTATTACAGGTAGGGCTTCCAAGTAACATCGTAACCATCATATAAATAATATTAAAGAGAACTTAATACGTATTTCGACTACTTTGTAGTCAACATACGTATTTATAAAAATTTTGATCTAGGAAATTGGGGCAAAAATCGAAATTTATATCGTAATCATCCTTCAATCAATTTATAAATCAACTTACTGCTGTGTTCGCGTAGGAAAGTGGTTCATGTCTAGAAAGTTTAAGTCTAAACATGGGCTGGAACAAGGCTGCTATTTATCTTCTCGGTTGTTTCTTTCATACATTAATGATTTAAGCGAGTGGATGATAGAAATAAGCACTACCTCAACTAGTCACCTTGCATTAAAGGCAAAGCAATTATTATACGCAGATGACGTAGTAATTATGTCAAAAACAGTCGGGGGACTGAGACGCGCGTTAACTGGAGAAGACCAAGTGTGTGATTGTGAGTAAAGGGAATAAAAGATCAGCAAATGAGGTTTGGTTTTATAACAACTCCCTGATTGAAAATTTTCAGAGTTTCGGATATTTAGACGTAACCATTACTTTTAATGGCAAATGGGGAGAGCATATTGAAAAAATAAATCTATGAGTGTACTACTACTATATATTTAAAGATACGTATACAAGTATAAAGACTTTCCAATTAGCGTTATTCTAAATATGTTCAACTATTTAAAGATAACCATATTAAAAAATATGGAAGCGAGGTGTGGATTACCGACGTTGCTAATGAGCACGTCAAAATTATAAATACGGTTGCTAATAACTTTTTTAAAGCATTCTTACCTGTTTCAAAATCAACTTCGAACTCAGCAGTCACTGTAGAATTTGGGACCAGGCCCGTACATAATATGTGTGTTCAAAGAGCAATCAATTTTTATTTGAACCTATTAAGGAGTGAAAAAGGTTTGCAAAAAATGTGTTTGGAGAATGATAGATGCCAATAGCTTGAAGAACAACTTAACTTATTTAAGTTGAGTTGTAATGACAGCAAATATTTAGTGAAGAAAAATCAAAACATGCATTACTATCGTCACTTAATGATATAAATAATAAAAATAGTCTATCTATGTTCAACAGACTGAATCACTACCAAAAAGGTGCGCGATATATAAATGTGCTAGGAAAGGAGGATAGACATTTGCTAGCTTTCGTATATATTAGTGATGTAACGAATGCTCGATTTTTCACATTCGCGAATGCGAATATTTATCTCCAATATTCGCACTTTCAAATAAAGCGCACGCAAAATGTTTGACAGGTTTGACATTTCGTGTCATGCCATGTTTAAAACCCAGCCGATACAGGTTGAATGAACGAAATTAGTAACATAACACAAGTTCATTCGATTTGTTTTGTTTTGATTTGAGATTAGTTTAGTATTATTACATTTGTCAAATTTAACTGTTATTTAAAAGTAACAAAGTGATATAAAAACATGAGTAAAGCACATGTTAGCGAAGTTGACATATTTCACAATTTATGACGCAGAAAATGCAAAATACAAGTTGTGTGATAAAAAATACTCTCGCAAAGGAAGGACCACTAGTGCTATGAGAAATCACCAAAAATTACCTCATTTTCAAATATAAGTAAATAAAAAAATATAAATCTTATCATTATAAAGATTATTAAAATAATCAAACAGAAGTTTTTAGAAATTCAAATTTTTCCCCAATTCCTAGTACAATTATTTGTATTTTATAAATACGTATTTCGACTACAAGGTAGTCATCATCAGTATGAATTATCGCGTGTGAGACATGCACCAAATTAGCAACGAGCAACATATCTCCGACTCCATATCCCAGAGATAGTCACGATTAGCTAATTCATACTGATGATGACTATAGTCGAAATACGTATTTATAAAATACAAATAATTGTTCTAGGGATTGGGGCAAAATTTGAAATTTACTAAATCTTATCAGTTGTATTATCATTCCATATCCATTCATACATAATTTCCATTTTGTTTATAAAAAAACATTCGCATCGTTTCATGCGAATGATAATGTAAAAAAATATGCGAATATTCGTTACATCACTAGTATGTATACCTTTAGATAGGAGAATGAAAGAGAGAATAGTGAACGGATATGTGTACTTTGTGGTATGATAGAAATTGTGGCTCATTTAATTGAAGACTGTCCTGGTACTGAGGGGAAAACCGATTAATTTTGAATGAGCAGAAATTGCACTCAACGCTTAAAATTCTGAATGCCCATGAAACCAGCCACCTAAGCCAGGTTACACAGTATATCCGCTTAATTCTTAAAACAAGAAATTCATATTTATGAATTAGTTATTTTTAGAGGAATTTATTTATAATTTTTAGAATTTGAGTTTTTATTTCTCAGAATCGATATTTTTTCCTTACTTGTAGTGTTATGTTAATGTTATCATTATTATATATAATTTTTAATATCTGTTTATGTCAGTGTATTCATTGTTTCTGTTGATTTTCGTTTGATGTCAAATAAAATAATAACTTTTCCTGATCGGAGTTCAAGTTTTTTTTTTATTCGCAAAAAACTTAATTTCTATATATTCAGGTGTTGGTATATGCCAACAACTGGTTCTGATCCAAAAATTACTCAAGAAAGTGGTGATCCCCTCCAGTATTTATTTTAATTTTAAAAAAATAGTTTCACAAAATGGCGAGAGCCGAAGACAATTCTAGATATAATTTATAATGGCCACTTAGAATATATCCACAAAGATGAAATCAACAAAATCAGATGTTAAATTAAAATAACTACTGGCAGGGGGGAGGATTACCACCCTCTTGAGTAATTTTTGGATCAGAACCAGTTGTTAGCATATACCAACACCAGAATATATTGAAAAAATCGTTTTTTTGTGAATAAAAAAAATCTTGAACTCCGATCAGGAAAAGTTAAATAAGGTAATTATAGGTATCAAAAAAACCTATCGATTGACGTGTTTCGAATTGAAATTGAATCGGTACTTTTTGAAAAAAATAGGAAAAACCGTCAAAAATTGCGATTTCTTGTTTTTGTCGATATTTTGTTTCATAAAAATGTCTAATGATCCACAGAAATGAAGCCCAGGGCAAGCCAAAAAAATGCTTTTTGAACAATTTAAAAAAATTAATTTTTTGCCGAGTTATGACGTTGCTTAACGTTGCTGTCAAGGAGATAATCAAAACATGTGTACCCCCCACTAGACCAGCCAAATGGTCGAACGGTCTAAGGCGTCATGTCTGCGCAGTATGCAGAACTTGGAAACTGGGAGGTTATGGGTTCGAATCCCGACATCGGCAGTTTGTCAATTATAAAAGAAAAAAAAGGGCGGTTGATTGACTAAACTGTCGGCGTATAACAAGAACGAAGTAACCGGCTATGCTTGAGAAGAATTTCTGCAGTTTCCTTCACGAACTCCAGATGAATATCGGCATAGTTCCTACCATAGTCGGTTGCAGCCGCATATTCTACCAATTCTAGTCTACTCACAAATTCCTTCCACTCCACTCACATCCTAAAACATCACAATGAACCTTATGGTCGAAGTGTAGCCCGTCCAGGGCAGCCTTTACAATCTACCTCTACCCCCCACTAGTGTTGCCCCCCTGGTAGATTTTTTAAAAGTCTACAGAGGAAAAAGGCTAATTGGATAACACGCACTTTTGAAAAAAAATAATTTAATAAAACAAAAAAAACTTTGTGAAATCAAACCTTTATTTGATAAAAAAATAATAATTTTAATTTAATTTTTTTCAACAATTTTTTATTTATAACTTCTTTTATTTATGATTATTTTAATGCACCAATAGTTTACTTTAAACTGACTTAATCGAACAATCGCTTTTTTTTTAAACTGAATATTATTCGAACAATTACTTGTTTTAAAACTTTGATGATAATCGAACAAATGTCAATTTTAGACTTATCTAATTGATACAATGTCACTTTTAAACTCAATCTTAATTGATACAATGTCAATTTATTCATTATACACTCGCTCTGCTCGCAAGGGGGATCCCCCTTGACCCGTTGGCTCCGCGTCACAGAAAATAACATTACATTAATTGTAAAAAAAATACTTACCAAAAAGGACATACCATTAGAGAATAATGGGGGAGGGGGGGGGGGGGTACTGCGCATAGACAGGTCTCACATCACATTTTTGGGGGGGGATAATTTTTTTTTGGGGGTGGGTTTAGCATGGAGGGTTTGGGGGGAATGCGCATACATAGGTCTCACATTACGATTTTCAAGGGGTAGCGATGAAAAAAATTTGGTTTTTTGAATGGATGATTTTTCGGGGCGTTTTTTCCATTTTCTAGGGGGTGGCGATGAAAAATTAAAGTTTATCGAATGACCCCATTAGTTTTAAGAAATTCTCCACCAAATGCAAAAATCCCATCTTTCTACCATGAATAGAAGTTAAAAGAGTAGTTTAAGGGTTTGTTTTCCCATTTTTTTATGGAGTGGTGAAGAAAAATTTTAAATTTTTCTAATTACCTTCTTAATTTGTGGCTATTAAGCGTCGAATGCAAAAAACCGCATCTTTCTAGTATGTATAGAAGAAAAAGGGAGGTTTTAGAGGTGTTTTTTCCATTTGCGAATGGTTGCGATGGGAAAAGTTACTTTTATAAAATAATCATGTTAATTTAATCCTGTTCCACGTCGAATGGAAAAAAACCGATATTTCTATCATGAATAGAAGTGAAAAGGTCAGTTTTAGGGATGTTTTTCCTAATTTCGGTGGGGTTGCGATGTAGGTAATGAAATTTTTCAAAATATTCTGTTAATTTGACGTTATTTTGGGTCGATTAGTGAAAATCCCATCTTCCTAGCATGTATAGAACAAAAAAACGTAATTTTGGAGTGTTTTTCCAATTTTCCGGGGGGTTGCAATAAAAAAATTGAAGCTTACCGATTTTTCTTGTCGGTTTGAAGTAATTTCACGTCGAATGCAAAAAACCGCATCATTCTAGCATGAGTAGAAGAGAAAGGGGCAGTTTTAGGGGAGTTTTCCCATTTCCGGGGGGTTGCAATGGAGGTAATGAAGTATTCTGTTAATTTGACTTTATTTCTTGTCGATTGGTGAAAATTCCATCTTTCTAGCATGCATAGAACAGAAAATTAATTTTTTCCTCCTATTTTTCGGGGGGTTGCAATGAAAAAATTGAAGTTTTCCGATTTTTCCAGTTGGTTTCAAGTAATTTCGCGTCGAATGCAAAAAACCGCATCTTTCTAGCATGTCGAGAAGTGGGTTAGGTTTTATATAGATGAGTGAGTCAGTCAGTCAGATTCATCTTCAGCTTTATAGTATATTAGATTAAATATTAACCGATCTCTTTTTACATAATAATTATTAACTTTGAATTGTTTACTACAAAAATTATTTTGAACAAAAATAAACATGTATTAATTAATCGTAAATAAATTATATCTGATTTTGTAATTTTTTTCAATTTTTTATTTTTTTAAAAAACTCCTTTCTTTCTTGAGGAGAAAATATTCTCATCTTAAATATGTTACTTTTGTTTTCCATTTATGTTTAGAACTTAAATCTTCCAAACAGGCTCCAGGAAGTTATTCTAACCCGAGGAGGCAATACTCATTATTAAAAATGTAAATTCAAATTAAATAATCCGTTGTTTTTTTTTTCTTCAATTGAAACTTTCATTTGTTCACAAAAGTTTAGAAAAACTGTTGTTTTGTAATAAAGAAAAATAAATCCTTTTGTAATAATGAAGAATAAATCTTTTAACATCTAATTTTCATTACTCAAGTATTGCTTACAATTAACCTTATACCAAATTTCTTTAATATTATACAATATTCAGAAAAATCAAGAAAAAATGAGCGACCGGTGAATTGTTCCAGTGAGTGTATTATAGGACCCGCTGTACTCGCAAGAAGGCTCTACCCCTTCACCCCCGTGGCGGTCTTTGCTTTACGTCCATGACATAATGCAAAAACCGCAAAGAAGTATTCTGTTAAATTGACTTTATTTCGGGTCGATTGGTGAAAATCCCATCTTTCTAGCATTTATAGAACTGAAAACGTAATTTTGGGGGGTGTTTCAAACAATTTCGCATCGAATACAAAAACCGCATCTTTCTAGCATGTCTAGAAGTGCCATAGAGTGAGTGAGCTTCACTTAGGGCTGTATAGTATATTAGATTTGCTCTGTTCGCAAGGAGGCATGATAAAGCACTTTGAGCTCAAATATCACCAGAACTTTTAATTCTACCGGGTTTAACCTCTGGAAATGGTTTATAGCTCTTAAAATGTCGAATATAACGGTTCTATAAACGACTTGATATTTTGAAAATTAAATGAGATATGATTAAAAAATATAATATAATTCTTCAAACGTTTGAGTAATTAATTTTGTTTTTGTTGTAACTTCGCAACTCTGCATGAAGCTTGCACATCGATTTTTCATCAAGTTATGGCTTTCATTAGCCATAACTCGGTTAATATTCCCTCAACGGAAACATAAAAAAGCCTAATTGTTTGTTTTTTATAAGTTTAATTTTTACTCATTATATTTTTTCTGATTTAATTTAAGGTTTTCAAATTATTTGCAAAAAGTTGTTAGTAAATATTCTTTTTTCGACGAAAAATTGGCAAATTCAACTGTAAAAAGCTCAGAACCTATAAACTTTGCAGAAAAACTGTTTTTTTGCTTAAAATTAATTACTCTATCAATTTATGGGGTCATTTTGAATGTACAAATTTTCACCAGCGAAATGGAGTGGCATCCACTCTCAGGGTAAGTCTGCCCGTCAAAATATTTCTGATTTCAAATAATATATAAAAATAAAAATTTTTAAAAAAAATCATTAAAATCGGTACTGTTTCTAAGAATTTCTGTGTAAAAACACTTATTGATTCCACTAATGTTAGAATTCTTATATTAATGAAAATTATAGTATCTAAAAAAATCCCATGTTTTTAAATTGGATAGCTCACTAACAGATATCAGTAACCAGAAATCCTTTTGCATGTGGGCATGGCATTACATATAGAATATGTTTACAAAATTTTAGCTCGATACGTTATCTAGAACTAGATGCCGCATGCGTAAATTCAAGAGTCATAAGGATTTTGGCCCCCCTAAAACTATACAAAAATTTATTGTAAAATATACCGCTTGTTCGCTCAAATGGATTTATAACAGTCAAAAGTTTTTTATTATTATTTTTTTTAAACATATATTTTGTAGCGAGCAAATTTAATTTGAAAATTAAGCAAAATTTCCGATATATATTTATTCTCTGTATAAACTTTTTGGACTGATTTTAACGAAAAAAGGCTTAGTAATCTTACTTACCTACCTTGAACCTCTCCTATACAACTAATAGAGCTCGATTTGGAGCCCAAATTACAGTTTCTGGAGCTCGAAAAATTTATTTATCCTTCCCTCTTCCCCAAAATTTTAGCTTAAAAAAATATGGCGATATGGCGTATAGTAGCATTGAACTGGGAGTTACGTATCTTTGAGGGATTTTTGCATGTTAACATGTAGATTTAAATTAAGAAGTTATTTACCTCAAAAATGGGATAAAATCCCTTTATGGAATTTCAATTGGGGTAACACATAGTACGCGTACAGAGATTAAACCGATTGGGAGTTGACTCCTTTCCGGAATTCTAGGCAATACATTTTATTTACCAAAACATTCAGCTTATTTAATTTTTTTTAAATCGTTATTAAATAAATTGAACATAAATTGAACAAACATACTTCATACGAAATATATTCTGCAAAAAAAAAAGGTTTTTAACAAAATTTTAAGTTAATATCTAGTTACTAGTCAAGTATAAATTATGAAAATAAAAAAAGGTTAATCTATAGATGTAGATTTTCAAATTAGATGACCTTGACCATCATTATGACGCAAACAAGCTCTATTGATTTTCTCATGAACATTAGTCAAACCGGGCTATAAAACAGACCGCCCACACACGATAAATATCATCAATTGGTGTACTTGAAATTAAAACAAAACATTTATTTCACAAATTAGAAGGATAATTTTTCAATAGAAGAACAAAATGAATCGAGGGCAAAAATGTTTAATCGAAGAAATTTAAAAAAACATGCGGGTAATTTAAGTACGCAATATTTATTAGCGCGCGGTATACATAAAATATAACCTAACAATTTTCAATAAAAAATTCTATTAACTATTTTAAATAAATAATTGCTTACCACGTTACCACGAGCGAATTTTTTTTCTTCTCAAGGTTAATATTTTTAACATTAAATCTTCAAACAAAACACCATCAATTCTTTATTAAATTAAGTAAATACTTGTCAATACAATAATAATGATTCAGTTTGAGATAAAACACGCACACTAGAGACACACGGATGAACTGATGGTGGTGTTTACGTCATCTATGAAGCAAATATTAAAACAAAAAAGATCACTGTATTGACATTTAATACCAAAATAATCGTAATTAACCTGAAAAAATATAATATAATGTTAATAGAAGAATAATTATTACTATTAAAATGGCAACTTTACCACCACGAAAAAATACAACACCTACAAAAATATCTAAACAGAATTTAACACCTTTACAGATTTTATTACAATTAGGATTTCCAAAACATCGCGCGTAAGCTTATAAGATTTTTTGGATGTTAACAAATAATTGAAACTTTTTTAAAAAACTATTTATTAGAGAAAAAGCATTAGCTGCAACTGGAAACAGAGGAGTACAACTTGCTTCAGATTGGCTACTTGCACATATTAACGATGTCACTTTGGATGACAACACACCTAGAGAATATATTTTATATGCGTGTCCAACCGGGCCATTCTTAGAACAATTGCAAAATTTCTGGGATACATCATTATCACTATGTGGATGGAATGGAGCACATAATTTCACTCCACATATTACTTTAGTATCTTTTTTTAAGGTATGCAAATGAAACTTACTCTCCAAGATAAATTTTTATGTGTATTTTATTAGGCGCCAGATGAATGTGCCTTACAATTAGCACAAACATTAAAACAAATAATGGACCGACCTGGAGCTAGACTAAGTGAACCTTTAAATTTAGAGACATATACATCACCAAATTTTATGGGATTTTTCGTATCCGAAACTCATGCCGATGTTTTGAAAAGGATTGCTATGCAGTATGTGAAAGAAGTTTCGAATGCTAGTAAGTGCTCATTTTAATATATTTGACACGATATGACCCCAAATTTTTCATAAATTGAAATAAGTTCTCTTACTCTACTGCATGACTCATATTAACAATACTTTTTTCAAAAATATATAGCTTTAATGGTCCGTAATCGTAATGATTACTAAACACATGTAAAGTCAAAAGTTTAAGGGAAAATAATAACTACTTACCATATTTAAAAATAAGCCGAACAACAATTTTTGAAAATTATTAGAAATATTTACATAACCCAATAATGTCGATGAGTCCTTTATTATCTTAAATAGTTTGTTTTTTGGAATAATGTTTAACGCTTTATGCTGCGGGGCTGGTTGCTTACAGTAATTAACGACACTTATGAACAATTGGATGCACTGACAGCATGTTTTCCTTGGTGTACAACAACAACAGCTCGATGTATTCCACGTGGGAATAGATGTAAGAACTCTTGTTGTTTTTTGTAGCAAATTAATGTGACTTAACGTAATCAAATATTTCAGTTAAAAATAATTGAATACAATTCAACATCAGAAATTAATCGTACGTGTAGTTAAGTTGTCCTTACTAACACATTTCTGTATTTTCACTAAAAACTATAAGTAAAATTACAAATTGTCCCAATTATTTTTAACAGCAGATTTACGTAATGAGCCAATTTGATTCATTTAAGATTTTATTCTACTCAGTTTAGATTTTACTCTCATTGTAGAAAATGTATTCAAAATATAAAGTTTAGGTAAATGTGGAAAATGTTTTAAATAATTTTTTTTAATAACAAACAGTGTGTTAAAATTAAAATTGTTTTCCAGAAAATTTCAATTTTGATGTATGAGTCAGATTGACTCATGTTAGTGAAAGTAGTTAGATAATCAACAGCCGTAAAATGTAAAGTAATACATTTTCGACCAAAAACCAGCACTTGAACTGTTATGGAACTGAAATTATATTCAGAATTTTTAGTCAGACAGAAACAAATATTTACAATTTGTACTGATTTGAAACTAATACAAAGAAAGATATTTTCTTTTAACTTACAAACAGAAATTAATATGTTCTGCTTACATGATAAAATTTTACATTATGTTAAATTATCCCAAAAGTTTTCGCCAATATTTTATTTCGAACTGACCAAATTATATATATATAAATTTTTTTTTAATTTCCAGCCATTATTTTAGAACCACATGTAAAATCGCTACACTTAACGTTAGCGTATCAATTTTCTGGATCTCAATTTAGTACATTGAAAAATTTAGTTGATACTCTAGATCCGAATGCACCTGTGTCATGGGAATTACGTTTATACTCACGTGATACACGCATGTCCGGTAAACAAGTTCATAAAGTATTACATGCACATTCACCACGTGAATCAGATGAATTAGAGTTAAGACTAGGTGATTATATTTATATTAGCAGTGAGGCTTTAGCTTCATCATTAGATGGTTGGGTTGAAGGCACATCATGGTTAACGGGTGCTATTGGACATTTACCAGAAAGTTATACGGAACGTACAGCTGAGTCTGATGCTTGGACACTACATACCAAAGTACCTTTATATGAATTTCAAGACACCGTTGATGGTGTACTTGGCGATGATAGTGGTGAAAATGAGACAATATGTGAATATAAAACACCACCAACTATTCCGCCACCACCATCCGATGATGCTTTACAGCAGGATACTTGTGATTATGCTGATAATTTTACGTATGGGAACTTAGAACACAAAACAAATGCACCAAATCATGTTGAAACAATAGAGAAAACACCTAGACAAGTTTATATTTTACGACATGGAGAACGTGTGGATTTTACATTTGGTACTTGGATACCATATTGTTTTGATCAAGATGGTAAATATGTGAGAAAAGATTTAAATATGCCAAAATCAGTACCCGAGCGCAAAGCTGGTCATCATGGTTTTTTAAAAGATTGTCCATTAACCAATGTTGGTGTTCTACAAGCGACATTATTGGGTGAAGCTTTATTGCAAGCTGAAATTAAAATCAGTCATGTATTTTGTTCACCATCATTACGTTGTATACAAACTTGTTCCGCTGTACTCGAAGGTAAAGTTAATTTCTGGATTTTCTATAACGAATACAAAAAATTTCGTTGGTCCACCATACGCTGTCCAAAGGTTTTTTGTCGTCTAGCTTACTCCTAAACTATTGAATCAAAGAGGTTGCAAATTTGTAGAAATTTGCAAATTTATTAACGATTTTATCATGATTTTTTAAGGGGGTGCAAAAAACCTGGTTCCCTTTTAAATAATCTAATGGTATGGTGGACCATATCATAATTTATTAATTTATTAAAATTAGATCAACTAATACAACGAATAAAATGCAAAAATAAAATCAAAAACCTAAAAAAATCTCAAAATATTGTAGGTACAGTCCCGTTCAATAAAACTGAACCGAGAATGTATCCCATAATCTTGTTGATACCTGTAGTAAATGTCGTAGACATATATAACATATTTGTTAATTTTAATATTTAAGAGTTAGATATGGAATACTTACCTAAATATATTTTACTACATCTAAGTAAATAATATATATTTTATTATAATTTGTTACTTACTGAGTTTCATAATTTTTTATGATGTACGAAGTATTAACTTCATCTAATAACAACATTTCAATAATTTTATTTTTGGTTTTTGAACACGCTTTCATTAATTTACTAAACAGGTTTTAATAATTAATGTCTACGCGTATGAAACTTGAAAATGTTTTTATTAAAAAATGCTTGTTTAAGTTACATAAAACAATTTTTGTTTTCGAATGGTACAATTTTTTTTCATATTCCTTAACCAAATACAAATTTAACAAGTGAAACTAACAACTGAGTTAATTGCTTAAATACCCGGGTAATATTGAGTTCATGAAAAATGTTGTAACAAAAGTTATTTATTTTTCAAAAGGCAACATTTTTATCTTGATAATTTGGTTCTATATACCCCCCTCCCTATTATGGATATGATATACCTTACTTTTTAGCTCTAGAACACAAAATGTCACTCTTTTCGTTTTTGAGTTATCGTGTGGGCAGACAAACAGACAGCCGTTATAGAGTCAGAACTAAACTTAATATACCCTAGTATATATTATATCCGACAAAAAACATAAATATGGGAGGGATCAAGTTTTCGCACACAAAAAGTATTGATATCCCAGGCAAAACAAAAATGTTCGCATTCAAAAAACGTGAAATCTGTACGGACTAAGTTTTTTAACAAAAATGAGAAAATGATTGGTATATATGTATTGTGCAAGTTACTCAAGTGTAGGGTTTATTACACTTAGATAGATAGATTGTAGAAGCTGCCCTGGACGGGTTACACTTCGACCTTAAGGTCCATTGTGATGCCTAAGGATGTGAGTGGAGTGGAAGGAATTTGTGAGTAGACTAGGATATGGTAGGATATGCGGCTGCAGCCGACTATGTTAGGAACTATGCCGATATTCATCTGGAGTTCGTGAAGGAAACTGCAGAAAACCTTCTCAAGCATAGCCGGTTACTTCGTTCTTATCCATACGCCGACAGTTTAGTCAATTAACCGCCCCTTTTTTTTTATAATTGACAAATTGCCGATGTCGGGATTCGAACCCATAACCTCCCAGTTTCCAAGTATGCATACTGTGCAGACTAACGCCTTAGACCGCTCGGCTACTTGGACTGGTCTTATTACACTTAATAAACAAAGAAAAAAACTTTCTATGTAAAATATCAAATACCCCTGCACCTGAGAAAGTTATGCAATAAATATATCCCAATCATTTTGGTTAAAAAACTTTGTCCTTACATTGATTTCACTACTTTTGAAGCCACTATTATTGTTTTACCTGAGATATCATTACTTTTGGTGTGGGAAAAATTTTTCCCTCTCACATTATAGTTTTTGAATGCTCACTGGATATATGATGGATGAAATGAAATATTCAAATAGTCTAGATATTTTGAAGAAGAAAACACATAGTATAGAATATCTCTCCGTATATTATTAGAAAATTCGAAAAATATTTAAGACGTAAAGTTGTAGAAAATAAACTTTCAATTCATTACCTAAAAGATATTTAGGATTTTAATTTTCAATCTTAAATCGTAAATACTTGATGAACCAAAAAAGTGATAAAAACGAAATTGTAGTAAAATTAATTTTCTATTAATTAAATTAATTAAAAGGATATGCCAAATTTAGTGTTCCCCCCTCCCTCTAAACTATCCCCCTCATTTTCCTTGACCGATTTTGCCCATTAACGAACTTAGCCTTTCAAATACCAAAAGCACCTTACACACCAAATTTCATTCTGATCGGATTAAAACTGGTCACTATAGTGGCCAGACAATGTACAGACATCGCTAATGATAATCGACAAAGTTTGAACAGAAATTATGACAAATCTATAAATTTTATGAAAAAAAATTTATAACAAATGTTGTTTCTTTTAAGACAAGCAATGTTTTTTGTTTTAAGATTTTCTTTTACCTCTTACCGTTTTCGAGGTACACATTTTCTAGTTTTTAGGCTTTTTGAGTGATTTCAGCCCAAGACCTATCTTCCTACCAAAAATCAACTTTCTAGGACAACTGAAAGTAGCCTAGAATATTGATGATAAGTGAGTCAATCAGCCAGTCCTCAAAATGTCGACTTTTGGGGTTGAATAACTTGGAAATTATTAAGGCTGCAATGTTGAAACTTGGTACGTTTTATTTCTAACGCTACGTTTTAAATTTTTTTACTGAGATACAGAGTCCTCAAAACCGTCTCTAATCTATCCTGTAAACATAGTTAGTGCTTAAACTTGGTCTGCGGCACTACCGTGCTATGTGATATACCGGGTGTGAAAAGTGTTATGGCTTAAAAATAAAATTGATATTTAAAAAATGTGAATTTTTAAACTTATAAGAATACGAATTGGGTCATTTTTTAAGGGTGTTCAGATTCTAGATAATAACCTATAATATACTAGCTTTTCCCCGCCACGCGTTGCTGTGGCTAAATGTTGAGGAAAAAATCATTCTCCCCCACCCCATTCTTCCCCCTTTAAATGTGAAATCCTTTCTTAGCTAACGTTTACTATCTATAAACTACCTACCTCCCAAATTTCAATTTCATAAAGACAATTTCTCCATATTATCGTTACAACCCCATTCCACGCTCTTTAAGGTGTAGTTAAAAATAACAAATATTCAAACTTTAATTATTTGTTAGCAATGTTTGAACGGCATAATAAGTTTTATGCAAAATTCACCCCCTCCACTCCCTTTTGATTTTCGTTTCCATAGTAATTATAAACTATAATAGCACACTAACACTATGAGTCGTTAATGCTGACGAAGTCAAGGTGGATAAAATTTAACCCTCCGCCACCCCCTTTCCATCACAAAAACCTTCCCCTATATCAATACATCGTTGTGTAAAATTTAAAACAATCGGTAAAGAACTTCAGGAGATTAGCGATTATGAACAAATGAACATTAAATTTATATATATATTTATATATATATATATATATATAGATACATTTTGGGTACTAAAAAGTATAGCACTTCGACCTTATGGTCCATTGCCCCTTCTACTTTAGTCTGGCGAGATTCGCTTCTCCCATATTTTGGCAATAGCCAGGACCTTGCTTATCAGGTCTTCCTGAAGGTTCATATATTCGGGGTGAGATGCACCAATATCCTGTATCTGCTGTAACCCAGAGATTCGCAGTCAAAAATAATGTAGCTATACGTTTCCTCCTCCTCGCAACACAATCGTCCATCATGTTCAGTTTCGCGAGATAGCCTCTTGGTTACAATTTGAAGCAGTACTTTCCCGAGCTCCTGCCGCTGTACTTTTCCCCAGTAATCACAGTGTTTAGCATTTGACCACTCGTTGCTCACCTGTTTACATGCAGTCGGTCCTTGGAAATCGTAAAATAGGCTCTGGGCCTATAAAGGGTATTCTGACACACTTCTTTGCTAAGACATCTGCTTTTTCGTTTCCTTCGCAACTACTGTGA
Source organism: Nineta flava (assembly GCA_963920215.1). NCBI lineage: Eukaryota > Metazoa > Arthropoda > Insecta > Neuroptera > Chrysopidae > Nineta > Nineta flava. The sequence goes on from OY986040.1 coordinate 64,492,180, forward strand.
CCCGGCACCCTGATCAATTAACATTGTTCCGTTTTGTCAGCTCCAGCAGTTTCAGACAATCCTTGACTATCCTTGAGTTGACCTCAGTTCCAGGCAAGGCTTTTAAAGCAACTTGACTGTCCGAGATAATACATACATTCTGGTTTATGAAGCCTCTACGTTGGTTCTCACGGCGCAAGCCAGTATGGCGTAGACTTCTGCTTCAAAGACCGTGGCACCGTGGCCATTTGAGGCTTTTTTTTGCTTTAGATCTCTCACCGTAGATTCCCGCCCCGATCCCTTCTTCAGTTTTGAATCCGTCTGTATACCAGACGATTCCTTCCGTTCACATGGCCCTATCACATACTAAAGTGAAAGGTTTTGAGGAGTATATTTTGGGAAGCATATTTATGCCCATTTCAAAATCGGGGTCTGAGATAATTGATTTTCCCACGATCCTTGCATGTCTAACCTAATTTTTTTAAATCCAGTTATTATTGCAAGACAACCTATAGGCGTTGGATCTCGCTTTAGCTATTATTGCAATGCTTAGCGGAAGCAGCCCCAGTATGGCTTATGGGGCTCCCCTGTATGACTCCATGATAGCTGTGGGTATACTGGTCATGGATCCAGTAATGCACAAACAGGCTAGTCTTTGGATCCCGAATAGCTTTTTGCATCCTGTTATCTGGTTAAATTTTGGCCACCACACTAGAGCACATCACAGGTTATAATGGGCCTAACTACTGTTGTGTAAAGCCATTGGATCATTTTGGGTTTTAGACCCCAGACTTTTCCACATGTTCTCTTGCAAAGCATGAGACAAGATTTGCTCTTATTTGTTATGTATGTCAGATGAGGGTTCCATGTTACTTTAGAGTCCAACATTACTCCTAATTACACTTGGCTTCTCTTGTGATCTGTAATCTTTCACCAAAGCGGATGGGTGGTTTTATGTTATCAACCTTCATTTTCGGTGTGAAAGGAATTAGTGCGGTCTTACCAGAATTTATTTTCAATCCCTGGTTGATACACCATTCCTGTACAAATCTTAAAGCGTTTTGCATAAGCTCCGAGATTGCTTCAAAGAGTCCTTGGATTGCAATTACAATGTTGTCCGCATATCCCTGTGTGTAGTATCCTTGGTTGAGGTTCGTCAGTAAGCTGTTCACTGCCAGGCTCCACAGGAGTGGGGATAAGACACCACTCTGCGGACATCCCTTTGTGGCTCTCACAGTGACAGACTCTCCAAGAAGGGAAGGTTGTATTCTTCTACCTATCAGCATAGAGTTTATCCATCTGCAAAAGGTGTCTTTTACTCCGTACCGACTTGCAGAAACAACCATGGAATTTTAAGAGGCATTGTCAAATGTCCCCTTTATGTCAAGAAAAACGCACAAGGTGGTGTGTTTCTTTGCGAATCCCTCCTCAATCATGCAGATGATTCATCGGATACTAGCCATTTCTTAATTTTTCCACTGATTCCATAAGTACTCAGTGTTACTTCAATGACTTCCGAGCTTTGTTAATAAAAGTCGGCTTGTTGCCTTGTTTAACTATATCTAAGTTGTTGGCTATAATATAATCAAAGAGGTACTCACCTCTTGTATTTGTGTTAGTACTCCCATATGCAGTGTGATGAGCGTTTACATCGCATTCCATGATCAGTTGGTGGTTTTTTGCCTCACAATACTTGAGCAGGTCTACCATCTCTGTTGTTGGTGGTGGAGTAGATGTATCATATGGTAAGTAGACCGAAGCGATGATTACCATCCAGTTTCGTTCCCCATGTTGTATTTTATTTTTACCGCTTTAAGATCTCTCTGACAAAACTCTAACAGCGGTAAGACGTGGATGCCCTTTCTTGCATAAATGAAAGTGCTGAGTCTCTCTGAGGTTTTATCGTAACTAATTTGTACTCCAGCATCTCCTAGTCCAAGAATCTTATGGTTCACAGCCCAAGGTTCCTGGACCAGATCTATGGAAATTCCCCTTTTCAGCACATTTTGACAGATGACAGTGGAGGCGGCCTTACTGTACTGGAGGTTTACCTGAAGCATCCGAAGACTGACATTCGTTTTCCCCTCTGATGTTTTCTAAGGTTGACTTGACGAAACCCGAGGTATAATTTAAACCCTCGGTCTTGAATCAACCCCATATCCACTGCACTCACTTCCAGCACGATGGTGGGTCCGGTATCGACCTTCGTGTTGTTGATAATTCGCCACTCCTCAGTGCGCAGGTATGTATTCTGTGCTCCTAGAGTTTTGATTATTTTGCCCGTTTCAACGGAGTTAGTTATCGATCTGGGGAGCATACAGCAAAAGTTTTGATGTGTTCATCAAGGCTTTTGCATTCCCGACGATAAGTTCCGCTTCCTCTCATGGCCTGATTTTTTGGGCGTTCTCCATGAGCCAGTTTATGGCTGTTGTACCTATGCACTGCGCAACGAGGGATCCCCTGTCCAGGGAGCAACCCCGATACTGTGGGACCTCAACGAGCTCTTGGCTAGTGAGGGTTAGAAGCATCGAAAGTTGCACCCTTTCAAATTGTTCCTGAGTCATTGACCTCAGGATAACCCCCGCAATGCAATGCACTTCTATGTTGTTGAGGCGGTTTCAGCAAAGGTATTTATAGCCCTTGCTTGTTCCCATTCTACGTTTTTTCGAGATCTGTTTCGGGCTTGGAGTCCCGTTTTCAGATCTCCACCTCTTTTCCTGTGGGTTTTTCAAGAGTAGATTCCCTGAATCGGACCCCACAAGTATCACTGTTTCTGAATACAGGGCTGTAGGTTTTTTTGTCCGGATTTTCCTATTTATCGGAGGAATCGGTTTCCACTCAGCTATGGCTTTCCTACTGCTGCTTTTCTCCGGGCTGCACCCGAGAGATTTTTTTCTTACCTTCAATAAAGGATTCTGGAGTATATCGCCCTGATTTTATGCTGGCCTGGATGCACCTGCAGTTTTTTGTGTCTCGGCGAGGTTAGCTTGTGCAGCCTCAATTGATTCACTTTTTGAGGGGATTTGAGCCCCAGAGCTATTATTTTTTTTACTTTGTTTTACCATTTTTGGTCCCACGAGTAAATCGGGCCGTGTACTACCCCATCGGCCATTTGATGGGGAGGGCAGCATTTGACTCTGTTGCACTAGCCTTCGGCTAGTTCTTTAGGCACATTGCCTCGCACCCCGTAGCTTAGGACCGGCTATGGCAGAGTTCTCTTTGTATAACTGACTGTTTGATTGACTGACTTCTAGAAAAGCTTTATTGATTTTAATTAAATAAACAGAGTAGACGATTCTTTAATATTTTTGGGATCAAATGTATTCAGTGAATATAATACTAATATTAAACTTTACATGCATCGACAAAATGTGGACTTTTATAAAATTTGAGAAAATGAACAATTGAAATTGGTGCAGTTTTATTGAACCAATTGAGGTATGAAAGTATATGCATTTTTTAAATAGAAATGTCTATTTTTTTATTGCAGAAACCTTTCTAATGTGAGTCGAGAAGATTGCATCCGACGCGGGGAATGTGATTTTCACATGGTGTAAATGTCAAATTTTCTCCGATTTTTATACATATCAAATAATGGCATAGTAAGCAATTGAACTCGTAGCTATAACCCGTCGAATTACACACAAGACTATAACTGGAAAATTAACAAAAATAGATTTTGAATTCAAATGAATATTTGAATTTTTAAGTTTCTTTACTTTACCCTTACTGGGAAATAAAGGAAAACCGGATAACAAACAATTCTAGCAATTACATTTCAAATTTTGCCGCCTATTCCTAGAACATTTGTATTTTATAAATACGTATTTCGACTACAATGTAGTCATCATCAGTATGAATTAGTTAATCGTAACTATCACTGGGATATGGATTCAGAGATATGTTGCTTATTGCTAATTTGTACGTTTCTCACTCGCACCGTAGTTACGATTAGCTAATTCATACTGATGATGACTACATTGTAGTCGAAATACGTATTTATAAAATACAAATAAATGTTCTAGGAATAGGGGCAAAATTAGAAATGTAATTTCAAAAAACCTGCAGTTCTCTTTGATTATTTTAATAATCTGTAACAGTTCTAGCGTTTGGTGTATTAAATATAATCTTAATAAAATAAATTGTTGTTGACTTGACGAGTTGAGATATAGTTATTAATAAAACTTAACCCACAATACTCGAAACAAAATTTGATTTTATTTCGAGTATTGTGGTTTAAGTTTTATTGTTTGAATAACTTGTTATTATTTGAATAACTAAAATTATTTCTTATGACTGTAATTTAATTCAACAGTGTATCCAATTCGCAATGTTTTGTTAATTATAATTGATTTCATACCTTCCATCTTCTGTGTAATCTATCTTAAGAACCAATCGATCGATTTAATTTTTTTTATCATTGAATAGATAATTTTATTCTCTTTCAAATGATTTATCACAAGTAGGGGATGCCATTTGAAATTTTAAAGTGGGAATGGCTGGGGGCGAAGGGATGAAAGCTAAAATTCTCAAGGTACCATTTTTAAACTTCCCCCGCGATATCTACACATATATAACCGCGATATATAACACACTGTATATATATATATATATATATATGTATATATATATATATATATATATATATATATATATATATAATATATACACACAATTTTTGAAGCGCTTTTGGTATTCAAAAGGTCAAGTTCGTTAATGGGTAAAATCGGAAGAGGGGTTTAGATGGAGGGGGAAACACAAAATTTGATATATCTCCTTTAATATCGAAAGGTACACTGACGGGTCAAAGACCAACGAAGGCACGGGAGCGGGTGTATTTGGGCCTAGAACCAGATACTCTGAACCCATGGGGAGGTTTCCCAGTGTTTTCCAGGCGGAAGTTCGTGCAATAACCAGGTGTGCTGAGTTCAACCTGAGCAGGAACTACTGGAAGCGGGACATAGTGATCCTCTCTGACAGCCAAGCTGCCATCAAAGCACTAAGTGCATGGAGCATCAACTCTAAGATGGTGTGGGAATGTCAAGACCTGCTAAACAGGCTAGGCAAGGAAAATGACGTTTCTCTGAAATGGGTGCCAGGCCATGTAGGCATTGAGGGGAATGAGACTGCTGATGAACTGGCAAGGAAAGGGTCGTCAGAGCCTTTCATAGGACCTGAGCCGTCCTGTGGAATAAGTGAGGCCTACCTCAACACAGCCCTCTGGAAGGCAGAGGAAGCAGAAAAAAACAAGCTTTGGGAAGATTCCCCAGGGCTGCGGCAGGCCAAGATCCTTCTCGGGCAGTATAACCGAAAGAGATTCGAAACCTGCATTAAGCTCACAAAAAATGAGTTACGAATCCTAACGGGCATTGCCGGCTGAATGGGCACCTCCGAAAGATGGGAATCATCAATGACGGCTCATGCAGGTTCTGTGAGCTGGAGGAAGAAACTCCAATTCATCTCCTACTTGAATGTGAAGCCGTGGCACGAAGACGGGCTGCTTGTTTCGACCAGTACCTACACCAGGAGGATGACTTACCATCCCTGCACCCCACCCAGATCCTCAAATTCCTCCGAGAATTGAGACTGGTTGAGGTGCTCTGAGGCAAGCCTTAACAGAGCAGTAGTAGGGGGTCACAATAAATCATATTGGTCGCAGTGATTAATAACCTCCAAATAATAATAATAATTAATATTCGAAAAATCTAAAAATTTATAAGAAGTAAAGTTGTAGGTATTATGTTTTACTGTAATTTTGTTTCTTATCATTTTTTCTGTTACCCTTGTTTGAGTTTGAGCAAAAATGATAAGGTGATGAATTGTAGAAAACATGATTTTCTACAACTTTATTCCTTACTCATTTTTCGATTGTTGTAATATTAACAGAGAAATTTTATATTTTGTGTATTCTTTTTTCTTTATGCCCCCCTTTCCCCTTGACGTATGTCATTTATTAATAAAATTGGCCATGCAAATACTAAAATCATAAACGACATTTCATTTTGATCAGACTAAAATTGTGACCGCTAGAGAGTGATTTATGTACTCAAAGGAAATTCGCTAATTTCAGTTTTGTATACCAGGTGTATACATACTTCGCGCTGACCAATGCTTCGAGTTAACTAACGCTTCACGTGGACTTACTAACGCTTATTACATTTTTACTGTTTCAATGTTATAACACAAGACAAACATTTACAAATAATTCATATGTTATAAACATTGAATAGGCAGAATTGTTAAAAATTCGAACATTGATATACAACTCAGTATATACTGGGTATTCAAACAATAAACTCAGTTAGTTGTTACATTACTTGTTTAAATTATTTTATGTGCATTAAGTACTCCTAGCGTTTGGAGTTTCCTTTACGACACATCTTGTTTGAATCCCACAATTTGTTCCAACAATTTTTATGATGGAGACATATCAGGCACAGTTAATAACGATATTATACTTGTAATTTAGGTATGAAAGTAAATAAAGATTTGAAAATAGCCATAGAACCAGGATTATTTGAATGGTTAGCATGGTATTCAGATATGTTACCAGATTGGATGACAATTCAAGAATTAAATGCAGCTGGTTACAACATTCGTGATGATTATGTACCGTTTATAACAAATGATGAACTTATTGATTCACGTGAAAGTTGTGAACAATTTTATTTTCGCAGTTCTTTTGTCACGCAAAAGGCTATTGAAACTACCGCACATTCGGGTAAGTTTAACTTCGAAATTTATTTTTTCCAGTTTTTTTTTTTTTTTGCTTACCTAAGTGATAAACAATATATACCCATTAATACATTCCACATGACGAGCCACCTATGCTTTAAATAAGCGGTCACCAGACTACACCCTGCGGCCTAAATCCGTTGTTCCAAAGATTCATTGAGCCCCGCCTATATAATTTATAATTTTTTATAAACAAAGAATATTATTATTGCATAGACAAAGTTATATTTTCATCTAATTAGGCCTAATAGCTTCCAAGAACACAATGGTAAATGTTAAAATGTTGTTTATCGTCCGCGTGTCTCCAACATTCTAGCATAAAACTGGTTGGTATTTGTAGGCGTTTAAGGTTAAGGCTTAGATGATATGTATCACCCGGCAGCTATGATCCAAACCTACCTCTTAATTTGTAGAACTCGAGAAAATCTATAAACACAAAATTATCTTATACAAACAACTTTTGTTTGAAACTCTTCTGGTACAATTCAATTGAATTAGCACAAATAGGTTATAAAAATATTATTCATATTACAATACATTTGATAATGATTATCATGAGAATGTTTTTATTTAATTTTTGATAAATAGTAGTAGATAGTATTTTATTTTCCATTTATAATTAAAAAAGCAAAACACAGATTTGAATTCACAGCTTTGGCTTTGCATAGATTTGAATTCAATGATATCAAAATTAGCCTTCCCGTCAGCCTGTCAGTTGTCAGGCGGTGGAGATCAACTACAATTTTTAAACGACAATCCGTTTTTTATAAAGAAAAAACTTGTTTTTTTATTTTTTCATTCCAATGACTATTTCTGGAGATATAGGTGACCAAAAAGTCTAGATAGCGTCGATTATCTTGAAAAATAGACATCAGAATTAAAAATATAAAACAGTAATGGAGTATTTTTCTGCGTAAAATTCAAATATCCAATAGAAATAGTGGTTGTCATTTAAAATTTCAAAGTTGGGTTCACCCTAATCATGTTATAAGTGAAGAAGGAATAATTTTAACTGAATTAAATTTTTGGTATTTGATACCACGTCTAATTCTCAAAAACAGTAATTAATTATCAGACTTAGTATCGCCTACCTATAACAGAGTACCTACTGCCATAAATGAGCTAAACTAATACACCAAAGTTTGTACATTCAAAGTTTGTTTTATCTTAAAACAAATAAACAAAATTCTTGATATGACATATCGGTTATTTTAATGGGACGAGTATAAAAAACCCCTAAAATAAAATTTACATTTAAAAAGAATTTTCCCAAAAAAAATTAACAACACAGTCCAAATTTTTATTTTAGGTGGAAATATATTAATTGTGGGTCATGCATCAACATTAGATGTATGTTCTAGACAGTTATTAGGACATGCACCACGTACAAGTCAAGAAATGACACGATTCATACAAAAAATACCATATTGTAGTTTAGCTGTAATGCAAGAAATAATTATTGAAAATACTAATAGCGAAGATGAAAATAAAATAAAATGGCAGTTAGTGGAACCACCATGTCCACCTACAACACATTCCAATAATCAACGTTTTGATTGGAAAGTATTACTTTCTTAAAGTTAAATATGTAAGATCTGTAATATTTTGAATTTTCTTTTCAAAATGTATAAAAGACATTTCATTTATTTAAAAAATTCAGCATAAAAGGAGTACTTAATCATAATGTTTATACAGAATACTTCAAAAATTTCTTGAAATAAAAACGTTTCAGTTCCATGACATTCAATTCTCAACATTTTAATAAGTATGTTATGAAGAGCTGCCTACATCAAAATTTATAAATATTAAAATATTCACACTTGTTTAATACTTAAATCATGACCATTTTAATAAATTGACAAAATGAGCAATTTCCCAGGGTGAAATATTTGTCAAACACAAACAGAATATTATCCTATGCTCATATTCATAAAAAATGAAATTCGCTGCAATATAGAATATTAAGTTATTACTGTTTCACTGCACGGGTTATATGAAATAGATTCTACGCGTTCTGTATAGATGTACACAAATAAATTCAATAAACATGTATGATCCACCGCAGTACACCTAAATCATCTTGGTCAAAATGTTTCTTTAGTCAATATTATGTTATCCATCATAAGATTTTACTTCACAAATGTCGAAAATTTGTTAAGGGTTAAAATAAAAATAAAATATTCTTATTCCCCAATACTCGAAACAAAAGTATATATTAGAAAATTTATTTAAAAGGCTTACTTCTAGATACTCATTTTTCGATTACAATGCAGTCATCGTTAGTGGCTAAATTATCGTATAACAAACACATTACAGAAATAAAATTAAGCATAAAACAAACATATAGAAACATAAGCGGAAAAAATAAAAGTAAGCGATAAAACTAAAATATGTAACAAATAAAATAAATAAATTTCATGCCTTGTGAAAAAAGAAATTCTTAAACAAACTTAACTTTTGACATTTTCACTGAATAAGTCATTTAGTGGGAAATATTCCCATTCTTTAAGTAAATATTCGAATATACAATTTTGTTTCGAATTTTGAACTATATTATTCTTAATTAAATAACTATATCTCAACACGAAGTAGACAAAAATGCATTTATATTTAATTGTTATTGTAAACTTTTGGTGTTTATCCATCCTTTGTTGTATGGTTGCCTTTTGGTTATCTTATACTAACGGAGGGGATTAGTGTTTACTTTGACATTTAAGTAAGAGCTTGAACATTTGTAACATTATTTGACCTAGTCATATAGTACTTTTTCCCCTTAAAAAATACTCGCGAAGATTTTTCAATGGAATTTTCTTTTTGGCACTATGAAAGTATGGCATGAAATCCAAAACAAAATCGCGCGTGCAGTTTTTCTGTGCAAATGTCTCGTAAACTATTGGTTTTACGTTAACAGAGGTAATTATTAAATTTATTTCTTAGCTAATTCTACACAAAAAGGCCCCACACAAAATTTACGTAGGACCAATAGCTCTCGAGATATACGACTGAGAAACGTTCTTCGTAACGATGCAATTAATTGATTTTTAAAAAGAACAAAATGTGTCGTCCAATACGTTCAGGTTTTTGTCGAACCGTAAGATAACAATTTATTGATAAGTAAGATTAAGAACGTACCAGCATACCACCAATTTTCGATAGATTTTGCTCATTTTTTTTCACAGACTAAAAACAACGTTTTCTAATCAATCCCAAAGTTTCAGAATTTTTGACCGTTTAGAACGCGAGATAATTAATATCAAAGTTATAATTCTCTCTCACGCTCTCTCATTAGAAGCATGTAAAACTCCATGCCCGCCCAACTATTATCTGTTGTATTAGATAATAGTTGGGCGGAAAATACTTGGCAGAATTTAAAAAAAAAAACAGGAGAGTAAAGATAAATATTTATTGTATAAATTTAAAAAAACAATCGTGTTACCGTTTTTTTTCGAAATATAAAAGTTTAAAATTATTTATTAGTGAAGATTTTCCAGCGGAGTTCTCTTCATTTTGGCACTATGAATTATATCAAAAAGTCCAAATTCTTCACTTGTATTTTTCAAGAGCTAAAAATACTGTTGGACTTGGTCACAGTCGTATACATTGAGAACAATTGGTCCTGCGCAAATTTTGTAAGGGACCTTTTTTATGCAAAATTAACTAAGGAGTAACTTTGATACTGATCTGCATCAACATAAATGGCCTCTATTCAAGAAAAACAAATTTTTACGACTTTTGACCTTAATAATTTGTTGTAACCTTCCTTGTCAATAAATTGTAATCTTTCGGATAAACCTGAACGTATTTGACAACACAATTTGTCCTTTTTAATAAAAACTCGAATTTAACAATTTATTGCATCGTTACGAAGATTATTTCTCACCGTGTATATCTCGAGAGCTATTGGTCGTACGTGAATTTTATATAAGGCCTTTTTTTGTAGAATTAGCTAAAAAATAAATGTAATAATCATCTCTGTGATCGTAAAACCAATAGTTTACGAGATATTTGAGAAAAATGTATTTTCGAGACTTTGTCATGTTTTCATAGTACCAAAACGAAGATAATTCCGTTGGAAAATCTCCACGAATATTTTTTAAGAGGTAGTTAGCTCATTTTTATGTATTATTTCACGAGGTTATATTTTGACATCGATGTTTTTGGATATGAAAAATATTGATGTCAAAATAATGTTAAAAATTCATTTTATTGCAATTCATTTCATAACATATGACACTTCGCAAAAATGTTTAATGAATGTAACGATTATAACGAGAATATCAACGACTGTGTGCATTGGAAGACGTATTCTACATATATTTATGTATGCTGTATCAATTGCTATCAATATATAGTAAATACACTGACTATTACGCTAGACTTAAGTAATGTTATAAGCATTAGTATTGATTGACTAAACAAAAAATTGTTTAATACTGTTTTTCACAATTTTCAAAGCGCTTTCAGTTGATTTCTTCCAAATAAGTTATAAAATGTTTTAGTGTTCAAAATGAATATTTAGTTTAGGGAAAATTCGCATAGAGATGATAATTTATGTAAACCAATCGATGAATCAAAAACTCTCCATCGGCCTGGCGTGCTAAAAATTTTATTCAAGATCAAAACGAAAATTTCGTCTTTTTGTAAATATTACTTTAACAAATGCGTTATATATTGCGATTAATATAGTAACCCATAAAGTTTCATCTAAGAACCGATAAATACTGTTCGGAATTTAATGATTTTTGCAATTAAAAATATTAAATAGTATGGCTAAAAGTTATCTAACTTTCCAAAAATCTAAATGAAGGGAAGTGGTGGCAGAGGATAAAAAATTTTATTTTTCCAATATATTCAAGCCATTAAGATAGCATTATTGTAAACAAACTAATGTAAATTAAATTTTGAATAAAAATGGTTTCTTACATTTTTTGTTAAGGCCACCCACTATTTGCCGAGATATGAAAAGAATTGGTTTTTGTTGCACGTTATTTCTGAAATGAAGCAATATAAAACTGCTACCTCAATTTTATTTTGTAAACAATAAAAAATACAGCCAATCTTTAAATTAGATATTAAAAATATCAACTTAATTAAGCTAGTATTTTTTTAATCAACAACTTTGTAATTTGAAGTTTTACTTTACCTCTTACCGTCCAAATAAAATTGAGGGACCGGGGTTAGGCTGGGGGAATATGATTTAGTAACTAACGTTTAGCTTTTCCAACCTAAAACATTGAATGCGATGTTTCGATTATAAATTTATGAGAAAAATTATTTTCCGTTAAGGGACGAAACTTTCAAAGTAGATAGTACATGGAATGATTTCAATCAGTTTCCTAGCCAACCTTGAGAGAACCTGATCCGACAAGGGGGTTTCCCCACTCTCAAATCTTTGATCGCGTTTAACTTTTAGTCTATAATAATTACGAAAAAAACACATCAATACTTTTTTTCATAAAATTTTATTTCGAACAACTTTTGTATGAAACTTTTTTTAAATATGAATTACAACCCCCCGTCGAATCAGGTTCTAGCAGGGCTGTCTAGGCAAGTGATTAAAGATACGATATCTACTATCTTTTCTGAAAGTTGCATACTCTTACTAAATGGGCACCTTTTTTTACGGTCCCCGCTTGAACTATTACTGTACGTTAAATTATATATATATATATATATATATATATATATATATATATATATATATATATGTACATATATATATATATATATATATATATATATATGTATATATATATATATATATATATATATGTGTATATATATATATATATATATATATATTTAGTAAGAGTATGCAACTTTCAGAAAAGATAGTAGATATCGTATCTTCAATCACTAGAACCTGATTCGACAGGAGGTATATATATATATATATATATATATATATATACATATATACATTTAGTAAGAGTATGCAACTTTCAGAAAAGATAGTAGATATCGTATCTTCAATCACTAGAACCTGATTCGACAGGAGGTATATATATATATATATATATATTTTCTGTAATATTTACACTTAGAAGGTGACTTACTTTGTAAGATAAATCGGTTCCAAAATAACAAAATAAACCCTAAACGCGATATAATAATATTGGGAATTTTGTTATATAAAAATTTGATAATAGTTGTTTACGATAAAAATTTTTTGCTTTGAATACAATTTTTAGCTCAAATCAAATCAATAAACAGTTTCAACTCTAGCGAATTTTTCATAACATTGTAACTTTTTTTGTTTATTTATACAAATTGAAAATAAATAAATGTAATTTAAATAAATATTTATACAAACTATATATTGTAGATTTTTAAAATTAAAATGTCATTGATCTATTTATTTACAATTCGTCAAAATTTGCTGTACATTTTTTTGTTCACCAATCAACTCATCCAAAATAATTTTAATTTTGTTATTATACAAAATTTGAACATGATTTTTAAAATTAATATCCACATTAATCTTTAAATTTTGAGGAACACTTATGCTATATTGTTCAGGTTTGATTATTTACTGAAAAATAAACGGGAGAATAATCTGTTAATGATATTTGTCATAAAACAAGGTTTATAATTGAAACACGAAATATCCAATAATGTTAAATATTCCAAAAATGTTACCTTATTCTTAGTATTCCAATTTTCCAAAAATTTAACTTTTTTGCAAAATGGCTGGCACTCTAAATGGTTAAAATAAAATTTCCAGAAAATCAGTACCTTTAACAAAAAATATACAAAAGTTTTAGCATATTTAATTACAAATCGAACAACACCTAACTTATCCAAATGGGTTAAAAAATATTGAAATTACAGTAATTTAATAATTTTACTCCTTCAGTATTCCTTTAAAAATTGCTTAATGTGATTTCTCAGGCAGCATCCATTAACATTTCCTCCTTGTATTGTACAATTAATTCATCAGCAGAATTTTTCTTTAAATGTTTGGGCTAGTATTATTGGGGATAATTTTATTGGAACAGTGTTTTTACATAGGTTCCTTTAAGAAGACTTTAATAACTACATAGAGAATGTGCCATTGGTTACAAGGCAACACAAGTAGTTTATGGACAAGGTAGCAATCCCTAGTTTAGCCTTAATGTTAGATTCTTAAATGAAAAATTCGGGAATCAATATAACTTTATAGCTTGGCCAGTACGATTACCGGATCATAAACCCTAGATTTTGTAGTATGGAGGGTATCTGAAATATATTAACTATTCCACACCTGTAGACAATATTGCACAGCTGAGAAAGCGGACTGAAATTAGAGAGTTCGAGAGGGTTAGGCAGTTAATAGACTAATCGTCAACCTCGGATTATTCATCCACTGGGCAGCCAAATAGGAGATCACTTGATAACCTCAAGTCCTTTCCAAATATGGTACAAGCGGGAGTTCAACCCTCGCTCTCTGCTTCCGATACATTTTCTTCTTCCTATACCCAATATGAATATAGTCCCTTTCGCGGTTCCCTCAACCACCAGGTGGAGAGATGTGAGATGAAAAATGGCATATATCGCCGTCGTGGCACATCCGCTTAGCTCCAGTAATACATAGACAGGCCAGTCGCTGCACTTTTTCTAGGATTTTCCTTGTAGCACCAATCTTGGGTCTTTTAACCCAAGCTACTTCCCCGTACGTAGTTATGTGTCTCACCATCATAGTGTACATCCACCGCAAGATTCTGTGGTTGCACCTTCACGTCTCTTCTGCTATGCTTCTACACACTATTAATGCTCGGGTAGCTTTGTTTGTTACCTATTCTACGCTTAAAATAGAAGCTTACTGAACCCCCAGATGTTTAACTTCTTCCTCCACTCCAAGTTTACTCTGGCTAGACGGATGCATCTTAGATTTGGAAGCTTCCTCTTCTTAGTGGAGTCTTTAAAAATTAGCTCCACTAATTCACACCAATCTTTTGTACTAGCTCTGGCAATTAAAGCCAGAATCCGCCCGTTTGTTGAGTCGTCAACCACCAGACTCCACATTAAGGGGATAACACAATAGGAAGAGTCATCGCCGTGCTCCCTAATTGTATTTATTGGGCAACTGAATTCATATGGATCTTTTAGGCCCTTCAGTCCTAAAGAAAGTTTTTGAAAACACTAGAGAAAATTTACGGGGGTATTAAAAAATGTGAACTTCGCGTTTTTTTATAACTTCGTTTATTTGCAATGTTACAAAAAATATATATTTTATTATGTATAAAAAATTTTATTGTCATTCATTAATTTATAAAGTTGTTATAAATCCATACAAGTTAGTTATGATTCCGTAACTTTAATTATTTTATCACACTTTTACCAAAAAGAATCAACAAAAACTTTATCTCACACGAGACTTATATATTTTTTTAGGTTATTACCAACCGCCGTAATAATTATTCTAATGACATCATTCCACTACATTCTTACAGTCCCTACAACACTCCCCCCCCCCCTCAATGATGTCGTCGAGGAAATGCACATTTTTATTAACCTTCCGGCCAGATCGAGTCTGGTATTCGGAAGAGGGTTCTAGCTGTCGTTCGTGCCCTTGAACTACCGTGCCGTCTACAATTTTCGAGTTGGGATCTTCTTCTGAACTTAGTAAGTAAGCAGGTTACAATCTACCCCAAGGCACCGTTACTTTTCGACCTACTAATTGAATTTGACAAGTTTTCTCTCCTCGCTTTACGACTTTATGCGGGCCTGTGTAATGTGGAACCAGTGGCTTGTCGTCCCTCAGAAAAACATATTGGCAAGTCTATAATTCCTTTGGTTTCAAAATTGCTCGTGAACTAACTCTAAAATTTGTTGGGCTCAATTCCTTTAAAGTAGTATGTAAGTTGCTAGGACCTCGGTTGAATTCCTCTGAATGTATGGAATGAATATAAACATTTCTAGAGGTAATTTTTGAGTTTTACTGGCTAAACCGATCGCATTATTCGCGTTTTGTAAAAAGTTGTGAAGTTCTGTAGAATCTCCACTAAAAGGGGTTATTATATTCGATAAAAAACTTAATGGGATATGGTTTTCATTTCCATTATGTGATGAACTTGACTCACTGTCAGTATCATCATCAGTAACGTCGATAGGTACGTTATTATCATTGTTCTGTACGCTTAAATGTTGCTCGTAAGCGATGCTTTGACTGCCCGATAGGGTTCGATTTCTATGTTTTGTCCGTGATTTAAAATTCGGGAAACTCAATGTGACATAAAACTGAAAAACCCAACGTGATTTAAAATTCGTGAAACCCGATGTGATACAAAACTGAAAAATCCGACGTGTTTTAAAATTTTGTGAAATTCGATGTAATTTAAAATTGATAAAACCCACTGCGAATTAAATTTATTGTGTTTTCCACTAATTTTCATTTTGTGTGACAATTTAAACTTTATTTTGATTGAAGGAGATTTACTTCCTCAACCTGGCGGTAGTGGCCAGTCGAACGAATCGAACACTAATCAGTATAATCAATTGTGAAACATTGAGACAATATCAACTTCGGACAAAATTCCTCCTTTTTAGAAAGGTGATCCCGAATTGTGGTTTGGTCAAGTTGAATCAGTATTTATTAAATGCAAAATTACGGGTCGTATTACCAAATTTCATACAATAGTACCGGTACTCGAATTCGATGTTTTAAAGCAAGTTGCAGGTCAAATTAAAGAACGTCCAGTTCAAGAACCTTATGAAGCGTTAAAAGCAAGGCTTATTGATATATTTTTTGAATCAGAAACTAAACAAATTACACAGTTACTTGAAGAAAAACAAATGGGTGATCATAAACCTTCACAATTATTCTGTGAAATGCAGCAATTGTCAGGGGAAAAAAATCTAATTTTTTTTTCCAACGGGGATCTTTTTTATATCCTTCAAATCATAGTTCCCAAAAGTAAAAAAATTCCTAACTTTTATTTTAAAAATTATCGGGGTTATCCAGATTGGAAAAATTTTTTAATTAACAATAGCATAGATGGAAAAAATGGGGTAAAAATTGCTGACGGATTATTGTTTGTTGAAGATCCAGTAAGTACATACATTTTTTTTTCCCAAATATTCATATTTAATGGGTTAAAAAATGTTTTTGTTCTAGTGTCTGTATCAAGCTGAGCCAATTTACTCGTTTTCAATACCTATTTTCATCTTTAAATTAATAATATAAATATTAGTGGTACAGTTCCGATAGTTGAGGCTTTTTTAAGGAAATTTTCTGCTCTTTAAAAATCTTTTTTTCGATTTCCGATATCTATAATATTTGTTGAGTTATTACCTAAAAACGAAACCCTTTTTTTGTTTTACTAAATTGTTTATAACTTTTGCAATTTTTTTAAGCGGGACTTTAACTTTTTCAAAAACTTACTAGTTGCAATTACGAATCGAATGACACCTTGGTCATAATTTTCTGAGAAGGCAAAGTGGAAATCACGAAAAAGACGTTTCTTTACTGATCTATAAATGCGCAAACAATTCCTTTATGCAGTTATGCAGTCCGTTATGCAGTTCCTAATTTAGCAAACTTGAATATTAACCTAAACTGTAAATTCATCTTTTCTAAAACTGATTTGGTTAAGGCATATTTTCAGATCCCAGTAGCAGTTTTTAGGGAAATACTTGCGGGAAATATTTACTAGATTAGAAGGTAACGGTATAGTTATAAACCCAAGAAAGTGCGTTTTTGGGCAGTCTGAAATTTAGTTTTGGGGTATAAAATTTCGTCAAAGGATATCTCTCCTATTCAAGAGAAAACCTCTGCAATAAATAGTTTTTCTAATCCCAAAAACGTTGAATAAACTTGTACACAGCGCGAAGAGAAATGATATGACACCAATTGAATGGACTGCTGAAGCCGATGAAGCTTTTATTCAATGTAAAAAGAGCACAAGTGATGCAACACTGTTAGGTCATCCTTAACCGAATGCAAAATTATCTTTAGTTTGTGATTCATCTGATACTTGCGTTGGTTCTGTATTACAACAATACGATAATGATAAATGGATTCCTCTCGGATTCTTTTCTAACTAGGATTTCAGAAGTCGTACTCAGCCTGCGTCTAGCTGTAGCACAGGAATCTGATTTAAGCGTACCTATTTTGAAAGCTAATTCTAATCTTAAATTCCAATATATCGCAGTACCCGGAATCGGTAAATCTATTTTGTGTGATACCACAATGAAGCAAGCTAGACGTTATAAACCAGAAAGTTTTAGAGAACCTGTTTTCAAGAAGATACATAGGCTTAGCCATCCCGGCATCAAGGCAACTAGACGTCTAGCGACCCAAAAATATTTTTGGCCAAATATGCAGCAAGATATAGGAAAATGGGCTAAATGCCATTTGACCAGCCAAGTAGCCGAGCGGTCTAAGGCGTCATGTCTGCGCAGTATGCAGTACTTAGAAACTGGGAGGTTATGGGTTCGAATTCCGACATCGGCAGTTTGTCAATTATTAAAAAAAAAGGGGCGGTTGATTGACTAAACTGTCGGCGTATGGACAAGAACGAAGTTACCGGCTATGCTTGAGAAGGTTTTCTACAGTTTCCTTCACGAACTCCAGATGAATATCGGCATAGTTCCTATCATAGTCAGCTGCAGCCGCATATCCTACCAATTCCTAGTCTACTCACAAATTCCTTCCAATCCACTCACATCCTAAGGCATGACAATGGACCTTATGGTCGAAGTGTAGCCTTTACAATCTACCTCTCTAGACGTTATAAACCAGAAAGCTTTAGAGAACCTGTTTTCAAGCAAATACATAAGCTTAGCCATCCCGGCATCAAGGCAACTAGACGTCTAGTGACCCAAAAATATTTTTGGCCAATCTAAAGTTAATTTCAACAATCTAAAGTTAACAGACATACAGACACTGGTGATGGAACTTTTCCTCCAGTGAAAAAGTTCGAGCATTTGCACCTTGATATAATTGGTCCTATGCCACCTTCTAAAGGCAAGAGATACTGCATAACAATGATAGGCAGTTTCACTAGATGGCCAGAAGCAGTACCGGTGGAGGACATTACCGCAGAAACAGTTTGCAATGTTTTATACGAAACATGGATCTTGAGATATGGCGTGCCTTCTTAATTTACAACTGATCAAGGACGCCAAGGACAATTCGAATCAGATCTGTTTAGAGGGCTAACGAAATTATTAGGAATGAACAGAGTTAGAACAACACCTTATCATCTACAGTCAAACGGATGTAGAGAACGTTGACATCGATCTTTAAAGAGTGCACTCTGCTTATTGGAACGTCGCCGAGTGGACTTCAATTTTGCCTACAGTGATGTTAGGATTGAGATTGAGATCAACTGTTAGATTAGATGTTGGCCATAGTGCAGCAGAAGTTGTTATTGGTCAAACATTGCAACTTCCATTACATTCAGAGGAATGTTTATATTCTAGAAATGTTTATATTTTCAAAAATTTCTAGTGATGTTAAAGCAAAAATTAATATGCGTGATATTAAAACATATGTACAATTACTAGATAAACTTATAGCCGTATGCTCTCCAATTGAATCTTATGACTATCTCATGGAACAATTGGAGACAACAAAACAAAAATATAATGAAAGTGTTAGAGAATTTTATGTTCGGTTAGATAAAATTACTTGCAAATGTTTAATGGCGACTGAAAAAGAAGCCGAATCTCACACTTTAGAAAGTGAGAAACGTGTAAATCCGAATCTCACACTTTAGAAAGTGAGAAACGCATTGCATTAAGACGGTTTACACACCATTCAATACCCGAACTATCACAAATACTTAGACATAAAATATTTATTCACATAAATGACGTCTTCTCCTTAGCCTGCGAGGAAGAAGCATATTTAATAAATGAGGGCAAATTAAAAAAACTTAATAATCAAAATAATTCTAAACCTACAAATAATAATGGCAAATATTGCAGAAACTGCAAAACAAAAACGCACAATACAAAGGATTGTCGATCAAATCGTACAAATTCTAATGCAAACAATAATTATCCCAGTAATAGTAACAATACAATTTATAATAATGGTTCCAATAATAAAATATGTAACTATTGTCACTATCGTGGACATATCGAATCTGAATGTAGAAAGAAAAAACACAGTCAGAATATTAATCCTAACCCGCGAATAGCACAAGCTCTCCCATTTGAACAATTGACAGACGAATTTCATAACATAAATTTAAACTCCCAACTTCTCTCAGATAAAGGTCGCACCTGTAGACAAACCTCAACCGTCGACCAGCCGTCAAGTTTACCAAGTAACATCATGTTATGCAATGGAATAACTGACAAAAAACTATCATTTAATTCACCCCAGTCTAAAATCAATCCAAATTTTTGATTTATACGGGCGCCACTACTTCATTAATAAAAACGAAAAACTTGATTTATTCTCAAAATGAAGTAGATGGTAGCAAACAAATACACCTCTCTGGAATAAACGGAGGAATAAAAACGCTTCACCCCAGTCTAAAATCAATCAATTCAAATTTTTGATTGATACGGGCGCCACTACTTCATTAATGAAAACGAAAAACTTGATTTATTCTCAAAATGAAGTAGATGGTAGCAAACAAATACACCTCTCTGGCATAAACGGAGGAATAAAAACGCTAGGGAAAATTTTAATAAATCTACACAAGCCGAACGATCACTTCCCTTTTGAATTTCAACTGATCATGATTTCAATATACCATATGACGGTATCCTAGGTCATGATTTCTTTACTAAGCATCAGTCAGAAATAAATTTTAAAAATAACACGGTTACATTTCATAAAATTATTGAAATACAACCCAATAGCATACAAAACGTGTCAATTCAATTTATTACAGCTGACGTTAATAATACAGTGATCGATTCTTCAATACCTTGAAGATGCTAACATTAAAATACCAAACAATATTTGAATTACTCCAGAAACAAAATATTATCCCGTTATGAACAAACATTCGACAAAAATTCTTAAATTAAAACCTGTAAATGCTCCGATACAAAATGCTACTTCTCTTCACGTCTTACAAAATAAAAATTTACGCGAAAGGTTTTTTGAACTCAAATCAAATCTTCGACTCAATCATTGTAATCGTGAGGAAAGTGAATCCATTGAAGAAATTTGTAATACCTTTAACGAATTATTTTTCTTGAATGGAGATACTCTAAGTTCAACACCTACGTTGAAACACGAAATTAGGGTCAACAACCCCTCTCCTATAGCTATGAAGTTTTATAGGTACCCAAAAAGAAGGATGTCGTACCCAAAAAGAAGGATGCATCTGGTGTCCAAAAATGGAGAATTGTAACAGATTTTCGAAAACTCAATGATGTTACAATTTCAGATAATTTTCTACTACCCAATATTTAGGAAATTTTGGATCAGTTGGGCAATGCTATCTACTTTAGTATATTAGACCTTGCAAACGGTTTTAGGCAAGTAGAAATGAATGAAAATGATAAGCCAAAAACTGCATTCAGTACACCAAGAGGGCATTACGAATTTCACCGTATGCCTTTCGGATTGAAGAATGCACCGGCTACCTTTCAGCGGCTAATGAATACAGCCCTAATAAATAATTTATGTCAAGATTGCTTTGTATACCTGGATGACGTAGTAATATTCGCATCAAGTTTGAAAGAACACAATCTTAAGTTCACTCGAGTATTTGATTCTTTACGCAGACATAACCTGAAATTACAGCCTAACCCAGATAAAATTTCAGCTATAATGGAACGAAAGTACCAAGGAACATTAAAGAAATTAAATCAATTCTTGGGCTTACTGGTTATTATAGAAAATTTATACCAAATTACTCACAATTAGCTAAGCCATTAACATCTTTGTTAAAAAAAGATATAAAATTAAATTTTTATAAAAAATGCCAAGAGTCTTTTGAAACATTTAAATCAATACTGACTTCCGAGTCCATATTAAAATACCCAGATTTCAACCAACCATTTATTCTAACCACAGATGCATCAAATGATGCCATTAGTTCAGTTCATTCTCAAGGTGAAGTCAACAAGGACTTACCATTAGCCTATTATTCTGCTACACTGAATGCAGCAGAAAGAAATTATAGTACGACAGAAAAAGAGCTTCTGAGTATAGTCAAAAGTTGTAAACACTTCCGACCGTATCTATATGGTAAAGAGTTTACAATAATCACGGATCACAAGCCACTACAATGGCTAATAAATTGCAAAGATCCTTCTAGTCGTTTAGTCAGATGGCGTTTGAAATGATCGGAATACCAATACAAAATTATTTATAAATCCGGTAAAGCAAATTCTAATGCCGACACACTCTCTAGACCCGTAATGAACATTACACAAAATCAAGAGCCAGTTGATAAATTGTCGTACAAAAATTTCAAATTATTTCATCAACAAAATCTAAATATTCAAACCTTTAATAAAATCAATCAACCTTTTGAGGATTTAAAAACATTCATCATTCCCTACTCTACGGATCTATCAATGAATAATTCACATTCCTTTTATGTTAATACGCAATGTGATTTAACAAAATTGAAAATTAATAAAATTAGCGAGATTGCTAAATTAATCACCACAATATTTAATCAAAATTTATATTTACTATTTGTCAAAGAAAAAGCTAGAGACGATATCACATATGAAAATCTTTACAAGGCTCTATCAAATTTATTTTGATTACTGACATTGAATAATGAAACTGAGATAAATATTGTAAACGTCACTCAATTGTGTAACAAAATTAAACAAGACACTTTTGAGTCAGTGTTGCAATATTTAAATAAAAATAATATAACAATAAATATTATAACTGGAGATTTGATACATCCTCGTAAAGAACAACGAAAACAAATCCTGAAAGAATATCACGACGATGTTGTACCCGGACATCCTGGCGTAAATAGGACATGCCAGGAAATCAAGAAAAAATACTTTTGGAAAGGCATGAAACAAGATATTGAAAAATACATTCGAGCCTGTGAAACTTGCCAAAGAGTTAAGAAATCAACAATCAAAACACCAATGGTTATCACCAGTACTGCTCAGGACTTTGGTGATGCTATCGCAATGGACATAATGAGTCCTTACCCCATTACAGATAGTATCAATCACTACATACTAACGATTCAAGATGAATTAACTAAATTCATTCAAGCATACCCAATTCAGGAAATCAGTGCTGAAACTTGTGCAGTCCATTTACTAAAATATTGCACAATATTCGGTTTTCCGAACACAATCCTTACGGATCAGGGTACAAACTTCCTCAGTAATCTCTTTAAGGAAATTAACAAAATACTACAAATAAAACACAAAATAACTTCTCCGTATCATCCACAAAGTAATGGATCACTTCAAAGATCTCATGCCAGCATAAAGACTTTTATTAAATCTTATGTAGACAATAGTACCAGGAATTGGGATGAATTTGTTTATTTGGCCTGTCATAGTTATAACACCCATGAAAACAGATCTACCAAAGAACGTGCTTATACGTTAGTCTTTGGCCGAGAACCCAAAATTCCACATAGTCTAGAAAAACCGAAAGAGCTACCAACTTATCAAAATTTAACAAAAGACATTATAGACAAAGCGAAAGTTATTAGAAAAACCGCCACAGAAAATTTGGTACATTCCAAAACAATTAGTAAAAAATATTACGACAGACGAGCAAAAGAAAACAAAATAAATATAGGTGACCTTGTTCTACTATTTGATTCAATAAACTTCAGTCATTTTAATAAGAAACTCGACCCGACATATAAAGGTCCGTATGAAGTAATACAAGTTTACGATAATAACACTGCCAAGATTAAATTAACAAAAAATAAATTTAAAACGTATCATCTCAACCAACTGAAACCCTTTGTTTCAGATGATCAACTCAATGATTTGTACAAAGCTTCTGATGACCCTCCTGACCCAGGTGAACGCGAACTCCTATAACATACTTAAAACAAATTCCTCAGGCTTATATTACAATAATATATACGTCAAGTCAAAATATCCAACCAATACTTAAATCTTTTACACTATTTTAATTTCTCAAACATTAATAGTATGTTGAATATTGCTTACAAATGCTATTCTGAATCTTTATCATATTGTAATATTATACCAAACAATGCCTCGAGCACATGCAAAATGACATTGTCTTTAATAGAACAGCAACTAATTAATTTAAAAATACAACACGACGATATTGAAAATCAACACGTAGACATTAAATCAAATACTAAAAGACACCGACGTGGTATTTTAGATGGATTAAGTTACCCAATAAATTGGTTAATTGGAATTCCCGACGCCGATGATGCGAAATTCTATAAATCTTCTATTGATTACTTAATAAATGACCAAAAACAAACACGCGTGTTAATGCAATCGCAAATTGGAGTAATTACCGATACTATTAGGCATATTAATGAAACCGTCCTTAATCTGAACGAAATTGAAGAAAAACTAAATTATAACATAAAAATTTTTAACATTTTCATGAACGACTCAAGTAGAATACTTAACCAGAATACATTACAGATCGCAATTATTGATCATCTACTTCTCATAAAACAGATCAATGAATTAGTTCAAAGAGAAATAAATAAATACACAACTTCATTATCTTTAGCTAGACATGGAATAATAGATTATCAAATATTACCACCACAAACTTTACTGACGGAACTGAAAAATTCTATTAAATTTCAACTACCGTTAGAACCTACTTGGCAAAATTTAGAATCTTATTATAAAATGATAACTTTAAAATCATTTATAACATTTCAAGAACTAGTAATTATAATAAAAATACCAATTACATCAATAGACACATTTAACATTTACAAACTATATTCCTTACCAATTCCTAGTAGAACAAACCCGGAATTATTATCCTTCATAAAACCAAATTATGATTACCTAATTATTTCCAAAAGTCAATCACAGTATGTGTTACTTAAATCATTGGATAAATGTAAAGAATGCAGGATATTTGTTTCGTATTCGATGGAAAATGGTTTGTTTAATTTCTGTTGTAAGTTTTCATCAAATTGGTTTAAGCGATGTTGAGCATATGTAAGTTCACCAAGGTCCATGTGGGTTAATTTGATAGGTGTTAGGAGTAAATTTCGCAATGTAGTTTTATTGGCTTTGTTTTTGTTACAACAGTCGTCGTCTTCAATATTGATTGTTGGCATAAAGTCGTGAAATGTTGAATTTTTCAAAAGTATCTGTGGTTCCAGAATAACGGTATCTGTATATGCTTTACATTCTTCATGTAGTTGTAAAATTCCTACTTGATTTAGTATTGCTGTCGTATCCTCCAGATTATTTTTACATAATATTTTACAACGGGTGTCTTGAGTAGTGACAAATATCCATCATTGTGACAAAATATCATTTTCCAAGAAATGCCTTTCCAGGTCACTCATAAATAGAATAAATAGGAGCGGGCTATTTATAGAAACGTTACGATCGAGACTGGGTGAAATTTTGGCATTTTCATACAATTTTTTTATAGATATTAATTTCCGACTAACTCCCAAAAAATATAACTTTCTCCATAATGAATCTATTGTATCGAAGGCATTTTTTAGGTCGGCGAATGCTGTGAATAGTTTGCCTTTAGTTTGTCTGAGATTTTTATGTGTTAAGTTGGCCAGAATATATATGTTGTCCTGACAACTTCTACCTGGACGAAAACCAGCTTGCGTTTCGGGAAGGAGTACTGCCTCTTCTGCCCACTTAGTTAAACGGGTAGAAAATAGCGAGGTGAATACCTTTTTTTATTGAGTTTAGAAGAGCAATACCTCGATAATTATTAGGGTCTGTAAGGTCGCCTTTTTGATACACAAGCATCATTTTACAGAGTGCCAATCCGTTGGAGTGGCTTCTTTATTTAAAACTTCATTGAACAAGTCAAGAAGAAATTGTTTAGAGTTAGACGAGAGATGTTTTAGAAAATCATTTGATATAGAATCTTGGCCAGGGGCTTTTCCACTCTTGATCTTACTCAGGGCTAAGATTAATTCATTCCAAGTAAAGTCTGAGTCTAAAAAAGAATGCGAAACATCCATAAAGAAGTGCAATTCAAGCACACTGGGCGGGTGTAGGGTGAGAAAATAATTTTTCCAGGTATCCGTATCGATTTGTTTAAAATGTTGTCTGTACTTTTTATGTCTAAATTGGCCAACCACCTTCCAAAATTCGCTGCTATTCCTAACTAGTGCAATTTTCTGTTTAATTTTATCATAATACTAATCCTTTTGTTGTTTAATGGTTTGTCGATAAACCTTTTTAGCTTTTAGATAAAATTTCAAATCAAAACTAGAAAAATTGCTTCGTCTAGCTTGCTTTAAGTGCATCCCGAACATATTGTTTTGCCCGTTTGCACTCTACGTCATACCATGGCTTATTCTTATATAAAAACGCATTGGTGCCTTTAGGAATTTTCTTTTCAACAAGCATGTCGAAATTCTTTGCAGCAGCATATATACAATCATTGAATTTTTGGTTTTTTATATTTAAAGAAGTAAAATCAAGAGTTGCGGTCGATTACAGATCCGTGAAACTTTGCGATCTTTGATCATTCCATTTCAGAAATCTTACTGTTTTTGTTCTCCCACGACTTTAACTACTATTTCGAACAAAAAGTGATTTCTTTAAGTATAAGAGGCAGGGTAGGTAATCGGCCATCAAAGCGTAATTTAGAACTTCAAAATCAAGTACTTGCATCAATCCTCTAGTATTTGACCAAACGAAGTCGATGGTACTGCAGCCCTGACTGCATGTAAATGTATGTAAATTTCCCGACGGAATCGGGTATACTTCTTCTATTTAAAATAATATAACCTTTATTATCCATAAATTCCGCCAGTAATTTACCTCTTGCGTTAAGGCGTTTGTCCATCGAATTTCGCGTTTCAAAAAGTTAGTTTGCACCATTTAGTTTGTTCAACGTTGCCAGTCTCTGGTGTTAGTACGGTGAAATTCTTTCGTAAAATTTAAAATCTAGTTCTGCGGACCAAATTAATTATGTTAGAGTCGATGCCATTAAAGATTGCAACTTGTTTAATGTGGTTTATTTCTTTAAAGTAATATTTCTTGGACAGTGGGACTTTCAGTAGCTTGTTTACCAAAAAATTGAAAACAGCCATTTTGTGTTGAGGTGGGCTGTTCGAATCGGCTGTAATGTATCGTTCAGTGTGTGTAGGTTTTCTGTAAATATCGAATTCTAATTATTAGTGTCGTTATTTTTCATAATTTTTATATCTAAGAACGGAATCGAGCCTCCTTGTTCTGTTTCGGTTGTAAATTCTATCGATGGGTATATTTTATTTAAGTTCTCTAAAAATGTTTGGTGATTTTCTTTGTTCGTATCAAAAATAGTAAAGATATCAACGACGTATCTGTGCCATACATTTGGAAAATAGTTGAAATTTTTTTTGGCCCTTCAAGATTTGTCATGAAGATATTACTTAGGAACGTGGACATGTTCACATTATAACAGGAAATTATCTAGTTTTTAACTTGGGCTACTTTGAAGAATTTCGAGAGCATCTCGTAGCGAAATGATTAACGTGGTAGCTTTTTCTTTGGTATTTCAGCCATTTGCAATGGCAGCCGTGTTGAGTTGTCTTAGATAGTTCACACAAGAAGTTTTGCCGTCGTAGTTGCCTTTATGTTTTGATGATATGGATAGCTCGTTACTCTTTAAATCTCTTCCATTTTTTTTAACAAGCTTTTATTAACTTGGTATGTATCTATGTATGTAACGGAATCTTTGAAGTCAATTTTAACCTACTTCTAATTGTCGTATTGAAATGAAACTTTGTATATGTAGTTTAGATGACATGCATTTTTATGGTAAGCATGATCGGGATCGGCAAGGGGAAAGAACGGTTTAGAGGGAGAGAAAAACACAAAACTTGGTAATAATGGGGCTTAACCTCCGTTTTTGAGACATGACGGTCTATAACAGAGGCCACCCACATCATTATTTTTCAACCTTTATTAATTTTTACTTTTACATTTTTTTATGATGTGAGTGGAGGATCAGGAATTCGTACGTAGACTAGAATTGGTAAGTTGTGCGACTGCAACCGAATTTGATAAGAACTATGCCGATATTCATCTGGAGTTCGTGAAGGGAAACTGCAGAAATCCTTCACAAGATTAGTCAATCAACCGCCCCAGTAATTTTTTTCAATTGACCAACTGCCGGTGTCGGGATTCGAACCCATAACCTACCAGTTCTAAGTAGAGACAACGCCTTAACAAGCGCGGCTACTTGGCTGGTCAAAACTTGGTATATCTCTCTTAATATTGAAAAATCGAAAAACACATTTGAACTAAAGTTGTAGAAAAGTAGTTTTACTATAATTATGTTCCTTATCATTTTTTCTGTTTCTCTAATATTTACAGAGATATTGACGGTTTAAGATTAAAAATTTAAATCCTAAAGTTCGTTTCAAGACTAAAAAAATAAATAAACAAAAATAAATAATAGTTTAAAAAAACTAAAAAACACGCTATTATAGCTAGCCGAACTAAAAAGTAGAAAATAATTTTTATCAACAAAATAATTAATTTGATTGTTAAAAAGCGTGGGTTGCTTTTTACTATAATTTGATATTAAGAATATTGATATGATATTATAATTTGATGTTAAGCACCCCCGCTTTTTTACAATCAAATTAATTATTTTGTTGATAAAAATTATTTTCTACTTTATAGTTTGGCTAGCTATAAAACCGTGTTTTCTTAATTTTTTAAACTATTATTTTTTAAATTTCAAGTTATTTTTCCATGTATTATTTTTTGGGAATCAAGTCGCGCATCGAGTCGCTTCTCTATTATTTTATTAATTCTATTTTCTCATCATTTCTGGTACTGTCTTTAGAAGACACGATATTTTTCAGACTGGATTCCATTTGTTCTTGAACAGATTTCATTTTTGCCGCTATCTGTGTTGATATTTCTTCTTGGCTAGATTTTATATGTATCACCATCTGTATTGACATTTTTTCTTAACCAAATTTCATTTTTTTTCTCGAACAGATTTGATTTCTTCCCTTATTAACTACGTTCTTTTAATTGAACCTCGAGCAACAATTTTAACATTAACAATTTATTCAATTTTAACAATGAAGATAGCTAACTGCAAATGAAGTAATGGTAACCATCAATATTTTTTTAAATATAGATTCATAATTCAACAAAACACTTAAACAATATTCGCGTATATAACACTACAATATAACTATAATTGTGTCAGTATCACATGGTATTTTAAAACTTGTTACTCTTAAGAGCACCATTATCGAATGTAACAAATGTACTACTTATTATTTTTGAATCTTCTCTCATTATTGAGATAAGTGAAATTTTAACGTAACGTTATCGAAGTTCCGTTAAGTTTGTTCATGGGTAACTACGGGTACGTATGTTTTTGATTGTTAAAACAATCCAAAATATTAATATAAAGTAGCTAACAATATAACGAACTAAATAATTTGAAAGAAAAACACGTTAGTCATGGTTTTCGTTAACAAACTAATCTTGTGAAAATTCGCTATCATCTTTCTCTGATGGCGTTACTGACCGATTTAATGCGTTTAAAACGATTCGAAATTTCGAAAAAAAACTATTTCACTAAGCTTTTGGATCTCTTTAAGGTACTCTCTGTGCTTAATATCAATAGTGAATACTATTTTTTTAATTTCAAGAAATAATACACCTTTATTTGAATATACTGTTTTTAATAATTACGTGACGTCAGAAGGAAACTCACTCAAATTTAGAACTCTAATTTGTTCTTAAACCCTGAGTGTAGAAGTAATTATACGTTGAATATTAGATGAATGTCCTGTGTTCAAATATTGATTGGTCACGAACCTTTAATGTGGCGAATTGTGGCATGGAGAGAGTAGGGGTTTCTAATTGTGACGTCTCAATTTAGTTTTTCAAATTATTTTTTCTAGTGTAGTTTATCCACGGATGTATTAAGTTAGTAGTTTTTAATAATTAATTATATTTTCTATAGATGACACCACACATTTACTATTATAATCTAACAGTTGACATATTGACTGACAAATATATATTATACAAAGTTATATTATACAAAGTTATTTTTTATTATTCGGGACGGAAGGGGGGGGGGGTAGTCTTCAATTGTAATAAAATACTTGTAGGGTGGTGTGTATATGTGTGATAAAGCGGAGGGCGGCCAATTTTTATCAAAAAATATGTGACGTAATATGTGGTCGGCCTCATTATTACAAACTAATTGCCTCATATTTATCGAATGGATCTCAATTTTTTAAATTAAAGATAAATGGTTCTACTTATGCGTCTCAGTGGGAGAAAATCACGCCTGGATTACCGCATGTCACTGGATTCTTTGTTGCTTCTTTTGTTATCAATGAATATGCAAATTCAATTAATCAATTATTTTGTAAAGTTGTATGTATTCTTTGCTGATGATACAACCATTCTAGTTGCAAACAGGAATATACATGAGCTTATGAAGGCCATTAACAATATAATGGGCTTAATGGATAGCTATTAACAATATAATGGGCTTAAGGGATGTTGTCGCGATAAGGATTGGCTTTTGATTAAAAATAAAATAGTTATTATGTCATTCTGTAGTGGTACCATTACAACTACAGAAAATACATTTGTGAATAAATGTTCCTTTTTTAGGGATTGATAAATCTCTTAAATTAACTGTAAATCTCATGTGACAAATTGAGAATGTTTTCAACTAAGAGTTTCACGGTCGAGAATTTAAATTTAAAACACTTCATTATGAGTTTCATGTTTAAATTCTTCATGATGCCAATAATCTGTTTTAGAAAATGAACAAGGTATCTTGTAATTCGTTTTTCCAATATAATCAGCAGCGTCTGCTCGACTGTTTAAGTTAGGAAGGTGGCTTTACTCCGACGAATAGTTTTAAAGATAATGACGGTGTTATTAGTGCATCGGGTAGGAAATTTTAATTACAAACAGGCGATTCTGCCCCGGAAGATTGTGGAATTCCAGTCATAGAATCCCGAATTTTATATTTTATTATGGTTTTTCATTCGATTTGTGTAAAAGTTAAAACGCGTTTTTCTCAGAAAATACATTTTTAAACGGTGACCACTGATTTATACAGTATATTCTAGATAAGTGATTCTCAACCACTGTTCGGCGGCACTTTTGTGTGCCACCAAATTCTTTAAGAGTGCCGCCAAATTTTTGAAATTTATATTGTAAAGTATTAACCAACATAAAAACGAAAAAACGATCAAGATTGTTAAATGTAGAAGACGATATGAGAGTAGCGTTGTCATTTTTACGACCAAATATAAATGAAATTATCAAACACATAGGTAAGTAAACAACTTTGAAACTTATCTTTTTCTTTGTGTTCTGTCAAATTTTGAAATCGTTAAAAGTGTGCCGCGACAAAAAAAAGGTTGAGAATCACTGTTCTTCAAAACTAGACCCTAATCTAAGGATTTTTTTTATCAAAACATTTTTTTAATGTACATTTATCGAGTTTTTTGTCTCTTCAAAATCAATCTATAATTATATTTTCGGAGCCCGTCATTTTGCATAATTTGACAAAAAAGGCTTTGATTATGGTTTAGATAAACTATTAAAATTAGAATTTTTTATTTGATATTTTCGTGAAAGTTACTTCAAATATACTACAAAAACTTTTTTTGATATAGTGATTGATTTAGCTAATCGTTATGAAAAGCTAAAGTATTCAAGCATAAGTTAAAAAGGTACTTCGATTCAAAAATCGTAAAATAGCGGGAACGTCTATGATTTTGTGCCACTAGTAGATTATAATTCTACAGTACTTCCAGATATCCTGTAAAATTGATATTTGGTATACATTTAAATCTAGTAACCAAACCGACAGGAAAATTATGAAACGTAGAAAATTGTAAGTCCATATAATAATAATAATAATTAGAAAGAGGGGTACCGCAAATGGGTCCCTACCACCTAGACCAAGGGGTCCTTTGCGCCCTTCTTGAGAACAACCTGTCACCCGAAGGCGAGACGTCTCCGGGTAAGAGGTACTATTGTAAGCAGATGAAGCTATAGGATTCTGTTGAGGTCAGACGTCGCACAGGAAGCCCACAACTTCTCCGCCGGGATTGTTTCCACGATTGATGGCTCCAAGGTTTCGGACCCAAACATTCTATACCTGACACCCTACAAGTGGGATCATCAGAGATCCCCAAGTTATGATGGTGGTTGTTCAATCGACAGTGTCTTGTCAAGAGCCCCATCATCCTTCTCAACTGTATTCTATTGAGTTTCAATCGAGCACAGTCGAATGGCCTAGTTGTGCTTATGCACAACTTGGCCTGTCGCGTGCCCTGCGCAAAGTCCCAGTAATCGAGATGGGTTTATCGTAGCCACTCCTTGATTCGGTAAATTACGGAGCATCTTGCTATGGGAATGACAGGCTCAGGTAAAAAGGGCGTTTGAGACGACCCCTCTCGTGCCAACGATTCCGCTGCTTCGTTCCCTTTAACGTCAGACTGATCCGGTACACAGATCAGTCTGACTGTGTTATTCAGTGCCAGGTGTTTCTGTTTCTCGAAGCATTCATAAACTACCCTCGATTGGAATTTTGACGCCGCAAGGGCCCGAAGTGCAGCCTGACTATCTGAGAAGATGCTGAGATGTGCTCCACTGGGCACCTCTCAGCGTATATCGACCAAAAGGAATTGATTCCTTTATTCTATGTCCATAAACCCCTGCATCAGATAAATCTCTGGTCCTTGACCCATCCGTATAAAGATATGGTCCTGGAAGGGGTGAAAAGTTAGGTTCATCTCGATCCCATTCCTCACGAAATGGAACGATTACCCTAAATTTGCTGTCAAAACGATAAATTGGAACAGTGGAATCATGTGTCATTTCCACAAGTGGGGTCACAGTATCCAACCTGTTCATTATACTTGCATGAACTGTGTTTGTTCTACAGTACCACTGTCTGCAACTTCTAAGTCGGTTGGCAAATGTCATGGCCCCTGCTTCAATTAATAAATGAATCGGCGGAATCACGCCCAGCGCAGCCTTAGGAGTTGTTTGCATGACTCCAGTGACACTAAGGCATACAACTCTGAGCAGGTGGTCCAATTTTTCCTGGCCTCCGGCCAGAGAGGTTTTTGTCCGCCATACTACACAGCCAAATTTGAGCATTGGCTTTACGATCATTGTAAATAACCAGTACGCCATGTGAGGTTGGAGTCCCCAAGACTGTCCAAATGCTCTCCTGCACATCCAGAAGATGATTTGCGTTGATTAGTCTCCAACCCAAATGATCACCCCAGTTCAGTATTGCATCCATGATAACTCCCAGATTCTTAACCGTTCTGGTATATGTAATTTGATTACCAGATATGCTGATCATCCGTTGAGCAACTCTTCGTCTACTTGTAAACAGTACACAGCTCGTTTTTTTCCGGCTTGACAGAGGGTTCTTTGTCAATACACCAAGGCTCCACGTACGAGAGCGCTTGTTGCATCAAATCGTAGACAGTATCGTCGCGCCTGCTTTTGACAAGTATGGATATGTCATCAGCGTAGCCATGAGCAAATATCCCTGATTGCTTGAGACCGGTTAGTAAGCTATCCACGAAGAGGCACCATAGTAATGGCGAAAGAACTCCACTCTGCGGACACCCTCTACCCACAAAGCCTGTCACTAACTGTCCCCCTAAAGTTGTGGTAACGCACCTCACTTCGAGCATGTTGCAGATACACCTTACCAAGATGTCCTCTATCCCGCAATTAACGTAATGCGTATCGCCCCAACTGTTGTATTATTGAAAGCTCCCTCGATATCAAGGAAGACCCCTAAGGACATTGTTTTAGGGGTCTGAGAGTACTAGTCGATGAAGTGCAGTATCCACTGAAAGGACGGCTTGTTATGGTAAGCAAACTGGCACTCTGATAGCGGTCTCACTACAAGACACGTATCTCGAATATGCCTGTCTATTAAACGCTCAAGAGTTTTGAGCAAGAATTACATCAGGCTTATCGACCTGAAATCTTTTGCGTCGCCGTAGCTTGGACGTCCAGGTGTTCCTGGGTATGTAGCGCA
This sequence comes from Nineta flava, assembly GCA_963920215.1. NCBI lineage: Eukaryota > Metazoa > Arthropoda > Insecta > Neuroptera > Chrysopidae > Nineta > Nineta flava. The sequence goes on from OY986040.1 coordinate 64,526,012, forward strand.
AAGCTATGAATGTTTGAAAAATCTTCTTGAGCCTTACAACAATTATATCCAAGCCCTCTTGTAGCAGTGCTGGGAAAATGCCGTCTGTACCCAGAGACTTGTAAGGAGCAAATCCTGCCACAGCCAATCTCACTTTTGTGATGGTTACGATTAGTTTTGTCGTAGCCCAATCCTCCATGTTTGATCTTCGTCCATGACGCCTTTGATTGTCCGTTTCTTCCATGGTAAAGCCTGGAAAATGCCTGGACAGTAGATGCGTCATGGTCTCAGACACTGTAAGTCATTGAATTGCTTGTTCGAGACAACCCAGTTTTGCAGTATTATCCTTGGATATTACCTTTTGCATTCTAAATAGAGCGGGCAGCGGGTTTATGTTACCACAAAGCTCTCTCCCGGAGTCTTTTTTCGAATTGTTCACCGACTTTCTAAACTCTCCAGGCCGGTCATTTTCGCTTTGTTGAAGGATACTTTAGTGTCATGGCGTAGTCTATCTAGATTTCTATTCCACCACGGAACATCCATAGAACCGATATTAACACTTGCAGGACAGTTGTTTTATACGACGAAGTTATGGAATTCTGAAGTAAACTAACCACAGATTCTACATCTTCCTTCGTGTGCAACCTATTCGCACCCCCGGCATGTAGACCCGACAGCTACTTGCCGCCTGTATGCATCCCAGTTAGTGCGTCTGGGATTGCGATACGAGGTTACGGTACACAGTTTGGTGTGCATATTAAAAACAATGTGTCTATGATCAGATAGGGAGGGTTCATTTAAAACTTTAGAATTGTTTGGGGAGTATTATTTAAGATTGTTTTAGGGTGTTGGGTTGATGGTACAATTAAGGTTATTGTAGCGGGTATGAGGTCATCGTAATCATGGTTGACTTCAACATTTTAAATCATGAAAACTAAGAAAATGTTCAAGAATTGGATTTCGTCAAACAACAAAATTATATCCACATTGGAACATCATTAATAATTTCAATAATAATTATTATTACTGCTTTAGTTTACTTCATATACATAAAATGTTTTAATAAAACAGTAATAGCAACAACACCCGAAATGGTAGCAGTATATCGACCAATACCAACGGCGTCTGTTGACTAACTTATTCATCCTGGACGGTTAAGCTTGTCTCTTAGGAGGAAAGAATTATGTATTCTAATATGGTCTCTACAATGATAACTAAAAATAAACAACATATACGTGTCACAGATAATCATTTATCAACATTTCATCATTACCAAAATAAACACTTCAAATAGATAAAGGAATGATGACATCATTTAATTAGTATATAAACGCCTTTCAACTCAACGGTAGACATTTTCCGTTTTGACAAACTTTCGTGGCAAGTTCCTGTTGGCTGACAGTCACAGCTAAATTATGAATATAATTAAAAATTAAATTTATTGTAACTTAGCTTTCTTTTAAATAAAAACTAATTTACCAATTAATTTTACCAAGATTAAAACTGGCGCAGCCGGTAGGATAGTGCAAACTATCGCGTTCATTTTCAACATTAAAATCTTACGAGAGAGTTTTAATTCTTTGGCCAAAACTACATACGTACTTGTAAATTTATTGAAACTTTCAAATAAAAAATCATATTTTAAAAGTAATCTTTTATAATAACACTAATTTTGGCGAAACTGTCACCAAATTAGCAACGAATAACATATCCTGAGACAATCTAAGAGTAATTTTAATAAGAGTGAGGTTAACAAGAGTAAACTTAAATGAAAGAAATTTTAACAAGAGTAATTTCAATAATATTTATTATATTTTTATTTATTTTGGTTAATTTTTTTTTTATTTTTGTCTATTGATCTCGATTTTCTATCTATTTCTAATTTTCAAAGAGATGATGACTACTTTGTAGTCGAAATACGTATTTATAATACAAAACAACTGATCCGGGTAAAGGGGCGAATTTGAAATTTTATTACAAAAATTTAGAATGACATTCTATTGGGTATTGATTGATTTGAGTATTATTATTTATAGTTCGATATAATTCGAGAAAAAAATTCCCAAAGTCCGGAAAACGCAAAATTTTTAAATTAAAATAAAAAACCTAAAAATTATTTCATTTTTTTAAACAATGGCAAAGTATGTAGTCCACCAGTTCACCACGGTTTCTTTTAATGATTAGTAACCTTTCGACGAGACGTCCATCTTTTCTCTCGCGAAAATTCTCGATAATAGTGACTAACGAAGACGCGTTAACGAAACGCGAGAAACTTGTTGATTTGATGATAGCAAAAATTTTATCAGTAACAGTTAATTTGTTAGTTAAATTGAGAGATAATGTAATAAAGACTTCAAAGAAAAACTTGTGTCCCAAAAAATGGATGGTGTGACAGGCAGGTCCGCCATCCCCAACATGTTCAAATACCGGGATATACATAATTAATGGTAATAATGGTATGTATAATTTCATGGCCACCTTGTCCTATAAATTCAGATATTCAATTTCCCAGTCCTACGATCTGAACATATATGTCAATGTTATGATAACATTTTTACCATTAGTAACAAGCTTTTATTTTATTTTTATTTCTTTCCTGTAAGGGATTACATATGGAACACGATTTTTTCCCCTATCCTACACATGTCCTAAACATGTAGTGCATATTAAAAAATAAAATATAAAAAATAAATAAATAAATAAAATAAATAAAATAAATAAATAAAAAAAAAATAAAAAAAAAATAAAAAATAAATAAATAAAAAATAAATAAAAAATAAATAAAATAAACTGGATCTAATTCCAATACGCCCAGAGGACCTGAAAGTGTGCATACATTTCAAAATTTATGAAAAATGGCAGCGTGAGTGGAACAACCTCACGGAAAAGCTCAGACAGGTCAAGCCAAGCATCAATAAGATGCCGGCACCTGTAAATCTGAGCCGTAGAGAGAGTGTGGCCCATACGCGTTTGCGAATAGGCCACACTCAAATCTCGCATGCATATCTTCTCTGCGGTGAGGATCAGCCAAGGTGCACTGTTTTCAGGACAGTGCAAACCGTGAGGCATATTGTTGAGGAATGTAGTCTTTGAACCTTTTCGGCAAAGACTACGGCTACAGTTTTATCTTCTTTTTAAATGCGTTGTGTTTTAAAATTATTTATTGATTTTATCTGTGATATTGTGGGCCCTTTACACCCACAATATCACATTTTAATACACTTAGTTTTTAAGTTTTATTGTTTTTACTGTAATAGTGTGGGCTCTTTACACCCACACTATTACACGTTGTTATCTTTCTTAGTTTTTAAAACTTTTTTATTGTTATCTAGTTTTAAGTTTTAATTTTTTTTATATTGTTATCTATTTTTTTAAGTGTTTTTATTTGTTGCAGTGTAGGCCTTTTACACCTTCACTGCAACATTGTTATTTGTTGTTGTTTTTGTTGTTTATATTTTGTAGTTATTTTTTTAATATATTTTATTTTTGGTTATTTTTTATTCCTACCTAGTCAGTTCATTCGACTAGGTTGTGTTGTGATATTTTGTTATTTGTTAAGTTTTGTTTTAGTTATTTTTTAACCTGCGGCTCATGAGCTGGTTCTCGAAGCTCCAAGAAGGGGGGTGGGTTTTAGTGGGTAGTCTGGCTGTTTGCTAGGAGTCCCACACTCAGTGCGTCAATGCATTTCCCACCTCCCTGCCGCAAAAAAAAAAAAAATAAATAAATAAATAAAATAAATAAAATAAATAAAATAAATAAAATAAATAAAATAAATAAAATAAATAAAATAAATAAAATAAATAAAATAAATAAAATAAATAAAATAAATTAAATAAATTAAATAAATTAAATAAATTAACAAGATTAAATAAATTAAATAAATTAAATAAATTAAATAAATTAAGTAAATTAAATAAATTAAATAAATTAAATAAATTAAATAAATTAAATAAATTAAATAAATTAAATAAATTAAATAAATTAAATAAATTAAATTAAATAAATTAAATAAATTAAATAAATTAAATAAATTAAATAAATTAAATAAATTAAATAAATTAAATAAATTAAATAAATTAAATAAATTAAATAAATTAAATAAATTAAATAAATTAAATAAATTAAATAAATTAAATAAATTAAATAAATTAAATAAATTAAATAAATTAAATAAATTAAATAAATTAAATAAATTAAATAAATTAAATAAATTAAATAAATTAAATAAATTAAATAAATTAAATAAATTAAATAAATTAAATAAATTAAATAAATTAAATAAATTAAATAAATTAAATAAATTAAATAAATTAAATAAATTAAATAAATTAAATAAATTAAATAAATTAAATAAATTAAATAAATTAAATAAATTAAATAAATTAAATAAATTAAATAAATTAAATAAATTAAATAAATTAAATAAATTAAATAAATTAAATAAATTAAATAAATTAAATAAATTAAATAAATTAAATAAATTAAATAAATTAAATAAATTAAATAAATTAAATAAATTAAATAAATTAAATAAATTAAATAAATTAAATAAATTAAATAAATTAAATAAATTAAATAAATTAAATAAATTAAATAAATTAAATAAATTAAATAAATTAAATAAATTAAATAAATTAAATAAATTAAATAAATTAAATAAATTAAATAAATTAAATAAATTAAATAAATTAAATAAATTAAATAAATTAAATAAATTAAATAAATTAAATAAATTAAATAAATTAAATAAATTAAATAAATTAAATAAATTAAATAAATTAAATAAATTAAATAAATTAAATAAATTAAATAAATTAAATAAATTAAATAAATTAAATAAATTAAATAAATTAAATAAATTAAATAAATTAAATAAATTAAATAAATTAAATAAATTAAATAAATTAAATAAATTAAATAAATTAAATAAATTAAATAAATTAAATAAATTAAATAAATTAAATAAATTAAATAAATTAAATAAATTAAATAAATTAAATAAATTAAATAAATTAAATAAATTAAATAAATTAAATAAATTAAATAAATTAAATAAATTAAATAAATTAAATAAATTAAATAAATTAAATAAATTAAACAAATTAAACAAATTAAATAAATTAAATAAATTAAATAAATTAAATAAATTAAACAAATTAAATAAATTAAATAAATTAAATAAATTAAATAAATTAAATAAATAAATTAAATAAATTAAATAAATTAAATAAATTAAATAAATTAAATAAATAAATTAAATAAATTAAATAAATTAAATAAATTAAATAAATTAAATAAATTAAATAAATTAAATAAATTAAATAAATTAAATAAATTAAATCCTCCCGTGGGTCCACCTTGTCGTGGTGGGAGGGCCTAGTACCTAGCCTGCAAGCCAGCAGGAGGGGAAGCTAACGGACCCAAACTTCTCAACGTTGGGATCAGTGTGCGGATGTCGTGCGCTGTCATCGTCGTCATCGTTGGTTTCGGTGTGCGGTGTTCGTGCACTGTCTCAGCATTACTTGTCGGCCATGTCATCAGGGCGACATTGTCTTTAACTGGCGGTCCCGTGCATCCCTGCTGGAAGTGGTCGAGGGGAGCTGAGGGTGGGGCCTCGGTTTCTCCGAGATCTGATGTGAGCTTACTCTGCCGAGGCAGGGTGTGTGGGACTTAGCCACAATCACGTCGGTCCTTGGTAGGATAGTGTGCAATGGATGCAGAGATCGGAATCTGCATTGCTTCGGGCGAGTTCCAGTCCGTCCGCGTATTCCGGGACTGGTAAAGTGGAGGCCGGGCCCCAGAGTACTGGGGTAGGACTATTAATGTCCGAGGGTAAACCCATTCCCGGCTATTCCAGCCCGCCACTTTGCACACGATGGCTGGTTTAAAAATTGTTAATGGAAAATTTAAAATCCCAAATCAAAACGGAAATGCCACCTTCCGTAAAAGGAGGGCCGGGCGGCGTCCCGGTTATAACCGAAACGTCGGGGGGACCAAACCCCCCTATAGATAGAAGGAAGAATCGCGGAAACCTGGCATTGCTTTTGGCGTCTTAAAGACGTCAAAAAAGTAAATAATGGGTTGTTGGTCGAAACTTTCGGCGACAAGATCAGTAATGACAGATTACTATCCTTAAAGTTGTTAGGCGATCATGAGGTGGAAGTGTCGCCCCATGGAACATTAAACAGTTCCCAAGGGGTGATCTTTTGCAGAGACCTCATGATATGCTCAATCGAGGATATTGTCGAAAACTTGTCCGACCAGGGAGTAGTTGAGGCTCGAAGGATTAAGTGGAGGCAGGATGGTGAGTTGAAAGACTCACCTCTCCTCCAACTAACCTTCAACAAAATAGATTTGCCAGCAACAATCGATGCTGGCATTCACAAGAAGATACCCGTGCGTCCATACATTCCAGCACCGATGCGATGCTATCGGTGTCAAAGATACGGGCACACGGCAGGTAGGTGCGAAAGGCCTCAAATTTGTGTATGCGGGGAGCCATTGCACGAAGGAAGACCGTGCAATGAGCCAATTATATGTGTTAATTGTGGAGGTGGTCCCTCGGCAAAGTCGAGGAACTGCCCCAAGCACAAAGAGGAAAAGGCTATCCAGAAAGTGAGAGTTCTGGATAAGCTCACTTATCCTGAGGCGCGCAGGAGGGTGATGGGCTCCGGTCCTCGCAATCAGCCTGCCGTCTCCTATGCCCGCGTCACAAGTACTCCTGCCGCTTCAGCTGACGCTTCAGCTCTGGCTAAAGAGCTTGCTCCGCTGATGATGAAAATCATCAGCGAATTTTTAAATAAAAAAAGTGAGGGCCAAGCGTCAGCAAGGCCAGCAAAATTAATTAAAACCTCTCCGGAGGGGCCTATTCAGGTGCCCTCTAAAACAACAACGAAACGAAAGCGAGAAACCCTAAAAAATGACGTGAGAGTTTCGGAGGTGCCAACCACCTCCGAAGAGAAAAGGATGGAGGTGGATCATGAAAAAACTCCACCTCTCATCACGGGGTGAGCCGGCTCTGCAGGCGGAGCTGAGCTCACCGAAGTCGGAGACGTCCAGGCCTCCGGCTTCAACATCGGCGGGAGGCAGCCCAGCGCACAAGCTGCGCTCGAGTAGCCTCCCGGATCGAGAAAAAAGGGTCGTCGTCTCCTACAAGGTGACATCGGAGACGGATTCCGATTCCGTTTCATTCTCTGACAAGGAGACGACCAGGAGGGATAAACGAGGCTGGCCGGAGGGGAAACCCAGGAAGTGATCCCACAACTTCCTGGGGCAACCCATCCTAGCCAATAGAAATGGTTAATATATTAAAGTGGAATTGCAATGGTATTAAACAACGCTACTGTGAGCTAAACATGCTTCTGGCAGAGCATACACCTTTGTGTGTATGTATACAAGAATACATCTTAGACCGGCGGAGGCATATACCCTGAAGTGTTATACCATCAGCCGGCTAGCTGTTCTGCCAGATGTTCGAGCAAGGGGAGGCGTCGCAATATTATTAAGGCGGGGCCTATCTTACCAGGCCCTTCGCCTTGACACCCCCTTACAAGCTATAGCTGTAAGAATATACGGAACGCTCGAACTTACAGTATGCACCATATATCTGCCGGACTTCGGTTGGAGTATCGAAGATCTGGCCCGTTTAACCTTGCAACTTCCACAACCATTTCTGATGCTAGGTGATTTTAACGCTCACAGTCAGTTGTGGAGCTGTGAGCATAGAGACGCACGTGGGAGACTCATCGAAAGTTTTTTGGATGAGTCAAACACGTTTCTTTTAAATACCGGTGAGAAAACACGATTGAACGCCACTGGTGAGATGTCAGCAATTGATCTGACACTATGCTCACCGGCTCTGGCTCATCGACTGGAATGGATGGTACTCCCTGATCCTTGTGGGAGTGACCATCTACCCATCAAAATTTCTCATAACTCACCGATGTGTTCACATCCTACTTCGCCGAGATGGCGTCTTCGTCGAGCCAACTGGGACACTTTCATGGAAAGTTTTCAAGTTCCCACGTTGGGGGGAGACGTAGAAGAGGATGTGTGCAAAATAACCTCCAAAGTCATTGAAGCAGCTACACACGCTATAAGTAAGTCTTCCGGCATTCCACCTAAGAGAAAAGTTCCCTGGTGGAATGATGTCGTGAGAGTATCGGTTGCAGAGAAAAAGAGGGCGTTTAACAAATTGAAAAGACGCCCCACGCAGGAAAATTTGATAGCCTTTAAAAGAAAGAGATCTATAGCAACAAGAACTATTCGAGAACAGAAAAGGCTATCTTGGGAGCATTATGTTTCGGCCATCAATACCTCCACACCATCTACGGAGGTATGGAGGAGGGTGAAGGCAATTTCGGGGAAATTCTCCTCATCACCGGCGCCTGCCCTCCTCAATTTGGATGGCCGAGTCGTAACGCAGCGTGCCGAAATTATGACCCGGATTTCCTGCGGATCAAGATGCATCACGAACAACATGATGATCTTGATTTTTTCTCAGATGAATCCCTCCAGTATAACAACGATTTTACAATGCAAGAACTACTGGAGGCGCTAAAGGGGTCCAAAGATACATCACCTGGCCCCGATACAATACATTATGCCATGATCCAGAATCTGCCTTATCCTGGTAAGTGCAGATTACTGGATCTATACAACAATATTTTTCGGCAGAGCGTTTACCCTCAGCAATGGCGGGAAGCCATTATTATCCCGCTGCTTAAAGAGGGTAAAGATTCATCGCAACCATCAAGCTACCGTCCAATATCTTTGACTTGCTGCTTCAGCAAGATATTGGAAAAAATGGTGAACAGACGTCTCGTCTGGTGGCTGGAAACTAATCATCTGATAAGTAAATATCAGACAGGTTTCCGCCAATACCATTCGACGACGGATCAACTTGTTCGCCTTGAGAATGCCATTCACGACAACTTTCTCCGAGGCTATCACTTTGTTCTTCGACCTGGAGAAAGCATATGATATGACTTGGAGGTATGGCATTCTCAGGAAGCTGCATGACTGGGGTCTAAGAGGATCTCTGCCTCAGTTCATTCAAAGTTTTATGTGTGACCGCAAATTTCGTGTCCGGGTGGGTGGCACTGACTCTGGGATCCATTCCCAGGAGAATGGTGTTCCCCAGGGCTCAACGCTTAGTGTCACCCTTTTTGCTATAGCGGTCAATCACATCGCAGCTTCAGCCCCGATTCGTCAATGTCTGTATGTTGATGACCTTGCAATTTTCTATGGAGCTCCATCAATGGATACAATTGAAACGAGACTCCAGCAGGGCATCAACGAAGTGGTGCATTCTGCAGAAAGTGTTGGTTTTCGGTTCTCCACAATTAAAACTCATGTGGTCCATTTCTGTAGAAAACGCAAGGAACATCCTGATCCGATCCTTTACTTAAAGGGTACCCGCCTTGGATGTGCCGACTCTATTAGGTTTCTGGGACTTGTCTTTGACAAGAAACTAACGTGGCGTCCACACCTCCAATCCCTGGCAGCGAGTTGTCGCAAGGCAATGAATGTGCTTAAGGGATTGGCTGGTACATCGTGGGGTGCGGACCGGGAGATGCTACTGCCGCTCTATTCATCGCTGGTTCTGCCCAGGATGGATTATGGCTGTGTAGTATTCTCCTCCGCCCGGACGTCATCGCTCAAAATCCTAGATCCTATTCACCACGCAGGCATTAGACTTGCTACAGGAGCCTTTCGAACGAGTCCCTCTATGAGTCTATGTGTAGAGTCGGAATTGCCCCCATTGAGGTTGAGGCGTGAGCGCCTGCTCCTTAATTATGTCGCGGGGGTATGGGCAAAACCCAATCATCTTAACTTCCCGGCTCTTTTCAGAAAATCCAGATTTCTGAGGAGACTCTATGAGAGACGTGCCACGGTCACCAGACCTCTGGCCGTTCGAACGCAGGAGCTTTTAGAGAGTCTTAATCTAGAATTCGCTCAGGTTCTTCCCTATAGTTTTCAGGAAGTACCTCCTTGGCTGATCCCAAAGGTAAGGTGCCGCTTTGACCTGGCTGGTCTCCGTAAAGATGAGACCAGTTCCCAGTACTATCGGACCTGCTTTCAGCAAATTATTAGCGAATACAATGACTCTCTGTGCGTGTATACGGATGGATCTAAAACCATGCCTGGTGTGGGGAGCGCTATTGCCATTGGCAATAGCTCACACACTTGGTTGCTCTCCCCACAGGCATCCGTATACACTGCTGAATTATATGCAATTTTGCTAGCCCTGCGATATTGTGAAGAGTTTTCGAACCTTCACAATACATTTCTCATTTGTTCCGACTCGTTGAGCGCGCTGCAAGCACTAATGTGCACGCTTTAAAGGGACCCTCAAAAATACCCAAGCGATACTCCACGTGCTCCAGCACATGTCCATCGTTTTTGTATGGACGCCTGGACACGTGGGTATACATGGCAATGAGGTGTCTGATGAAACTGCGCGGGTCGCGGCTTATTCAGACCACCTGGATCTAATTCCCATACGCCCAGAGGACCTGGAAGTGTGCATACGCTACAGAATTAATGAAAATGGCAGCGTGAGTGGAACAACCTCACGGAAAAGCTCAAACAGGTCAAGCCAAGCATCAATAAGATGCCGGCGCCTGTAAATCTGAGCCGTAGAAAGAGTGTGGCCCTTACGCGTTTGCGAATAGGCCACACTCAAATCTCGCATGCATATTTTCTCTGCAGTGAGGATCAGCCAAGGTGCACTGTTTTCAGGACAGTGCAAACCGTGAGGCATATTGTTGAGGAATGTGTAGTCTTTGAATCTTTACGGCAAAGAGTACGGCTTCGAAAAAATGTAGCACGTGCATTATCATATAATGCGAGCTCCGTGAAGAGGATGATTACATTTTTAAATGAATCTCACCTTCTACGGAGACTCTAGAATCTAGGGGAAACTACTAGACTCTAGAATCTCATATTTTATAAAAGTCGTCTCTTTTATGTGTTTTTTATGTACAGCCTCGTACAATTTTATCTTCTTTTTAAATATTTTGTACTTTTAAATTATTTATTGACTTTATCTGTGATATTGTGGGCCCTTTACACCCACAATATCACATTTTATTACACTTAGTTTTTAAGTTTTATTGTTTTTACTGTAATAGTGTGGGCTCTTTACACTCACACTATTGCACGTTGTTATATTTTGTAGTTTTTAAAACGTTTTATTGTTATTTACTTTTTAAGTTTTAAATTTTTTTATTGTTACCTAGTTTTTAAGTATTTTTATTTGTTGCAGTGAAGGCCTTTTACACTTTCACTGCAACGTTGTTATTATGTTGTTTTTGTTTATATTTTGTTGCTGTTTTTTTTTAATAGTTTATTTTTGTTATATTTTTCCTATCTAGTCAATTCATTTCACTAGGTAGTGTTGTGATATTTTGTGATTTGTTATGTATTGTTTTTGTTATTTTTTTTAAACTGCGGGGGCTAATGAGCAGGTTTTCAAACCCCCAAAAAGGAGGGTGGGTTTTAGTGGGTAGTCTGGTTGGCCAGGAGTCCCACACTCAATGCGTCAATGCATTTCCCACCTCCCTGGCGCAAAAAATAAAAAAATAAAAATCAATTTAATGTATTAATTAATAAATCAGAGTACACTACACCTATGGTAAATTACATTAGTATAATACACATAATGTACACACATATGTAGCATAAAATAATGTGTGAGTTTCTACATACACACATATATGCATATATGCCGGTTCTGTCCATAGGCCAAAGCTATGTAGTGAGTCCGCAGCAGTGTTCCCATTCTTCACATAACTATCGTACACGTCACATAATTTTGGGTGTTGTACGATCATATGTACATCCAACTTTGATTACGTGATAAAATCTACGATAATATGATGCTTATGTACGATAATTTTAAGTATGTTAAATTTATTCGAATTCACTAGTCTAAGCATACAGCGCTCCAAGAGTCTAATATACAGCGCTCCAAGAACCAATTATTTAATTAAAAAACATAAATTTTTACCATTAGAATTGTTACTACTACAATATGTCATGTCTTCATTGGTTACGTTAATCTAACAATTGAAATTAATATAGGACATCTACAGTGATTTTAATAAAATAAATTGATATTTAATTTCTAACAGTTAATTAATTCTTAATTTTTAAAAAATAAATAAATTTTTCAAATTCAGAAGAATTTTTTTCAGCGTACGATAATTTTTGTGGAAAACCCACAATTTTACGGCTCTGTGTCGATCAAAACAGTAAAAGCCTCTGGGAGCCAGTGTTACCAACCCGAATTCTTTCTAGGAGGTAGATATTTCAAAAGTCGGTAGTTTTCAACCAATCTTATTTTGTAAAGTTGGTAGATAGATCTACCACCTATATTTTTCTCTAGTTTTTTCGAGACTCTAGATTTAAAATGTGATACACTTTCGATTGGATAAGAAATATTTATCCTATTTTTATTTATTATCATTGGCTTGATAAACCAAATCGCAGATCATCAATGTTCAAAATAAGAATAAAGTAATGTAACAACTAACTGAGTTAATTGTTTGAATACCCAGTATGTACTGAGCTGTATATCAATGTTTGAATTGTTAACCATTTTTGAATTGTCCCACAATTTAAAAAAAATTCTCTTATGGTTTTAAAGATGGGCGTATTTTTTGCTTTCCGAGGAACTTTTAAGAACAAATTATAAGAAAACTATTTTTTGTTTTAATTTGCAAGGTGTTAATTACACACCAGCTAATTTTGGGGTGTCAAAACTTTTTCTATGACCTTGTAATTTGAGACTATAATTTTTGAAAAAAATGAACTCTACCCAAATTTTTAAATATACTGACCATTTACGACCAATTGGGGACCAATGGTTTTGGCTGCTTTTACTGTCAATATTTGCACTATCACGTGCTCCATGGAGAAGGGTTTAGTTTATGCACAAAAAGTATTGGAAAGAAACTTAAATTTATTTACCAAAATATATTACACAAAAAAGAAACTTTTCACAAAAATTCAATATTATATTCACTTAAATCTTTTCTTTTTAAATCAGGTACCAAACATTTTTCAGCAGGATATCCTACAGGCAATAATAATACTAATTTCTCATTAGATGGACGTTTTAATAATGTGCGTAATGCAGGTCCACAATTTAATGGTGTTGATGTTAACGATACTAATCCAGCATACTAAAACAAAATAAATCCCTTAATATAATTGGTAGAAACATAAGTCTTCAAAATGCAATTTTTAACGTGTGAGAACAATGTCTTTATACGTATAATTTACAGTTTACAAAAGCAACTTCATACAATCTGCAACTTTAATTTTTTCGTAACAGTATCCACTCTATCCACATTACTGACACATAAACTTGACAATATATATGTTAGTATATGCAACTTGTAATTTGAAGTTTTGCGCTTACTGTCTGTTATCATTTTGTACCATTTAATACAAAAATGCATAAAAATTGTCATTGTACTAGAATGGTGTACAATTGAATAATTTTTATACCTTCGTTGTCGTAAATTTAACGTATACACCATTATCTAATTTTATTAAAATTTGCTACTATCTTCCGTTACGTACCTAATTGGTTTTGTAATTCAAATGTAAACGGTTTAATTAAAGTGTGCAGAAATTTAGCCAAAAAAATCGAAATAATGGTATTTCGGTTATAATACTTTATTTAATTAAGTATTGTAACCGTGTCAAATAAAAAAAACACTATCAAAATTGGAAGTATCATTTTAAAAGACATAGAATCAGAGAAACATAATAATTTGCTTCTAAACTATGGAGTCAATGGATTGAACTATTGGTCATTAAATTTCTGGTTAGTTTTAGATTTCGCCGTTCATAAAATACATCACGCGAAATTTCACTTTTTTAGACCCATCCATTTTAAAAACATACTAAAAGATAAAAAACTTACGAAATAAATTTCAACAAAATTTTTTCTTACATTTAATCAATTTATACCCCTCATTAATTTTCTAAGGAGAAATTTGCATAATAAATTAATATTCATTTCACTCACACTTGGTAAATAGCTCGGTCCTTTATCCCATATCATCAATTTTGGAGAAGCAACTATTACATTAAGGATTTCCCCGAAAACTCTGCCCTTTTTTACATTTATGTTTTTGATCGGATATCACTGCTTTTTGAAATGCTTATCACTTCGATAAATATACAAAGCCGATCGCTTCGAGTTAAGTAACGCTTCGGGTTACTTTACGCTTCGCGTTACATAACTCGTTTTCTTTCACATTTACAAAGAAGACCACTTCACATTATATAACGTTAACTCGCTCTGCTCGCTAGGGGGTTCCACCCCCTTGAACCTCAAGGCAGCCTTCAGTCTTTGCTTCGCGTCTTAGAAAGATTACAAAACCACAACCTTCTAGCATGAATAGAAGTAAAAAAGGTAATTTTTGATGTTTTTTCTCATTTTCTGGGAGATTGCGTTGGGAAAATTAAAGTTTTCCGATTTTTGTTATAAGTTTCAAGTTATTCATCGCCGAATTCAAAAAAACCGCATCCTTCTAGCATAGATAAAAGTAAAAATGAATGTTTGGACAGTTTTTCAAAATTTCGGGATGGCTGCGTTGGTAAAATAAAGTTTTTCGATATTCGTCGTAAATATCAAATTATTCTCCGTCGATGGCATTCTTTCAGATGTTATTTAAAATTTAGTCAGGAATGCCCATATGTAACTAAACTACTTGCTTCAAGATATTTGAAAACTTATTATTTAAATATTAAAACTAATATACCCTTATTGATACAAAATAAATGATGGATGAAAATTTTTATTCTAATTGTTCAACATAAATGACATTTGATTTGCTAAATCTCCTGAATATTTATCTTCAAACTACAATGTAGAAATCACTAGACAAAAAAGGTAATTTTTGGTGTTTTTCCCTATTTTCGGGAATGTTGCATTGGGAAAATTAAAGTTTTACGATTTTTCTTATATGTTTCAAGTTATTTCGCGTCGAATGCAAAAAACCGCATCCTTCTAGCATGGCTAGAAGTGGGTTAGATTTGTTTAACAAAATTACGTATAGATTTTCATTCAGACAAAATGTTCTTTATTTTGAAAAATTTACTTTTGTTAAATTATAAATTATTATCTCAACGTTGGAATATTGATAAAGTTTGGTTTTTGTACCATTTGTTTTTACTAAGGCACCTTCAGTAACAGCAGCTTTTAAATATTTTTTAATAACAGGATGCAATTTTCAGTCAACTTAATAATTTGCAGCCAAATATTTCTTGATTGCCTGTGTAAAATTTACATAACATGAAAAATTGTTTATTGAGATATGGTATTTAAATTGTATGGTTCATATGGACTTAAATGAAAGAATTTGCGATTATTATTTCAATATCTCTATTGGTTTCCAAGATATTTAAATTTTTAGCCCAAGAAAAAATTTTATTTACTTTTTCAAGAATTCAAAAGAAATAACGAAATTTTCAAATAAATATTTTACACATCTATCTCTGTACCAAAATTCATAAAAATCAGTTCATCGATTAGGTGTGAAAGCATCACAAACAAATTTTTATGGAGAAATTTTTCAGCTACGAGTAAAGAATTTTAAAGCTACGAAAAATATCTTGCAATAAAAAATAAAACAGGCGGAAATAAAAATATATTGAATAGTTTTCGAAAAATAAATCAAAATTTTGCATAAACTCCCACAGACGTTGCCATGTAATAAGTATAAATAGACAGTTAAATGCATAAACAGTAATGAATAAAAATATGTCAAATGGTTTTTGTATTAAATTTTTTCCATTTCTAAACGATATTCAAATGATTGTTGTTATAATTTTGATGTATATAATTCATCAGATGATTTATTATAGGCAAAGCATAGGCTAGGAACTATAGTAGATAGTATGAAGATGTATTGTACTACTGGACGATTCACAAATTGAGAAATTTAATTATTTTTGTCAAAAATTCTAAAGAAAAAACGAAATTTTCAAATAAATCTTTTATGTAACTCATTATTAAAGTTGGTGTTAATTTATTCAATCCAATCAAATGATCACGAAATTAATTTCCAAACATTTTTTTTTAACCAAATAACAAAATTTTGTGTTCGTACCTCGGCAAACTATTGTATTCAAATGGCATTCCATTTTAGTTGAGTATAATATTTATGCTAACACGGATATTAAGTTCGACCAATAGGAATTGAATATGGGCCAATCATAGAGGAGTATATTGCATTTATTCCTATATGCATTTATAATGTAAATTTTTTAAAACAAAATATGCAAAAAATTTCTATTTCGAGATAGAAATTTCATGGTTTCATAATTTTCTTTTCGGTTTGGGCATTAGATCTAACTGTATGCCAAATATCAACATTAAAGGTCTTATGGTGTAGGGCCTGGAATTATAATTATGCCTACCAAAAATTATGGGCGAGTCCGCTATTTTCGCATTTTGGAATTAAAATAACTTTTTAACTGTTTATTGTAAAACCGTATAAAAAAACCGTATAATATTTCGTGTAGTAATAGCTGTAAGCACGCAAGCCCCTTACACTCAGCTCCCTCGTAAGCTGCCCCGGCTAACGCAGTTCCGTGCTGTAGATACACAAAAAATCAACCATCAGAAAAAAAAAATAGAATAATATTGTAGCGGTTTGCCCGGATTCGTTTATTCAATGAAGTAAATTCTGTTTGACTTTAACAATTTATTGATGATTAAAAATATTATGTGTATAATTTACAAAAGTTATAATTTCCAGAGTATTCTTTAAGATGTTCACTGTTTGCTTGGTTTTCACACACTGCCATATATTTCAATCTGTATTGATAATAAAAACAATATCAACATTTCGTTGTCCTAGAAACATTACATAATTTGTTCAATTCCACTTTCACAGGTAACTTAGTTTCGTTCCAAAATACGTGGCCAACTGCTAGGTTAATATTTGTTACAATATAGCACATTAAGATAAATAAATAATTCTAAGTTAAAGAAATAAGTTAAAGAAACAAAACTTACAAAAAAGTGCTATACCGAATGAGCTTTATTTCAATTTCGGCATTTCGATAAAATCTACAATAAACCGTGCAAGATTTAGTTCCATGATTAACTAGTCTGTTTATCTGGCATCTCTTTCTATTGAAGTCTAAACCTTTGTATTGCATGAAAAAATGATCAGGATTGTAATTTTCATTACACAAACTTTCTTTACTGATATGTTGAACGCAATAGACCATATTCAGTTTCCCACCCGAAAGTTTAATAATGCTCTCCTCAAATTGCATGGCAAAACTCTTAGATAAAATACCCCTCCATCGTAGTAGTGTAATTTATTAAAATAGGCAAGGTTTGCCTATTGATTGCATCAAATTACTGTTGGTAAAATTTGTTTGTTACAGTTTGTTACATTTGATAGTTATAGAGTAGCCTTAATGATTCTCTTCTTAGTGTCCTTATAAATTAGATCATCCAATAAATCACCCAAACCAATTTTCGTTATAAAGTGATTGATTTGATAATCCCAATTATGTCCAATCCCTAGATGATATTTTAGATATATATTTTGTAGAGGTTTATCTTCATTACAAAATAATTTTGCGTAGTAGTTTATGTACAGATGCATTATTTTTATTATAAATTTTGATGTAAGTACATGTTCCAGTTCAACTACTGCCGCACTCTTAGGTGTGCTTTTATTTACCTGCACGATTTCTTTTTTGTTGTTGCTTTTTTAGGTGTTATCAACTTGTTTGAAAAATACCCTTGATGACGAGAATAGGGGGGACACTGAGATAATTATACACCTTGATTATTTCAACGTTTTCATTCCCTAGTTTAAATTTAAGCAGACATTCACATTCAATCCATTGCGTATAAAGTATTACATACGTCTAAGGTAAGTGTCCATCTGAGACAAAACAGTCTCGAGACTCGACTCACAAATGGATAGGGGACTAAGAGCAGTATCGGAGATAAGTCCGAACAGATCTCCGAGAGAGCACCTATCACAAGTGGACATGTATATTCATGCTCTCGAGACTCAGTCTCCAGTCTTCCGTCCATGTTGGAGGAGTTTGAAAGAGTCCATCTTGGAGACTTTAATATTGTTTATATTCATAATTTATATATATATATATATATATATATATATATATATATATATATATATATATATTTAAATTTTTTTTTAATATTTTCATATTTAAAATGAGTGATAATGTGGGATGTAAAACATACATTCTACAGGAATCGGGATAAAAAAATGAATATGTATGCATTTCCGCACCAAATACTTCCCTTTTTTCACTTTCCGTTTTTTGGAAATTTTGTACACAACAATAAATGCAACAGCCTGACGCAAATTGACTAAATTGTTAATTTTAATAAATTTGTATATTTTTAATATCTATGTATGTCCACCTTATGATTCCGAAGGAATGTGGGATGCCTTGTGATTGCTGAACACCAAGATACCTGTAAAATTCTCTCCCCTCCATGGGGCTAATGAGACCATTTTGTAGGTTATATTCAACAAGCGTTTCAGGGTCAGTATGTATGTATTGTGTTTTGCATTTGTCAGTACCGAATTCCATCCGGATGTCCGTAGAGAATATTTCAGTCAGTCGTATTAAATGTGTTAATTGTGTTTCTGTGGGGGCATACAGTTTCAAGTCATCCATGTAAAAAAGCTGTGATATTTTTTGGAATTCCTTGTCGAACTTCACTTTGAAAGCGCATCCCGAATCTCTGGTGTGTGTGATAGTGGATTATGAGCGAGGCAGAACCAAAGAGGACTCAATGAGTCTCCCTGGAAGATACCTCGTCTAATGTGCATGGTGTCTGTGGAAATGGTCGTGTTATTGTGTGTTAAATGGAGTGTGGTGGTCCATAATGACATGGCGTGTGTTAAAAATTGTATAATGTGTTCGCAAATTTTGTATAAGGTCAATATTCTCTGCTGCCTGGAATGCGGCTCGGAATCAAATGCTTTTTTGTAATCTACGTAAGTTGTGTACATGTTTCTGTTATTGTGTTTAGCGTGTTCGGTAACCACCGAGTCTATAATGAGTTGTTGCTTACAGCTTCTCGGTAGTTTCCGACAGCCCTTTTGCTCCTCAGCGAGGATGTTGTTGTCTGTATAATGTGTGTGTACATTTTTTGTGTGATGCATGTAGTGAGTATCTTGTATAGTGTAGATAGACATGTGATGGGTCTGTATTTGGTTGGATTTATTCTATCGTTATCCTTCGGAATCATGTAAGTGATACCCTTCATTAAGAAAGGAGGTGTTGTGTGCGGATGTCGTATGAATTGTGTAAAATGTCGTGCGAGGTGTTCGTGTGTGAAAGTAAAGTGTTTCAGCAAATAGTTGTGTATTTGATCCACTCCAGGGCTCCAATTGTGTAAGTGTTGTGTAGTGTTGTGTATGTCTTGTGTAGTAATTGTTGTTTGTGTCATGTATGTAATGTTGTTTGTAGATCTCGTCTTCGATCCAACAGGTTTCAACATTGTGCTGAACTCTCTCGGACCAAAGACCAGACCAATATGTAAAAAGTGAGTGTTCTGTGGATGGTTGTGTATCGTATTGTGGTGTGTTGTTGTGTATGAGTGATCGGTAGAAAAATTTTTGGTTGTGTTGGAATTGAGTGTTGTGTATTTTGCGTGTGTGTGCAGCTTTGTATCGTTTGAGTCTTGTAGAGTATACTGAGAGTTTTTGGTGTAGTGTATCCCTAAATTTCTCTAGAGCTGTGTTGTGTTCATCGTATTTGGAGTGTATTTTGTATGTTGTTTTGATGTTTTGTATGTGTTTGGTGAGTTTTTGTGTACGTGTTCCTTGTACATATTGTGTGATTCGGCCTAGGTCCCGCCTAATACTCGTAATACGAGAATTTAAACGTTTTTCTCAAGCCAGTGTGCGTGTTTGTGTAGTGCGTGCGTTATGTGCGTTTAAGGGTGATGTTACCTTGAAACCATTACACCTAACTGCTGCAACAGCTCCGCAGTAAATAATGTTGTGTAAATCTGTAAATGTTGTGTCCTGTGATAAGTGTTTCGGTAAAATGTAATTGTTAAGTGTAGTGACTATGTTGAGATTTCTTTAATAGTGTTGTTTAGGTAGTTTGTGTTTCTGTGTAGGGTCTAAATGAGTGAATTCCGCTAATGCAGTGTTGCGTGAATTTTGGATGTATGTGACTGATGTGTTATCGTTGCTAGTGTTATTATTGTTGTCATTTTCGGCTGCTTATGTTGTTTGTGTATCCATGTGTATTATGTCTGTGTTGTGTATGGTGTGTAGTTGGTGGTGTCTAATTTAACTTGTTGTCTAATTTGGTTTTGTATTGTGAGGGCGATGAGTGTATATGTGATGATTGTGCGGCGTTGATCGGCGAGTCGCTGTTCTGTGATGTGTGTAAGATTTGTGTATTTTTGTGTGAATTGTTGGTGTAGTGTTTGTCTGTATCCGGGTTTGTCCTATTCAAGTCGGGTCACTTCCAGGTAGGTTCGCAGTATGAACTGATTCATTTCGTCTGTCTACTTCATGCGCCTCCTGAAAGTATTTTGTGTGGTGACCATTTCCGAGTGCGGTAATGGAACATCCACAGACAAATCGTCACGGGTGTCTCGTCCGTCGTCGGCTGTAACTTCTTTAGTGATTCATGGCCACATGATCACCAACCCACCACCACCGGGTCACATCCAGCGGTGACTCTAGATGTGCCCTGGCAATTATTATTATTATTATTAACTTGTCACTGCTGTGAGTAAACCCTCAAATGGAAACGAAATATCCTTGTCTCGAGACTGCAATGATTATCGAGTCTCAGGAAGTTGCCACGAGAGCAAAAGTGATCTCAAATGGACAATACCCTGAGACTGGTCTCGAGACTCTTTCGAGATTTTGTCTCAGGTGTACACTTAGCACGATTTTAGAGATTTTTGTAAATTTACTGCATTATCATTGAGTATGATCAAGTCGTCTGCGTACACGAGTAGGATTATTTCCTTCCGATCATCAATGTTTACATCTCTGATATTATTGTCGATCATGTATTTATTGACGTCGTTCACAAAATCCGAGAATAACTGTGCAGATAGGTAATCATCTTGTAGAACCCCCTTTATCACTTTTATGCTGAAGTTCAATTTATCCTTTACAGTAAAGTCAAATGAGGCATTATTATAAACGATTGTAATGTATTAGTAGATAGTATAATTTTATTACCTCTTTTTGAGAGACTTTGTCATAATAGACTAAGAGGAACTGAATCGAATGCTTAACGGAATTTTTACATTTATTTTGATATTCTTTATACTATGTAGTACAAATATAGTGTCACGGTAACCTCTACCCTTTTCAAAACCAAACTGTGATTCTCCTATAATGTCGTCACATTTGGTCCAGCTTTGAATCCTATCACTTAATAGTGAAGTAAAAATCTTTGCTGTATCCTTTCGTAGAGATATTATCCTGTAATTATTGGGATCGTTTTCCTCACTCTTTTCAAATAGCAAGCAGAGACGTGGTTCTCATCACGATTAAGCTTTGCCTGTCTTACGATAACTATGGATTCGATCAATATGGATTCACTAGACAATTGAAAGCTACTATTGTCACTGTAAAATTAAGAACACAGACAAGCTCAGATTAAGGTCGAAACTGAGAGACGCAATCGTCCTGTAAAAGTGACGCTACCTGGTTTAGCAAATACGATTACGACAAATGCAAAAGATGATGGTTGGGGGCAGAAAATCGTAGTCTGAATGGCATTGCTCGATAGTTTTGAAACAGATTTAGTAGCTGTGAACGCTGAGTACCATGAGAAATGTATTTTGAGGTTTTATAACATGCCATCACGCGTCAAAAAAAGATCTTAGTTAGACGTGTTAGTTCTCCCAACCATGATCAAGCTATGGAGATTATTTTCACGTTCCTTGAAGAGAACAGTGATGAGTGCCAGTTGTCCCTTGGTCAATTGCATGATCAGGTTCCTGAGAATTCTTGTCCACACGGGAACACTGTAAAAAAGCGTTTGCAGGAGAAGTATAAAGATGACATAATCATCAGTGCGTCAGATCAAGTGTGGTGTGCTCCAAAAACACTGAGCATAAAATTTTGAATGGCAACTGGTATTTAAATGAAAAGCAAAAGGATATCAAAGATGAAAGAAATCGAATTTTTAAGATCGCCGGACAAATAACTTTGACAGATATTCACTCAAAGGTTTTCAGCACCACGGCTTACCCTTCTGTAGATAATTTTTTTGGTGGTACACAACACCTTGTCCCAGAAACACTCCTTCTCCTCGTGCATACAATTATCTAGACCAACAAACGTGGATCAATGAATTCTTGGAAAAGTAAATGCTTAGTACTTGCACACGCCATTATATTTGCCGTGCGGCCAAGATCATCCCTTTCCCCCATTATGATTGGTGTTTCAACGTTCATATACAAGAAATTTGGGAATTCATTCATAAAAACTAATAATTAATTTTGATGATTACCAACGCATTCAAGTCTCCAATTTTGAAGAGAGGATCATAAAGTATAGCATTTGGATATTAAATAAAGGGTAAGATAGAATAGATATTGAAATTTTTTGCGGCAGTTTGAAATTTTCTGCTAAATTTCGTTATATTCTGCTTTTTGCACGTCGGGGTGTTTTTGGTACAGTTTTAAAATATTAAGTTTACTCTACCTTTCTCACAACCAATAAAAGCATTCAGGAGCAAAAACAGTCCATACTTAAAACTTCAAATTCGGGAAGATGTCGAACTTGCAGTGATTCTAACTGCAAATATACCTCCTTAACAGAATGCCTTATTTAGAAAACCTGGCAGAGGAAAACTTCAAACTAATATTTTTTCCACCCATCCAATGCAGCAGGTGAGACTGAAAGACTTTTTGTTCCTACATGTTTTTAATGTCTGTGATTACACAGGTGCAACATTTAAGAGATATAAACTTGGTTTTGTAAAACTGTACCAAAAACACCCCGGCGTGCAAGAAGCAGAATATAACGAAATTTAGCAAAAAATTCCAAACTGCCGTTAATTTTGATCTGAAACAAACTGCCGTTTGTTTCAAGTTTCTACGTTATTCAGAGACGGACATATGAGCTTCTGAATATGACTAAAAAATTGGCATTTTCAAAATTTCAAAAAATTTCGCACTCGCCGAATTTGAACGGATGAAGCTCATATTATGGAAATCGTCCTTTCCTTCCAAGCACTATCGATAAACAATCGGCTGCCAAATCGACGACATGAGTGCGCATGTTTTTGTCGAAAAGTAATGGATCTGCCCATATATATATATATATATATATATATAGGGTGAGTCGAACCAAGTGGATAATAGCACACACCTCCACTTTCTCTCACGATTCTCTCATTTTTCTACAACATCCAATAGAATACAATACATTATAACAAAACAAAGACCACCCAAAACATGATATAATTCACAACCAAAACATCTGCGCACAAAAATAAACAGGCGGGCTCCTTTCCAAATTCAAAATAATCAAATCCGGGAACGTAAGCAGCGGTGGGCAAAAAAAATTTAATTTGAATGATTAGGAAAGCAGAAAACATATTAAATACTTGATCCCAGTCAACAAGTTTTAGCTTACTATATGTTATATGCATGCATTAACAGTTGTCTTCAAATATCAACAGCGTGTGATTCATGCATTTAATGACTTATATTATAACAATTAGCCCAGTCAATTTACTAAATAAATCACCAAATAAAAAAAAAACTTATATTCTATATTTTAAAATTAGTCAAAATTATCTTTGGCCCTTCCTCTTGAACATATCCAAAAAAAAGACCCATATGGGAAGGAGCTGCGCAATAGGCCGCCATTTTTAATTTTAGGAGCTTTCTTATGGGTTTTTCCTCAATATCTCAAAAAATCTCAACTTTTTCATAACCACTTTTACTTACAATATGAAAGCTCATTGAATTTCCTACAAAAACGCACAAAAAATTTTTTCTTGCGTTTGGGGAATATATAGATGTATAAGTAGAAGTCCAGAAAGTCTAGTTTACGAGGGGAGAAAATCGCTTCTGAAAGTTTTTCTTCTTATTTCAAATAACTAATTAATAATAACTAAACATACTGAAATAACTCAAACATATAAACAAAAACAAAACATAAACTACACCTTTAGTGGGGGGAAAGAAGTGACGTCTGGTTTGATTTTCCTGGCTGAGCACTGGAACCAAGCATGTCAAAAGGCGTTTATTGTCTTCATGGTGGGGGGAGCCCCGTACAATGCCAGAAACATTTCATCATCAGCACTTTCAGGCAGGACCTCTGGTGTGCTGGTTGGGCTGTAAAACAGTTGTAGAATTTGTAAAAGCTGAGGGTTTTTTTGAACTATTTTAACTATCTTTATTTTTCATGGTTGTATGTAGCTGAAGTAGTATCACATCCTGAAAAAGCATGTAAAAATAAAACTGTTTCTCTAAGGAATGAGGGAACTTGTTCTGTTTATACATCTATATATCCCCCAAACGGTTAAAGCTAGAAAAAACTTTTTGTACGTTTTTTGTAGGAAATTCGCGCAGTTCCACCCCCCATATGGGTCTTTTGGATATGTTCAAGAGGAAGACCCAAAGAAAATGTTAACTAATTTTAAAATATAGAATATAAGTTTTATTTTTATTTGGTGATTTTTTTAGTAAATTGACTAGACTAATTGTGATTTTAGTGTTAAAAAAAACAAACAAAAATAGATTTATATTATTACTATGCTTCTTATTACCTAGTATTTCAGGGGCGAATCAATAAATTTTTCACTGGCGGCGCATATATACAAATATGATATATTGTACATGGTAAGTTGTAGCTTAAGGACGTTCCAGCACTGTGTTATATAATCAGGACAAAGAACCGGTTTGATTTTATTATAGCACAATCACATAAACACACATACACAACACATAGACAAATACACTGTTCACATATACAAAATAATGTTGTTTTGAAGAAAATAAATAAATTTAAACTTTTATATTTCGAAAACAAAACGATAATACACGATTATTAAAAAAAATTTATATAATAAATATTGAGCTTTACTCTCCTAGTTTTTTTTTTTTAATTCTATCGAGTATTTTTTCTAATACAACAGATAATAGTTGGGCGGGCATGAACTTATACATGCTTCAAATGAGAGAAAGTTTGACAGAATGATAACTTTGATATTAATTACCTCGCGTTCTAAACGGTCAAAAATTCTGAAACTTCGGGATTTATTAGAAAATCTATCGAAAAATGGGGGTATGCTGGAACATCCTTAAGGAACAAAGAAAATCTGTCTTTAGAAAATCTGTCAGTATATTTAAAAGAAAAACATATTTTTCTAAAGAAAAACATATTTTTCTAAAGAAAAACAACGAAAACTTGACTTTGACTTATAAAAATAAAGTAGATATATTATTAATTTGTTTTACCATAATATTATGTTAATTTATTCTTTTAATTGTTATAAAATTTAACTTTGTTCCTTAAGCTACAACTTACCATACATAATATATCCATATTTGGATATATGCGCCCCCAGTGAAAAATTTCTATATTCGCCCCTGGAGTTTTTGAGAATCATAGCATTTGTAATAAAAATATATTATTGTTTTTAATAAGTATTATTATGTTAATAACAAGTATTTATTAAGTTTTCTGCTTCCCTAATCATTCAAATTAAATTTTCTTTGCCCACCGCTGCTTACGTCCCCGGATTTGATTATTTTGAATTTGGAAAGGAGCCCGCCTGCTTTATTTTTGTGCGCAGATGTTTTGGTTGTGAATTATATCATGTTTTGGGTGGTCTTTGTTTTGTTATAATGTATTGTATTCTATTGGATGTTGTAGAAAAATGAGAGAATCGTGGAAGGAAGTGGAGGTGTGTGCTATTATCCACTTGGTTCGACTCACCCTGTATATATATATATATATATATATATATTCTTTGTAAATATTTTTCCTCCAGCATTTCCTAGTTCAAGAATCTTATGGTTTACAGCCCAAGCTTTTTGGACTAGGGTTATGGAAATTACCCTTGCCAGCTATATATATATATATTGCTATATATATATATATATATATATATATATATATATATATATATATATATATATATATATATATATATATAGGTGGCAAGGGGAATTTCCATAGACCTAGTCCAGAAACTGAGCTGTAAACCATAAGATTCTTGAAATTCTGGAGGAAAAATATTTACAAAGAAACTCTAGAGAAACCCAGCACTTGCATTTATGCAAGGAAGGGCATCAATGTCTTGCCGCTGTTAGAGTTTTGTCAGAGAGACATTACAGCGGTAAAACTAAAATTCAACATGGGGAACGAAACTGGAGTGGTAATCATCGCTTCGGTCTACCTACCCTATGATGCATCTACTCCACCAGCAACAACGGAGATGAAAGACCTGATCCACTATTGTCAATTTATCCAATAGGTGAGTACCTCTTTGATTATATTGTAACTAATAACTTAGATATAGCAAATCAAGACAACAAGTCAACTTTTATTAACAGAATTCGGCAAGTCATAGATGTAACACTGTGTACGAATGAAATCAGTGGAAATATCAAGAAATGGTTAGTATCCGATGAACCATCTGTATCGGATCACAGATAAATCTATCACAATTTGAAGGTAAAAACAGCCCAATGTAATATATACTATCGGAATATACACTATCGAGGAAAACAAATCGGGACGAATATAATTCAACACTAAAGTTCACACTCGCCACAATCCTGAAAGAAGTTAAAACAGTACTGAACATTGAACTTACTGCAACTGAGATTCAGCTTGCAACAATTAACTATTTCCAAGAAAACTGCCCGGAGGTGTCAAAAGACATCAGCAAATCAACTTACTGGTGGAATAAGGACCTAAGGAATCAAAGACAAAATTTTGCCCACTATTTAACAGAGGAAAAAAGGTTGGAAACTGGGACAACTACCATGAAGCCTTACTGAAAACAAAAGGTTTCTGAAAAAAGCCAAAACAAACTCATGGAGGAATCTATGTCAAGATGTTGAAAACACATCTGAAAGAACAAGACTCCATCGTATCCTAGCGAAGAAACCCACTAACATCATTGAGTCACTACGTACGCCCGATGATGCGTACACTAGCTCTGGAAAGGATACACTAGAAACACTAATCTAGACTCATTTTCTGGATTCGGTGGCAATAAACAGTGAAAATCCTTCTCAAGAACAATTTAACCAAAACCTCCCTGCGACAAACGAGGACTGGAGGAGAGCGGCGATTACCATTAATCGCTCAAAGAACAAATTGGCGATAAATTTCACCCCTATAAAGCACTGTCAAGTGCTTTTACAAAAAGAAGCAGAGCATCTGTTAACTCTGCTTGGTCACATATTCAGGACAAGTTATATCCCAACAGTATGGAAGTCAGTACGAGTGACCTTCTTACCAAAACCGGGGAGGCTCAATAAGCCTCTCATCGTTTCTACTAAAGGCAATGAAAAGACTAATAGGACTTCATTTAAATCAAGGGGCACTATCGATAAATCCATTGCATGCCACCCAGCACGCGTTTCAGATGGGAAAATCCATTAGAGGCTGAACAGGATGCAACTGCGGAAGGACACAATAGGACTCCATAACATGTCCAGTATGTGCAAGTACGTACAAGATATTCGGTGCATCTCACCCTGAATATATGAACCTTCAAGAAGACCGGATCAACAAGGACCTGGCTATTGCCAAGATACAGAAGAAGCGAATCTCGTCAGACTGAAGTAAAAGGGAGAGCACAATGGACCATAAGGTGGAAGTAAAGTACTATTTATACCCTAGAATATATATATTCATTCTCACATTCAGGTATACAACGGTTGCATACATACATACAATAGTTGCATACAACTTTTTATATCTGATAATTTTTGTTTCATCCGTTTTCTTAAGAAGAGTCGAGTTAATTTGATTCAATTTCTGTTCCATTGTTTAATACCACAGTTATACCATATTTAAAAAAGTGTTTCATTTTCTGTACTCTATCCCTAGGACCACCAACTGTTATCGATTATCGTATCTATATTTTCTAGCCATTTTCTAACATCTAACCCTGATTATTTTTGGTATTGAACTACCATTCAACTTATTTAAGCACTTAACTCAGTTGTTATTTTTAGTTGTTTTATATGCCTAGAAGAAAAATTTTGATGAATGATAGGAAGACCGGGTGGTTGAGCTGTTAAAGGTGCTCTGCTTGAAGCTGGGAGGTTGCAGGTTCGATTCCCAACGGTGGCAGTTTGTCAATTGGGCGATTCATTGACTCTCGGCGTATGGACAATTGTGTAGGTTTTCTGCAGTTTCCTTTCACAAACTCCAGATGAATATCGGCATAGTTCCTCTGAGTCAAATAAGATCTAGAAAGGCCTACTTGCCAGACTGCGACCTCCCCTCCGCTATTACTACTACTGCAAAGGTCGAGCACATCATCTCTTCGGAGATAACAGCAACCACTTGTCGGTAAAACTCATAGAAGTAAAAGTTATATATAGATTACAAACACTTTAATTTGAATATCAAATCTCATTCATGAACTATTATCGATAAATTAGAACTGAAAAATCTTGAAACGATCGATATTTGTATGTATTATTGAAGTTTCTATTCTAATAACTGTCTTCTACGGCAGTTTTAAGATGCATTTCTAGAAACTTGTCTGTTATGTATGGAGCATATGTAAATTCATTTCCGAATTTATTTGTCGCTTTACATGAACTGAAAAGATAAAATAATGATATATATATATATATACATACTAACATGAATAGCAGTCATTAGAAGACCAGCTGAAAGGCACACACTAATTTCATTATAATAGTGCACATGTTTAACACCATTCTTAAAACTGTACAATTGTTTAAAAACTAATATTAAATATGGGGCATCAGTTAAATATTCCTTAATCCAATTCGTTTTTAATGGTTTTAAATCAGTTGTCCATTGACTTCCCATTCGCTTTTTATAATTTATCTCCTCTTCTGCCTCAATTATTTCACGTATTTGTTTTTTTATTTCCATATTACGGACGATAACAAATGTCCACGGTTCTGTATGAGCTCCACTAGGTGCCGTACCTGAAAAAGTATTTTTTTAATCACAACAATATTTCTGCGTTGTGATGTTATATATTTTTATATAGCATTTTAGCATTTGGGCCTTATTTATTCGGATTTCGGAAAAATATTTCGAATAAATGTTGTTAGTATAGTTATAATGAACAACTATTATCCGAAGCATTTTTTCAAAACCCGAATAAATAAGGCACAAATCAATTTTAAAATTTTTGAAATGATAGCTTGACTTTTGACGCCATTACTATGGGTCGCAAAAGTAGGGTCCTTTATTCAAAATTGTATATTCATTTTGTGTGCAAATATTTCGAGCAAAAGTTGTTTATTATAAATATATTGACAACCTTTAGTCGAAACATTATGCCAAAAACCGAATGAATAGACACAAAATGACTATATAATTTTGACAAAAAAGGACACTACTACTGTGGCTTATAGTACATGCTATGGTTCGCAAAAGAAGCGTTCGTTTTTCACGTTTTTATAATTGTTTAGTACAACTGAACTATTAAATTTTTTAATATTTTTCCTATATAATTTATCTTAATAAGTAGTAGAAAATTCAGTAGTCTAAATGTTCACAGCCGGATGACCGAAATTAAACTTGAAAGATTTGAATTGAACGCCATCGGAAAAATGGACCAAAACACATTAAGACAAGATCACATCTTCGTCGTTTATTAATTAACTTCTATTAATTAGCATCTTTTATAATTCATAAAAACAACTTTATTATTTTTATTGGATTTCCACTCTCCACGAGGAAATAACTCATTGACCATAGTAAATTCTCCAGTTATTAACGAATGTAAACAACCCTATAGATATTGAATTACTTTCAAAAAAAATTTACCATAAGAAAGAATTATTAATTAGTGAAAATGATAGTGTATGTAAATAGGCTTTCATCTAGGCAGGAACAGATTAAGATTTTTAGGCTTAAGGCTAATTTAATGGAAAGGTCAATTAACAAAATTTTTGTTACTTAATTCAAAAATTTATGACTTCCATAAAAGTTTTTAGGACCTTAATTTTAAAATTGTGCTAATCAACGATTTTAATGGCATATATCTTAGTTATTAATCAGTTTAGCGGGAAAATAATATTTTTTAATTGAATCCGGATATAAACGGAATTTATCATTATTGTCATCATTTACGGAGTACAAGATGCTAGCACCCCATCCATAGAATTTCGGAAAAAAATTATACCATCTAATTGATCACTAATTGGTAATAATTGGTCAGGTAGTCCCATAATTTGGTCAGCGATAGGACACTTTTTAATTTTTAATTTTTCAAAGTCATACATAATTTTTTCAAAGTCATACATAAATATTAGTACCTCATCACCTAATTGGTCACTAATTGGTTATAATTGGTCAGGTAGTCCCATTATTTGGTCAGCGATAGGAAACATTTAATCGATGTTTTAAATTTTTTTCGAGGTCAAAAAAGTTTTTAACAGCCCATCCTTCGAATTTCGAAAAACAAATTATACCATCTAATTGGTCACTAATTGGTTATAATTGGTCAGGTAGTTTCATTATTTGGTCAGCGATAGAAAACTTTTTATCGATGTTAGTAATAATAATAATAAATTTGTTTGTTAAAATCAAAATAGATTATACAAAGGACACTTCTCGAATAAAAAAGTAAAAATAAAAAAGTAAAGTTTATTTGAGCCTTAGTTTTTATATCGAACAGCAGATAGAAGTCGATGTGATCCAGATTGACGATGTATTTGGCAAGATAGTGGTTTCTTATGCTCGTATAGTGAGGACATTCAAAGAAAATGTGGAATAAATCGTTCGGTTTTCCAGTATTGCATATTGGGCAAACAGTGGAAGGGTCTAAAGTTACTTTAAGATTTTTTCAGTAAATTGTTTTTTTTGTTATAGGTGCTGCTCTCAATTGGAAAATTACCCGCTGTCTGTCAATAGCTGTGTTGCTGTTATACACAATTGCTGAAATACCATTAGCTGGAATATATTTATATATAGGGCAACTAGAATGGCAATTTTATCCAGTTCGCGGTGAGCCAGAACCTTTTTATATTCTTGGGGTATAGTGGTTTTCAAAAGGTTGCGATCTAGAGCGTTCCAGATATCCGTAAAACCGTAATCTACGACCATCGTTCTTATTTGTGATACCCAGTTGTATTTTACCATGTTGTCCGTTGTCTGGTCAAGTTCGAACTGACGACCATAAGGGTTTTTGCATAAGGGTCCTCGGGTAGTGCAAGAAGTTTCAGGAGCTCGTTCAAGGTGAAAGGAGTATCGAGATAGGGATGTAGACAATCGGAGAAGATAGTTGGTTTAAAGGATAGCAACTGGTAAGGTATTGGTTCCAGGTTTGGATTGGTATTTTAGTGGCTTTATTAGGAAGTTTGAATTTGGATCTGAAAAATCTAACAGTGTCCCAGAATTCTTTGCTATTTTTAACGTTATGAATTTTATCATGTATATCTTCTTGACCATTCCTGTTTGTTACAGCATAGTTTATTTTGGTAGTGCTTCTTTTTTTCTAGGTAGATTGTTAAGTTATCTTGATTACTGAAGTTTTCCTTTTTGCATTCATAGTGTTGTTGTTTTACTTCGGTTTTTAGTTTTTTGCAGTCAGCATCAATCCAAGCACTTCGTTGTTTTAGGTGTGGCTTTTGGGAGTTATGGTTTTAGGTAACGTGTTCTAACATACCTGTGGATTTTGCAGCGTATTTCAAGACTAAATAGATTTTTTCATATTCATAATCTGTATTATCACTAACAAATATTGGCACAAACTGTTCCTCTAATGATTTGTTGAAAGCGTCCGCGGAATCGGGGCGCCACCTCCAGACTGTCTTCTTCACGCTATCAGTTGCTTTGCGGTCTCCTGCTGTACGGGGAAATCAAGTGTGAGTATGGTTGGAAGATGGTCGGATAATCCAAAAATGTCGTTAACATCAAAATCTACTGTGAATGGTAGAGCATCGGTGTTTACCCAGGTAAGATCTATGACGCTTTTTCCAGCTTGACTAATAAACGTGTAGTTTGCAGGGGTATCTTTTGAGCTTCGACCGTTCGCCAATATAAATCCCATCTCTTCCATTGTCTCGGATAAGTCTTGACCTTTTTTGTTTACGGTTAAATCCAATGTTTGTCTTTGGGCACACAAGTAGCATTCGTTAAATAAATATGGGTCGCATTGATTACATTCTCCAACTCTACAGTTAAAATCTCCTGCTAAAATGAAGCGAGAATTTGAATTTGCTAGTAGAATTTTACGCATAGTTTCTTTTAGTAAATTTATTTGAACTTGAAATTGGTATGATGTGGAAAAATAAACATATCCCACTATTAAGTTTAAATTATTTATAGCGAACTCAATAAATAGCCAGTGAAGTGAGATATCGATAACTTCCGCTTCGCCCTTCGCCCTTCCCACGTTGTAATCCTTGACGGCTAAAGTTTGGAACATATTGTAGTTGGGCAAAAGTTTATCATCGCTATCAACGAATGTTTGGAGAGTCATGTTTCTGAGAAGCACATTATAGCATAGCTTTCTAAATCTGAACTATAGCAGTTGAAGAGGTCGAACAAATTCCGATGACCGTGAATGATCCAGAACAGAATTTGAAAATACGAGTTGGCCGTTCCCTCACCATGATTGATTTTATTAAGGTATACGTTATTTGAGTAGTCCAGGTCGTTTGCCGTGTCGTTTTCCAAGCTATCTATCTGATTTATCAATGCCAGTTTTTTGAACTTTGTTGCAAAATGATCGAGAATTTGATCGCTGTCTAGGTTTTTCCAAAAAGTATCAAATTGGTTTTTGTGCTTGAGCTATTTACTTTCTTTTTCTTCAGTTCATAAAAATTTTTGTGTTTTTCTCGAAAGTGAATGTTCTGGGTTTCAGTTTCCGGCGAGGTACTTAATTGGCGTTTTTTTTCGCTTTGTGACGCTTGCAGAGTCTGTGATATAGAGCTACTTTTTGGATTGGTATGTTCTCCAAGCTTTCCCAAAGATACAATTTTATTATTGCGAATGACGGCGTTCTCCCCTTCTTCTCTTAATTTAGTTATTCTTTTTATCGAGGTTTTAAATTTTTTTCAAGGTCATAGAAAACTTTTAACACCCCATCCATATAATTTCGATTAACAAATTATACCATCTAATTGGTTATAATTGGTCAGGTAGTCCCATTATTTGGTCAGCGCTAGGAAACTTTTTATCGATGTTTTAAATTTTTTTCGTGGTCAAAAAAGTTTTTAACACCCCATCCATGGAATTTCGAAAAACAAATTATACCATATAATTGGTCACGAATTGGTTATAATTGGTCAGGTTGTCTCCTTATTTGGTCAGCGATAGGAAACTTTTTGTCGATGTTTTAAATTTTTTTTAGGCTAGTTATTTTATCGTAGGTTGTTAGGCTAGTACAGATAATTGTTCAATTGCATTAGAAAATTTGGCCGGATGCTATGTATAGATAATTGTTCATTGGCATTAGAAAATTTATGTATTGAAATATTGTAAATTTTTTTTTTCGCTTTATCTCCTAATATTTTTTAAATAATACATTTTAGCTTTAATTTTCATTATTATACTTTTATTTTAGCTTTTCTCAAACGAAAATCACATATTCGATTATTGAAATTTAGCTATTGCATTCTTTTTAACGATTACGTTCATATTTAAACGTCGCAAATGGATTGTAGAATCCGCTGTTTTACAAAACCGCTAGTTGTTTTATATAATAACTCCGTTATGTAAAACAAATGAACGACGTTCAGTTGGATTGTCATTGCGATACGTTTTACGTAATGCAGAATGCTTATCTGTAGTCACAAAGGGCGTTTTGATATAGGAAAATATATAGAACGCCTTTTAGTACGGAGCCCAAACACACGATCAACTCGGGGTATGACCGATGAAGTGAAAGATTGTAGTATTCGGATGTAATTGATTGATTGATTGATTAATATCGGGGTAAAAACTATTGCACATCGACCCTATGATCCATTGTGCTCCCCCTTCTACCTCAGTCTGACGAGACTCCCTTCTCTCATATGTTGGCAATAGCCTGGAGCTTGCTTATCAGGTCCTCCAGAAGGTTCATTAATTCGGGATGAGGTGCACCGAATATTCTGTATCTGCTGTAACCCAGAGGTTCGCAGTCAAAGATTATGTGGCTGAATGTTTCTTCCTCTTCTCCACACAATCTGCTTGGAAGACCGTGGCATATTTCCCCAAGTTGAGGCTTTTGTTTGCATTAGGTCTCTCACCGTAGATTCCCGCCCCGGTCCCTTCTACAGTTTGGGTCCGTCTGTAACCAGACGATTCCTTTCCTGAGGTAGGGTGGTTCTCCATCCGACCACATGGCCCTATCACATACTACAGTGAAAGGTTTTGAGAAGGAGTATGTCTTAGGAAGTATATCTGTGCCCATGTCAAAGACGGGGTCTGAGATAATTGATGTTCCCACAACACTTGCATGCCCAACCTGATTTTTATTAATCCAGTTGTTATTGCAAGACAATCTATAGGCGCTGGATCTCGCTTTAGCTGTTATTACAATGCATAGCGGAGGCAGCCCCAGTATGACTTCCACGGCAGCTGTAGGTGTACTGCTCATGGATCCAGGGATGCACAAGCAGGCTAGTCTCTGGATCCTGGACAGTTTTTTGCACGCAGTAATCTGCTTAACTTTTTACCATCACACTAGAGCAGCATAGGTAATAATGGGCCTGACTACTGTTGTGTAGAACCAGTGGATCATTTTGGGTTTTAGACCCCAGACTTTTCCACATCCTCTCTTGCAAAGCATGAAAAAAGAGTTGCTCTTATTTGTTATATATTCCAGATGAGGGTTCCATGTTAGTTTGGAGTCCAGCATTACTCCCAAGAACTTGGCTTCCCTTGTGATCTGTAATCTTTCACCGAAGAGGATTGGTGGTTTTATGTTTTCCACCTCCCTTTTACGTGTGAGTGGAATTAGTGCGGTCTTACCAGGGTTAATTTTCAATCCCTGATTGATACACCATTCCTGTGTTCCCGATTCTAAGAGCGTTTTGCATATGCTCCGAGATTGTTTCTTCACAGGGTCCCTGGATTGCAATTACAATGTCATC
Source organism: Nineta flava (assembly GCA_963920215.1). Classification (NCBI taxonomy): domain Eukaryota; kingdom Metazoa; phylum Arthropoda; class Insecta; order Neuroptera; family Chrysopidae; genus Nineta; species Nineta flava. Next base: position 64,561,284 of record OY986040.1, read on the forward strand.
TGCGTAACCCTGTGTGTAGTATCCATTTTGGTTGAAGTTTGTCATTAAGCTATTCACTGTCCGGCTCCACAGTATTGGGGATAAGACACCACCCTGAGGACATTCCTTTGTGGCTCTCACAGTGACAGACTCTCAAAAAAGAGAAGTTTGTATTCTTCTTCCTATCAGCATAGATTTTATCCACCTGCAAAAGGCGTCTTCAACTCCGTGCCGACCTGCATAATCAACAAATGATTCAAATGCCCCCTCTATGTCAAGAAAAACGCCCAAGGTGGTTTGTTTCCTTGCGAATCCCTCCTCAATCCTATATATTAAATTGTGGAGAGCGGATTCACAGGATTTCCCCACCTGATACGCGTGTTGGTTGGCATGAAGCGGATTTCTTGAGTCAAATGAAATCCTATTAGTAGTTCCATTGTTTTCAGAAGAAACGATGACAGACTAATTGGTCTAAAGTCCTTTCCCGTGAAGTGGTTAAGCCTACCCGGTTTTGGCAAGAAGGTCACTCTTACTGGCTTTCATACGATTGGAATATAATCCGCAGCTAGGCTTGCCCTGAATATATGACCAAGCAGTTTTCTTGGAAGGAGTTAATTATTGCATACTGAAGCTCAGTTGCAGGAAACTCAATGTCCAGTACTGTTTTAACTTTTTTCGGAATTGTGGCGAGTTTGAACTTTAGTGTCGAATTATATTCGTCCCAATTGGTACTCCTCGGATCCCGATATTGTATATTATATTGGTCCGTTCTCACCTCCACATTGTAATAGATTTGTCCGTAAGCCGATGCAGATGGTTCATCGGATACTATCCATTTCTTCATTTTACCACTGATTTCATAAGTGCTCAGTGTTACATCAATGACTTTCTTCCGAACTTTGTTAATAAAAGTCGGCTTATTGCCTTGATTAACTATATCTAAGTTGTTAGCTATGATATAATCAAAGAGGTACTCACGTCTTGTGTTTGTGTTTGTGCTACCCCACGCTGTGTGATTCGCGTTTGCATCACATCCCATGATCAGTTGGTGGTTTTTCACAATACTGGATCAGGTCTTCCATCTCGTTGATGGTGGTGGAGTAGATGCATCATAGGGTAGGTAGACCAAAGCGATGATTACCACTCCAGTTCCGTTCTCCATGTTGTATTTTACTTTTACTGCTGTTAGATATCTCTGACAAAACTCTAACAGCGGCAACACATTAATGTCCTTTCTTGCATAAATGCAAGTTCTGGGTCTCTCCGAGGTTTTATCGTAGATAATTTGTCCTCTAGTATCTCCTAGTCCAAGAATCTTATGATTAACAGCCCAAGGTTCCTGGATCAGAGCTATGGAGATTCCCCTTTACAGTACACTTTGACAGAAGACAGCGGAGGCCGCCTTACTGTGCTGGAGGTTTATCTGAAGCATCCGAAGATCAGACATTCTTTTTTCTCTTTGATGTATTCAGTGGTCTAAGGTTGACTTGACCAAACCCGAGGTATAATTTAAACCCTCGGTCATGAATCAACCCTAGATCCGCTGCATCCACTTCCAGTACGATAGTGTGTCCTGCATTTGTCCTCGTGCTGTTGATACTTTGCCACACCTGAATGTGCAGGTTTGCATTCTGCACACCAAGAGCTTTGATCACTTTGCCCGTTTCAACGGAGTTATAGGTCTGGGGAGTATACATCAAAACCTTTGATGTGTTCATCAGGGCTCTTGCATCCCCGACGACAAGTTCTGCTCCGTCCTATGGTGTGATATTCAGGACGTTCTCCAAGAGCCAGTTTATGGCTGTTGTTCCTATGCACCGCACAACGAGGGCCTCCTGTCCAAGTGGCAACTCCGATATTGTGGGCTCTCAACGAGCTCTTGGCTAATGAGGGTTGTTCGGATTGTTCCTGAGTCATTTTGACCTCAGGATACCCCCGCAATGCAATGCATTTCTTTGTTGTTTCGGCGGTTTCAGCAAAGGTATTAATAGCACTTACCTGTTCCCCTTTTCTCCGTTTTTTCGAGATCTGTTTCGGGCTTGGATATATATATATATATATATATATATATATATATATATATATATATATATATATATATATATATATATATATATATATATACATATTATAACATATAGTTAATTATAATATGTATACTTATCTAATATTATACACATGTATACTTACATGAGTCAGCTGCCTCGCAGCATACCCTGTGTACGTCGGCAGCACACAAGTATATAATATACTATACAGCTAGACATGAAGCGGACTGACTGACTGACCGACTGAAGTGTAAGAGTTATACACATACATTACTAAAAAGTAAAAGGAGCGTACGATAGGTTGCGCAGTAAACTCCAAAAAAAATATTGCTATCACATAATATCAATATATAAATCATATATTCTTTCATATTTTGAGATTTGTATAGAATGCTCATTTTAAACAAGGCACATGAATATTTCTTCAAGGAACTTTTGATTTCGTTTTTGATAAAAATAATCTGAATGAACTTTCAACGTAACCATGACCTTCAAAGTTGATTGTCCTTCAAGTTTATTTAAAATAACAATAATTTTAACAATAAAAATAAGTAATTACATGATCAATCTAATAAAACTTTTGCTTGAGAAAAAAACCGGTTCCGTTAGAACGTTCGGATAACTGACGTTCGGATAATCGACGCTCCACTGTATTTAAGTTTTTATGGTTCCACCATCCGGTTATTACAATTTTCCGTTGTTTAGCCATACTTTTTTCGGTTTTTCATACATCGTTTTCTATCGCTGACCAAATAATGGGACTACCTGACCAATTATAACCAATTAGTGACCAATTAGATGGTATAATTTGTTTTTCGAAATTCCATGGATGGAGTACTAATATTTATGTATGACTTTGAAAAAATTAAAAGATCAATAAAAAGTTTTCTATCGCTGACCAAATAATTGGATTACCTGACCAATTATGATCAATAAGATGGTATAATTTGTTTTTATGTATTCCATGGATGGATAGGGTGTTAAAAACTTTTTTGACCTCGAAAAAAATTTAAAACATCGATAAAAAGTTTCCTATCGCTGACCAAATATTGGGACTACCTGACCAATTATTACCAATTAGTGACCAATTAGATGGTATTTTTTTTTCGAAATTCCATGGATGGGGTACAAGAATCTTGTAGCCCATTAAGGGTCGAAATTTAAAGGACTATAGCCTTTTCAGTTTGATCGTCTTATTAATTCACCCCTGTATCTAGCTCAATCGCTAAGAGACGGTCGACCATTTTATATAAAAAAATTTAATGAGCCAAAAAGATATTTCCGCAAGGCTGCATTTTTATCTGATCTAATTTGCCAAGGCAAGAGGCCCTTTCATGTAAAAAAATTAAGCTTTTCAATTATTTTCGAAAAGGTAAACTTATAAGAACTTTTAGCGTTCAATTTCCTACAAAATCATGTTTTGCTCATTCCTGTACCCTAATCCGTTGGCGAGGTTCCCTATGAGAAGTCGTTGGTACTCTTATCTTTGCGGCTTTCGTTAGTCGGCCGGATATTGCGTACGCAGTAGGAGTTGCAAGTAGATACTTAGCAAAACTTACGATTGCCCATTGGAATTCGGTCATACGTATTTTAAAATATTTAAATGGCACTCAAAACCTTGGGATACTATACAATTCCGAAGGCCCAACTATCCTGTCCGGATATTATGATTCAGATTTTGCGGGAAATACATCCACCAGAAGATCCACTACTAGCTATGTATTTAAACTGTGTGATGGAGCTGTTACGTGGAACAGCCAATGGCAGCCAACGGTGTGTCTGTCAACAACGGAGGCGGAGTATTTAGCAGCTTCGCATGCTGCGAAAGAAGCTATCTGGCTTCGTCAGCTGCTCCATGGTGTAGGTGAGGTGGTCGGTGAACCTGCCATGCTCCACACGGATAATCAAAGTGCGATTAGGTTGGTGCAAAACCCGAGCCACCACAAGCCCACTAAACATAATGGCATCAAATGTAACTTAATTCGTGAAAAACAACAGAATGTGAAATATAGGTTACGTATATCCAATCGAAGTTTCAAATTGCTGATATACTTACGAAGGCCCTCCCCAGGGATATGTTCATTAGTCTTCGAGAACAGATGGGAATGTGTTGTAAAGTTTAAAAATGTGACTATGAATGTCAATTTTCTTTTATATCTATTATTTATATGTTTCTTGTTGAATGTATTGGGTACACTAAAACTTTTTTTTTGTACGTAGTTGGTCAAGTTTCTTTTAAATAGTGGGAGTTTTAGTTCGAACATAAGCACAATTAGTGGGAGTGTTAAAATAATTGCGCGCTCTGTTCGAATGGGATTATGCAAATACACTCTTACTTCCTTGTGTACACGCTCATACCACATTTATGTAAAATTCCTATATAGGCCAAGCTACAGAGATTTTTTCATGTAAAAGTGTTAGAAGAAAACAAACTGCGCCATTGTTTGGAGAATACCTCCTTATCATATTGTGGGATGTTTTTCGACTTTATTATTTATAGCTTTTTTATTAACAATATTATGCAAAAAATCGCTGTTAATCAAAAAATTCACTGTTTTTTGCTTATAAAATTAAAACTATCAGAGTAATCGTGATAGTGTTACAAAAATTCTACTTTCGAAATCGCAAATAAAATCGGACCATATTTGTAGCATTCAGGCCCGCGGGAATATTGCATGGTAGAAACTTCAAATGGCTACAGATCAAAAACTAAGCATCGGACAATGCCTGCCTTGTGCACATATAAAGTTCATACTAATAACTAATACTGGCCGGAGGATCTACACTACAACTCAAAAAATAACCGAGTAATGAATTTTTGAAAAAACTGCACTTTGGCCGTTTTTTTCCCGATTTTCTCCGAAACTAACCGCCCGATCAAGAGTCGTTCGACTTATCATTTTCTTTGTTTTTTTATTTTCTACAAGTTTTCTGTTGACACCATCACGGTTACTTGGATAGTTTTAATTTTATAAGCAAAAAACTAAAATGACAGCCATTTTTTTGCATAAAATTGTTAATAAAAAAGTTATAAATAATTAAGTCGAGTGAAAAACATCACACAATATCATATGGAACTATTCTCCAAGCAATGGTGCAGTTGGTTTTTTCTTACAGTTTTTACACAAGATGATCACACTAAGTCGCTATAGCTAGGCCTAATGTGCATTAATATCTACACGATAGATAAGGTACTTCCTTACATACTACGGTTAAGACCAGATGTGTACTTCTGTTCTTCATAATTAAAAATTAATCTTTCTAACTAATAAATTACATTTTAAATCTTTAGTTGTGTTTCAATATCCGCCATAAGCTTTAATATTTTGAAGATTTTTCAACCGCTTAAATAAAAAAATATAATAAAAAAATTTAAATAAATTCTCTGAACGAAATGGAAACTCATCACACATAGTTCATGATTCAAATTATTATGTGTAATACAAGTACCTGCAGTTTTAATAATGTTGCGTATAACTTCAATTGGAACATCTTCTTGGCTAAAATGACGAACTGTACGGCGCATATTCATAAAATTATAAAACTCATTTGATCTGTCGATTGTTTCATCAATATTTATACGATCATATTTTAACGGTATATGTTCTAAATCAATAGGTAATGATGGTAGATAATCTTCGTCATTAACCTCAGTATCATTACTGAGCTCATCATAACTGCTTTCTGATATTTCTGCAACTGAAACGAATGTATTAATCAATCAACTTTAAATTTTAGTATATGTAAAAATATGAAATAATTATAAAATTTTTCATACAATGTGTATCTAAAATATTATGTGTCTAAAATTTAAAGCTCTAACGGCTAAATAAGTACACGTATGTACGCGCGGCAGAAGTTATACTTCTTTGGTGTGTCTAAAACAAAATGTTATAGTTGCAAAGAATGCAAATAATTTATGTAAGTTATTAATAAAAAATTATAATATACTTCGTATATTATACTTTTAAACAAACACGCATTTTATTACGAACAAAAAAATTTAAATTAAAATAAAAAAAAAACGTATACAGATCTTTTTTTCTAGTAACAATAAAAATAAATAAAGATATGAGTATAATAATAATAATCAGAAAGAGGGGTACCGCATACGTGTCCCTAGCACCTAGACCCAGGGGTCCTCTGTGCCCTCCCTGAGAACAACCTGTCACCCGAAGGCGAGACTCCTCCGGGCAAGAGGTGCCATTTTAAGCTTCTCAACTGCATTCTATTCAGTTTCTCCAATCGAGCACAGTCGAAGCTCTGCGCAAAGTCCCAGTAATCGAGATTAGCTTGTTTCAGCCACCCCTTGATAATATATGAATATAAATATACATATAAGTAAAACGGGTTGAATTAAAATCATGTGCATAATTTTTATTGATAACTAAAAATTTGAAATAAAAATATTTACTTTCAATAAAATTGAATCAATCTGAACCGAAAACGTTTCCCATAATCTTGTTGATATCTGTAGTAAAATTAGTATACAAAAAATATCATATTTGTTATTTTTTCTACTTAGGAGTTAGATAGAATACTTTATATATTTTTAAAAAGGCTTTCTCTGTCTATTATTTACAAGAAATTAAAATCTATATTAAATACACATCTTATATTAAACATATTTGAAACGTCATATATTCTGTAAGATGCGATATTCATCTATCACTTAAATGCAAAACCGGGCATAACTCACTACCGTTCTATGTGGTTCAAATATTTAAATATAGGACCCATTTCTATGGCTCCCTCAATCTAACCCTACATAGATTTATTTGTTTTTATTTTTGACTTATTATTTTTAATTAATTGTTTGTCGTTTGTTCTTTATTTTTCGACCTTAAAAATTGGTTGTTCGTTTTATATTTAGTTATAAATAATTAAACAAATTATCTTCCTCAGGTTAGCCCCCTTATTAAAGATATTTACTTTTTACTTCTAAAATCGATGAATTTTAATCAATTTACGTCTGTTCGATCATTAATTTTAATTAATAAAAATGCCTTGTCTTCACTGCGATATTGCGCATGCGCATAGTTATACCGTTGTAATATAGCCTTAATGTACATAGCCACTAATTTTTAAATATCCCATTTAACGTCTTTATGTATGTTGGAAGGGGAGAGAGGATACAAGATATACACCCCAGTGCCATCCACCTCTTCAACAAACATACATCGTCACAAGGTAGCTACGTCCTTTGAAGAAAGTTCACGACTCTATTGTCGTGTAGTCTGTACGTCCCTCAGTCAACGCGATGTCGGATGCCTGTTTTCCGAGTCACGGGGTTCATTCGTTTTCCATGTAGTGTTCTGGTCGTGCAGAGCTCCATCCTTGCTCCGCACGGATATGGAACCTTCAAATAACTTCAAGGGTGTTACTTGAAGACAGTCTCGTGTAATCTCAATGTTTGAAGAGCGTCTATTACGACAGCCTTCTGCATGGAGGTGATAAGGTGACGAAGATGAGACCTGCAAACCGGAAAAGTGGAAAGATTAGACACTACAGTTTGGTGTATACCGCCAAGGCAACCGATAATGAGAACAACCACTTTGCCTGAGTAGCCAGGGTGTAGTTGTCGTAGTTCTTGGAGAAGATCAAGGTATTTAGTTCGTTTTTGCTCCTCTTTCAGAACTTTATCCGCTTCTGCGGGCGCAGAAAACTCGATAACAAAAATTGTCTTAGCTGAAATATCCTGTAGCACTATATCAGGCTTAGTAGTAGAGGGCTGCTTGGTAGTTGGGAACGAGAATATACAAAATATGATACATTTCTCGTTTTTGACAACAGGCTCGATCTCTCCCGGAGCATATGGTAGGACTGGCGTACGGTCCACTTCATACTTGTGTCTCAAGAAGTAGTACACCACACGCAGGGCAGCGTTATGCCTCGACAACCTATATTCATCGTCATGAATATAGGTTGTTGAGGCATAAGATGGTCATGCCAAAATGAGGTGCATCAACGTCTCCGGCTGAGATTTACACGCTCTACACTGAATAATGTAGGCTGCCACATCCTGGAGACTTCCAAACTACCTCTAGTGTGTAAGAGTAGCTATCACACCGTCTTGGGCAGTGATGATAAAGCCTTCTGTTTCGGACTTGAGCGCAGCTGATCGAAGGAAAGAAAAAGAGTCTAGATGACGGTAGAACATACCCTGATGAATTTTATTCACTTCATTTAATAATAATATTTCAATAATTTAATCTGTGCTTGTTGCACACTCATATTTTAGAACTTCAATAATATCTTCTTAATATCTGTGATACTTTCAAATAATCTTATTTAAATAAAGCAGATTATGACATAATTTTTTTTGTTTGAATTTTTGCTTATTTCGTAGATACTGTTTGCAGATAAGCAGCGAACATACAATTTTTTTCATATTCTTTAACAAAATACAAATTAATGACTTTAAAATAAAATTGATATTTAAAAGACATAAGTTTTCAAACTTTTAAAAATCAGGAATTTGTTAATTTTTGAGCAATTAAAAATCCATCAGTCAAATTAGCATTTTTCAGGCAGGTTGCTTGAAACCGCAATTTTTTTTTAAATCGACTCATTTTAACGTACGAAATATGACCCTAAGTTTTTACAGTCCGACTCGTGACGGAACAGGGTCAAAATGGAATTTGTTTATAACAAACAAGCGTTTTTTCTTAATATCTTTTTTAAAACTAAAAATTTTAAAAATGACATAGAACATTATTCAATTCTAAATTTAAAAAAAAAAAAACAAATGAATCCATGAACATTAAAATCGGTTTATTAGAGAGAAAAACTAAACTGTATTTTTACTGATTATTTTTCAATTTGTTTATAACGCACTATAAACAAATTATTAAAATTATTTAAAAAAACTTTACTTTCTTTTAACTTATATATTTTTGATAGATCTTTAATTTAAAAAAATATATATATAACGATGCATTAAATTTTAAGAGAGTTATCATATGTTTTACCTTTTGTTAATTGACCTATAAACAATTAATATTTCCTACCAATATAGTTTATTTCTTAAAGAAAAGTAGGATAAAATCGGTAGGTATTTAATTAGAAAATAATAATTTTATAATTTATATACATCATTATCGATTTCATCAAAAAAAACAGCATGATTGCTTAACCAACGTCTAAAAATATTCATTTCAAATGGCCATGAAATGGTATAGTACTTTATTAATACATACATGGTATTTTATTTATTGTCGGGGATCTAATTTTTTTTAAGGGCTAAAAAGGAGCACATTTTTTTTAGCATATAAAAGGCAAACTTTGCCGTTGTTAAAACAAAAGTAATTTTAAGATTTTTTATTTTAATTTAAAATTTTTGCATTTTTCGAACGCCGAATTTTTCTCTCATGGGCTCATTTGTTTTCTTTTTTTATATAAGAAAGTTTTAAAACAGATAATAAGATAAATCGCTTTTTTGTTATAAACAAATTCAATTTTGATCCTCCCGTCACGAGTTAGACCCTAATAGTTTAGGGTTATATTCAGGACGTCAAGATGAATCGATTAAAAAAAATTGCGGTTCTGAGCAACCTGCCTGAAACCTCGTTTTTGGAGCTAATTTGACTCTACCAAAAATATAGTGTGCAATCTTTAAAGGACAGGTTTTCAGATATTCAATATTATATAGTTATAATAAAATCCATGATCAACAACAAGAAAATTTCTCGTTAATAACCATTTTTAAATGATACAATTACCATAAAATACCCATTAATTGACATACAAAATAATCTTTGAACAATAAAAATATTATTTAAATTAACAATAAAAATATTCGCGATAATGGGTTGATCTATATAATATAGAATTTGAAAACCCCCATCGAGCGTGCTAACTATTATATACTCGTCTTGCGCCAGTCCACGTCTCCCCCAAACCTATAACATCAAAATTATGTAGATATTCCGTAACATATGCATTTTGGAGTTTCCCTCTTAGCCCCTCTATATTCCAAAAGACGAAATTTAGTTTTTTTTACTAATGTTAATTGGAACCGTTCTTCCCATTCTTGTGTTATTCGTGTAGTTGCTCCTTTTGCTATCTTGTGTAACTCTTACTTCTTGATCTTCGGTTTCACTTGATAACTGTGCCATCGGCCTTTTGTGGTTCCGTTTCTGATTCATTTCCCACCTTGATCTTCGTTGCTCGGCTTCTCTTAATCTTAACTCCCTCGGCAAATCCTCGTTAATGTACTTCTTAGTGCCATATAATTTCTTCCTTTCCATGAATATCTTTGATCTGACTTTATAATTTATGAGCTTTAATTTGATAGGTCTTATTTTATTATCTTCAGCCCTACCAATTCGATAAACTTGTTGTATCTCCTCATTTTTAAAATCCATATTCAGGTTGGTATTTAAAAATTCCACTACATTATCTTCTAAATTAGATTGATCGCCGTTTTCTTCCATACCATGTATTATCAAATTATTAGCATTAATCTTCTTCTCCATCTGCAACATCATATTATTCTGCCTCTGAATTTGTTCTTCCATTGCCTCACATCTAGTTTCTAGATTTTTATTTATTTCCTTCAAGCAATTTATTTCTTCCCTAAACTTTCTTTCATTTTCATCAAAACGTTGGAAAATAGCATCCAACATGGCTTGATTTTCTTTACTTAAAGCCATAGTAAAACTCAGGTCTAAGTTCCAAGTAGATGAATAAACAAAATCAAATAAATCAAAATTTAAAAAAAAAAAAAAAAAAAGAATTTTGAGATAGCAAGAATCGAACACAGTCACTGTAATATACTCTGTTTCAAAATCGGTAACTAAACCACTAAGCCAAACTACCTATTTATAGTTAATATATCAAATTATGATTTATCACACTCAGATAAACTTAATGTAACGTAAAACAGGGTTGTGCAAGTTTTTAGGTTAAAAACTATATATTTTATTTTCAAAATGTATTTAAAATTATTATTCACTTTTTCTTAAGAATCAAAAACACAATTTAAAAAAAGTACATTTACGATTCAACTACTTTTACACACATTTATTAATTATAATACACTTTATCACAAAACTGTTTAAATCTGGGAGACAGTAAAAAAACAGGTGGCGCAAGTGAAACCATTGAATTGCATGGCTTTGAGAAAATAATTAAAAGTGGCATTCGAAATACAAATAGGGGACGTTACCCGGGTGGCTTGGCAATATTTTATCGAAGCAGTTTGAAAGGTAGAGTGAATGCGGTAAAGAGTAAATTGAAGGAAATTATTTGGCTTCTAATAGATTATATGCATAAGAAAATATTGGTTGGTGTTGTTTATCTGCAACCCCAAAGCTCCAGGTACTCTAATAATAATTTCTTTGAGCTGTTTTCCGAGGAATTGATTGAATTAATGCAACGTTACCCGGATGCTGAATTAATTATAGGAGGTGACACAAATGCTAGGATAGGAATGGAGTGTGATCATATAGACATGGAAGATGATTTAATAATACCAAGGCGTAGTGAAGATGCATGTGTAAATGATTATGGTAAAAGGCTTTTACGTTTGGTTAGACAGAATGAGCTGGTGATTTTAAATGGAAGGGCGATAAGTGACATAAATGGAGAATGGACTTATGTCTCAAAAATGGGTAAAAGTGTAATTGATTACGTTTGTGTGTCAAAGAATGTGTGGAGAAATGGCATAGATATGAAAATAAGTGAGCTTGATGAATCTTCACATTTTCCTCTAGAAGTAGAGTATATTGACAAATGTAGAGCGCAATCGGACCCTTGCGTAAAATTAATAAGATATAGATGGGATTCAAAACGCGAAGTTGATATTATTAGACGAATTGAAAGTACCGAATCTCAACTGTACTTAATTGGCGTGGACAGTATGGTGGAACATGACAGAATAGACGAGGCTGTGGAAATCTTGCAAAGATGGATGCGCTATATAAGTGAAGATATAATAGTCAAAAGCTGTGATAAAAATACAATGATAGGGAAATATCCTTGGTATGACACCGAATGTGTCAAAAAAATGAAAGAAAAAAAGAACAAGTTGAGAAAAATGAGAAGAGTTAAGACGGATAGGGCAACACAACTGTATCTAGAATGTAAAAATGAGTTCAAAGATATGTGCCAACGCAAGAGAATTAGTTATGAAGGTGCGTATGTGGAGAGAGTGAATGAGGCAGTTAAAAATAATGATAATAAAAATTTATGGAAAATATTACGCAATGGCAATAAGACTCGATTAAAAGATTGTATAGATCACAGTCAATGGATAGACCATTACAGACGATTGTATGGTGGCGGGAATGAACTAACAAATGATTATTTTGAGATGGAGGAGGAGAATGCTGCGATTGGTGATGATGGTGACTTCGACTTAATAATAGAAGAATCAGATATTGCGTATGCTGTAAATATTGCTAAGAATGGTAAGGCTTCGGGATTGGACGGAACACTAAATGAAACTATTAAGGTTGCATATAGTCATAGTGGAAATTTTGGAAGTATTTTACGAAAGCTTTTTAATTCCATGTTAAGTAATAAGAAATATCCAAAACTCTGGACAACAGGGGTAATTGTAAATTTATATAAGGGTAAGGGCAGCACCTGTGATCCAAACAATTATCGTGGCTTAACACTTATGCCCAATATTAGCAAGATTTACACTAAACTGTTGTCGGAACGATTGTTGTGGTGGATGGATGATATGAATATACTGAATGAAGGCCAATCGGGATTTCGTAGAGGATATGAAACAGTAGATAATATTTTGGTATTAAAAACTATTATAGACAATACTTTAAAAGTAAAAAGATCCAAGTCTTATATGTGTTTCATTGATTTTGAGAAAGCTTTTGATAAGGTTGACAGAAATCTACTATGGACTAAACTGCGAAATATTGGTTTGCCAATAAAATTAATCGATATTCTAAAGTCTATATATCAATCCACTTCTTGCTGCATTCGGTCTGATACAAGTGTTGTAGGTTTAAGCTTTCAAACTCAGTATGGATTAAGACAGGGTTGTCACCTATCGTCGCTTCTCTTTCTTCTTTATATCAATGATTTATATGATTGGATGGAGACCATTAATACTATATCACCTTGTATTTTAGGAAGGGAAATCAAGGTTTTATTGTATGCAGATGATGTGGTGATAATGTCAAAGACTGTTGGTGGTATGCGAAGATCTCTGTCTGCAATGGAGTCTTATTGTGATAAGTGGAAACTTTTCTTGAATGTTAAGAAAACAAAAATTTTGATCGCGAGCAATGGGTGCAAGACTAGAGCAAATGAAGTATGGTGGTACAAGGATTGTATAATTGAAATCGTTAAAAACTTTCAGTATTTGGGTGTAAATGTGTCAAGTAATGGTAGGTGGAGTGAGCATTTAGAGCTCATAGGTGAAAAAGCCAAACGTGTACTAATGAGCATAAGACGCTATATATATAGACTTAAGAATTTCCCCGTACATGTCATTATAAAAATGGTAAACGCCTTGGTTTTACCTATCTTGTCATATGGTTGTGAAATATGGATAGTTGATGTAAACGAAACCAATGATAAATTTAAATATTTAAGCACAATTGTCCATAACTTTCTCAAGGAAGTATTAGGTGTACCGAAATCCATTCCAAACTCAGCCATAAATATTGAACTTGGGACAAGGAGTGTAGATTACCACTTCTTACAAAAAGCCATCAATTATTATTACAGATTACTGGAATCTACTAAACATGTGCAACTGTTATGTCTGAGGGCGGGTTTTGCGGATAAGCTTCTAACAACTGCTCAGAAAAAGGGATTGGGTGAACTTGAGGATTCTCTTAGTAAATCAACTGTAAAGACTAAAATCGTGGAGTGCGCAATAGCTGCGAACTTAAGAGATATTAATACTAAGTCAAGCCTAAGTTTTTTTGGAAGTCTTGCTCATTTTAGGGATGGTGCCAAATATTTAAGTATATGTAATCGGAGTGAAAGATATTTGATAGCCAATTTTCGAATATATGGGTTTAAATGGGCAAGTAAAAGAGTTGATGGAATCAGAGTTTGTGTGCTATGTGATGGGGCAGAGAGTATAAAGCATTTGTTGGAAGATTGTCCAGGGACTTGCGGACCTCAACGCGATACACTTATACAGTTAAATTTAATGGATTCTGTCGCAATGCTTAGTGTTTATCAACCACATTTTATCAAGCCACTCATTGAATATCTGAGTTTTATTAATAACAGCAGAATGTCTCGTTTAGATTAAGCCAGTTCACGATTCTTCAGTTGCTCAATGTCTTTGTTCATCTATATTATATGAATTTCTAAATTATTATTATTATTTTTTTTTTATATCCAGAATTATTATTTTTTATTATGTATCTCGAATGATTGTTTGTATTTTTTTTGATTTATGTCAAATAAAAGTTATATATATACTCGTCTGGCAGACACTTGCAACCGCCAGAATCGGCTGGCTTTTTACATATATTTTTTAAACTATTGGAAGAACATGCCCTCAGCCTTTGGGAGCAGGTTATTAATTTCAGCCTTGTGGGAGCAGGTTATGAATTACTATCCCGATGACAACTTTGCTATCGTCTGGCACATACTTCAAAATAGGTTGTCAATTTTTTTTTACAAGTAAACATATGTAAATTACAACATATTAAAATTGTAGCCTTGTGGGAGAAGATTTAAAAAAAAATTTTTTTTACATTTTCAAAAATTTGAGGGATCATGACGCAACCGCGAGACATCATTTAAATAAAACATCATTTAAAATTTTACTAGCTTTGTGGGAAACGGGTTAGTCGGATGGTTCGCTAGCTCTTAGACTATAACACGCGTGAAATAAGTATGCTGCTTATCTCCGACACTTTTCACAACAGTGCTTGACTAGGTCGTGAATAAAGTTTACTCAGAGGGAGAGTCAAGCTGGGATACAGTGGAATTCCCATAAGTGCCTTGCTGATTTGGAATTCGTCGACGACGTCGTATTATTATCCCATAACGCAACTGAGCTGCAGAGAATGTTAACCACATTACACGACGAAACATTGAGAATTGAACTGAACATCTCTACGTCCAAAAAATGTCTTATGAGATTATGCACAGATAATCAAGCGCCTATTCTGATTGGAGATGAAACCTTCAGACAGTCAAACATACCTTGGGAGTATAGTTAACAAAGATGGTGGTACATAAGAAGATATGGAGGCTGGAATGACTAAGGCGTCTCAAGCATATGACATGTGTCAAGTAAGTAAGTACTCGACAATTCAACAAATTTTACCCTTCAATAATATCGACGAAGCTGTTTCAAAATACCCTCAATTATTCGAACCAAAAATAGGATGTATTTTTAACATGAAAATATAACAAAGTTACGAGAAAAAAGTTAACCAGACTATTTCAAGGAATGAGAAGTTAAGTATGCCCAGCGAGAACTTGACACACTCGAATCCCAAACATTAATTTCAAAAGTGGAAACAAGTGACTGGGGATCACCTTAGCCATAATTCCAAAACCGAATAAAACAGTTTAAATTTGTGTAGACTACAAGCTGTAACAACAATTTAGTTAACGGAGTTATCCTATTCGACGCATCACATAAATATAAGACAATCTACGAAATTCTACATATATTTGCAGGATTGATTTCTCAAAAGCATATTTACACGTGTAAGTCGACGTAAGAGAGAAGTCGTATTCAAACAATGACAACACGCCAAGGTAATTATCGTAAGAGTAGATTATTTTTGGTATAAAAACGGCTCAAAGCGACATCATGTCATATTTCGATGACATCGTTGTTCATGGATCAACAAAAAAAGAATGTCAACGAAACTTATATTGATGCTTCCAACGACTTCAAAAATTTTATTCGCATTTAAACAAAGATAACGTGGGAACGTATTACGCACGTTTTCTACTTCAAAAGAATGCTTAATTTCACCGAAACGTTACCTGCGAAACTGCATTCACCAAATTAAAGAGCGAAATCGCAAGTGAACATACGTTGATACTCTTCGATCTGCCAACACCAATCGTACATACATGTGACGCCAGTCTAGTTGGAATAGCAGGAGTTTTAAATCACATAATCAATGCGACTAACTCTTTCACTATACTTGAGCCAAATTATTCTCAACTCGGTCGAAAAGTCTTTCAAACGGGGGACATTTTTAATTAAAGACGTTAACTCTAATTTTTCACGAAAACCACCAATTTCACCCGATTACTACGCTAGGCATTATATCTAACGAAATTCGACTATGCGGTAATATTCAAAAAAGGACGTGATAGCGTCGACGCTGTTTGCCTATCAAGAGCAACGATATAATAAACATATATCACAGATATTATGCTCAATTACGAAATCAATCAAGTGTGTAAATGAAATTTTAACGGATATATTAAACGCGGAAAGCATAAATAAAGAGACTGAAAAGGACAAAAATTCACGGTCAATATTTCAATTGGAAATTCAATCAAATTCGGAAACATTATTTCAATATACATTTGAACAAGGGATTCTATTTAGAGGACAACGAGTTATTAATCCAGAAATACTACTGCAAAAAACTGAACAAGAATTTCATCGAACATACATCGGAATTACACAAATGAAACAATTAGCAAAACATTATATTCAATATGGTGAAACAAGGATCATTGGGTGTGACAACACGCAATAGTGAAATGAATAAAATCAATATTGATTATAAAATTGGTTGTAATTTTACTTGTGGGCCAACTATTCACTACAAATTTAATTTAAAAATTGGCTTCCTAGTTCGGTTGATTCTTCGTACTGGCAATTCTTTAAGACTCTCACTACTTGAAACGCTTCGTTCCGGGTTACCTTTTGTGTTTTTAACTTGTCCACTATTTCTTGATTGTTTGGTGCGGTAATAACATTTGGGTTTTCCGAAAAATCTACTTCATCAAAATATTCTGTAGGTATATCTAACTCTATAGGATCGTCTCCTATTTTCCGGACCTGATCTGTATGTCTTTTCCATGTCCTGCCATCATGGAGTTTTATATTATAATGTGCAGTACCCCAATTTTTTTTAATTTCATCTAATTTCCATTTTTCTCCCTTCTGATAGTTCCTAACTACTACTCTATCCTATTCATCAAATTTTCTACCTATCATTCTGTCTTTTTCTTCAGCGTTATCATTTGTTTGGTAATTTCTTGGTGTCATAAGAATAAAAGTTGACTGAACTGGGTAGCATAAAATGAGTTCAGCGGGGCTTTTTAACGTTACTGGGTGGGGGGTGATCCTATAGTGAATTAAAATTTTTTGCAATTTCAATAGTAGGTCACCTTGTGAATTTTCTATTAAACGTAATTTAGTTTTTAGTGTTTGTATGAACCGCTCCATTTGTAGCGGATTAACCCATTTGTAGCGGGATAGTAAGGGGCTGACCTCAAGTGTGTAATTCCATTTGAATCTAAGAAACTTTTAAATTTAGGATTTAAATTCGAGATGTATTTCAGTCTCTCTTTGAATATCTGTTACCGATATTGGTAGCGTCTGCATTTGATTGGTTTCAAATACATCCTACATTCTTCGAATTTAATTTTATTTTCAGAATTGACGGGTAACCTTGAGAAAGCATCCGCGTTACCGTTTTGGCTTGACTTGCCATATTTAATTTCATAAATGAGCCCTTGGAGGAAAATGGCGAGAGAGCGGGAAGTGCCTTATTTGTATTGAAAATTTGGACCAAGGGTCGGTGATCAGTTAGCAAGGATTTCCTTCCATATACATAGTCTTTTTTACCCCGAATATAATAGCGTATGCCTCTTTATCGATATGGGACCAACGTCTTTGGGATTCGCTTAACGTTTGCGATGCAAACTGAATAGGTCTTTCAACTCCATCAGGCATTGTGTGAGATAACACAGCCCCCACTCCAATAGGCGAGGCGTCTGTAGCTAACACCAGTTCTAATTTATTAGAATAATACACCAAGAAGGTGTCGGACATCATTTCCTTTTTTACCTTAAAGAAAGCTTCTTCACAAGCTGTAGTCCACTGCCATCTGGTATTTTTTCGCAGGCGTTCATATAAGGGTTCTTAAATATTGCTTAAGTTTTTTAGGAACCGACAGTAATAATTCATGAGCCCCAAAAAGAATTGGAGTTCCCTAATATTTGTAGATCTTGGGGCGTTTTAATCGCTTCGATTTTTGATTCTGATTTATGAATACCTGATTTGTTTAATATGTACCCACAGTATTCTATTTCATCTTTCAAAAACTCAGACTTGTCCATATTCACCTGTATATTGAATTCGTTCAATTTTGTGAATACCTGTTCTAAGGTTTTTAAATGGGAAATGTCATCAAGCTAAAGCCCAACAGGCAACGTCAAGTTGTAGTAGGGAACAAGGTCGTAGACGAAGATGATTGACTGAGCGTAAAATTTGGATTTATGTTGGACGTGTAACAAAAGGAACCGACGTCTCAAAAATTAACAACTTTTTGTCAAAACGCTATCCATCTAAAGATTTCGAGTGCGAAGCATTAAATAACAACCCGGATAGCCACAACTAGAGTTTTAAGGTAGAGTCTTCAGAAGATTTAAACAAAGACCTATCAGATCAGGAAAATTTTAAAACCAATTATCAATAAACACTCAAATGAAAATCATTCATCAAAACGCTCAAGGGCTACAGGATAGCAAATTGGAAACATTTTCCATTTTAATACAAGATGAAAAGCCTGATATATTGTACAATCAGGAACATAGGCTAAAATGGAGGGAGAAATGATTTTAAAACTTAATAACTATAAAATAGGTAGTATTTTTATAGACAGAATTTTAATAGAGGTGGAGTTTGTATATTACACAAAACAGTTATAAAAAGCGAGAAAATTAAATTTCTAAAACATTATAATGTCGAAAAAATTTTCGAATGTTGCGGATCTAAGGTATGTTATAATCAAACCACTATGTATATCTTATGTATATATATAACTAAATTGGAACATGTATAAGTATTTTATGTAATAACCATAATATAAATATTATAATTGTTGGTGATTTTAATATAAATCTTTTAAAAAAATGATAATATTTATAATAATTTTATTAATGTTTTAAATGTTTTTAATTTACAACCAACAATTTCAGAACCAACTAGAGTCAGTAATACAAGTGCAACATTAATTGACAATATAATTACTTACATAAATAATGTAGAGAGTAAAATAATATAAAAATTATTTTCAGACCATTTTGCACCATCTTTAACTTTTGACATACTGAAACCATATGAGTGTAATGAAAATAATTTTAATCAAATTTTTAGGTGTTATAGTGATTTTAATATGAACAATTTTAATACGTCCCTGTCTTCGTTAGATTGGTTTAATGTTACAAGGAATTCTAATTTTAATCCTAGCTTTAAGTGTTTTTATAATATTTTAATTACTAATTTTAATAAACGTTTTCCAAAATTAAACCTTGCCAAAACATAAACAAACCAAAGAAAATTTACAGCAAGTGGATAGATAATGAACTTAAATTAGAAAAGAGTAATTTGTTAGACTGGTACATTCATCTCAAAAGTTTCAAACGCTAGAGAAATGTTGACACCGTCAGTCATGACATACTGTTATTGAAACTAGAAAGGATGGGAATTCGTGGACCCGCTTGGATAAAAAGTCATCTAGGTGACAGGAAACAATACGTCTGCATTAATGCATATAATTCCAAAAAATCAGCTCACCACGTTTCTCTGTGTCACAAGGTTCAATATTGGGACCTGTATTGTTTATTTTGTACATAAATGATATGCATCAAACGATGCTTATCATACAACGATGCTTGTTTCAGGGAAATCCCCCTCAGTGTCAAAAATAAAATTGAAAATGATTGGTTAAAAGTGAACACTTACTGCTCTGTAAACAGTTTAAAGCTCAACACAAGCAAAACAAAATTATTAATTTTTGCGTTTCGAGGATCATCGATCAATAATATATCAACAACTCAGATCGAGTGTGTATACAATTTTAAACTGCTAGGTTTGACAGTGGCGGGAAATTTAAGATGGGACTCGCATGTTATAATTGTATTATATCCAAAATATCCCGATATGCGTATACACTTCGACGGTGAAGAATGATTGTGCCAGATATTAAGGTGCTTAAACCCTTTTATTATTCATACATCTATCCACATCGAAAATATGCTATTATATGCTGGGGTCGGTCACTCAAGCTCTTTCCACAAACTATTTAAAAAACAAAAAATGGTTATAAGATTCATGTTTCAATTGAAGTTAACCGATTCATGCGCGCCTTCATTTCAAAAGTTTAATATACTTACTTTACTCTATATTTATATACCATGCAGCGATATATACAAGGCATAATCTAAATGACTTATTGAAATTAAATCATTCACATAATTACTCGACTAGAGGCGGTAACCAACTTGCTACTTCTAAGTATACGTTAGATATTTATAGAAAATGTCCCAAAATTATGAGCATTAAAGTATATAATAAATTACCTAACGAAATAACAAATATTCAAGATACTAATCAATTTAAATCCAAATTGAAACTATATTTATTGTCAAGAAATTTGTATGATATACGTGATTTTTAATTCCGCTTTTATTTGTAACTTTGTTTTTTTGTATGACGAAACTAGTATTTCTGTATTGAGATCCACAGTTAATAAATTATTAGAATCAAATTCATTTATATTGGATTTTATTGTGCGTAAGGGGAACTATTTAAAAGTAGAAGGGTAACTTATTTAAGCCATATTTTAATAATATATTTAATACTTAGTATTAAATATATGTTTCCTCCCCTTCATTTTGAAAATAGACTGATTCACTCAAATTGTGACGATATTCGAGGCTTCTTTACAAATGAACTTAACTCTATTATTATAATATAGGAAAAAATCAAATCTCATCCACCAAAGATTTGGGATCATTTTTTTTATTTGTTTAAAGATTTCCTTGTCTCGCACCTATTAAACAAAAGGTTATACCACGTGTATATAATTATCCTTAATGTTATTCGGTTAAATTTTACTTTTTTGTTTTAATTTGTTTTGATTTATTATTAAACTATCCAGCGAAAACCGCATCAAAATAGATCTTCACAAACTTTCACATTTTTAATATTGGTAGGAGTAGAATAAAAACCATGCGTGTGTTCGGCCGAACTCAGAAGTAAGAAATCTTAGTAAGATGTTCTGAGCATCTGAGTCAGCCAGTATCGGCCAGGACACACTTTCTTTTTTTTCTTAATCAGTATTGCCAGATATCTCGTTTAATAGTAGATCTACTGCTTTGTTAGTATATCTACCTTTTTTTTGAATAAATAAAAAAATTTTTGAATTTGTGTCATTTTTTTCAATTTTTTATAATAATAATAAATTTAAAACTCCCCAGTCGTGCAAATACAAAATCAGTCATTACAAAACATATTCCATTATTTGAAATGCCTTAAAAACTTAAGTATTAGGTATCATAATTATGAGCTACTTCCAGATATCCTGTAAAGTTGATATTTAGCATGTAGGTAGCATGTAGGTAGCGAAAAAAAGGAAATTTTTACAATTTTCGTTTTAATCAAATTAGCATTAGAACGTATATATTTATCTTATTCGTTGATACTTTTATAGAGTCCAATCTGATTGGATGACACTTAGGTATTTAAATATTGATTGTATTAGACCATATAAAACTAAACAACCATGTAGAAAACACAATCAACTATATTATCACTAAAAATTTCTTTAACCTATAGTAGTGAATTGGCTTGTTGTGTACAGCAGTTGGCGTATAGCATTTAAAAGTTAAGCAACGTTAGTTAAAATCAGTAATTGGATGGGTGAACATTGTGTACATATTTTTTTTTGTAATTTTGTAATAAACATGAATTTATATTCTCATTTTAACTTTTTTATTATATTTTGCATTGATCAATTATTATTTATTAACTTCAATTGTTTCAGTGCAACCCCCCGGAAAATTGGAAAAACAAACTCCAAAATTACGTTTTTCTTTTTTATAAATGCTAGAAAATAGAATTTTCACTAATCGACCCGAAATAACGTCAAATTAACAGAATATTTTGAAAAATTTCATTACCTATATCGCAACCATACCGAAAATGGGGAAAACATCCCTAAAACTGACCTTTTCACTTCTATTCATGATAGAAAGATCGGTTTTTTCCCATTCGACGTGGAACAGGTTCAAAATAACAGAATTATTTGAAGGAAGAAAATTTTTCCATCACAACCCTTCGAACTTGGAAAAAACACCTCCAAAACCAACCTTTTTGTTCTATACATGCAACAAGATGCAGTTTTGCTACAAATAGGCAGTTATTTCGAAAAACTTAATATTTTTTATTGCAACCTCCCGAAAAATCGAAAAAACAGCCCCCAAAATAACGTTTTTCAGTTCTTTACATGCTGAATGATGGGATTTTCACCAATCGACCCGAAATAAAGTCAAGTTAACAGAATACTTTAAAAAATTTCATTTTCTACATCGCAACCCCTCCCCCTCCCGAAAACAAGGAAAACAACCGTAAAATTGCCATTTCATTTCAGTTCTAGTTAGAGAGATGGGATTTTCTTTTTAAAGTCAAATTAACAGATTACTTTGAAAAATTTCATTACCTACATCGGAAACCTCCAAAAAAACACCCCTTAAACTGCCTTTTTCACTTCTATTCATGTTATGAAGATCAGGTTTTTTTCATTCGACGTGGACCGGGTTTAAAATAATAGGATTATTTTAAAACCGTAAATTTTTCCATCGTTACCCTTCGCAAATGGGATAAACACCCCAAAAACTACCCCTTTTCTGGTATACATGCTAGGAAGATGCAGTTTGTTATATTCGACGCTAAACAGCTACAAATTAAGAAGGTTATTCAAAAAACTTAAAAACTTGCATCGCTTCCTCCCAAAACAAATCTTTAAAGCACCCCCGAAGCGACCCTTTTAACTTTTATTCATGGCAGAAAGATGGGATTTTCACCAATCGACCCAAAATAAAGTCAAATTAACAGAATACCACGAAAATTTCATAACCTACATCGCAATCCCCAAAAAGAGGAAAAACACCCTTAAAACTGCCCTTTGCATGTTAGAACGAACGGTTTTTTTTATTCAACGTGGAACTGGATTAAAATAACAGGATTATTTTATTAGAGTAAATTTTCCAATCGCAACCATTCACAAATGGAAAAAACACCCCTAAAAGCATCCATTTTCTTCTATACATGTCAGAAAGATGTGGTTTTTTGCATTCGACGCTTAATAGCTACAAATTAAGAAGGTAATTAGAAAAACTTAAAACTTTTCCTCACCACTCCCAAAAAAGATGGAAAAACAACCCCCTCAAGTTCTATTCATGGTAGAAAGATGGGGTTTTTTGCATTTGGTGGAGAATTTCTAAGAAATTTCTATTATACTGTTGGTCAATACCTAACATATATGAGATTCTATAAAATAAACATACAAGTGTTACAAATTTAATTGTTTTACCTCAGAACTCCGTCATTTATGAACCGATTTAGAATTTTTTGTTTTAAAGGGTTTGATTTCTCATTGTCACTATTATTATATAACAACCATATTATATTGATGTTTAAGCCTTTCAAAAAGCGAGCAGAGCCAGTTGACGTTATATAAAGCGAAGCGGTCTCCTTTGTATATGTGAATCTAAAAAGGGTAAAGTATCGCGAAGCGTAAAGAAACGCAAACAGTAAACGCACAAGAGTAACAAAACGCGTAGCGTTTTATGCGAAGCCTTCGGCTTCGTATATTTAAGCCTTACAAAAAGGATTGATATCCGACCAAAAACATAAATGTAAGAAAGGGCCGAGTTTTCGGGAAAATGCTTAATGTTATATAAAATTTTAAAAACATACTAAGGGAAAATTAATTTTTTTAGTTAATAGTTTACCGAGCTGTCTACTTTGTAAATAGCTCTGCTCATTAATGGAATATCATCACTTTTCAAAGAGCAACTATTATCTGAAGTCTAGAGCTATTTACTTTGTAAATAGCTCGGTCCTTTCTTCCATAACATCACTTTTTAAGAAGCAACTATTATATGGAGTCTTGAGCTATTTACTTTGTAAATAGCTCGGTCCTTTCCTCCATATCATCACTTTTTAAGAAGGAACCATTACATTTAGGATTTTCCCAAAAACTAGGTCCTTTCTTACATTTATGTTTTTGGTCGGATTGTATTTAATATCAAATTCTTAAGCTATTAATTAGGGCATTTAATTAGTATTTAATTAGCATAATAGTTTGATATTGAATACAATATAATGAATTGATTTTTTAAATATTGCTTTGCTAGCTTAACATTAAGGTAGCAGAGAATGCGGTAACACAATGCAACAAATAGCATTTCATTTTTAATTAGGGTATTTAATTAGCATTTAATTATCGTCTAATTATGAGACAATTATAAGTGTGTTCTGCTCTGGTTGCTCTGCTAGCTTAATGAACATAACCAAATGTATAAACAAAATAATCTGATATAATAGACCTATCAAAATCAACAATAAATTAACAAAAAATGATGCATCTCTGATTTTTTAGTATTTTGTTTGAAACCATTAGGGCAATGTATACCCAAATTTGTAACTGTCAAAAAGTTGTGGGAAAATTTTTAAACCACGAAATTTTTGGACTTGTTTCAAATTCTGCTGTATATCTCCTAATCCATGCATTTTTCTTCGAAAGCTCTTGCACACGTTTTTTAAGAGCATTAAATTTGTGATACATTAAGTTCAATTGGAGCTGTGTAGGTCAATTCGTTTCCAAATTACGACACTTTTTTCAAAATAGGCCAGTTTTTCCAAAAATTGAAAATTTTAGTTTTAGACCTTCATTGGATCAATATTGCGTCGAAACCATTGGTCCTGCGAGTAATTGAATAAAATTTAATTAGCTATAAATTAAGCGTAAAGCGAAGTCTGTAAGCCTCGTAGTTCTCCCAAAAACCCATATAAGGTAAAATCGCATTTTTCCAGAAATGTTCTATAACCTTTCCTATCTTTTGTTTTTTTGGTTTAGTAATGAAAAAGGAGGCATGTAATCAAAAAACGTTGAAACGTAATTTAATTTAAACATAAATAATAAACATAAGTAATCAATAGGATAGTTGTTAAAACAATTAATCAGTTAATCAAATTAGACCATAGTCAAATAGGCCTGTCAAACTCAACAATAAATTAGTCGCCTTGTTTTTGACGGCACTGAGCCGTCACTTTCGTTGCCGTCTCTTCAATATGTAGGCCTTTCACTATTGGTGGATCGTCGACTTCGTCCGCTATCCAGTATTACCTATCCAGTATTGGTGGATCGTCAGTGTTGTCTTGAGGCTCGTCATCGTCGTCTTCTTCGATGATGATAAGCGCAGCGTTCTGGCACGTTTGCACCCCTTCTTGCATTTGCAAGAGAGGAGTTTTAGGAACTCTGTGGGGACAGGAGCTTGCCGACTGGTAATGGGGATGAGTCCAGCCGAGGTCAATTCCCAACCCCAGTCGGTGGCCTCTTTCTCCACTCCCAACCACTTTTGCACCTGGTGGTATGTGCGGTAGTGGTGATACGATGCAGTCTCTGTGGTTAAGAGCAAACGGGCCAGATTTGCTTTGGAATTGGCTGCTGTCTTCACAAAAGTACGGAAGCGTACATCGTTGATGGTGTCAACTCCTCCATATAGGGCGACTAATAATATTGGCACCTCCCTACAATCTATTCAACTTATATACTTATAAGATCATAACATGTTTTGCATGTTTAAATCTCACTTCATGCAACAAAAAAGTGGTTAGGTACATGTCTGGAAAAATGCGATTTTACCTTATATGGTTTTTTTTGAGATTTTGAAAGAACTACGAAGCTCACAGACTCCGCTTAGCGCTTAATTTAAAGCTAATTAAATTGCCCTTACAAATTATATTCAACAAGTTCTACTCGTAGAATCAATGGTTTCGACGCAATTTCGGTCCAAAGAAGGTCTAAAACTAAAATTTTCAATGTTTGGAAAAACTGGCCTATGTTCAAAGTACCATAATTCGGTAACAAATTGACCTACACAGCTTCGATTGAGCTTAATTTGTCACAAATTTTATGCTCTTAAAAAACGTATAGATTAGCTTTCGAAGAAAAATGCATGGATTAGTAGAAATAGAGCAGAATCTGAAACAGTTCGTAGATAATGAATCCAAACAACATACTAAAAAATCAGGAGTACATCATGTTTTGCGAATTTAGCGATTTTTTGTGGGGATTTTGACTGGCGTATAACGTCAATTCATTACTATAAAAATTCGATGTAAAAGGTCCAAAACAAAAATTTATTAGAGGGTTTTGACATGTGTTCGTCTGCTAGTTTTATTCTCGTTTCAGATTATAGTTATCTTTTGAAGTTTCTACTTCCTTCGAAATTTAAATCTCGCGCGGTATGTATGTGTCATGTATGTGTGGCGATCACATGTATTTCCAGTACACACATAAAGTTGTACCAGCCAAGTAGCCGCGCTTGATAATGTGTTGTGTGTACTTGAAACTGAGAGGTTGTGGGTTCGGATCCCGACATCGCCAGTTTGTCAATTATTTAAAAATAACTAAATAAAAAAGGGGCGGTAAATTAACTAAACTGTTGGCGTATAGACAAGAATAAAGTAACCAGCTATGCTTATGAAGGTTTTCTACAGTTTCCTTCACGAACTCCAGACAAATATCGACATAGTTCCTATCGAAGTCGGCGGCAGCCGCACAACCTACCAATTCCTAGTCTACACCAAATTCCTTGTCCTGCAATCACATTCCTAGGTATCACAATGGATCTTATGGTCTATGTGAGACCCGTCCAAGACAGCCACTCCAACCTAACCTAACCTTAAGTTGTTGAAAATTAGTTTTACTGCAATTTTGTTTCTGATCATTTTTTCTGTTACTCTAATATTTACAAAAATATTTACAATTTAAGATTGAGAGTTAAAATTCTAAATATTTGAATGTAAATAGAATATAATTTTCCACTATCGTGACAAAGGAAGTATAACTAAAAAAATTTTCGACTAACTTGACTCTAAAATTGGCAGAATAATTTTTTAGAAATGAACCTTTAATTTTTTTTTATTGAATGTTGTTTTACCTTTAATGTTTTTTATTGAGTCATTAAAGCTTAATTATGGATCCTACTGTAACGACACAAATCTACACATTTGCTTTTTTAACATATATATAGAGTGTATTCCGTAATGATAGCATCAATAAGTTTTAAGTTGGCATTAAGTAAAAAGGAGAGGTAGAATGGATGGTTCTGTGTTCCACCATCATAAACATCATCAAAAGTCGTATGACGTATGCTATTGTAATGATAGAGGAATCATTTTTATTATTTATTTATAAATTATACTTAGTTAATCTTATCTAGAGCACGGTAGTGCGCAAGGCCGAGTATGTTATTAAACAAAATAAAATATAATTTTTTGTTTTTATTCAATTTAATTTAATTTTTTGTTTCTCAGTCATTGCATGATTCTTACAGCAGAAGATTTATGATTGATGATGTTTATGATGGTGGAACACAGCTCCACCCATCCCTACCCCTCCTTTTTAAGTGATGCCAACTTACAATTTATTGATGTTACCATTACGGAATAAGCCCATATAGGTCTTAATTCTTATTTGCTACATTATGCATGGAGGTCTCACGTACTTGTTGACATATCTCGTACTTCTAAAGTAGAAAGATATCATAGAATTAACTTTTTCAATAAAATAAATTATATTCTTTTAGTAAGAAAATTTTTAGAAAAATCCTTTGAATATTTTCTACGATACTAGAAGAAAAAACAGAGAAAGATATATACGAATTTACCTTCGTATAGTAAAAAACAGAAATTGTTACGTAAACAAATTTAACTATAAAAACCCGAGCTTACTAAGCAAAAGTCAGTAACTCAACTTCTGAAGAGTCAGACTACCTCACACTGAAGTCAGTCCATCACACAGAAGTTAACAACATCACGGTAGTCGGTCAAGTATTATACAAGGGGACTCCAGCATTGTGTAGGCTAGTAGTTTGGATTTTGGACATACATATATATGTTCAAACCTACACATCCATTAGGATGCCGTAGCAATGTTTGCTTTGATAATATATATTTGGTGAACGTATTTTTTTTTATTATTCTTTGGTATTATATATTGCATTTTATAATTATTTAAATAATTTATTACAGGTCGTCGTATCTAAATTTCCCATTAAAAATTATTAATTTTTTAAACGGCATAAAAAATATATTTCGTTTTTTTATTTAATATATATTTATATATTAATTTTGTCATTTTCTTTGGGAACGTGAAATTGTACTTAGCTGTCGATAGTCAACAGCCAAAACGTTTAATATTTCATATTTTTGTTTAATTACTTTGTTGTTCGCTTGACACACGGTAATTAATTAATATTTGGGAATTATTATTTCTTTAAAAAGAATTCCCAATTTTTGAATATTTTTCGTAAGGATCCTTATAATTTAAAAAAAATATGTTACATATGTTAGTAACTGCTTTTATTTGAATTGTTTAAATTTATATTTTTTTATTACATTTGTACTTATTCTTTCTGAATGTAACTTTTTTTCTTTTTATTACGAATATTATAATAAATTGTTTATTTAAAAAAAAAAAGGTATAAATCAATTTATTTTAAATTTTTCGGGGCATGAACGACGTCATAGTTGGCTCGCAACTTCGGTCCGATAGCATATCTCGGTCAACTGGGATACTCGGTAGCCCTCGTACAGAATACAATTCTTATTCCCACTTTATACCAATGCAGGATAACAGAAACCAAACAACATTACGTAGCCTACTTGTTCTGTTACTCGAACAAGTATGATCCAGCACACAACTATTCACGTAATATTACTACAGGCAGATAGAGACATTCAAATCTTCGCTTCATATTGATAGCATCATATCAAATTTGTAGTTTAGCTAACGGTACATATTGGTACCCAATATTTACGTATCAAATTGGTATCAGAGCGTTACGCCACAAATTAATACCATCTATTTTCGTCACAAATTTGTAGCTTCGCTAAGGCGTCAAATTAATAGCTACTAAATTTCGTCTCTCTATTACGAAATTAATAAACAGATTTCGGCAAGGCAAGACCGTTATTCTGGGAGTTTTTGAATTACGTCAGCAGAACGATGCTTTAAAAGATGTTAATTTTTAAATTTTAAAAATTACAGACTCATCGAATCCTAATGCCGTAAAACGAAATTAACAGCTTCCATAGATGATGGAAAAATCCAGGCCATATAATCTTTCAAGTTGACTGAATAATGCGACGATATCTGAACTATACACGATGTCAATTCAAAAATTTCTTCACATGCGAAATTAAAGACTAATAAAAGACTAATTTAATACCCTATTTATTAAATCCCCTACTTATTAAATAAAGACTAATTAAATACTCTAGTGAGCAACTAACAGCTTTATATTCTGGAAAAGACAACTTTCACAAGAATGTGACAATGTCCACTAACATACACACACAAAAGCTGCCAATTTAACACTTTTGTACAAGGTTTATACATAATTAGCTAAACTTTATAAATCGTTCTCCCAATTTATTTTAACAGCCTCTTATTTTGTTATTCAAAACAATTATTCAGGTGAGGTGATTATATTTTCCATTGTCTTAGAAAGGAGAACGTTTTAACAATCTTGCATCTTTATCTACTTTTATCAACTAGTATAGCAAATAAAGTAATTTTATTATATTACGTGTAGCAATCGAAGTTATCGCATTGGCAAAACAGACGAAAAAATTAAAAAACTTTACTCCGAGTTAGCTAATAGACTAAGAAACAAGAAATTGAAAATATTTCAACAAATCCTACAGCGTGAAAACTATTGTTTTACAGAATTTGAAATAAATAACGAGTTCGTATATAAATTTTATTTTAATTTATTATATCAGTTAACCAAATAGGTTCATTACTTCAACACGTGTTGTATTACACACTTGTATACGCGCCAACGTCGTTGTGAAAACAAACTTTAGTATTACCAATTGGAATTTTAAAAGTATTGTTACATTGGGTTGCATTCTACACCCCCTCCAATATTCCAAACTTATAATTACAACATAAATAACTTAAGAAATTTCAATTAAACAGATAAATCTTGAAAAAAACTTTATCTTAATTCTACTAGATTTAAAGAGTTTCTAAAAGAACAAAACTTAATTTTTGACAATGCCTTAGTAAACATATCAGCTTCTTGCTGGTCAGTTGGAACATATATTAATTTGATTTGATTTTTAATTAAACAGTCACGCACAAAATGAAACTTTACGTCAATATGTTTTGTCTTTTTACACTCTAAAGTGGATGCCATTTTAATACCTGATTGGTTGTCCTCATAGATATTTATTGGATAAATATTCCATCTGTGACAGAAATAAATTTTTAAAATTGACTGATATAAGTTATACTAAAACACAAATCTGGCCTTCAACCAAGAGAAAACCTATCAACTCACGATAAGGTAAATTTGTATTTGTCTTACAACATTTAGTTGCAATTTGGGCTGTATTGGTACATCAGACAACCTACATTCAGACATTTCAAATTTTTCAAAAACTTTATTTATCAATTGCTTTTGAGTAATATGCACCTCGTTTCCAAATCTCAAGTCCAAAAAAGTTAATGCATCGTTTTTAAATTCTTTCATCTTAAAAAGTTTTGACAACTCATTCTGCGTATTGATTAATTTTTCAAAAATTAATGAAAATAACAGTATGTCATCGACATATATTAGCAAAAATGTATCTTGTTCAAGACCAAATTTTTCAATGATTTGTGAAGCAGATCATTCCAGCACTTCGGTGCTTGTTTGAGACCGTATAAAGATTTATTTAACTTACAGATTAAGTCTGGATTTTTCTCAAGTCGTTGAGGTTGTTTCAAATTTGTGTTTACAAATTTCTAATTGTCCATACAGAAATGCAGAACTCGCATCAAGTTGTAAAACTTGCATGTCAAATTCGAGATACAATGCTAACAGCACGCGTACTATACCGGCAACTGGAGAATAAATTTTATTTTCTAATGATTTAACTTGTTTAAAATCACGAGCAACAAGCGTAGCCTTTTTCACTGATTCACCGTTCACTAGTTTTTCTGTAAACACCCACTTCGAATTGATTATTTCTGTATCATCACTCGGTCTTCTTACTAAGTTTCATTCTCGTCTAAACATTTCAATTCCTCATTTATGGCCTTTTTCCATCCTACATCTTTAATTGCTTCTTCATATGTCACTGATACTTCAAAAATCATTTGGCCAGCACATAGAGTTGCCATTAAATTCACATACATGTCACCAATCGATCTGGTATTTTTCTTTGTCTGTTACTTCGTCTTATATCAGAATTTTCTTTCTCACTTTCTCTTGTACTTTCTATCACTTCCTCAGAACTTTCAAAACTGTCACTGTTTTCATTTAAGCTTTCTTCTCGAGTTTGTTCCTTACTATTTTATGTGCTTGAATTTCTGTTTATTTGTACTTTTACTGAGTTTACTTTCACTTCATCGAAGATTAAATTTTTTCCTAATAATATTTTCTGTTCAACAGGATTCCAAAGCCTAAATCTATTATCACAATAGCCTATCATAATCAATTTTTCACTTCTTGCATCCAATTTTCATTTTCTGTGCTCTTTTGGTATGTGCTTATAGGCCGTACAGCCAAACAATTTGATTTTGTTTAAATCTTGCTTTACACCAAACCAAATTTCGGCAGGACATTTATGATCAGGAAGAACTTTAGTTTTTATTCTATTTGTTAAGAAAACAGCTGTTCTCACAGCTTCACCCCCCATATTTTTGTCGACAGTAGAATCAAAGATTAGGCACCTCGCTTTGTCCAATACACTTCTGTAGTAGCGCTCAGCTATACCATTCTGTTCTGGATTTTGAGCAATTGTGTACAGAATTTGATTGCTTTGTCTTGACAAAAATTTTTCGTTTCATCTGAGACATACTCGCCTCCATTGTCTGGGACGTTCTACTTTGCTTCCAAATTTTGCTGTGACCAGTGATACATATCTTTTAAATCAACCTCAATGCCTCACTTTTATTGGCAATAAGGTAACACGCAGCAAAATGTGACAAATGATCAATGAAGGTTCCTACATACCTTTTTCCATCAAATGTAGCTGAATTAATTAGTCCTATGACATCACTTGATATACATTCTAATAGCCTCTTTGCCATTCTCTCTTTGGTTGACGGTTTAAAAGGCTGCCTGCACTGTTTACCCTTTAAACAAACATCACAGACTCCAGCAGGTGGGTATTTGCATGAATAACCCATTCTTCTGTGTTCGAGCCATGTTGCCACATTTTCTTTTTCAGGTATTTTCAAGGTTATCACATGCAAATTTCCATGACGTTTCCCTTCAAGAAATATATTTTAATTTTTCATTATAAATACTTTCTTATTTTTAAAAAGCACTTCCATGCCATTATCTTCAATTTTCTTTACGGACAATAGTTTTTCAAAAAGAGCCGTGAAAACCCATGCATTCTTTATTGTAACTTGCTTACCATTTTCTCTCAATATCTCCTTCTTTGTAAGCTTCTATACTTTCACCTTTCTTTGCCACATTAATTTTTTCACTTATTGACGTTGACTTTATCAATAGCTGACCTGTTGTATCGTTGATCAGGTAGTTAGTGCAGCCACTGTGAACTTTAAACAGCACTTCACTGTTTTCATAACATATCAAACGTGTTTCCGAGCCTTTTTTATTTTCCTGTTCTGTCATATGTCAATGGGAATGTTTTTTACTTTCCATCATACTTATGTTCGCTTTTTCCATCTCTGTACCATTTTTTCTTAAAACGTCCGGCAAAAGCACTACTTAAATTTTCTTCTTGTTTGCTCACTTTTCTTGACTCTTCCAAAAGCAACTTGTTTTTTACAAAATCTAGCGTGAAACTATCTTCATCTTGTGAAAACAACACATCTATGGCCGTTGTTACTGAGACATAAGAGTCTGGCATAGAGGCCAACAGTTGTGAGATAATATCATTGTCTTGCAAATTTCCACCTGCTGCCTTAAGCTTATGGACACACTGTTCAAATACTAAAGGGGCCTTTTTCAGGGTACTTCAAAGATGTTTACTTCTTTCGTAATATAACTTGACTACCAATACCTTTTTTTGTGTATGTATTTACGAGACACTTTAGTATTTATTGAACTATTATATTCCTCGCCTTAATATCATTCTCTAACCACTTCTTCCTCTTATCCGCGTCTGAATTTTCTAGGCACAATTTTTCCAAAACGTAAATTACGCCCGCTTATTCCAATGCCAGTTTGATATTTAATTCCCAGTTTTAATGATTTGTACCGCTAAAAGGAGTTACGTTTATATTCATGTTTGCCTTTTTTATTTTTTACTTATTTATTTTATCCCACCCAACACAAAAAACTATTTTTATTACACACTTGTTCACGCGCCTACGTCGTTGTGAAAACAAACTTTAGTACATGTATTACCCACTGTAATTTTAAAAGTATTGATACATTGGGTTGCATTCTACAAAAACCAACACCTCAAGTCTCTGAAATAAGATAATTGATAAAGCAGATTCGAGACAAAGTGCCTATCGATGAATTTTATAAGCAGTAAAAATTACTAATAAAATTAATTATTGTAATTTTAAAAGTATTGTTACATTGAGTTGCATTCTACATACACCAACACCTCAAGTCTCCGAAATAAGATAATAGATAAAGCAGATTCGAGACAAAGTGCCTATCGATGAATTTTATAAGCAGTAAAAATTACTAATAAAAAAATATGTTTCTGAGTGTTGACCTCATTTTGCCTATTTTATCTGTTTTATCGAGTTTTCAAAAACGTCTATTTTGAGCCAAAATTTCCGTATTAGATAAGTAAATCAAATATTATGCGAATAAATATTTCTATCATATGTCCGTTCTGCTTGACTTTTAAAACTGTTGAGCGATTTGCGTGGAGTTCACATCGGATTCCTTTCTTTTCTGTTGGATGTCAGCTAATTGGGATTAAAATGAATGGTACAACTATTTTAGAAAAATTGTTTCTATATTTAAATACTTATCTTTATAATCAATCATTGTTTCCGGCTCTAATATTTTACATTCTCATTTCTCGTTCTGCAAGATTTTACAGTTTGGCTAAATAACTTTGGAGTATAAAAACTAGTTTTTGAAAGTTATCACATAGCTCATTCACACATCAAATTCACAACACTTATGTACTCATTTCAAAGAAATATGCAAATTGATAACAAACACACAAATGTATACTTACTTTCATTTGGAGTTTTGTATTTCGAATTGACATCTTTGTTGTTTTGTGTAGTATATTTTGAATAAAATATCCTTGTTGATAAATAACATAAAAATCCCGTTAAAATAAATGGCCAATATTGTTTTATAAATGGCATATCCTCAAAAATAGAATACATTGTACTAATTTATTAATTTTACCTTTTCGATTTTTTGTTTCTATTATTTTAACAAAACTAATAAAAAAAATACTCTTCTATTTTATATCAATAATTTAAATAAATTAACTTATTCATAAATTATAATACTGCTTATATTGATTGAATCACTTGCGTGCATGTAGGTATGACACTGATTGTTGTAATATGTATGATCACATGTCTACACACCACAAAAAACTTTCACACTAAAATTTATGTCAAGCTACGTTGTAATAAATTTGAATTATGAAAGTAAAAACAAAAAATGTGCTCGTATAACACAGAATTGAACATATATACTCATACTCCAGTCAATAACCGGAATAACTGCGGAATTTTATTTTATGTCAAGTTTGTATCGGTTTGAAATATCCTTAGATCAAAAGTAGCCAGCACCCCAAAAAGTGTAATTTTTTTTAACAGTTACCTAAAAAAACGGAAAAATTGATGTTTTTGAGCTGAAAAATATGTCTAGACTCTAGAGGGTTTTTGAGTAAGCTGAATGCGAATTTGATGTCAAAAAAACTTAAAGCCTAACATAGCCAGTAAAAAAAATTGTTATCGTTCCGATGAAAATAATTTTAACTGTAAAAGGTCTATGCAATTCTCTTTATCGTCTTTTATCAATTTTCGCTTAGCCGTAAAATCATTGTAATTTTAAATCATTTGGCAAGTTATCTTCGACACCAATCGGCTTGCACAAACAATTGAGCCATTTTTTACTCAGTATATCATATGATAGCATTTTATTGAACATATTAGCGAATGTTGAAGATGACCTTCTATAAATTATATATATATATATATATATATATATATATATATATATATATATATATATATATATATATATATATATATACATTTATAGAAGGTCATCTTCAACATATAGCCTAATACATATATTAGGCTGTACCAAAAACATTGACTTTTTTTCAAAGATCTCTATCAAAATATTGTTCAGGATTCCGAAAAAATGATCCTGTTAAAGCGGCAGCTCTTAATTTTAACATTAAGGAGTGCCTCATCGCGATTTTCCATTTCCCATTTGATTAACATGCGCAAATTTTTTTTTCAACATTTGGAATTTTGTAGCTTCTGAACGGCTTATCCGACCTGTAATGCCAGAGCACATTCGTGTAGGAAATTAAACGCTATACAATAAAGGTATCTTGTAATATTTTGACATATCTTCTCCTTCAGGAGTTATTCAAGATTAAATATAATTAACTTAAATAAAGTTGAACTTAACAGAAATTTTGTAATTTTTTTACTTTTTTGACGTTTTAATATAGTAGTTCTGTCCAAAAAACTTAGTTTTAGACGCTTTACATTGATATTAATATTTAAAAGTATTAAATTTATAAGTATTAAATAAGTATTAAATTTTTACTATCCAACCTCATATTTTTTAAGTAGAATTATTATTTTTTAATAAAAATATTATCTAAAATTAAGAAAAAGTCATCAATTGTAATTATTTGAGCTTGAAAACTTTACCCTTAATTCCTGAGGGAGTAGATATACTAAAATATTACAAGAGACCTTTTTTGAAGAACGATTAATTTCTTACAAGAACGTTCTCTGACGTAACAGGATAGATCAGCTGTTTAGAAGCTACAAAATTCCAAAGGTTAAAAAAAATTACCCATGCTAATCAAATGGGAAAAGGAAAATTGCGATGAGGCACCACTTAATTTTAAAATTAACAGCTGCCGTTTTAACAGGGTCATTTTTTCGGAATTCTGAACAATATTTCCATAGTACTTTTTGAAAAAAAAGTCGATTTATTTGATACTGCCTAATATATATATATATATATATATATATATATATATATATATATATATATATATATATATATATATATATATATATATATATATATATATACAGGTGTCTCTAAAGTAGTCGAGTTCCATAAGAGGGTTGGTAGAGGGTACGATTTTGGAACGAAAAGTCTTGAGACATTTTTTTATTAGACCCACCGTTAATTATGCATTAATTAAATTATTTTATTGAAAAATTTAATTATTGCGTTATTAAAAGAATTGGCTCTAAAGATAAAAGGCACATCGATTTTTTTTTAGAAAAAAAACTTACTAGTAAATTCATTTTTCATTTATTTGACATAATAATCAATTTACATTTGAAAATGACAAAAAAATAATAACAATAATAATAATTTTAAATTTCTACATTGTACCCAATAAATAAAAATAACATTCTTAATAAAATAATTTCACAACAATTCTTAATAAATTAATTTACCATATTTTAAATAGAATAATGATTAGAAGAAAATTTCAAAAAGATAAAGAGGCAAACAAAAACTATATTATAATTCTAGTATAATACGTGGTAAATTCTATAAATAGGATTGACGTCTATGTAGGATGTATATCAAGTATTCAATTATGCTCATTTAATATGCTAACAGACGATTACTGATTACATTTGTTAACCTTATCTCTTAACACTTTCTCCACACTTTCGAGACCTCCACATAAAACGCATATACGTTCATCGTTTGCTCTTCTTGAATTCCATCTAAAACTATATACACGAAAATTGGCGATTATATACCTACCATCCCTGTCCACATTGTACCTAGCACCCCCCTGATAGTGAGCCAATTTGCTATATAGTCTGAGACTAATCTTTGCATTTATGTTTATTAAAGAATTATGAATAGATCTCTCTAGTATTTTTTTTTTGCGGCAGGGGGGTGGGAAATGCATTTACGCACTGAGTGTGGGACTCCTGGCCAGCCAGACTAGCCACTAAAACCTACCCCCCTTTAAGGGCTTCCAGAACTTGCTCATTAGCCCCCGCAGGTTAAAACATAACAATAACAAAACTTAACAATATCACAGAATATCACAACACTACCTAGTCAAACGAATTGACTAGGTAGGAATAGAATAACAAAAAATAAACTATATTAATAAAAAAAAAAAACAAAAAAAAATTAACAACAACAACAACAACAAATAACAACGTTGCAGTGAAGGTGTAAAAGGCCTTCACTGCAACGAATACTTAAAAAACTAGATAACAATTTAAAAAAAATTAGAACTTAAAAACTAGATAACAATAAAAACAATTTAAAAAAATATAACAACATGTAATAGTGTGGGTGTAAGGAGCCCACACTATTACAATAAAAACAATAAATTTAAAACTATGCGTAATAAAATATGATATTGTGGGTGTAAAGGGCCCACAATATCACAGATAAAATCAATAAATAATATAAAAACACAAAACATTTTAAAAAAAGATAAAACTGTACGAGGCTGTACATAAAAAACACATAAAAGAGACGACTTTCTAAAAAAAATGGAATATTTGCCCTAGAGTCTCCGTAGAAGGTGAGATTCATTTAAAAATGTAATCATCCTCTTCACGGAGCTCGCATTATACGATAATGTTCGTGCTACATTCTTTCGAAGCCGTAGTCTTTGCCGTAAAGGTTCAAAGACTACACATTCCTCAACAATGTGCCTCATGGGTTGCACTGTCCTGCAAACAGTGCACCTTGGCTGATCCTCACCGCAGAGAAGATATGCATGCGAGATTTGAGTGTGGCCTATTCGCAAACGGGTAAGGGCCACACTGTATCTACGGCTCAGATTTACAGGTGCCGGCATCTTATTGATGCTTGGCTTGACCTGTTTAAGCTTTTGCGTGAAGTTGTTCCACTCACGCTGCCATTTTTCATTAATTTTGAAACGTATGCACACTTTCAGGTCCTCTGGGCGTATTGGAATTAGATCCAGGTGGTCTGAATCAGCCGTGACCCACGCAGCTTCATCAGCCACCTCATTCCTATGTGTACCCACGTGCCCAGGCGCCCACGTGCCCACGTGTCCATACAAAAACGATGGACATGTGCTGGAGCACGTGGAGTATCGCTTGGATGTTTTACACCAGGGGGTCCCTTGAAAGCGTGCACATTAGTGCTTGCAGCG
Source organism: Nineta flava (assembly GCA_963920215.1). NCBI lineage: Eukaryota > Metazoa > Arthropoda > Insecta > Neuroptera > Chrysopidae > Nineta > Nineta flava. The sequence continues at coordinate 64,599,858 of OY986040.1, forward strand.
CGCCCAACGAGTCGGAACAAATGAGGAATGTATTGTGAAAGTTCGAAAACTCTTCACAATATCGCAGGGCTTGCAAAATTGCATATAATTCAGCGGTGTACACGGATACCTGTGGGGAGAGCGACCAAGTGTGTGAGCTATTGCCAATGGCAATAGCGCTCCCCACACCAGAAACGGTTTTAGATACATCCGTATACACGCACAGAGAGTCATTGTATTCTCTAATATTTTGTTGGAAGCAGGTCCGATAGTATTGGGAACTGCACTCATCTTTACGGAGACCAGCCAGGTCAAAGCGGCACCTTACCTTTGGGATCAGCCAAGGAGGTACTTCATAAAAACTATAGGGAAGTATCTGAGCGAATTCGAAATTAAGACTCTCTAAAAGCTCCTGCGTTCGAACGGCCAAAGGTCTTGTGACCGTGGCACGTCTCTCATAGAGTCTTTTCAGAAATCTTGATTTTCTGAAGAGAGCCGGGTAGTTGACATGATTGGGCTTAGCCCAAACCTCCGCGACATAATTGAGGAGCATGCGTTCACGCCTCAACCTCAATGAGGGCAATCCCGACTCTACACATAGGCTCATAGAGGGAATAGGATCTAGCATTTTGAGCGCTGACATCCAGGCGGAGGAGAATACTACACAGCCATAATCCATCCTGAACAGAACCAGCGATGGATAAAGCCACAGTTGCAACTCCCGGTCTGCACCCCACGATATACCAGCCAATCCCTTAAGCATATTCATTGCCTTGCGACAGCTCGCTGCCAGGGATTGGAGGTGTGTACGCGACGTTAACTTCTTGTCAAAGACAAGTACCAGAAATTTAATAGAGTCGGCACATCCAAGGCGGGTACCCTTTAAGTAAAGGATCGGATCAGGATGTGCCTTGCGTTTTCTACAGAAATGGACCACTGTAGTTTTAATTGTGGAGAACCGAAAACCAATACTTTCTGCAGAATGCACCACTTCGTTGATGCCATGCTGGAGTCTCGTTTCAATTGTATCCATTGATAGAGCTCCATAGAAAATTTCAAGGTCATCAACATACAGACGTTGACGAATCGAGACTGAAGCTGCGATGTGATTGACCGCTACAGCAGAAAGAGTGACACTAAGGGTGACACTAAGCGTCGAGCCCTGGGGAACACCATTCTCCTGGGAATGGATCTCAGAGTCAGTGCCACCCACCCGGACACGAAATTTGCGGTCACACATAAAACTTTGAATGAACTGAGGCAGAGATCCTCTTAGACCCCAGTCATGCAGCTTCCTGAGAATGCCATACCTCCAAGTCATATCATATGCTTTCTCCAGGTCGAAGAACAAAGTGATAGCCTCGGAGAAAGTTGTCGTGAATGGCATTCTCAAGGCGAACAAGTTGATCCGTCGTCGAATGGTATTGGCGGAAACCTGTCTGATATTTACTTATCAGATGGTTAGTTTCCAGCCACCAGACGAGACGTTTGTTCACCATTTTTTCCAATATCTTGCTGAAGCAGCAAGTCAAAGATATTGGACGGTAGCTTGATGGTTGCGATGAGTTTTTACCCTCTTTAAGCATCGGGATAATAATGGCTTCCCGCCATTTCTGAGGGTAAACGCACTGCCGAAAAATATTGTTGTATAGATCCAGTAATCCGCACTTACCAGGATTAGGCAGATTCTGGATCATGGCATAATGTATTGTATCGGGGCCAGGTGATGTATCTTTTGACCCCTTTAGCGCCTCCAGTAGTTCTTGCATTGTAAAATCGTTGTTATACTGGAGGGATTCTTCTGAGAAAAAATCAAGATCATCATGTTGTTCGTAATGCATCTTGATCCGCAGGAAATCCGGGTCATAATTTTGGGAGCTGCAGACGTGCTCGAAATGCTCCGCTAAACACTCAGCGATTTCGGCACGCTGCGATATGACTCGGCCATCCAAATTGAGGAGAGCAGGCGCCGGTGATGAGGAAAATTTCCCGGAAATTGCCTTCATCCTCCTCCATACCTCCGAAGATGGTGTGGAGGTATTAATGGCCGAAACATTTTGCTCCCAAGATAGCCTTTTCTGACCTCGAATAGTTCTTATGTCTATAGATCTTTTTCTTTCAATTTGTTAAACACCCTCTTTTTCTCTGCAACCGCTACTCTCACGGCATCATTCCACCAGGGAACTTTTCTCTTAGGTGGAATGCCGGAAGACTTACTTATAGCGTGTGAAGCTGCGTCAATGACTTTGGAGGTTATTTTGCACACATCCTCTTCTACCTCTCCCTCCAACGTGGGAACTTGAAAACTTTCCATGAATGGGTCCCAGTTGGCTCGGCGAAAACGCCATCTCGGCGAAGTAGGATGTGGACACATCGGTGAGTTATGAGAATATTTGATGGGTAGATGGTCACTCCCACAAGGATCAGGGAGTACCATCCATTCCAGTCGATGAGCCCGAGCCAGTGAGCATAGTATCACCAATCAATTGATCAATTGCTGACATCTCACCAGTTCTGGCGTTTAATCGTGTTTGCTCACCGGTATTTAAAAGAAATGTGTTTGACTCATCCAAGCGTTAAAACACCTAGCATCAGAAATGGTTGTGGAAGTTGCAAGGTTAAACGTGCCAGATCTTCGATACTCCAATTTTGTGCAATGAATTTTGCATAAACTAGTTTTAAACCAGCCATCGTGTGCAAAGGGGCGGGCTGGAATATCCGGGAACGGGTATACCCTCGGACTTAAATAGCCCTACCCCAGTACTCTGGGGCCCGACCTCCACTTTACCAGTCCCGGAATACGCGGACGGGCTGGAACTCGCCCGAAGCAATGCAGATTCCGATCTCTGCAGCCATTGCACACTATCCTACGAAGGACCGACTTGGCTGGTGGCTAAGTCCCACACACCCTGCCTCGGCAGAGCTAGCTCACATCAGATCTCGGTGAAACTAAGGCCCCACCCTCAGCTCCCCTTGACCACTCCCAGCAGGGATGCGCGGGACCGCCAGTTAAAAGTCTTCAATGAAGACATTGTCGGCCAGATGACATGGCCGACAAGTAATGCTGAGACAGTGCACGAACACCGCACACTGACCCCAAGGTTGAGAAGTTTCGGTTCGCTTGCTTGCAGGCTAGGTACTAGGCCCTCCCACCACGACAAGGTGGAACAACTTTTTTATTTTTGTTCTTTTTATAAAATATCATTGCTGCGGTTTTTTCATGTTAATCATTAAATCAGCTTCTTCACTATATTTAGTTACACTATTTAATAGGCTTTGTAGATTTTCTTCTGATTCTGCTATTAGCATTGTACCATCTTATATTATTTATTATTTTACCATTTATTTTAATACCGTAATTAATGTTGGTTGCCTTTTCCATTATTTGTTCGCTACATAAATTATACAGCAACGGAGACAGGATGCAGCCCTGACGAATGCCTTTTTTAATTTTTAACCAATTGGTGTACCCTGATCTTATACGCACCGCTGGTTCCTGTTCATAATACATATTCTTTATTATGGAAATTAGTTTCTTATCAATTTCTAAATTTTCTAAGCAATTTATTAATTGGGTATGGTTGATACTGTCAAAAGCTTTGCTGTAGTCGATAAAGCAGACATATATATCTTGGTTATTCTCTATCGTTCTCTCTACTATAGTTTTTAGTGTAAATATAGCTTCACGGGTACCAATGTCGCTTTGAAATTCCATTTAGAGCTCACTCATTTCGTTTAGAATTGTATTTTGGATTCTATTAAAAACTATCTTCATTAGTATCTTCGCTGTGTGACTCATTAAACTAATTATTCAATGATGTTCACATTCTTTGGAGTTGGTTTTTTTCGGCAATGGATAATATAAAGATTTTGTAAAGTCCGTCGGTAATATCCCTTCTTCATAGATTTTACTAAAAACAGTTAATAGTTTCGTTACGTTTCGTTCACCCATGACTTTTATAAATTATGCAGGTATTCCATCATATCCCGGCGTTTTACTACATCCTTCGCTCATCATGATTGGTAACGATGTTTGCCCTTTCTGTTGTTCCTTAACTGGGAATCCTACTTCTCCTCTCGATCATCGAATAAATTAATATATTCCTCCCATCTATTCTTTACATCCTCCTGATCACACAATATCTTATTGTTTTTATCTACTATGGAACTTAAAGCTTTTTTCCTTTTGAACTTCCTACACAGCGCTCTAATCTCTTTATGTATCTTGTGATCCTGATGAGCTTTAACAAGAGCTTCTATTTTTTGCATTTTTATTCCATCCAATTTTCCTTTGCTACTTTTATTTTCTTTTCTATTAATTTGTGTACATCCTTATATTTTATAATGTCTACGTTTTTGGCTTTCTTTTTTCCATTAATGTCATTATTTCTTCGGTCATTCATTCCTGTTTTCATGTCCATGACCTTGGTCCCGCCATTTTGGAATTTTTCATGTATAGGGATTGTGCTGAAATGTGCTCAAAATGTGCTAAAAGAAAATTCAGAAAATTTCATTTTTCTGAGGGGGTTGTTTTTGCTACGAGAGTTAGCCTCCTACTTTACTTTATCGAAACCACAGTATTTGTACCGTAATCTGCTCAAGATGTGATGCCATGTGTCAAAGAAAAAAATAAAGAAAAATAAGTTTTTCGATTTTCCAAGTTAAATATTAAATAAATATAGTTTTCAAGTATAATGAATCATTCAATTCATTGAATTGAGAGCTCTCTCCCCTCACGTGCCTCTGCGGCCGCTGCGTTCATTCCCACCATTTCTTATTCCGTTAACGCACTTCTCTAGTTGGCTACTTTATTCAATTTATATCTGAATCTCTTTATATTTGAAGAAAAAAATTTTCATTTTCCAAAAAAATATTTTTCACTTGGAAAATCGCAAAACTTATTTTTATTTATTTTTTTACTTTAGCACATGGCAGCCCATCTTAAGCAGATTACGGTACAAATGCTGTGGTTTCGATAAAGTAAAATAGAAAAAAGCACCCCCTCAGAAAAATGAAATTTTCTGAATATTCTTTTCATTGAATGCGGCACATAATAGCACATTTCAGCACAATCTCTTTAGGTAATGAACATCCTGTTTTCTGACTATTGTGTTTTCTTCCGTATTGCGATATTAGTGGTAGTTTTCCAACTACAGAGCATAATGCGACTCAGTGGCGCACAATGCTGAAGTGTGCTAATGCATAATTGGAACGTTTATTAGTTTTCAAGTGCACCAGCAGAGTACAATGTTGAAAAAAAAAAAATTCATGGACTTAACCTCATTAATGTATAAATAAAGTGGTATACAATAACAATTGGTCGAAAACTTTTTACGGTTATTTTAAGTAATTTCGATTTTTATTATTTCAGTAAAATTTTTTTGTGTTTAATAATAATTTTAGATGAGTTCTAAAGAAATTTTAAACTTTTTAATTTAATCATCTTATCCAGATGATAGTGATGATGAAAGTATTAAATATTTTCTGCTACTGAGTTGATATCCATTGCGCGCATCACTCGAAAGCAGTACTTTTCAAAGTGCTCGATTGTACGAAGTGTTGCTGTAGTTGAAACATTCATCGTTGAGCATTATGCTGCATAATGCGCTTTAGTGCTGTAATTGGAAAACGCACAGTGTCAGGCAATAGTGGTAGTTTTCCCACTACAGAGCATAATGCGACCAGTGGCGCACAATGCCGAAGTGTGCTAATGCTTAATTGGAACGTGTATTAGTTTTCAAGTACACTAGGTTCGGTGTTGAAAGAAAACAAAAATTCATGGAATTAACCTCATTAATGTATAAATAAAGTGGTATACAATAATAATTGGTCGAAAACTTTTTACGGTTATTTTAAGTAATTTCGATTTTTATTATTTCAGTACCATTTTTTTGTGTTGACTAATAATAATTTTTTTAGATGAGTTCTAAAAAAATTATATACTTTTTAATTGAATCATCTTATTCAGATGATAGTGATGATGATGATTTATCGACTATTCCAAGTTTAAATCCATCAATTAGTTCATCAAGTGATATATTTATTGAAAATATTAAATATTTTCTGCTACTGAGTTGGTATCCATTGCGCGCATCACGCGAAAGCAGTACTTTTCTAAGTGCTCGATTGTGCGAAGCGTTGCTGTAGTTGAAACATTCAACTTTGAACATTATGCCGCATAATGCGCTTTAGTGCTGTAATTGGAAAATGCACATTAACTGACTCTACTATTGCTTTTTTTATGTATTCCAATAATCCTCTACAGTGGTAACTTTTTTGTGTTCGTATTTTAATACTTCTTGAATCTTTTCATTATATGCTTCTTTTTGGTTATTTATTTTTAAATTACCTACTATTTGACTTTGAACATTGTTATGTTTTTTATGATTTATTTTAATTATTTTTAGTTTTATGCGTATTTTAGCCTTATGCAAATCTCTAGCAAATTATGATCTGAAGCAACATCTAATCCAGGTGTGGTTTTAACGTTTAGCACATTGTTCTTATAACGATATCAATTAATATAAAATCTATTTGATTTCTTACTACATGGTGTGGGGAGTGTGCTGGTGATATCTATGTATATAATCTTCGTGGAGGATGTTCATATAATGTGTTTGTTATAACCATATTATTTTCTTTGCAGAAATTTATCAATCTATCTCCTCTCTCATTTCTTTTACCTAATCGGAATTTTTTGCCTTTGCAATAGTTTCATTTGTTTTTATCCTCTTATTTTCATTATCTTATGTCATCGCGGCCGTCCTGAGATAAAATACGACAGTGGCTTGCCATTGCCTTCTGCCAGGTATTGCATCCGTATTTTTAACCCGACTTCAAAAAAGGAGGATGGTTCTCAATTCGTCTGTATTTTTTTTTTTTTTTTTTTTTTTTATGTGTGTCACCTCAGAACTCCAACATTTATGAACCGATTTTGAATTTTTTTTTTTGTTTTAAAGGGTTTGGTTTCCCATTGGTCCCATTGGCACCAAATCGCATTATGATGAGGGGATCCCCGGAAAATCGTGGAAAATCCTCATTTTATATGTGATAACCGATTTTTGCGAAATTTTTTTTTTTTTTTTGAAAGGGTATACTCATTCATAATGGGAAAAAAAGAAAATTTTTTTAAAAACCAACTTCAAAAAATTTTTTTACAAAAAAAAACCGACCCCAAAAAAAAAAATTTTTACAAAAAAAAAACAAAATGCATGTAAATAAAATTGAAAATCTGTTATAAAAAAATGCTCTTAAAATTAAAAAAAAAAAAAAAACGGGTAAAAAAAAAATGTTTTACAAAAAAAAAACCGACCCCAAAAAAAAAAATTTTTACAAAAAAAAAACAAAATGCATGTAAATAAAATTGAAAATCTGTTATAAAAAAATGGTCTTAAAATTAAAAAAAAAAAAAAAACGGGTAACAACAAAATGTGTTATAAAAAAATTCACTAAAAATTAGTCGTTTAAGTAGGTCAACCCATATTAAGATAAATAAAACTAGTTATAGAACTTCAGAGTCACTAAAAAGCGAGAAATAAACTATATTTTGACAAAATGGAAACCCGACTTCAAAAATAAAATATTCTATAACAAAAAATGCACTAAAAAGTAATAAAATAATTGCATATTCTTCTGCCAATTTTATTTCACCTAAGCAAAAATTTTTAAATATATATGTACAATTATTGTTATTTTTGGAGGCGGTGTCCAAAAATTATGTGAATTTCTCTATGCTGACACCGCCTCCAAAAATAACAATAATTGTACATATATATTTAAAAATTTTTGCTTAGGTGAACTAAAATTGGCAGAAGAATATGCAATTATTTTATTACTTTTTAGTGCATTTTTTGTTATAGAATATTTTATTTTTGAAGTCGGGTTTCCATTTTGTCAAAATATAGTTTATACTACATCTACTGACTGAGGTTTCTGCTGTAAGTGTGCTTGAATTTGGATCCAAAAAAAGCTGTATTTTTATCATCCCTATTTCTGTTACTTTTCTTCATATCTGGTCTTTCAGTTATAGTAATTTCACTTTCTCGATCGTCTTCACTCGTTTGCCTCTTGTTCCTGCTACTTCCTTTCTCCAATACATGTATCATATCCTTTTGATTTTTAATTTCTTCAGATGATTAGTATTTACCGTCTACGAATAGTTAACTCCCTCTAACACTTGCGTTTTTTCCCGATTCTTTCATTTTTATCGTCAATGCACCTAATTCTTTTCTTGTCTCTCTGATATGCTTAGGGAAGTATTCTTTTATGACTTTAATTGTGTTTTTAAGAACCCATTTATATCTAAGAATTTCCATTTTCATTCGCCACGTTGTACAACCTACCAGCACTTTCCTTGCATGATCCTGTTTTTTTCCATGCGTATAATAAAATTAATATCCGTATTACCCATATTTATTTTTAGTTTTTTACTAATAATATCTTTTACTATATTTTCCAGTTCATATATATCATGTTCATTTTCTTCAAGTCCTAGAAACACCAAGTTATTTTTTCTATCTATATCTTCTAGGGATTAAATTTTTTGTTCCTGCTCGACTAATTTGGCTTAAAGTTTTTATTATCCTCCTGAATTTGTTTCACATTTTGATTGTTTTCTTCCATCATTTCGATCATATTGTTAATCACTTCAGTCCTATAGATCTTGTTATTCAGTTATTTTAAATGGTCAATAATTTCATCAAGTTTTCCAGCCATTATCAGTACGTATCACAAGGATGTAAGCCAGTGCCGAATTAACAACGGGGGGGGGGGGGGTGTGCTATAGGCACTTTTTTTGTGGGGTCCTCGTTAAGGGCGGGGAAAATAAGTCATTTTCATTTGCTTTCAGCAATCATAAAAATATAGTTGAATAAATTTTTTAATCTGGTGAATGGTCAGGAGATTAATAAATTAATTCAAATACTTTTTTTTTATTTTTCATTTTATGTAATATTTTATGTAATATGTATTTTAATGTAATAATTGTCTTTTGGTTGATTCGACTAGTATGATTCATTTAAAATTAAATTATTACGTACACTTAAATAAGAACTTTTCCTACTTTTTTTCCGCAAAATCATTAATAACATCATCAAAAGATAATTTACTCAGCATGTCATTCTGACTACTAGAGGGCTAATAACGTTAAATCGTTGAGTCGAACTTGACCCTTGGAGGACAGAAGGCATGTTTTGATTAATTTCAATTTTGAGAATGACCTCTCATCAGTGAAATTCGTGGTTATTATGACTAAATAAATTTTTAATTCAATATAAGTATTACAAAATATATCGACCAAATTTTTACTTGTAATAAGATGAAACAGTTGGGCTTGGAAGCAGACATCTCTGTTTCTTTCTTGTTCATCTTCAATAATAATAAACTGTTTTGAAAACTCTCGAAACTGCAGTAGCTCAGAAGTTATATTATTTTCAATATAATCTGGATATAACTCCAGCAATTTCTGAGCACGTTCCTCCAATTCTTGAGCAGATATACTATAAAGATTCCTTAAAAAATCAAAGTAACACTCTATTTCTTGATAGGTTCTAGTTATTTCGTGTAAAAACTGGACTAGTTTATCTATGACTGGCAGATAGCTTAATAAATATCGATAATAAATATCGTTTTATGGCACGATATTTTGCAGCGTATTCACGTAACGAGTCTCGAGATCCAGAAAAAAGAGAGCCATCTCAATGCATCCATAGCTTTATTCAAATCTTTAAGAAATTTTATCAATTGTTTGCAAGACGATTTCATTAAGTATGAAACTAAAGCTAAGAATTTGCTAGGATGTGAGGAATATGAAACAACGCATAAGCGAGCTCCCATACGCAATACGCGTTTGGACCCTCTAGACTACGGGAAATCACAAGAAATTGAGCTTGAAGGTGCTGAAAATTTTCGTATTGATTATTATTTAACAGTGACAAATAATTTTTTCCCCTCTAAATGGGTAGCCGCTACGGCAACAAATTTCAAATTGATTTTGAATGAGAGTAGACACATGGTCACAAATTTCAAAATAACTTTTTTTCTAAAAAAGAGTTTTTTTCGATTAAAACCGGCAGCCACTATGGCTAGATATTTCAGGAGTATTATTTAATAATGACAATTATTATTTTTCACTGTTAATGGATGGCCGCTATGGCAACAAATTTCAAATTGACTTTTAACGTGAGTGGACATGTAGCTAAATTTCAGAATAATTGTTTTTCTAAAAAATATTTTTTTCGATTAAAAGGGGCAGTCGCTACGGCAACAAATTTCAGGAGAATTATTTTATAATGACGATGTTGTGAAAGGGTGCGTGTGATAATAAAATACTTGAAATGTATTTTTTTTTTTTTTTTATTTCACTACTATTTGGATAACAATTACAACTTTTTATACTAAGCTTTCGAATTGTATTAACCTTTTGATTTCAACGAATGTTAGATTGTAAGTGAACTCAGCTGAACTGAACTGAGCTGGTGAGCCGTTGTTGTGTTCTAAGAAAGTTAGAGAATCGCATCGAATATTCTCTACACTACCAGAACATACCGGTAAATTTGATCTGTATAAAAAGAGACAAAGCTATGCGTGTATATGTAAATGTATCATTCGGGTATATACCAGCTATGTGTATATACCATATGAGTGTGAGTCACACTACAATGACAATATCTCCACACTAGAGCTACTAGCCGGATCTCTTCCAAAATTAAAATATGCACTAGAAATGCACGACCGCATGGGAAATAATTCCATATTTTGGTCATATGCTTTGAAAGATTAATGTTATTAAGAAAATCAGCGTTTACCGTTGGGCCATATACGTTAACATAGTTTTTACACTCTCCATATATATCTAATGCCCAACGGCCCAAATTATTTTCTGTAATTCCATTTTCAATGACTAATTCACTTGGAATTTCATTGATTTCATCAATATAGTTTTCAACTACATTTATGATAGTATTTTTTGTTGACAAATCTAAAATATAAGTAATTAATAAGTGCAATATGGATACTGGGCATTTATGCAAGAAAGGGTATCAATGTCTTGCCGCTGTTAGAGTTTTGTCAGAGAGATCTTACAGCGGTAAAAGTAAAATACAACATGGGGATTGAAACTGGAGTGTTAATCATCGATTCGGTCTACCTAGCCTATGTCTCTTCTACTCCACCACCATCAACAGAGATGGAAGACCTGATCCACTATTGTGAGGCAAAAAACCACCAACTGATTATGGGATGTGATGCAAACTCTCATCACACTGCATGGAGAAGTACAAACATAAATACAAGAGGTGAGTACCTCTTTGATTATATCATAGCTAACAACTTAGATATAGTTAATCAAGGCAACAAGCCAACTTTTATTAACAAAGTTCGGAAGGAAGTCATTGATGTAACAATGAGCACTTAGAAAAAAAGTGGAAAAATCAATAACTGGCTAGTATCCGATGAACTATCTGCATCGGTTTACAGACAAATCTATTACAATGTGGAGGTGAGAACGGACCTATGTAATATACACTATCGGCATCCGAGGAGAACAAATTGGGGCGAATATAATTCGGCACTAAAGTTCAAACTCGCCACAATACCGAGAAAAAGTTAAAACAGTATTGGACATTGAGCTTACTGCAACGGAGCTTCAGCATGCAATAATTAACTCCTTCCAAGAAATCTGCCCGGAGGTCTCAAAAGACACCAGCAAGTCAACTAGTTGGTGGAATGAGGGCCCAAGGAGTCGAAAGGAGGCGAAAGGTTTGCCACCTATTTAACGGAGCAAGGAGGATAGAGAACTGGGAGAACTACCATGAAGTCCTTACCGAATACACAAGGTCTCTGAAGAAAGTCAAAGTGGACTCATGGAGGAAGCTCTGTTAAGATGTTGAAAACACATCTGAGGGAACAAGACTCCATCGTATCCTAGCGAAGAAACCGGCTGACACCATCAGGTCACTTCGTAAACCCGATGGTGAGTATACTAGCTCTGCGAAGGATACACTCGAGACACTGAACCGGATTCGGTGGCTGTGGACGGTGGAAATTCTTCTCAAGAGGCCTGGAGAAGAACGGCGATTGCCATTAACCGCACAAAGATCGAATGGGCAATAAACTCATTCGACCCCTACAAAGCACCGGGACCAGATGGGATATACCCAGTGCTTTTACAAAAAGGAGCAGAGAAAATCTACTGAAAACAATGAAACGACTAATAGGATTGCATTTGGCTCAAGGGGCATTGTCGAGAAATCCGCTTCATGCCAACCAACACGCGCATCAGGTGAGAAAATCCTATGAATCAGCCCTCCACAACCGAATATACAAGATTGAGGAGAGATTCGCAAGAAAACAAACCCCCTTGTGCGTTTTTCTTGACATAGAGGGGGCATTTGACAATGCATCATACAATTTCATGGTTGGTTCTGCTTGTCGGCAAGGAATAGACACCTTTTGCAGGTGGATAAACACAAGTTCAACAAACTAAACAAGATAAACAAACTAACATGGAACCCTCATCTGGAATACATAACAAATAAGAGCAAATCATGCTTTGCTCAACCAAAAAGGATACTACACACAGGGATATGCAGACGACATTGTAATTGCAATCCAGGGACCCCGTGAAGGCACAATCTCGATCTCGGAGCTTATGCATGACGCTCTAAGATTCGCACAGGAAATTTGTGTCCGTAACTGCTGCCGGTGTTAATCAAAAAAAATCTTTTTTAGAAAAAAAATATTTTGAAATTTGTAACCATGTGTCTACTCTCATTAAAAGTCAATTTGAAATTTGTTGCCGTAGCGGCTACCCATTTAGAGTGAAAAAACATAATTGGCACTGTTAAATAATACTCCTGAAATTTGTTGCCGTAGAGGCTGCCGGTTTTAATCGGACAAAACTTTTTTTTTTGAAAGAAATTAATTTGAAATTTGTAACTATGTGTCTACTCTCATGAAAAGTTAATTTGAAATTTGTTGCCGTAGCGGCTACCCATTTAGAGTGAAAAAACATAATTGTCACTGTTAAATAATATCCAGAAATTTGTTGCCGTAGCGGCTGCCAGTTTTATTCGAAAAAAATTCTTTTTTCGAAAAAAAATAATTCTGCAATTTGTAACCATGTGTCTACTCGCGTTCAACCCATTTACAGTGAAAAAAATATTGTCATTATTAAATCATACTCTTGAAATTTGTTGTCGTAGCCGCTGCTGGTTTTGATTGACAAAAAACACTTATTTAGAAAAAAATTATTCTGAATTTTGTAAACATGTGTCTACTCTTGTTAAGTCAATTTGAAATTTGTTGCCATAGTGGCTACCCATTTACAGTGAAAAAAAAGGTTTTTTTTGTAGCATTATACTGCTGTTTTTTACTGTGAAATGATAATGCTGGACTTTGTACCCATAACCACTTCCCGGTTTTAGTTAAGAAAAACTGTTTTATTGTAAAACGATACTTATGACTGTTATTGAAAAAAATTACTTTGAAGTTTTATGTCATTGTAGCTACTCTTGTTTAGTCAATTTGTAGCCGTAGCAGCTACCCGTTTTTAGTTTAAGAACACCTATCTTCCTGTAAAACAATTATTTCGATAATTGTAGCCACAGCGGCTACCTGTTTTTAGTTTAAAAAAACTATTTTGGTAGCAAAAAAATACTTTTGAAATTTTTATCCTTAGCGGCTGCATGTTAAATTACACTATTTTTAGTGTAAAATGCATTTTTGCATTTGAAATACATTTTAATTGGTTCTATCCCATAGATCTTGGCCGGCTACAAATTTTTATGCAATTAAAATTGCAATTCGAAGCTTCCAAATATTGATTATTGTAGTATCCGCTAGCTTCATGTTAAGCTAGCAGATACCTAATTTTTTTAATTTTTTCTAAGGCTACAAATTTTTTAATAGCGTAACAAATTGGCTACAATTGGCTACAAAAGGCCGACTAGGTCCCATTTAAGAGACTTGCTTAAGAGACCTCTTAAATTTACTTCTACTATTTAGCGATATATGTCTTATCTACTATTTACCTACCGTCAGCGTTTGTGGTTAATGATTTATAGGTTTAACAGAACTTAACTCAATTTTATTATTATATTTTACTTACTACCGAATTTTTCATTAGTTTCTACAATCATAAACCCTTTAATCAAGTAGGGAATACAAGGACACTAAATATTTATATACAGTTATTATATTTTATGAGTAGTTTTTTGGAGCACAATAATATATATATATATATATATATATATATATATATATATGTATATATATATATAAAATAATAATAATTTATTCGTTCCTTTCTTTAACAATACAATTCTATTGTTAAAGATTATTAAAATAATCAAAGAGAACTCTAGGTTTTTTTGAAATTATATTTCAAATTTTTCCCCTATTCCTAGAACATTTGTTTGTATTTTATAAATACGTATTTCGACTACAATGTAGTCATCATCCGTATGAATTAGCTAATCGTAACTATCTCTGGGATATGGATTCAGAGATATGTTGCTTGTTGCTAATTTGGTGCCTGTGTCACAATAATATTAAAAAATTATGTCCTTTTATACGATTTGGCTGAGGGTATAATGTGACTTGAGGATTATTTAAGTTGCCTGACTACTGGATTAGGTATGTGGAAAGCCCCACATATTTATTGGCGGTATTCTTTGGTGACTACGCGGCGTTTGCTTTGTCACTAAAGTGAGTGTACCTACGTTAACTTTGACATTCAGGTATTGGATTTTTATTTTTATTTTTGAAAATGGTTTAATTTTATTAAATCAGAATTTGGAATTGGGCCATTGTCTAAATTCATTATCTGTTTTCACAATTTGTATATGTAGATGCTTTCGTATGCATCTAATTATGTGGGGTTTTGTACCGATTTAAGTAGTTTTAGATTCGATTTATCAATTTTATGGCTGTTCTCAATAACGTGCGCCGCTATACAAGATTTTTCGGTTCTCCCAAATTTCACATGAGCCAGATATTCTTTGATTCTAATACCGATTTGGCGACGACTTTGACCAACGTAAATTTCCCAACAGTTTTGACAATTAACACCATATATGCCCGATTGTTTTTCATTACTAATTTTATCCTTAGGGTTGTCCAGTAACTGTTTGATTTTATTTTTACTAGCAAGCGCTGTGTTTAAGTTGTGGTCCCTTAATTCTCGAGTGATTTTATTTGTGCATGGACGGAAGTATGTTAGTTTGCACCATTTAGTTTGTTCAACGTTGCCAATTTCTGTTGTTAGTGCGGTGGAATTGTTTCGTGGAAACAATTTTCGTGGAAATGTTAGAGTCGAAGCCATTAAAGATTGCAACTTGTTTAATGTGGTTTATTTCTCTAACGTAATTTTTCTTGGACAATGGGACTTTCAGTAGCCTGTTTACCAAAAAATTGAAAATAGCCATTTTGTGTTGAGGTGGGCTGTTCGAATCGGCTATAATGTATCGTTCAGTATGTGTAGGTTTTTTTTTTTTTTTTAAATTTTTCTTATATAGGCTGCACTTGATTGTAATGGATTTTAAAATGGCTGCCAGTTATGGATGTATTCTAATTATTCTGAACTTTTAAATTAGCTAAAAAAATTTCAATTAACATATGAGGGAAGAAACCTAAGTTTACTTTAAGTTTGAACATCTGGCTGCAGGTAACCGTAGCAGTAATAAGTAGCGCTGCCTGCTATTACAAGATTTGTCGTATCGTATACTATGTTATTTAACAAGCAAAATTCAATTAACACGTGAGGGATTTAATTATAAAAAAACAATTTTTAATTAATTAATTAATGTTAATTGCAGCAGAACTACCCTGGCAGACATTACATTGTCAAATTGTTTATACTGCAATAAGCGTTTTCAATAATATTTCAATCAATTAACAGATCAGGGAAGGTTTTCTACTGTCGGATCTTAGACCATATAGAACACGTCAATATTAAGAATAAAATTAAAATAAACTAAATTAATACGTCAATATAAAGAATAAAATTTTAAATTCATTCAGATGTAAAAACTCAAATTAAAATTAAAACTAAAACCAAAAACCGATATGATATCGATATAATGAATACAAAATATCTTGTAGATTTGTTAGTCAGTGAGGCTCAGAGCAAAACCTCTTCTAACGAGTAAGGACATGATTCCAGCAAAATTTTCTTTATTGCCATTATAAAAGTCGTTTTCTCTGTGTCCATATAATTTTTAACACTTGGGCAGTTTTTGAACTTGTTGTATATTTTTATGGCCATGTTTTGTGGCCCATTACTTACGCACTTATAATTGCAATTAAGGGTTCTGTATTCATGCTGTTGCCTGGTTACACGACAATTATTACTAACATTACTGTTATATGTATTGAAGAAAAAGTCAGAACCCCATTATCTTTAAAAATGTATACAGCTATCGTATTTGTTTAAGCCAAAAATGATTCGGACAATTTTTTTTTGAATGAGAAACATTTTATTAGCATGGTTAGAGGAGCGCCTCTAACATATATAAGTCATATATATGAAGCCACTCTAGCGGTCATAGTTTTCATTTCATCAAAATAAAATTTGGTATGTGAGGTGCTTTTGGTATTTGAAAGCCCAAGTTCGTTAATTGGCAAAATCGGAAAAGGATAAAGAGGGGTTTAAGGGAAGGGTAAAGCACAAAATTTGGCATCTCACCTTAATATTCGAAAAATCGAAAAAGTTAGTAGAAGCAAAGTTATAGGTAACTTGTTTTACTATAATTTTGTTACCATTTTTTCTGTTACACTAATATTTACAGAAATATTTAAGATTGTAAGTTAAAATTCTTCAAATCTCTATTCACATTAGAGTTTGAAAAAAATTATCCAATTTTAGCAAACATAATTTTTACAACTTTACTCCTTATACATTTTTCGATAGTTCTAATATTAAGAGAGATATTTTATATTTTTAACCCGACTTCAAAAAGGAGGATGGTTCTCAATTCGTCTGTATTTTTTTTTATGTGTGTCACCTCAGTTATTTATGAACTGATTTTGAATTTTTTGTTTTAAAGGGTTTGGTTTCCCATTGGTCCCATTGGCACCAAATCGCATTCTGATGTGGGAATCCCCGGGAAATCGAGGAAAATCTGCATTTATATGTGATAACCGATTTATGCGAAATTTTTTTTTTTTTGAAAGGGTATACTCATTCATAATGGGAAAATAAGATAATTTTTTTTAAAACCGACTTCAAAAATTTTTTTTACAAAAAACAACCGACCCCAAAAAAAAAATTTTTACAATAAGAAAACAAAATGCATGAAAAAAAACTGAAAATCTGTTGTGAAAAAATGCACTAAAAATTAAAAAAAAAAAAACGGATAAAAAAATGTGTTATAAAGAAATGCACTAAAAGTTAGTAGGTCGTTTAGTTGGTCTACCCATATTTAGACAAATAAAACAAGTTATAGAACTTCAAAGTGACTAAAAGCGAGAAATAAACCTATTTTGACAAAATGGAAATCCGACTTCGAAAATCAAATATTCTTTAACAAAAACTGCACTAAAAAGTAAAAAAATAATTGCATATTCTTGTGCCAATTTTAGTTCACCTAAGCAAAAATTTTTAAATATATATATATACAATTATTGTTATTTTTGGAGGCGGTGTCCAAAAGTTATGTGAATTTCTCACACCGACTCAAAAATAACAATAATTGTACATATATATTTAAAAATTTTTGCTTAGGTGAACTAAAATTGGCATAAGAATATGCAATTGTGACGAAATGTTTTTCGCCACATAAAATTATCTAACATCAAAGTACCTCAATTTAAAAAATAAATTACAAAACATTTTTTAACAAACAAAATTCACCACTGACGACAACAACAAAACAAAATAGAAGTCAACAACAGAGGTGTAATGGACGGTGGATAAATATACTAAGTCAGTTCACTTACTTCTGGATAGTCGAGCGGTCGAATGCATGCGTCAGCAACAGAATCAATAATTATCTTGAAACTCGAATCCAAATCGATTCAGTGAGTAATCACAAGAATTTGATTCTGTTGTCAGACAATTGTATTCGATTGTGAGATTTATCCAAATTACTATGTGTTTACATCTGTACATCAAATTATTAAAAAAAATAATAATAAATAACTATATAGTTCATTACAATTTTTTACTATATATTATGTTAAAAAAAACCTTTGAATTTAATCATCAGTCAAACTGTCAAACAGTCAAATTGGAACTTGAGCAAGGAAATTAAAATTTATGAAAAGTAGTTTAGTAAATTTTCGTTTCACAATTATTTTTTTACTTTTTAGTGCAGTTTTTGTTATAGAATATTTTATTTTTGAAGTCGGGTTTCCATTTTGTCAAAATAGGTTTATGTGTTTTATTCTTTCTCTATGCCCCCCCCCCCCTTTCCCCTAGACCAATGCCATTTTGTAATAAAATTGGTCTTGCAAATACTAAAATCATCTCAGATTTGATATTTCATTTTGATCACACTAAAATTATGACCGCTAGAGTAATTTATGTATTCTAAGGAAATTCGATAAGTTGCCGCAGCTTCTGCGAAACAATTTTTTTACATTTATGTTTTTAATCGGATATGACTACTTTTTGCAAGGCTTAAATATACAAAGCCGAAAGCCTTGTTCAAAACGCTATATATAGAAACATATATATATATATATATATATATATATATGTTTCTATATATAGCGTTTTTTTTTATTATTATATTTTACTTACTACCGAATTTTTCATTAGTTTCTACAATCATAAACACTTTAATCAAGTAGGGAATACAAGGACACTAAATATTTATATACAGTTATTATATTTTATGAGTAGTTTTTTGGAGCACAATAATATATATATATATATATATATATAGAAACATCGAACAATCATAAAGCAGCAATATCTGTTATGCATTTATTATGTTAATTTTATCAAAACAAAAATAAATTTCGTGATTTCATAATTTTCCCTGTGCCTTGGGTACTAGACCTAACTGTATGCCAAATATCAACTTTAAAGGGTATCTGATGTAGGGCCTACGTTTTTATTCTGTTTAACGAAAATTAGGGACGTTCCCGCTATTTAACAATATTTGAACTGAAATAATTTTTTAACTGTTTATTCCTTAACGGTGATTGAAAAAACAGTCTCTTATAATTCCCTAAATAGGATATATTCGAAAAATCAGCTATGCAGCTCTTTTCGTTCAAAAGTTATTTCATTATGATTCTTGCATTATGATATTTATTTATACGTATCTACAGTTGTCTTCAAATTTATTTATAATTTTAATATTTATTATTATCTTATAGTCCAGTCATTATATACATTTGGAAATGCAAGTGAAACGAGAAAGTTGATTTTTTTATATTGTGTAGGGGGGGGGGGGGTTCTTAGAAAAGCTTAACTTCTAATTATCGAACAAGATTTCTTATGTGCATTCTCCGCCATCTTGAAAAAAAGGGTTAATTGCTTTCTTGCAATAAATCTGCGCTCCGTCGAAATAGGAAAATTGCGATGGAATACTTTTATAATTACTATTTTTCCTATAATTTTAGTAATCATGTCGCAACCAACTTCGTATGCACGATAACAATTCATGTTCTGGTTTGCAAGAGCTCCTGTGCCGATAGATGGGAGAAAAAAATAAATTTGACTCGAGACAACTGACTGAAATGCTACTGACTGCTCGCCCGACGTCGTAATTTTTGTCTTAAAAAAAAAATGGCATTGCAGGTATTAACATACTATACAAGTTTGATAATAAACATTTTTTCGATATCTATTACGGGAAAGAAGAAGACAGACAGCAAAAAAAAGTTTCACTACCTGAATTTTTTACTTTCTCGTTCGATATCTCAACAACGATGAACGGTAGGTGAAAAATATATATGACCTAAATTGTAGAGCGTAAAATAGTAATAAAAAAGTATCCCATCGCAATTTTCGTATCTCGCGAGTTATTGAAAAAAAGCAAAATTTAACCCTTTTTTCAAGATGGCGGAGAATGCACCTAGAAAATCTTGGTCGAAAATTTGAAGTTAAGCTTTTCTAAGCCCCCCCCCCCCCCCCCCTACACAATATAAAAAAATCACCTTTCTCGTTTCACTTGCATTTCCAAATGTATATAATGACTGCACTATAGATAATAATAAATATTAAAATTATAAATAAATATCATAATGCAAGAATCATAATGAATTTTGTTGCTTCATACATGTTCGCCTAGTACTCCACTCCGTATATTTGTTGTTCATCGGTGCCCTGGTTCCTGGATTTGATTATTAATGCGCACATTGTTTTGACTGCTTTGATGTTTTTCATGTCTGTGAGTCAACCTTTTAGTATCTATTGAAAGAGGCCTCCATGCCAATTTTCAGCTTTTTTAATCCAACCACTTCCGAGATACGATTTTTTTTTTTTAAACGATACTTTTTTTTAATACCCATAACTTTGCGAAAAATGATCCAATTGGGATGGTTTTTTCTTAATTTTCGTTTTTAGACGCACTTTTAGAAAAGAAAATGGTACAAAATCATCGAAACCTTATTTCCATAAGATTTTCAAATTCTAAATATTAAACGTTGATTTTTGAAAAACACGTAGCGATCGATTTTCTTCAAATTTTTCCTAAAAATACTGTCACTCATTATGCAACTTTTAAGCCCGGCACGGTAATGGGATAACGTTAGGATCCATGTTTTTTCGAATGTGAAAATTTTTATTTTTTAGTAATCCGTACTAAAAGTACATAATATAGCCCAGTCCGATTTTCCGGAAGGTTTCAAAGAAAAAATTGAAGTTTTTCGAATATCCTTCTTAATTTGTAGCTATTTAGCGTCGAATGCAAAAACCGCATCTTTCTAGCATGTATACAAGAAAAGGGGTTGCTTTAGGTGTTTTTCCCAATTGTGAAGGGTTGTGAAAACATGGAAAAATTTACTTTTATTAAATAATTATGTTATTTTGAACTTGTTCCACGTTAAATAAAAAAAACTATCTTTCTAACATGAATAGAAGTGAAAGGGCAGTTTTAGGGGTGTTATTTCCATTTTCGGGGGGGGGGTGGGGGCTGCGATGTAAGTAATGAAATTTTTCAAAGTTTTATGTTAATTTGACTTTATTTCGGGTCGATTGGTGAAAACCCCATGTTTTTGGCATGTATAGAACTGAAAAACGTAATTTTGGGGGTATTTTTACGAATTTTTGGAGGGTTGAAATGCAAAAATTTAACTTTTCCGATTTATCCCGTCGGTTTCAATTAATTTCGCGTCGAATGCAAAAAACAGCATCTTTCTAGCACGTCTAGAAGTGGGTTAGAATTTGTATAGATCAGTGAGTGTGTCAGTCAATCAGTCAGCTTCACTTCTAGCTTTATAGTATATTAGATTCAAAAGCTACAACAGACAAATATACAGACAGTCTACTTAAAAAAATCAAAAACTATTAAAAAAAAACACAAAAACGTAGTTTAATGTTTCATATATTTATTATTTTTAATTATAATTGCGAGAATATTTAACTTCAAATAAGAATGATAATTATAATTAACATTTAATCGAATTAATAATATCCATCATTATTTCATCAAATAAATGAATGGTCTTGATTTGTATTAACACAAGTTATACAAAAATTATAACTCAATTTTTTATTATTTAAATAATTTTCACAAGATTTCTTTTTTTAAAATGTCATTCATATTTATTTCTATGTACTTTCTAAAATAAAAGAGAATAATCATAATAAAATAGTAACCAAGGCATAGAAGACAGAGCAACATGATTATGAGGAACTGAGTTATGTAGATAATGATAATTTCAAAAATCCAAAAATAAAAAGCAAAAGATATTACTATTTTTTTAAATAAAAGAATTTTTAATATTTTTTTTAAACTTTCAGAACAAGCGCATGAGTATAATGTTATGAGTAACCATACCACTTAACAATCATTCCGTTTCCGTTTAAACGATTGAAGGCAAAATCAATGATGTAATGTATTAACATGCATGTATTTAGATACTTAACAAAAATCATATTATAAATTAGTTTCTCCAGTTTTAAATAAGTGCAAAGCATTCTTACGACTAAAGATGAATGTTAATGACGGTCACTTTTATAAAAAATGTTAGGATACATACACATATTATATCACATTTACGGGAGAGAGGAGGAATATGATAATTGACACAAATCAATTATAAAATTTTGAAAAAAACACGCTACTTTTGTGGCAATGCAAAAATTATGTTTAAAATTAACTTTATTGCTTCTGTAATGAAATAAAAATATCATTAAAACTAAAAGTGATGTTGATTTATTGAAGTCTTGACATGTCAAAGACCATTAATTCAACGACACATTTATTAGCAAAAATAGGTAGAATAAAAGCTGTTATGGAGATATGATCTATTCTATTTTTATATACGTTTGCCAATAAACCTGTCGTTGAATCTCTGACATCAAAATTTTAATAAAATCTTATCATTTTCAGTTTACTGACACTCATCTATAAATAATTTAAAAAATTTAATATTTAACGTTAACCAACATACTTCATATATTTTCTGGCTTGTACGTTTTGAAAATTAAAATTTCGAATGCACTATACTTTTATTTCCGTTTGTATGCTAAAAAACTAATCAATCTGCATAGTAATGAAGCTTTATTGTTTATTACTTATAAATAATAAACATATCTAGGTTCATTATGCAATTTTTATAATATTTAAAAAAATTAAAAAAATATATTAAAGAATCTAGATAATTTTTGAATGAATCTCTCCATTTGGAACTAGATATTTTGTAAAAACTCGTATGGTATCTAAATACATTTGTTGATAAGGATTTAGTAATAAAAAAATTAAATTTGGTACTAATGATTAAAAAGTGCCTCAGTTAAGTGGAACGTACTCAAAAACAAAGTACAGTTTGTGAACAAATGAATAATTTTCCTGATAGTGAAGGAGAGTAATCAGTAACAATATAAAAATTTTTTATTCATACCGTTAAGTTTTTTATCACTATAAAATCTATTATTTATCACACTTCCACCAGCCTTGTTTGTAATTTACTACTAATTTTTAAAGTGAAGTTGTATAAACTAATAAAATTTTATCACTTGATAATAAACTACAATGTTTTTTCGATATGAGATTTTATAAAAAAAAGTTTAATACTATGTAATTGTGGTGGTGTGCTGCATTTGAATCAGTTTCTTCTAAATTAAACAACACTAAATCGAAAATTACCTAATCATTAATTTGGAAAAACCATAATAAAAAATAAATTTTGTGGTATATACAAATAAAATTTGCTGTTCTACAAGGCACAGTCAATATTTGCAGTGAAATCGAAAGCCGTATATTAAGTTCCGGCACACCACTATTAAACAAAAAACACTTTATTCTACTAGACCCAAATAGCAATAACACGACTGAAGTAACTTCGAGCAAGATTTTTTTCTTAGTTAATTTTACCTCCTTAATATGGAGTATTGTTAAGACACGGGAAAAAATGCATGTATATTTTCTTTTAAAAATTTTTATTTTCTTTATTTTTGCGTTTTAATATACTAATCTTCATATCCCATTCATTCGGTTAGCATATACTGCAAATTCTTTCCACAAACTTATTTTCACATCTACAACAGTTTCTTAGCTATCCAGGCTTGGTATAAACACCAATAAAAAACAAATTAACAATATAGAGAATATTCAAATTTCGATTTTTTTTAAATGCTATAATAATAATAAATTCAGGAAAATATTTCATCATCGTATCATATTTTTTTATTTGTTAACACAAATTCGATTTGAACAAAAAAAAAAAGAAAATTACGAAATTAAATTGAAACTATTCTTAAATTAAATATAAATAACGCCATGCCTGAATATTTCGATTATATTTTAAATACAACAAATAGACATAACAAAAACAAATGTTAAAAATATTAATATAAATATATAATTACAAATTTTTGGTATTTTATGTTATAACAACTATTCATTCAGTTATATTTTAACTAAGGGCACTTGCAAATAATTTACTAAATATTTTATAAATATATTTTTTGTTAAAGAGAATGAATGGAATTAAAACACTGGTGACTTCACAGTATGTTTTAAGAATTACAATTCTCTTTTTAAATTTTAAATGTTTTATATATTTTTTTAAATACACTTTTGATTATTATCGTCGCCGCCACATTTGAAATGAATTATTCACACAAAAAATAAATGATTTATATAACGTTCAAAATCGATGGGAGTGTGTAGCTTAAAAAAATATGAATTCCTTCGAAATAATATTTATCATTTTTTCGTATAAATAAATCACTATTATTATTTTTTTTACCAACCAGGTACTTAATTATTATTTCATATCTCGGACACTTTTTTTTGGTAACACAATTTAATATATACAAATATTCATTATTAGGGGATTGTATAAATCTGTTCTCTTGATACGCCATTTTGTTTTTAAGTAAATATAAATAATATATTTATAATTTACATTTTTATACATTATATTTTTTTTTTTAATAATTTAATTATATTTTTTCTAAGGCATACGTTTGGTCAACCACCACAATTTTTTCTTTTCATAATTTTTTTGAATTATATAAACATTATTAGGTTAATACAAGAAAAAAATAAAACACATTTCGTGTTAATTATAAATGGTAAATGGAAATTAAAATTTAGAGACCATATAAATCTAGCAATTTTTAAGTGAAAAAAGTAAATAGACTATGGCGTTATTAAATAGGGTAGTTTAGAACGAGGCACAATTGTTTAATATTTCTAAAAACTTTGATCAAATATACAATGTATGACTAACAAATGTAGGCAATAGTGTATAAATAACAATAGGTAATAGAATTACTTTTTGTTTACCGACAGCATTCCAAATACCTGCTTCCTAAATATTTTCGATTAATTTAGAATACAAACTAATACATTAGTTTTCGGATTCGGTTATTGCTATTGTACCGATGAAACTTTTGTGGATCCTTAAATTGTAAAGCTAATTAAGTAAATTACATAGACAGGCTTATAAAGATAATGAATTACTTAAGGTAATATCATCAACACTGTATAAGTCAAAACAACATTCGTATTTTATTATGAGGTAACCATATTATTTTATACGGAAATATTCTTTTTTATGTGGTGGATTAGTTTTAAAAAAAATTTATTTTATTTTATAATTATTAAAAATTAAAATATGTACTTTGTTCACTAATGTAGTTTTTTTCATGAAAACTTTGGCAACGCTGTATACAGCTAATAACATGCATTATAGATAACTGTATTACTATCATACTTTCAATTTCCACTTAGGCGGCTCATCTTTTATTTTTAAAATGCTCAATTCTAAATGATAATATATACGGGTTATTCTATGATATTCGCTCCGAGCGCAACCGTACTGAGCGCCATGCGTGGTCAAAAAAACAACTTCATGACCAATGTCAGTGTATAAAAAACCATAGACGTTTAACAAAAATAATTAATTTAATTAAATTAAATAAACACATGTTAAAACTAAATTAACTGCAACTTTTTATTAAACGCCTATGGATTTATACAATGACATTAGTCATGAAGTTGTTTTTTGACCACGCATGGCGCTGAGTACGGTTGCGCTCATAGTGACTACATAGCATGTAGTAATCATTTATGAAGATTTGGATTCAAAAGTATTGTTGAAAACGTTCTAAAATGGAAAATTATGTGACACTAATATACATATGTAGATAGATAACCGTATTACCATCATAAGGTTTAGTTTTCACACATTCCACCGAGCGGTGCGTCAGTTACGTTGATTTGATTTAAATAACATTGCGACGTTGAAATGCAAACATCTAACTGAATGTCAAATATGGTGATAACAAATTTTTGTAATTTTTATAAGTTTTAAATAACCATATTAGAATAACTACACATCAGAATCGATTCATTTTACATATTATAAAATGTTGCAATAAAATAATAATCAATTTTTAAAATTTCTACCTTGGATTTTTCATGTTTAAATTAAGTGGAAAGTGTAGACGTCGGAAAAATTCGAAAAAATTTATCATTAGATACTCTTGAACGTATATTAGATACTCTTTTACATTATACTAAATTTGCATAAGTTTATCTAGAAATTGCTCTTATAAAGATATTACTTTAATAAATTACTTTTCCACCAAGTTATAGACAGTTCTTTTGAGGGTAATCAGAAGTGTAAGTACGAATGTAATTTGAACACAAATACGGATTTAATTGTCCCTTCTATGTAGTTATTTACTTTTATACACTTTTTGTCCGAGACTATTTTGTCGATCTTTTCCGTGTAAAAAATACATGAAATAATTTGTAAAACGAGAAGTCTTACGACTTTATGTGAAAGAAAAGGATGGCAACTGTTTATTTAATTTGATTGCTAGATTATTTAATTTACAAATTAATTTTGCGTTTATAAATTACTTCATAATTAAGTGGCGTAATCTAAAATATCTTAAAAAATGAAGCTTTTTAAATCGATTTGCGTGGAGTGTCTAACATGTTTCAAACTACGCCACAGAGTTGATTCTTAATTTTGAATAATTTAGGAACTACCCAATTTAATAATTACAGACATAAAAGCACAATTATAATATTTAATTACCAATTAATTTATAAATCAATATTTACGTCGCGATATTGAATTTAAAAAAATTACTCTTTTAAAAATCCATTGTAAATGCTCCGAAACCTTGTGTTTCTAAAAACTAAATTTTTTGCTAAATTCATTGGAACAAGTGAAGAAAAATGAGCTAGATTATTTTACCTATTTGTTTTTTGGTCTCATAAAATTAATTTTATGAGTGTACTATAAAAAAAATTAACATCCACAAAGTTAACAATATATAATTATTTTTTATTGGCTTTTATATATAAAAAAATAAATTTTTCTGTACTTTGCATACATTTCATTTAAAATAAACATTTTGAATTTCCTTTAAATTGAATTAACTTTATATTTTACCATGATTATAAATTAATTTTTTTTTTAAATACATTATCTATTT
The DNA here is from genome assembly GCA_963920215.1 of Nineta flava. Taxonomy (NCBI): domain Eukaryota; kingdom Metazoa; phylum Arthropoda; class Insecta; order Neuroptera; family Chrysopidae; genus Nineta; species Nineta flava. Next base: position 64,626,916 of record OY986040.1, read on the forward strand.
TAATCATTTGCTATTGTCGATAATCGTTTTGATCGTTTACTTGGTGTTTTTATTAATTTCTGATCATTTAAATGTCTTTTAAAAAATCTATTATTTAAATTTTTATAATAATCAGATGGATTACGTTTAAATACTTGCCGACCCGAACGTGTTGTTACATACTCCCTAGGTTGTTGATCGTTATTTTCATAAATAATTGGTATCGTTCCTGTTTCTTTTTTAACATCGGATGTTTTATCAACTATTGTTTCTTGTTTTTTTGTATGTCGTATTTTAATGCGTTCACTTTGTCGTACAGGTACAGTTGGTACATTACGTCGTATACGTTTGGTTGGAGGTGATGATACTGAAATTATTTCAGGAATTTTTCGTTTTACACCAACTTTAGGTGGTACAGGACTGAGTTTTGAAACTTGATGTATAAAATCATCTGGTGTGGTGGTTGTTGAACTACTTGATTCACCCGAAATACTTGACAAATATTCTTTCACTCGTGCCTCACCAAAATTGAATATATTTTCGGAAGTATCTTTATTACGTAACCTTGAATGTGGTTTATAATTACTTGTACTTGTACTATTACTATTACCACTACTAGTATGATGTTGTGTTTCCGTAATTATATCTAATGTAGATGTTTGTTTAAACTTTTGTTTAAATTTATTTTTAATATTTGGTACCGTGCATTCTATAATATTTATATTAAATTTATCTTCAATTGTTTGGATGACATCCTCAACCACACTTGGCGAATTTGTACGACTCTCTTCAGAATCAATAACGATTACTGAATCTGTACTATCTGGTTTATGTGGTGTATTTATTACTAATTTATGTGGTTTTCTGTGGTGTTTTTGCAATGATGACGATGAAGACGATGTCGATATTGTTGTGGTAGCTGTGCAGGTTCCAATTATAATATCTTTTTTACTTGATAATGGAGTTAGTGGATAGCTATGTGTACTTGATGTACTTGAGAATGTACTTGATGAACTAGATGTGCTACGTTTATCTGATGATGAGTTTTTCTTTAATTGTCTACGTTGTGCTAATTTTGCTTTTAATACATCCTGTAAACGAAACCCTTCTTCATGTGCACGATGAAATGCTTGAAATGTTGTGTTTAATGATTGTTCTGTTGAGATGTTTACCGATGATAATATATTTGGCGTCATTAATGGCGTCGCAGAAAATGATTGTGTACCCTGTATCTGTAATATAGAAGATGTTTTATATCGAGTTACATTTCATGAAGCAACACAATGTTTCGATTAACAACAAAGAAATTTCATAAAGACAGAAAAATATATTAAATAAATTAAAAATAAGGTTCAATCCGGAAATATTGTTCATTAAAATACAGCCCCAGATACTAGAGTCAAATTAGCATTTTTCAGGCAGGTTGTTGGGATAGATGTATTTATGACCTTTCATTTAAAAAACATGTTTTCATGTAGCATGCACCCTTTTTAGTTTTTACAATAGATAACATGGTATTTTATTAATTGTAATATTTAATTATTTTTTTAATAATTTATTTCGGGAACTTAATTTTTTTAAAAGCTAAAATTAGCCACATTATTTTTAACATATAAAAGGCATACTTTGCCATAGTTTTAAAAAAAATGAAGTAGTTTTTTTTATTTTAATTTAAAATTTTTGAGTTTTTCAAACTTTGGGAATTTTGTTTTCGAATTCTAACAAACCGATTTTAATGTTTATGGGCTCGTTTCTTTTCTTTTTTTATATACAATTTAATAATATTCTTTGCCATTTTTTAAATTTTTAGTTTTAAAAAAGATGTTAAGAAAAAACATCTCTCTTTTTTCTCGTTTTGTCCTGTGTATATGTAGTTATCAGGCGAACCAGGTTTTTTTCTATATAATTTTTTTTTATTGCTGACATTTTTTGTACTATCCACTTTTTTTTTTCAAAAATAGCTTGGAAAATTATTGTATACAATATTTATTCCTTTATTTTTTCATGGTAATGAAATTATAAAAGGTTATATTATCATCTAAATATGAATAACGTCATTAATCAACATTTTATTGCACTTTTCAAAATATATTGATGCTTCCGACAGAGGTTTTTAATTTAACAAATCGAAATTAAGAATAGAGAAAAAAATATTACAACTGTGCTCGAGAGTGCAGAAAAAAAAGATTTAGAGCTATCTAGGCAATAATGTTGTAGAATACTTTAGAACAAAATATGTTAGTGTTTTATCCGAAACAGCTATTAATCAAAACATTTTTCCGAAATTCAAATGAATTCGACAAAAATCGATTGCAAGATTTTAAAAAAGGAATGGTACTTAAGGAGTTGATAATGCACGCATATTAAGAAAAACATTGGGCCTGTTTCGGAAAAGATTTACTAAGTCGAGTTTTTTAAAGAAAAGATAATAGATTTAAAAGAATCCATCGAGTAGAGTTTAATAAATACAAAATTTTGGGAACGAGCCCAATATAATACAATAAAATTTAAAGGGACAAAATATATGACTTACCCATGTATTATTTAATAAATCACTCATACGCAACCGTTTTTTTGGTTCTACAGTAAGTAAACCTTGAGTAACATGTTTTGCTTCCACACTGACATTATTCCATACCGAACCACTTAAATTAAATTCACCACCTTTAATTCTGCTCATAACGGCAGCAGCACTATCATCACGTGATAATGAATGAAATGCTGCACGTCCAGTTAACATTGTATACTGTGAATGGAAGAAAATACGTTTAAGTATCCAACATAAAAACAATTAACTTTAATCAAAACTCACCAAAATTACACCTAAACTCCATAAATCACAGTTTTCATCATAGCCACAATTGGTCCCTTTATTTGCTACTGTATTGAGCACTTCAGGTGCGGCATATTGTAATGTAAAACATGGTGTATGCATTGTTTCCTCCTCTTGTTTTAACCGTGCAAAGCCAAAATCGACAATTTTCAAATCATCTTTATCATCAGATGAGAATAATAAATTCTGTGATTGACCAGAGAAAAATACATAATTAATAAAACATCGTTCTGAATTAAATATAAATGTCTAAATACGTCGACATGTATCTGGATCGAGGGTATATATACATACAAATACATTATATATATTTATATATATATATATATATATATATATATATATATATATATATATATATATATATATATATATATATATATATATATATATATATATATATATATATATATATATATATATATATATATATATATATATATATATATGGGCAGATCCATTACTTTTCGACAAAAAGCTGCGCACTCATATCATCGATTTGGCATCCATTTGTCAGTGATATAGGGGTAAAATGGTTAAAAAAACCATTATAATTTACGGAAAAATACAAATTTTCATCAATTTTATAATTTAAAAAAAGCATTTTATTTCGAGAATTTGGAAGGAAATAAACTTTTGAATAAACAGTATATATATATATATATATATATATTTAAAATATATATATATATATATTTATAATATATATATATAAATATAATAAATATATAAAATATATATATAAATATATAATATATATATATATATATATATATATATATATATATATATATATATATATTAAAATTCATTTAAATTATGTTCTCTGAAATTTTTTTCCATATCAACTAAATTTCAGAGAACATAATTTAAATGAATTTTAAGAGTGCCAATTTTTTTGCTGTACAGTGCTTTGTGATACACTGCTTTAAAATTTGTAACAAATTTTAACAAGATACATACCTCTGGTTTTAAGTCACGATGTACAACGCCACGGGAATGCATGAAATGTACAGCCGAAACTAATTTTCTCATAATAGCACTTGCTTCACCTTCAGTAAATTTCTTTTTTTTTCGTATACGTTCCAATAATTCACCACCTTTTAATAATTCCAATACAAGATATGTGTGTGCCTCATCATAATAGACATCATGTAACTTCACAATATTTTTATGCCCTTGACATGCTCGCAATAAATTGATTTCTTGTGTACAATCAATTTTCCGGCTCACTATTTTCACTGCATATTCGTGTTTGGTTGTTTTATTAATGCATCGTCGACATACACTAAATGAACCATCACCTAATATTTGTTCTTTTAAATCAATGTCATAATGTTTAAAAAATATTGAATCTTTTAATTTGCATTGTGCTAATAATGCTGGAGAACCACCATCGCCCACATTTGTTTTCATTAATGATTCGGAAATAGCGTTTTCGGAGAATAAAATAGATGGTGCAACGTATGAATAGCCTTTAAAAATTTTATCATAGTTGGGTGGTACTACAGCGGGAGAATCTGCTGGTGCCATACGTGTAAATTCTTCACTAAAATTGGATACGTCCAATTCATGTCTGCAAAAAAAAAGAACGATATTAATAAAAATTTGATTTTAGTCGTTTGGTGGGATATATCTGAAAAGTCTTTGGAGAAGAAGATCTAGTTAGAGCTTATAAGCCCAAATTTCCAAAAACAAAAAAATTAAACAAAATAAAATTTCAAAATATTTATCCAAAGAAGGTTAAATATTTCGGAGACGATAGTTTTCGAAAATACGTAAATAGGTAATATTATTATTAAAATATCATATAATATACATTCTTTGGAAAGAGAGCCTTGATGAGGAATATACACACGAGATAAAGTATTAACTTTGGCCAAATAAAGTATTCTACTGATTTAATTTGCCAGTTATATTCTGTACTATAATAATCGCAGTTGGCAATGTGTACAAAAACTAATTGCAGTGCAGTATATTATCCGTGTACATAATAGGCAAGTTGTAACGAAATACATACCTTATAATAGGCTGGAACGGGGCTGGAATATTTTTCTTGGCTAATTCATCCCAATCTAATGATTTAAAAAAAATATGCTTTTTTAATTCTAATGCATCCCCATCCCCACCTCCCAACCTTTTTCGTGGATCTTTTATTAATAATTTACTAATAAAATCTGCAACATCTTTTCCTAAATCGTCAGGAATGGGTGGCTCAGTCTTTAATATTCTTCGTGAGATTTCTTGTTGTGTATTACGTTCACCTTCAACAGTGAAAGGTGATGCACCTGTTAATAATTCATAAGTAAGTACACCCACAGACCACCAATCCACAGCTATATCATGTCCTTGTGGTCCAGCTTTAACAACCTCAGGTGCCATATATTCAATTGTTCCACAAAATGAATACGCACGTTTTTCATTTGTACGAGCACCGGATGCTGTCATTTGTGTACCATCTTCCGAGTAATTGGTTGCTAATTCTTTCGATAATCCAAAATCAGTTAATACGATATGACCAGCTGAATCTAATAAGATATTTTCTAATTTGATATCGCGGTAGATAATTCCTAACTATAAGACAAAAGAAAATGAAATATTACAATTTAATTCCTTTTAAAAATAAACAAAATATGCATCATACCTTATGTAAATGTTCCAATGCTAAAATAATTTCACCAATATATATTCTAACATCACTTTCAGTAAAATGTTCTCTTTGATACAAATGAGTAAATAATTCTCCGCCATTAACGTAATCTGAAAATTTTCAATCATTAAAAATGAAAAATGTTTATACTGGAAGGGTTTAATCCACTAAAAACTATATTTATGGCTTTACAAATTACTGAAAATATATCACAATGACATTTCCAAAGAAACTGGTTGACATATACGCTTGCATAGTCAGATACCTAATATTTTTCATAAAAGTTAAAGGCTCATTAATTAAGTGCTATAATTTGAAATTAATGACTTATTAAGCATTAATTAGACTTTAATAAAGCTTGATCTATTAGCGTTAACAAATCAACGACATTTTCGAAATCTGTCTTTATTTTGCTAGTTTTGAACATTTTTTTGCACAGAATTATATCAAAACAATATTAAAACACGGGTTTATACCAAACAAGCCAACAGATAATGCATAGCCATTGCACAATTTAAGAAATAATGAATGGCTTTTTGTTTGTTTTTTATAAAATTTAAATATTCTTTAGCGTAAAATTAAAACGACTATCAGTAAAGAAAGCGGGGATGATTATACAAAATGAATTTATGAAACACACCTAATATTAAATGTAATTTTGCATCTGTTTGGAAGGCATAATGTAGGGTAACCAAGAAAGGACTTTGTCGAACTGCTTCTAATACATGTCGTTCAGTTCTTGTATGTTCAGTCGTCTTTTTCTTTTGAACGATTGTTGCTTTTTTCAATACTTTCATTGCATATAAACGTCCACTATCTAATCCACCACGCTTTCGTACCAAGAACACTTTACCGTAAGCTGCAATAATTAAATATAATATTTAAAAAAATGCGTATTAATTTTAAACTCAACAGTGTCAATTATTTCATGTTGTGTATTACGTTCACCTCCAACAGTGAAAGGTGATGACGCTGTAAATAATTCATAAGTACACCAATATAATATTAGAATCAACGTGCACGTTTTTCAAAATTAATAGCCAATTTTTTAAGTAAGGGTAAATAAAGCTGTCTTACAGGACAAAAAGTGTAACCGAAAAATAACAATACAGTGATCATAAGAAATTAGAGAAAATAACAATTAACTTCATTGCTTAAATACCCGGCAAGAGTAAGACAGATGTTTGTGCTGAAATTGCGGCGAAAATATTTTCGGTGTATGAAAAAATATTTCAAACAAAGTTGTTAATTTTTAAAAAAGGAACATTTTTTATCTTTAACGCTTTCAAAGGTGGATAAACCCTCAACCGCTAGACCTTTTGTGTGTGTGTGTCACACACACAATTTCAGTTCGTTATCTCTTTTCATTTTTGAGTTATGAGTCTACAGACAGGCAGATGGACGGGCATGCGGAAATGGACTAATTAGGTCTTTTTATAGACACCTAGACCAAACATTTTTTTCTGCGATCAATATTTGCAACCGTTAAGTGGAGACTAAACTTAATATATACTCTTGTATATATTATATATACCGGGTATAATGAATTAAAATTAATTCATGTTTGTTTAAATTACAAATTATTTTATTAATTAACCTAATCAAAGATATGGCGAGTTCCATAAGTATATTTTGCTATATAACATAATGTTACGTATGTTATTTCTGTTATATATAAGATATATTCGAAACTTTAAATTCAAATGGATTATTCTGTTTCTTTTTTGTAATTTAATTTGTAAAAATGAAATCTTGATTATTGAATGATTCTGTAACCAAAGATAAAAATTTATAGAAATAAAAAATTATATCATACCTCCTGTGCCAAGGACTTTGAGTAAGTCAAAATCCGACATATCCACTCGGCCGGCATCGTTTAAATTTACTGAAACAATCAAAAATAAATATTAATATTCTTTATAATATAGTATTAAAAGATTTAATTATTATTAAATTTTATAATGTATTTGTTTTATAAAAATGGATTTTTAAATATAATCACAATTTGAATCACTTTGTTTGAAATTTTTTGTTATAAAAGCATGTCTCATAAATCTATTGAATAATAATATTTAAACTATAATTGAAACAAGTAAAATAATAACTAACTGAGTTACTTGCTTAAATAGTCTATATATACAGAGTTCATTGTCTTTTATAAACAATTGATTAATTACATATGATGTTTGCACTAAAATTGTTGCAAAGTCATTCAGTATATACAAAATTTCCAAACAAAAGTTGTTTACTTTTAAAAAAGAACTTTTTTTGTTTTTAAATTTGTGTTCTATCTCTTACGTTTTCGAAGATAGATATTTCTCACTCCCTGTAGGGTAGGGAGTTCAGAACACACACACAAAATTTCAGCTCGTTATCTCTTTTTATTTTTGAGTTAGCGTGTCCGCGGAGTTCATGAAATGCATCCACTTTTTTTATGAATTTAACGATTATTAGATGAAATGATATTGTACATTTTATGTTACTCCCTCCTCTTATGCTCCCTTTCTCCTTGCCCAATTTTGATAACTTGTCCGAACTTGTCTGAAACTTGCTCCTTCAAATAATGAAGGAAAGCACGTCCCTCAAGTTCATCCGCACCAGACTAAAACTATGCCTCCAGAGCGCGTACAGACACACACACATTTCCTTAGATATGTAAAGCAAAATTTGAAAATATGTTGGGTGCCATTATTGCATACCATAAATTGCACTGTCCTTCAGCGACCAAGTAAAAATTTCTGAACTACGGTCATTTAACAAAATTTCCTCCAATATTACTGCATAAAAAGATTTGATTAATTATATTCATACTTTGGATATTAACTTGGATATTAACTTCTTCCAAATTTTAGTTTTTATCTAACTTTTTATAAATTTTAATTACGTGTAAAAATTTATGTTCTGCAATTCATGAGTGTTTTGTTGATTCATGAGTGTTAGTTTTTTTCTCGAATCTTTCCCTTACCAGGTTTCTTAAAATAGATATTAAAGAAATAGATACAAAAAAATCGAAATATTAATCTATTTCATCCAAAATAACTAATTTACGAAGGAAAAAATTTTTTAATTATTTTTACTACAATATATTTAGCAATTAGCCTGAACAGTTTCAAAACTTAAACGTCAATAAAACTAATCAATTTTTATAAAAAAATTTCACCGTGTACTATTTTGTGGCATGGATACACACGGTGGATATTCGGCGAATATTAGCCACTCTTAGTCTACGCAAAAACTCTAAACTCTTCCCTTATATACACCCGTGTACTCGTACATAATATTTTTTGCAATATAATAGTTGTGCAGTAATAAGTACGATATTACACTCCAAAATATTACACTTTTATTTAAAATAATTATAAAAATGAAATAACTAAATATTTATTATTAATAATAATTTTGAACAAAGATTAAATACTTACATATCCTAATATGATTTTGAATAGATTTAGCCTTTATAGTTCAAGCGGTGACCGTCTTTATTACTTTTTGGATACTAGACAAATAATGTACCAACGGTCTGGCGATCTGTAACTTGTCCAATTTTTGTTTTTCCAAATTTTTTGTAAAATTGATGTATAAGACATAAATAAGTACAATGTTTTTTACTATTCGAAGTAGTTTTGATCAGTAGAATATAAAAATATAAGTCTGGCACCCCTGTTCTTGACACAACTATTTGCCAGACCACCCTCAAAATATTTATTGCAATGATAAATTTTCAACATAAGGTATAAGAAAAAATTAAACGTCAAAATGTTTGTTTGTTATCCCTCTTTTGAAGATAATTGGTCTGGCACATTAGTACTTGACCAAAATTCTGCCAGACCACTATTAAGAAAATCGTTTGTTGCTATTTGCTACTTGTTCTTGTTCACCACCCTTTTACGACGGTCACCGCTTGGACTATTACTAAAGTTAATGTTTATTCATTCTAAAAAATTGTAAAAAGTTTACGAAGCAATGTTGATGTGGGTGTACTTAAAAAGCACCCACCACCATAATGACTCAAATAATCCCTACCGTAACAATAGTGTAAAATGTATCCTTCATTTGCGAAAACTTAAGTGAAATCGAAAATATAGACATTAAAGAGAGAGATATGCATAGACATAAAAAATCGAGTAGACAGGAAAATGACAGTAAAACTGTTCCAAAATTTAAAATTTTTAAGAATGTCTCTTTTTTTAACGTCTAGATTTTCGCTTTAACTTGAATTGTTTTCACAAATGAAGGATACACTTGACGCAAACGATTTATTGTCAGCTTCAAGAGTGGCATTCCTTTTTCAAAAATTAGAAGTTCATAGTATGTCAAGTGCGCACAAAAATTATATCAGATGAAGGGTTAAGTGTTGGTTTCTGATATTGAAACAGACAAAAAGCTATCGACATATCCATCCTAATATATTGTAGAATTCTAATATATTTGTAGAATTTGGTAGACAACTTTAGGATCTATAATTTAAAACATTAATCTGGCGAAAAAACTTGGCGCTGTACGAGATTTTAATTAAGTTTGAAGTCCAGATGGGCAAATAATATTATTTTTTAGCGTTTACTTCGTCATTGATTCTATGGGCCAAAGAAGTTGTGTCCGTTTTCAAAATTTAATAGCTATTTTTTGCCTTATTCATTTGGTTTTAGGGAAAATGTTTCGCACAAAAGTCGTTCATTATAAATATACTAACAACTTTTATTATAAACATTTTAATAAAATAAGGCACAAAATTACTATTAAATTTCAAAAAATGTTTGACAAACTGTTTGATCGTGTATTGCACAAAATCTACATGCTTTAAGCGGTTTGAATGTGCATGGTGTTTGACAAGCTTTGAACGAGTGGGATTATCCAGGATCTTTGTTTCTTCTTCTCCGTCAAAAAACCAACAAAAATCCCGGTACAACATGGAATTAATAAAATTAAGTTAACATAACTTGTTGGAAGGTGTATGGACCAATGTTTGTACAAACATGATATTGTAAAAACAGGCTATTGCGAACATGTTTGATCGAGTATGGGGGCATTTTTTATATAACCATAGTGTTGCATAACAGTTGCACAAATGGTTTGATCGTGTATGGGACCCTTACGATCGTAAAAGCAAATATTGATTTTCGATATAATCTTATTCTTATATCGGAATCAGCCGTCATTAAGTGGGCCCTTATGATCGTCAAAGCAAAAATTGATTTTCGATATAATATAGTCTTATTCTTATAAAATACGGCTGGTATTTTATATAAATGGTTACAGCACACAAAAACTAAAATAATAAAAAATAAGAAAAATTCATTGAATGAATGTCAACCAAAATTTTATAATTACATATTACAATATTATTAATTATATACAGTAACCTATTAACCTAATGATCTAGATAATGGAAAAATTCAATACCACATGGATGACGACTTACAGTATTTACAATGTGTATTTGTATATTACACATATCTACCTATCTCTAAGTCCATTCCAACAGTATAAACTCAAGCCACGCAACACAATCCATTGAGAGTAGACAGGCTATTGTTGTACAACTTACTTATACTTAGGGAGCTGGTGTGACATATTTTTAAGCAATCTGCTCGGCAGCAGATGCTATTGTTCGTGAAGTTTTATTAATTAAGCATAGTAAAATTCGAGCAAGCCATTCCAACTTTGGATATTGTTAAAAAAATAGTGGTAAAATAAACGATTGTCAGCTTTCCTGTGCGCCGTTAAATGCCATTAAAAGAAATAATTTATTCCTATGCAAAAATGTAAAAATCGATAAGGCATATATCCTCGGTGGTGACTTGATTCACGCATCCTAATTAAATTTTCGAAACCATTCTCTTATTATATACATATTTATTTATGAATTATAATGTTAAAAAATTTCAAATCTGTTTTGATATGAAATTTAGAGAGATTTTTTAAATATGTTTATAATTATTATGATTAAAGATGGCGTATCTTAAACGTTTGCGAACTACATTTATAGTATAAAATTTAGGACATTTAAAAAAAAATCATTTTCGAAAATTTGCACAGCACAGTAAAAAAAAGTGGCGAACTTTAGAAAATTCATGTAAATTATTACTTTAGGAATTTACGGAAACAAATATTAATTTAACAAAAGGGCAAAATTTCATAAACTTTATAATTTTATAAAATAGGATTTTATTTCGAGATTTTGTGAAGAAATTAAACTTTTAACAGTGGATACTACCTGCTCTTGCTCTAATGACTGTCTCAAGGCACACTTTTAATTCAGTTCGGTACGACATCTTGGGTGATTACTTCCCAATCCCGGACTAATGCTATTATGAGCTCCTGTGGGCTATCAGGAGGGAATAAGATTTGCCTATATATATATATATATATATATATATATATATATATATATATATATATGTATATATATATATATATATATATATATATATATATATATATATATATATATGTATATATATATATATATATATATATATATATATATATATATCTTTATATCTTCCACGTACCTCCAATCATTAACATTGCCTCTATCAAACAGTTCGGTACGAGCCTCGTATGTAATACCTCCTCATATTGATCGTCCCTGGAATCCTACTGACTCCATTATGGCGAATGAAGTAAACCTCTCATCGGGTCTTCTATACACACGTTGACGTCCCTTCGGACCTGTTAAGGCCACTCTACTCTCGTCTGAGAACAGTACATTCTTTCAACGCTCTATATTCCAATCTGCGTGTTCTAAGTTCTTGTTCAAAATGAAGGCTAGCTATACTGTGCTGTGGGAGAAGTTATGGGGCACGGAGTTTCACGTCCCTCAAACCACCATCCACAGTGCCAATCAGACGATTTTGAGAGACTGGGTCTTATACGAGGAGGCCAGATCAAGGCCGAAAACGATCCACTTCAGCTCGAGACGATCATTTTGTTGTAAACAATGTGTTGCGGAAACTCGCCTCGCACTCGCCTCTTCGAGGTGGGGAATGTTACTGAAACGACGTGTTCGTGCACGTATACCGGTGCCAAAAACAATTAGAGAGCTAAGAACGGCTGTAATAGAAGAATAATAAATTCCTCAATCGGATACTCAAAATTCATCAATAGTCTTCCAAACAAATTCCAGGAAGTCATTCGAGTCCGAGGAGGCAATACTCATTATTAAAATTGTAAACTCAAATTAAAGAATCTCTTGTTTTTTTATTTAATTAAAACTTTCATTTTTTTCACACATGTTTAGAAAAATATTTGTTTAATAAAGATGAATTCTTTGGTAAGGTCCTGGACACCATTTTTATCGACTTTAAAAGCCTTCGACACCATATGGTGCAAAAAAATTAGTTTTCAAATTAAAAAATGGGGTCTAGAAGGCAATCTGCCACAATTTATTAACAACTTCTTAACAGATCGCTCATTTATAGTTAAAATACATAGTACCGTATCTGACACCTATCCATTAGAAAATAGTATTCCAAAAGGATCAGTTCTAAGTGCAACTCTATTTTAAAATTAAAATAATTGGGTTTTAACTCCATTTCTGAGACACCGCGGTCTATAACAGAGGCCACCCTCATCATTATTTTTCAACCTTTATTAATTTTAACTGTACATTTTTTATGATGTGAGTGGAGGACAAGGAATTCATATACAGACTAGGAATTGGTAGATAGATAGATTGTGGAGGCTACCCTGGACGGGCTACACTTCAACCATAAGGTCGAAGGCATTGTGATGCCTAAGAATGTGAGGATATGAGTGGAGTGGAAGGAATTTTTGTGTATAGACTAGGAATTGGTAGGATGTGCGGCTGCAGCCGACTATGATAGGAACTATGCCGATATTAATCTGGAGTTCGTGAAGCCAACTGCAGAAAACCTTCTCAAACATAGCCGGTTACTTCGTTCTTGTCCATACGCCGACAGTTAAGTGAATTAACAGCCCCTTTTTTTCTTAATAATTAACAAACTGCCGATGTCGGGATTCGAACCCATAATCTCCCAGTTTCCAAGTAGGCATACTGCGCAAACATAACGCCTTAGACCGCTAGGCCACTTGGACTGGTATGAAAGAACTAACGTATACAATATAGACTAATATGTGATTAAATTAATTAATATTAATATGAAAAAATTAACTCATTCGTCAGGAATCGAACCACATACTTCCGATTAAAGAGGTCTAGGTTTCTATCCCTGGCAGAATTGGTAGGTATAACTCTATTTAATATAGCCATAAACGATATTACACGAAAAATTTCACTTCCAGTAAAAATCAACTTGCAAATGATTTAACAATATACTCGTCGAGCCAAAATCCAAAATATGCCCAGAAATACCTCCAACAAGCACTTGATGCTCTACAAGATTGGTGCAAGGTAAATGAATTGAAAATTTCTACATCAAAAAGCACCTACATGTCCTTTTCCAAACGACACAATCACATCTTATTTTACAGTTACACTTAAATAACTGACCACTTAAAAAATCAACAACTCACAAATTTCTAGGTATGTGTCTCGACAAACAACTTCATTATAACTTCAAAAACCATATATCGTTAAATTGTTTGAAGTTTATAAATATTCTTAAATCACTATCAAACAAGCATACAGGCTCTTATCGAAAAACTCTAAAAAAATATACATTTCAACCATTCAAAGCGAAATTGATTACGGCTGCTTTATCTGCAATAGTGCAAAACCATCCACCCTAAAGTGCCTGAATACAATTAATAATCATTGTTATAGGCTTATTAGTGGAGCTTACAAATCCAGTAATAAGTCTAAACTGCGAAATAGGCGAAATCACATTAGAACAACGGCGTAATTACCTGGCATCAAAATACATTAATAAAATACCTCAAAATCCATTAGCAACCATAAAATAATACCATAAAATAATACTAACTCCATTTCAAGCGATAACTGATAATACAAACTGCCATAATTTCAAGAAAAAACACCTTTTAAAGCCACTATCCACCACCCATTCAACATTTTTAACTTCCATAAACGGTCCTTCAAACTTATTCAACGACACTCTCACCATTAAAAATTTAAAAAATATACCATTTTGGATAGAAAAATTAACGGACTTTAATTTCAAAATGAACTTATATAATAATAAAAATTCGTTACGCTGGAGCTGCGTCAACTTAGCGAATTTCCTTAGAATACTTAAATCACTCTCTAGCGGTCATAATTTTAGTGTGATTAAAATGAAATATAATATGTTATATGACTTTAGTATTTGCAAACATTAAATTTATTAATAGCCAAAATAGAACGATATATATATCGATTATAGTTTAAATGTTACTATGGAAACGATAATGAAAATTGACATTTCAAAATTAAAACAAAATTTTAATAAAATAATTGTATAGTTTATTTTAGCCAACTCCAAAAAAGGAGATTCTATGTTCGACTGTTAAGTAATGTTAACTAACTGACTTACATGTTTGAATACCCAGTATATACTGAGTTGTATATCAATGATTAAATTGTTAACAATTCTGCGTATTCGAAATGTTAAAAATTCTTTCAGAGGAACATATTCAAAAATCACAAATTATGAGAAAACTATTGAGTTTATGAAAAAAATTATTTATTTTAAAATGAATATTTTTTGTTAACAAATTTTTTTCTATCTCTTACAGTTTCACAGATGTATATATAACTCCCCCCCCCCTCAGCGAAGGGAAACACGTTCTAATGGTTTCAAAGATAAGCAGTTTTGCCCGAATATAGTCCGATTTTGTCCATTAACGAACTTGATTTTACTTTTTTGCTCTAGAACACATTTCAGCTCGTTATATCTTTTCGTTCTTGGGTTACCGTGTCCACAGACAGACAGACGGACATGTGGAAATGGCCAAATTGTATGAACACATATACCAAACATTCATGTCAACGATCAATATTTATTTTTAAGCGTTACAGTCGTGATCAAACTTAATATACCTTGTATATTTACATATACTAAATTATACGTAATACGTTTGGGAAAGAATTGTCTTTTGGATTAAATCTGTAAATTGTTATTTTTAGCTTTTTAATATAGTGACTTTTTGTGTTTTTTGGAGTCGGTTGATTTTTTTTTTTAAGTTTTTTACAATAAAATATATTTCATGTATTCGTGTCAAACAAACACAAAATATTAAATATCTCTCTTAATATTAGAACAATCGACAAATGTATAAGGAGTAAAGTTATAGAAAGTTTGCTCAATTCATTACCTGATCATTTTTTTCAAACTCTAATGTGAACAGAGATATTTAGAATTTTAACTTTCAATCTTTAATTGTAAATATTAGTGTAACAGAAAAATGATAAGAAACAAAATTACAGTAAAACTTAGTACCTACAACTTAACTCCTGATAAATTTTTCTATTTTTCAAATATTAAGGGGGTTATGTTAAATTTTGTGTTTCCTCTTCCCTCTAAAAAATCCTTTCCCCTCGTCCGATTTTACTCATTAACGAACTTGACCTTTAGAATACCAAAAGCGCCTCAAATACCACATTTCATTCCAATCGGAATAAAACTGTGACCGCTAGAGAGTCCACAGACATTTTTAAAAGTACATATATATATACAAATTTTAGCGATAGTGATTTTTAACATCTAATAGGTAGGATCGATGGACTTTTGAAGAAATTTTTACGAAACATTGGTACAAAAACAATAGCAGCATTTCCTTTGGAGGAAATTCGCTAAAAACACAACTTACCCACAAGAATATAAACAAACATTTAACAAACTTATAATTAATACATATTATAGTGATTGTATTAAAATTATATAAGGACGGCATCTAAATCAAAAGTTTCAATAGCCTGTACAGTTATTTTTAATGACACAACCCTTAAATATAAATTAAATTCTCTAAATTCTATTTTTACGGCAGAAGCCATAGCCATATTTCAAGCTCTATTCTTAATCAACAGTGATAATAATATTTACAAAAATAAATACATAATAATAAGTGATTCGTTTAGCGTCTTGAAAGCGATTGAAAACAAAAACAAAAACCGATTAATAAAAAAAAAAACAGACGAATTGCAAACCATCCTCCTTTTTGAAGTCGGGTTAAAAACATCATACTATCAAACTATCTTATAATAATAAATCCATTTACACCCTATGGGTCCCAAGTCATGTGGGAATTTCTGGCAACGAAGAAGTAGATCGAGCTGCTGATGATGCTCACTTATCTGGCACAGTACTACCTCAAATTGACTCCAGAGATCTTCTAAAATACGTGCAAAAAAAAAACAATACAAGAATGAAGACAATAAATGGTTAGCAGTAAATCCACAACACAATCACCGCCGACAAATCAGACACACGTACCAACAATGGGAAACCTCAAGTCAAGATTGTCGTAAATTTGTAGTTTCTTTGACCAGACTTTCAGACTTCGAATAGGAAATACTAAAGCAACTCACTCCTATTTAATGAGCAAAACTACACCCCCGATATGTACACTCTGCAACATGCTACTCACAATCTAACATCTACTGGCATGCAACAAAAACGAAGACTTAATAAAACTCACCAATCCATCTCCAAATATAATTATATTATTAGAAAATCAGCAACACGAAATCAATAACCTCTTTAAATACCTCAAACATTCCAAACTACTCCACCAAATCTAAACAAATATTGTAACTCATACTGCGTAAAGAGCAGTTAAAAACGCAGTATAATTCTAATAAAAAAAAGATGAATAAATCCATTTTTTAAAAGCTTTTAACAATTTTTTTTATTGCTCAAGTATTGCTTACAATAAACCTTATATCAAATTTCCTTAACATTATACAAACATTCACAAAAATCAAGAAAATATGGGTGGCCGGTTAATTGTATCGGTGAGTCTATATGTGTAATAATAAAACCTATTTAGACAAAATGGAAACCCGACTTCAAAAATCAAATATTCTATAACAAAAGATGCACTAAAATGTAAAAAAATAATTGCATATTCTTGTGCCAATTTTAGTCCACCAAAGCAAAATTTTTTAAATATATATGTACAATTATTGTTATTTTTGGAGGCGGTGTCACCATAGAGAAATTCACATAACTTTTGGACACCGCCTCCAAAAATAACAATAATTGTACATATATATTTAAAAATTTTTGCTTTGGTGGACTAAAATTGGCACAAGAATATGCATAATATTCTTAAATCATCTTAATATTACATTAAATCATCTTAACCTTTCCAACTTCGCCTTAAGATGGAAGCATCGGTTATGTTGTTGAGAGATCTTAAATCACCCAAATTATATAACTGTACTTAACATCAAGTCAGGACACTCTACAGAACCGTTGTAGAAGCTACACTGCCAACTGGATTTGATAAAAGTGAATTTGTGTTCTTTTATTAAAAAACTATACAAATCCATCGACGCAGTCGAAGTCGCTAGTAAAAGTTAAACATAATTAAGACTCTTAATACTATCTAAATATTATGATTTTTCGAAATACCAGTGTATGACTGCTTCGTAATCAACCATGATTATGAGAAAACCGAAAATTTCTGGAAGGTTTAACCCATTTCAGTAAGAACGCTCTGGGAAGGATACACTCGAAACTCTAATCCAGAATCATTTTCCGGATACAGTGGCAATAAACAGTAAATACCTTTCCCAAGACCAATTTAAACAAAACCTCCTAGCGCCAAGCGAGGACTGGAGAAGAACAGTGAGTACCTTCAATCGCTCAAAAATCGAATGGGCAATAAACCCTATAAACCACCAGGGTCTGGCGGGATATACCCAGTGCTTTTACAAAAAGGAGCAGAGCATCTTGGTCTGCTTGGTAACTCTGCTTGGTCACATCGTTAGGACAAGCCTAGCTACAGGTTACATCCCAACAGGATGGAAGCCGGTAACAGTAACCTTTTTACCAAAACCAGAGAGGCTCAATCACTCCACGGGAGAGGACTAATAGGATTCAACTTAACCAAAGGGGTACTGTCGAGAAATCCGTGGGATATTCAATCCTCACAGACAACGTTTTTGAAATGGGTACAGATGTACTTCCCAAAATACACACCTTCTCAAAACCTTTCAATGCAGTCTATGATAGGCACATGTGGACGGAAGGAGAACCACCCTATCTCAGGAGAGGAAAATTGGTTTACAGACTGGGGCGGGAATTTACAGTGAAACACCCAAAGCAAACATAAGACTCAACTTGGGCAAATATTCCACAGTCTTTTAGGCAGAAGTCTACGCCATACTGGCTTGTGTCCGTGAGAACTTACGTAAAGGCTAAATAAACCAGAACGTATATATTCTCTCAGACAGTCAAGCTGCTCTAAAAGCCTTGCCTGCAACTGAAGTCTCACTTGAGGGGTAGTAAAGGCTTGTCTAGAGGAACTACTCGAGCTGGCAAAACGAAACAATGTTAAATTGATCTGGATTCTAGGTCACAGTGGTTTCGAAGGAAACGAAAAAGCAGATACCTTAGCAAAGAAGGGATTTGGAATACCCTTTATAGGCCCAGAGCCTATTTCAGGAACTCCAAAGACAGCATATAAACATGATAAGACAGCATGTGGATGATTAAACACCGTGATCACTACGAAAACATACCGCAGCAATAACTCGGGAAAATACCGTTTCGGAGTGCATCAGGGAGCCTATCGTTTGATGTGCTCAACCTG
Organism: Nineta flava; assembly: GCA_963920215.1. NCBI lineage: Eukaryota > Metazoa > Arthropoda > Insecta > Neuroptera > Chrysopidae > Nineta > Nineta flava. Next base: position 64,646,058 of record OY986040.1, read on the forward strand.
AACAGGATACAACTTCGGAAGGTTACCGGATTCATCACCGGGCATTATCACCGACGAAAGTATTTGCACACTATAAGACTACAGATCAATTATGTGCAGACTGTGCGGCGAGTAGGAAGCTACATCCAGCCACATCATCTTTCACTGCGAATTCCTCGGTTACAGCAGATACACGATATTCGATGCATATCGCCCCAAATATATGTACCTTCAGGAAAACCTGATAAGCAAGCTCCTGACTATTGTCAAAATATGGGAGAAGCGAATATCGTCCGACTGAAGTAGAAGAGGAGCATAATGGGCTTTAAGGTCGGCGTGCAATACTTATATATACTATATACCGCAAGATTAAGGATAAGGGGCATAGCGATAGCAATTGCAAAAATTTCGAGTAAGTATGAATAATAAAATACACAAAAATCTTTATATTTTTTCACAATTAGATACTTGTTTCAGACATATTATAGACTATCAATATTTCTGTTTTTTATGCTAGAGATCAAAATCCTAATATAAAGTATACAATTTCTATATATATATATATATATATATATATATATATATATATATATATATATATATATATATATATATATATATATATATATGTATATATATATATATATATATATTTTCAATAATTGTGTTCAGATACTATAATTAATTATTAATATAAGAAATGAGTATATCTATAGAACCTAAGTAACCTTGACCAACAATGTCCATCTGCCAAGTGTGTTTACATTTTATTTAAAATAAATAGCCGGCGAATAGACTACGCACTACGATCAATAAAATTATAACAATTGTGGCAACAATTTTTTTTTTAAGTTATAAAATATTGAAAACAATTTGCCATATTGGACACTGACCCGTGTGTGAATACTAAATTCAATGAAGATGATATTAACAGATCATGAAGTGCTCTTTCCTATTTTTGGGAAAATATTTGGGTAAAAAGTAATTTAAAACTAATTAGTATAATTGAGATTCTCCACACTTTTTATTAAGAAAACGATGAGGTAGAGAAAACTTTAAATTAAATAATTGATGGTCATGATATGATATGGATATATTGTATCCGACCAAAAACATAAATGTAAGAGCCGAGTTTTCGGGAAAATCTTTAATGTAATAGTTCCTTCTTAAAAAGTGAGGATATGAGAGTAAGGACCGAGCTATTTACAAAGTAAATAGCTCTAGACTTCATATAATAGTTGCTTTTTAAAAACTGATGATATCCCATTAAAGAGCCGAGCTATTTACAAAGTAAATAGCTCGGTAAACTATTTACTAAAAAAATTAATGAGGGGTAAATTGATTAAATATAAGAAAAATTTATTTCGTAAGTTTTCCCTTAGTATGTTTTTTTTACCAGCCAAGTAGCCGAGCGGTCTAAGGCGTCATGTCTGCGCAGTATGCAGTACTTGGAAACTGGGCGGTTGATTGACTAAACTGTCGGCGTATGGACAAGAACGAAGTAACCGGCTATGCTTGAGAAGGTTTTCTGCAGTTTCCTTCACGAACTCCAGATGAAAATCGGCATAGTTCCTATCATAGTCGGCTGCAGCCGCATATCCTACCTATTCCTAGTCAACTCACAAATTCCTTCCACTCCACTCACATCCTAAGGCATCACAATGGACCTTATGGTCGAAGTGTAGCCCGTCCAGGGCAACCTTTACAATCTACCTCTACCTCTAGTATGTTTTTAAAATTTTATGTACCGCAGCAAGTTATTTTTTCTGATGATTTAAAATATTTTAAAACTTGAAACCCCGCAAACTCGGCCCTTTCCTACATGTTTTTGATGGGATATTCTACTATTGCATTTTTTTGTGATAGTACTTGGCTTGGATCAAAATTAATAAGATGAACTCCGGCAAGATTTTTAACTCTAGATAGCGCAACATATGCTTGTCCACAGGAAAATATACAAGAACCTATATCGAAAAGTACACTATCCAAACTTAACCCTTGACTTTTGTGAATAGTGATAGCGTAAGCAAGACAAATTGGAAATTGCTCACGATACACAAACGCGTGATAGAAAACTTCAATTTTATTTTTAACTGGTTCCAAATCGTGTACCAAACTATGTGTAAATTTTATGCGAATTTTCTTAATTTTGTTTATGTCGTCAATATCTCGAAAAATTTGCTCTACATTACCAATAACAAGTCCTAAACTGTAGCATTACACGAGCTCCTATTTTTATAATAATTTTTTTCTCAAAACCTACTGTCATAGATGAATCATCTTCATACTTATCTAATATTTCACGAACTTTTTTGGAAAATGACCTTCGAAATTCGACCTCGTCAATAGCAATCACTTCTATGACCGGCTGTTCAATACGTTTTAACATTGCTTCATTAAGTTGAGCACACATGTTTCTTGCTGGCAGTAAGGAAAATGTGTTGTCAGGTAATGATGAGATGTGAACTGTCAATTCTAGAAGTCTATCATTACCAGAAGTTGAATTAAATTTCAGCAATCTGGTAAATAATAATTTAGAATCTCCTAACGTTAGAACTCCTAATAGTAATCGACTCAACTGATTCATAAAATCATTATCAGTTTTTTGTCGCATGTTAATACAAAGTTCTTCATAAGTAAATAATTTTTCCCACAAATTTGTAACACGTAGTGAACATATCATTTTATTATTAGCTGATATATCTTCGAAAGGTGATTGTTCTCTGACAGGTGGTAGTTGTAATAAATCTCCAAATACCAAAATATGTTTTCCTCCAAACCAGCAATTTTCATTGTCAGAGGTATCAAATATTTCTATTAAACGTAAATTAATATACATAAGAAATGAGTTGAAAATCATTGACACTTCATCTATGATTATATAAGCATCATGTTCGATAAATCAGCTCGTAAAACTTTTAAAAAATGATCTAAAAGAGGTTTATATTTAGGTGTAAATCCATGTTCAACTGGTAGTTGTAATACCCTATGGAAAGTTAGCTCGTTAACATTAAACGCTGAAATCTCAGTGGCGCCCACTGCAGTGACAGCCACAGTCTTTTGAAATTTGTCGACACCCATTGTTTAATTGTATTTATCAAATAACTTTTACCCGTACCCCCTGTACCACTCACGAAGAGTTTAAGAGTGTTCAAATTTTTGACCAACGTTTCATGAATTTTATCAAATATACGTTTTTGGTCTGTATTTAAATTATCAATAATTTCTTTCATTTCTTGATCCGATATATTTTTAATTAATCGAAAATCATCCATTGCATTAATTGCTTGTACTGGTTCAAATTCTATTGGATTATGTAGGAAAGGGCCGAGTTTGCGGGGTTTCAAGTTTTAAAATATTTGAAATCATCAGAAAAAATAACTTGCCGCGTTATAAAAAATTTTGAAAACATACCAAGAGAAAACTTACGAAATAAATTCCAACCAAATTTTTTCTTACATTTAATCAATTTACCCCTCATTAATTTTTTAAATAAATAGTTTACCGAGCTATTGACTTTGTAAATAGCTCGACTCTTTTATGGGCTATCATCACTTTTTAAAGAGCAACTATTATATGAAGTCTAGAGCTATTTACTTTGTAAATAGCTCGGTTCTTACTCTTATATCATCACTTTTTAAGAAGGAACTATTTACATTAAGGATTTTCCCGAAAACTCGACTCTTTCTTACATAATGTATTTGGTCGGATGTCACTCCTTTTTGAAAGGCTAAAATATACGAAGCCGAAGGCTTCGCACAAAACGTTATGCGTTTTGTTACGCTTTGCGTAACAAAAAAGCATTGCTTTGCGTTTCTTTACGCTTCGCGATACTTTACTCTTTTTAGATTCACATATACAAAGGACCGCTTCGCGTTATATAAAAAAAAAACCTGATCTTTCTAACATGAATAGAAGTGAAAAAGGCAGTTTAAGGGGTGTTTTTCCCATTTTCGGAGGTTTACGATGTAGGTAATGAAATTTTTCAAAATAATCTGTTAGTTTGACTTTAAAAAGAAAATCCCATCTCTCTAACATGAATTGAAGTGAAATAGCAATTTTACAGGTGTTTTACATATTTTTGGGTAGGGGGCGGGTGTGATTGCGATGTAGGTAATGAAATTTTCTGTAAACTTGACTTTATTTCGGGTCGATTGGTGAAAATCCCATAATTTCAGCATGTATAGAACTGAAACGTAATTTTGTATTGTGTTTTTTCGATTTTCCGAGAGGTTGCAATAAAAAATATTAAGTTTTTCGAAATAACTTCCTAATTTGTAGCTATTTAGCTATTTGTAGCTATTGCAAAAAACTGCATTTTTCTAGCATGTATAGAACAAATCATTTCATCCTTCAAATTATTCTGTTATTTTGAACCAGTTCCAACGTCGAATGGAAAAAACCAGATCTTTCTATCATGAATATAAAGTGAAAAGGTCAGTTTTAGGGATGTTTTTCCCATTTTCGGTGAGAATGTGATGTAGGTAATGAAATTTTTCAAAATATTCTGTTAATTTGACGTTATTTCGAGTCGATTAGTGAAAATCCCATCTTTCTAGCATGCATAAAAAAAAAACGTAATTTTGGAGGATGTTTTTCCGATTTTCCGGGGGGTTGCACTGAAAAAAAATTGAAGTTTACCACGTCCTGCAATTTTTCAATTTTTGTTTTTTTTATTAATGAAGCAATAGGGAATATGCATGAAAATTTTTTTTCACTTGAATTGAAGCATGTTTACTTTGAAGCACAAATATCAAGGTAAAATTACTTTTTAAATAACTTTAAAAATAAGCGAGATATGAATGATTGAAATTCCCGATTAGACTAAGAGGGTGATAGCCCTCTTGATATGTTATGTGACGTCATTAAACTTTCACCATTTAAAATACACGTGAAACTCCGTTTTTAGTATTTTTGCAAGAAAGAGACAGATAATAATCTTTAATAGCTTATAGCTTCCTTGACATTTGTCGGATTTTAATTTCGTTTTTAAACATTATTACAGTATTAACAGTATTTTCATATTCTGAAAATAAATGTGAAAAAAATTTTCATGCATATTCCCTATTAAATGTGTAACACTTGTATGTTTATTGTACAGAATCTCATATGTTAGGTATTAACGAATAGTATTATAGAAATGTCATAGACCAATGAGCAGACAGCATTCATATATCATGTAAAATCGGATATAAAATTTTATATATGTATGTCATAACACTTAACAAATATACAAACACAAAATATAAATATCTCTCTTAATATTAGAACAATCGAAAAATACGTAAGGAATAAAGTTGTAGGAAATCAAGTTTGCTACAATTCATCACCTTATCATTTTTGCTCAAACTCTAATGTGTACAGAGATATTAAGGAATTTAGTTTTCAATCTTAAACACATATATTTAATTTTTGATTTTCCATATGTTCCGTTGGGAAAATTAAATTTTCCCAATGATTTTTATTTAAGGTATCAAAAATTCCTTCTAGCATTTCTGGAAGTGGAGCAACAAAGTTTTAAAAAATCGAGCACACCTCTCGCAAGTGGTATGTACTAACATTTTACTATAAATATAGAAATATGGACCAATCATAGAGCAGCAATATTTCCTATGTTAATTTTATCAATACAAAAAAGCAAAAGTTTTCCCATTTTCCAATATAAATTTCGTGATTTCATAATTTTCCCTGTGCCTTAGGTACTAGACATAACTATAAACCAAATATCATCTTTAAAGGATATCTGGTGTAGGCCCTACGTTTTTATCCTGTCTAATGAAACTTGTGGGCGTACCCGCTATTTTACGGTTTTTGAACCGAAATAACTTTATAACCGTTTATTTCTTAACGAAAAGCAAAAACTTGTTCTCTTATAATTCTCTAAATAGCTTATATTCGAAAAATCATATTTCCTGTAGTAATAGCACTGTAAGTGAGAAGGCCAAATGTGTCCCTTAAACTCGGCCTTGCGCACTACCGTGCTCTAGATGTACGTACAATGATATATTACGTTAAAGCGATTTTTTAATTTCAGTATAAAGGTCATGTTTTGTATTGTGATCTTCAACGATTCTAAAGAAAAACCAAATCCAATGGAAAATATTTTATATAGTATTTAAAGTAATGGTCAAAATATTCACTGATAGAAGGAATTTCTTTCCTCAAGAAAATATATTTTTTTTCAAAATATTTGCTCCAATAAAGAAACCATTATCTTCATTCAAGACTACGCAGTACGCAGTCAAACCAAAACATATGTTTAGTTCAGCGAAGAAACTAAAATTCTTGAACGGTGTTTAAAATTTTTTTTAAATAGAGTTCGTTAGTCTTGGTCTAAGAGAGTCTTGGCTAAATATTCTAGATTTGGCCAATTTACTTATAGATTCCTTAGTCAAGAAAATGAAATTCATATAAAAAAAAGTATTTTTCTTATTAAAAAAAAAAGGTAATTATTTAGAAGTGGGGCTCCAGACAAAACTCGCTCTAAAAAATGTTCCACCCCCTGGAGACTATTATATAGGGTAGAAATAGATGTTTTAAGTGGGAGAAACACTTTTTTACGGGTTAATTTTAAAAAAAAAAACATGTTTTAACTTTTTTTAAAACAAAACAAAAGCAATTTTTTTATTTCTATGAACATAATTAATTATTTATTGTGCATTTGACTTCACAAGGGAATCACGAATGGCAATGGCTAATTGGTGAACGATCTGAAACAGGTTCCAAAAAATCTGTCCAAATTTTCGGTCGAATCCACCAAAGATTCACGTTCCCTGTATTATGCGCCTTTTATGGATCTTCAGTTTACCGAACTTCGCTTCATGGACCTCCACCACGTGTGCATCACCTTTAAATTGTGGATCACAATTGTTCAAGAACCACTCTTCCAGGACTTCCCGAATAAAACAGCTCCAATCACAAACAGTTCCAATCCCATCTCATCCATCAACAGCTGTTGATATGGGGGATTCAGCAAGACGTATACTGCTAAGAACGTTTTTTCGGGCGACAAGTGAGTGTTTTCGATCCACGAATTAGTCTTCCGCCATCATAAATTTACTATTTTTATTTGAAACGGTCTCCAGGGAGTGGAGTATTTTTTTAGAGAGAGTTTTATTTGGAGCCCCTCTCTAAATAATTACCAAAAAAATTAAAAAACTCAAGAAGAGAAAGTTTATGCAGCTTCTTTGAAGAATAAAAATTTTTTCATATGAATGTATAAGATTTTTAAAAAAATCAATATAAATTCATTTTATTGCCATAAGTATAAATTAATCTATTGAAATAAAGTTAACTATTGTTAACAAATCTCATATGTTTTCAGTTCAGAAAATTATGAGCTGCAATTAATAATATCGTACTCAAAGATATTTCATGAATAGGTGAAAATTAAGAATTTTTAACTTTCCGCTGAGAAAATTGAAAACTATAATAATCTCTAATGAAATATTTTGTTTTGTTAACTGAAGTATATCATTACTTCTTTAAAAAGTTTCATTACTTTGGATTAAACAAATGTAACTTTTTGGTGAGAAATTTTAGCATCTTGGTCCAAAGAAATCATCATTTCAGTTTAAGAATTTCGAGATTCTTGAGTCAAGAGTCAGTTTATCTTTAGTTAAGATAATTTTCTCAAGTCAAAACTATAGATGTCAAGATACTTATTTTCCTATACCAAATATATATATTATCTTCCCTATATATATGAGAATCAGAAACTCTTGGTTTAAAAAAATTTTTCTGACTGCAACGAGTAACAGTTGTGGAAGTTTAAAATAAAAATGTAAATAAAATTTGAAACATAATTTGTTTGTACATTTATTTTTATTCCGATTCTGACTTTTAGCAGAACGTAAATTGTTAGGAATAATTCATGCAATTCTTAATATAAAAATTGTTCTCAAAATAAATCTTGAAAAAATTGATTGAAAAATGATTTTCGATTACGAAAAAATATCTCATATTTTTTTACTATACTGTAGTCTTAGCTTGGCATACAAAACCATTATTTGTGTAGTAATGTATCCATATTTTCTACTGACGATGATTGCTTTAAAATCGAAATGCCGGTATCTAAACGTAAGTCATTTTTTCAATAAATTTTCGAATATACAATGTTATTTGGGGTGTATGTTTTCTTATTTGCATGAAACCACTTTTCGACAGATTTTGGCCATTTAGAACGCGAGATAATAGAAAAGTAATTATTCTCTCCCTCTCTCACTCTCCCTCCCACACTCTCTCATTGGAAGCATATAAAACTTCATGTCCGACCAACTATTATCTGTTAAAAAAATACTCGACAGTATTAAAAAAAACTAGAATAGTTAAGATAAATATTTATTAAATAAATTTACCGTTTTGTTTTCGAATTATATAAGTTATTATTTATTTCAAAATTACATTAATTTGTGCATATATATGAATAGTGAATATATCTATGTGTTGTGTATGTGTGTATATGTATTTGATCTATAATAAAAGCAACCGGTTTTTTGTCCTGATTATATAAGACAGAGCTGGAACTACCTTAATGATGCATCCATGTTGTTCAAACCACACACCGAAATATCTCCTTGAAATCGTAGTTCATTGAATCATAAAAACTTTCATACAAAGAAGTGCAACTAACTTGAGGTTTAAAAATTTGTTTTATGCAGGCGACGATTGATTTGATAACTGCCACATCAGCTGATAAACTTATTTCGTTGATGTTAAATCATTTCATTGTTGCCAAAAATGTTAGTTGAAAAACTTTATTTTTTTACTCATTAAATAGAATGTCACAAATTTCAGAGACCTTTCATTTGATAAAAAATATAACAAATAAAAAATTAAATCACACAAAGAAAATAATTAATTATGAAAGTAGGTAGTTACTAAGAAGCTAATATGCTAAAATATATTGGTAATGAGTGAAAGTAAAATAACAAATTCATAATCAAGTTTACAGAGAATTTAAAGTTTTTATAGAACAATTTACAGTAAAACTTCATTCTAAAATTTTATGTTTGTATAGAATATTTCAATTTGCGTGTTGCTACGTTTTAATAATGTATGTGTTGCTACGTTTTACGTATAGTTAATTTATTGATACCTAAGAACCTAAGAAACAAGCCGCACAGTCCTACCCATCGTTTTTTGTATTATATTCCATAAAAAAATGATTGTCCATTTATTTTTATTATGACATCTATCCCCAGCATGATTCCGCCTCCAAAAATAACAATAATTAGACATATATATTTAAAATTTTTTGCTTAGGTGAATTAAAATTGGCACAAGAATATGCAATTATTTTTTTACTTTTTAGTGCATTGTTTGTTATAGAATATTTGATTTTTGAAGTCGGGTTTCCATTTTGTCAAAATATGGTTTATTGCTTTTACTTCCTCTTCGACCATACCGATATAGTTATGGTGAAACCTTAACCGATAGTTATATCGTTGAGTAGGAATGGCTTTTAAATGAGAACAAGTTTCTTAATTATAACTATTCATAAGTAATATTTGAATACCATACACTTTCAGTAAAGGCAATCCCACACGCTGCCGTCTCTTTATTCGCAAATATTTTTATCATAATTGGCATTAGGTTTTATGGGAGGATGGGGACACCTACCGTCTAAAGCCAGCCGACATAATTACATGAAACGATTTGTAAAAATTCCTTTTTTTAATAACAAACGACTCTTATTCTAAACTATTTTACTGCCACTTCTGCTGTCGGTAATACAATGTGCGGTTGCTCAAATATTTTAAGGTTCTACTATATACTGTATTAACTGTTATCACATTTTAAATATCGTACTAGCAACCACTCAATAACAATTATTTGTATAATCAAATTAACATAGCTCATTATTATTCTTATACCAACTTTAAAAAATATTCATTTTTCAAGGATTTTATCACTCGTATATGTCTAGTAAAATAATAGTTCAAATTTCATTATTTAGTTTAATCACATTACTTAAATGTTATTAAAATTATGACATAGTATTCTTTCATTTTGATTCGATTTAAGATTGAGATTAGTAAAATTGAGAAGAGAAGCTTAGGATGAGGAACCAGCCAAGTAGCCGAGCGGTCTAAGGCGTCATGTCTGCGCAGTATGCAGTACTTAGAAACTGGGAGGTTATGGGTTCGAATCCCGACATCGGCAGTTTAACAACAAAGTAACCGGCTATGCTTGAGAAGGTTTTCTACAGTTTCCTTCACGAAGGTGAAGGAAAGTATCATAGTCGGCTGCAGCCGCATATCCTACCAATTCCTAGTCTACTCACAAATTCCTTCCACTCCACTCACATCCTAAGGCATCACAATGGACCTTATGGTCGAAGTGTAGCCCGCCCAGGGCAGCCTTTACAATCTAGGATGAGAGAGAAATGAAGAGATTTGAAGTTCGGACTCTTTCAATATTCAAAGAGCCCGTTTCTGGAGGCAAGCTCTTATACTAGTGGATTCTGGCGATGAGGTAGACTTCGCCATTCCTAGATTGAACGAATGGCAAGACGAACCTGTAACTGCTGTTCAATTTCTGGATTCCCCTGATGAGCTTGAAATTATGATGAAACACTTTGCTTTTATACATATATCAACTACTTAAAATGATAAATTTTCATTTTTTAAGAAAACAAGACTTTAGTATAACTATTTTACAAGGTTTTCGATTATATGCTATTTTTAAGAGAAGCATTGGACCTAAAGATTGCATTCTGAGCTCAATTAAAGCTAAATATATTTCACGATATGCACTTTTTGGAATATATACGCAGTTTTTGAAGAAGTGTATTGCGGAAACTACTAATCGGCCAAAGTTCGTTTAGGATTCAAATTATAGTAAATTTAATATGGTTTAAAATAAATAAGTATACATTTGTCTGCTAGGTGCATACAATAAGCATGCAATTCTATGCAGCTATTCTATTTTCCGGAACGCCTTATCGTGTTTAAGATTAAATTTTTTGTGAAATCGTCTTTGAATTACATAAATACGAAGCGTATTGTGAGCAGAAAATAAAGATCATTTTTGTGTTTAATGAGATAATTTCATCGTTGTTACCGATTAATACAATATATACGAACATTGAACAAATTTATTTATGTTAACTAAGAAGCCATTATATTCATTAGTTGATTACTCTCACAATTGAAATACTCAGTTTTTCAATATTGCGTGAAAGATTGTTATAAACCTAAATTTATTATTTATTTATTTTTCATATGAACAATTTTTGTATAGTAAATGCGAAAATTTAAATAAAATATTTTTCCTTATCCTTAAATTTTGAATTGAGACATTAGAATCTTGTATATTTATCTGCTGCCCATTTACATTACCCAGTTTACGGCTAAAGTCATTTGCATTTCTAAGTCGTTTATTGTTTAGCTGAAGCAGTTGAATTGTATGCACTGTATTTCCTTTAGAATTTGCTAAATAATATTATAAGCACATATTTTTAAATTGTTTTTTTTTTTTTTTTTTTTTTTGTAAACTAGCGTCTATTTATTTCCATTGTTATTGTGGTTGCCATTCGGTTATATTATACCAACGGAAGCGACTAACGTTTACTTAATATGTCATATGTCTTAATACGTAATATGTCAGAACATTGATACCATTTTTTGACATCAAATGCTTGATATGAAAAATCATTTCACATCTAGGGATGGGAATCGAACCCACGACCTCTGGCATTCTTAGATATTTGATTGATTAATATCGGAATAAAAAGCTATTGCACTTCGACCCTATGGTCCATTGTACTTCCTCTTTTACCTCAGTCTGACGAGACTCGCTTCTCCCATATGTTGGCAATAGCCTGGAGCTTGCTTATCAAGTCCTCCCGAAGTAACCCCGAAGTAACTCTGCTGTAACCCAGAGGTTCGAAGTCAAAGCTCCTCGCCACACAATCTGCACATAATGGAGCCGCTATGGAGTCCCATTGTGTGCAGACGCTTCCGCATGGGATAATGCCCGGTAATGAACCCGGTAACCCTCCGCAGTTGCATCCTGTTCAGCCTCAGTGCATCGAGAGATAACCTCTTTGTCGCACTCTGAGGCAGTACATTCTCGAGATCTTGCCGCGGTACTTTTTCCCAGTGATCACGGTGTTTAGCATTTGACCACTCGCTGATCACTTGTTTACACGCAGTCTTTGGAATTCCTAAAATAGGCTCGGGGCCTATAAATGGCATTCCGACTCCCTTCTTTGCTAAGGTATCCGCTTTTTCGTTTCCTTCGAAACCACTGTGACCCGGCACCCAGATCAATTTAACATTGTTCCGTTTTGCCTTTGCCAGTTACAGAAGTTCCTCCAGACAATCCTTGACTACCCTTGTGGTGACCTCAGTTCCAGGCAAGGCTTTTAAAGCAGCTTGACTGTCCGACAGAATACATACGTTCTGGTTTATGCAACCTCTACGTAGGTTCTCACGGTCCTCTACGTAGGTTCTACCTTAGATGTTATGCTACTATTATGCATATGATCTTTCACTATCATTTTTTATGCCATTGTATTATTAATTTTGTTTATTTACTATTCACATATTTTTAAATTGTTTTTTTTTTTTGTAACCTAGCGTCTATTTATTTCTAAGGTAGCTCAGTTGGTAGAGCATTGGTCTAGAACAGGGATGTCAAAGATACGGCCCGCGATCGCAATGTGTGACAGACAGAAGAATCATGATTTTACTCGATTCCTCTATGGAAGTTTTAAAATGCGCACACTACAACATTTATAAGTAATTTCAAGGGCAGCGCGTGCCTAGACAAGCGAGAGAGGTAGGCAGTAACACCATCTCTTAGCAACAAGCGGAAATACCACGAAGGCTAGAATCTTCCACGCGCTTCGAGTCTAGACTAGAACCTTCGTTATTGATATAAAAGGAGTGCGTCGGCACGACGTTAGTCAGTTGAGTCGAGTAATAGAAGCGATACGGTCGGAGAAAGATTTTAGTTAATTTAGTTGTACTGCGACATAGTGATTGTGAAGTCCAGTGATTGTGAAGGTATTGTGCATTTGTTTGTGTCGTGCGCATGCGATATCCATAATTGTTGTGTCGAGTTCCATAATTGTTACGATTTTGGCATAATGTCACAAAAACGTAAAGTTGATAGTAAGTGCAGAGTTTTTCAGTCTAAATGGGAAATTGCATATTTTTTCATAGAATGGAAAGGTAAACCACTGTGTTTGATTTGCAATCAAACAGTTGCTGTTTGTAAGGAGTTTAACTTGAAGAGACACTATGATACGAATCATAAATCAAAATTCGATTGTTACACTGAAAAAATAAGAATGGACACATTGTCATCTTTAAAATCTAAACTTCAAGGTCAACGATCGATGTTTACTAAAGCTGTCAAGAAACACTGTTGCTTCAAGAATAAATGACTTATCTCAAAATTTGGTTCTTCAACTGAAGGAGAAAATTAAGGAATTTACAAACTTTTCACTTGCTGTTGACGAGAGCACTGATACTGAGGATACAGCTCAACTTGCTGTTTTTATACGATGTATTAACAGTAACTTTGAAATAACTGAAGAACTATTAAAGTGCGTCCCATTGACAGGTACTACAAGAGCAAATGATATTTATTCTGCAATTGAGCATTTGATAGCAGAATATGAACTCGACTGGAATATACTTAGCAGCACAACTAAGGATGGCGCTCCTGCCATGGGTGGCAAACATTCGGGCGTTGTAAGTTAAAACAGAAAACATCAGGGAATTTTGTGGGATTTCACTGTATAATTCATCAAGAATCATTGGCATCCAAACATTTAAAAATGGACCATGTCATGCAACCTATAATTAAAATAGTAAATTTTATAAGGAGCAGAGGACTAAATCACCGACAGTTCAGGCAGTTTTTACAAGTTTTGGATGAAAAGTTTTCTGATGTCCCTTATTTCACCGAAGTTCGTTGGCTCAGTCGAAGAGTAGTTTTAGAAAGATTTTTTGCATTACGTGACCCTATTCAAGCTTTCATGTTAGAAAAAGGCAACCCAATTGATTATGACAATGACTGGTGGGTTGATTGTGCCTTTTTAGTAGATATGAATAAACACTTGACTGATCTGAATGTAAAGTTACAGGGTAAAAATTTGATTGTCACTCAAATGTATTCATGTATTCAAGCCTTTGAAACAAAGTTGAGGCTGTAGGAAAATCAGGTAAAAAATCAAACTTTGGATCATTTCCCTCATTTAAAATCATTTGGCACGGTGAACCAAAATAAATTGGATCAATATTCAACAATCGTTTTGAAGACTTCCACAAAATGAATGAAATGGAATTCCCAATTTTCAACAATCCATTCAATTTTGAAGCTTCACAGGCACCAGTTCATTTGCAAATGGAGTTGATAGATCTTCAATCAGACAGTATTTTGAAAGAAAAATTTAAAGAGGTTAACGCTCTTACATTTTATACACAATATGTCAAGAGTTTGGATAGCTACCCGCAATTAAAAAAGCATGCAGCACGCATTCTGTGCATGTTTGGTAGCACCTATTTATGTGAGCAGATGTTTTCCGTCATGAAAATAAATAAGAACAAACATCGCACAAGACTTACGAATGAACATCTCCAATCAATTCTTAAAATAATTACAACGAATATGATACCTGACATCAATGAGCTTGTCAAAAACAAGAGAAGTCAGGTGTCTGGATCCTCGAGCTCAAAATAATTACCCTCTTTTATAACTTTGATATGATTTTTAACAACCGTATATTATATACTATATAATTAAGTAAATAAAATGTTATAATAATTCAGTACATTTTTTTAAATTTGAATCTGGCCCGCCTACACATTCTAAATTTAATATATGACCCTCTGCAAAATTGAGTTTGACACCCCTGGTCTAGAATGTCAGAGGTCGTGGGTTCGATCCCCATCCCTAGATGTGTATGATTTTTCATATCAATTCATATAATTCATCCATGTCAATGGGGAACAAAAATATCGTCCGACAACAAAAACTTCAAAATACTCAATGGTATATATACAGACTGTGTTGGACAGCTTTTCCTATAGTAAATCAATGTTAAATATTATTTATTACTAGCTGTCCGTCTGGTACTGTATGAAGTCAGTCAGTACACATGTGATGAAAGCACACTTTAGTATGTGCATCACAAAATCCCCACTCTTTAATGACAAACAAACAACCATACGCATACAGTATAGCTGTGAGATAACTGACTGACTTTATTATATGTGTACTGACTGACTTCATACAGTACCAGATGGACAGCTAGTAATAAATAATATTTAACATTGATTGTTAGGAAAAGCTGCCTAACACAGTCTGTATATAGTATAAAATATGTATATTATTTGTATCAGAGACTGATAAAAATATTAATACATAGCCACTTTCACATGCACTAATAATACAGTATATCTATAATCTATATAACCAACACAAACCGATGTTACTTGTGAAAACTGCGCAGCTGTTATGTAAAAAATATATCAAATTAAATTTTTTATTATCTTTTTAACAAGTCGGTAAAGAACATTATTTTTATTTCTAAATTTGTTTTTTTACTAAATAGTAGTTTTTTAGAAAATTCTTAAAAAAAGTTCTTAAGGACGTTGCCCAAAAAAATCAGTTTTCTTCAGATTCTTCTGTAATTTTGAATATATGTAGTTAAAAGTATCTTCTACACGCAGAATATTTATTTTTAATGGTCCTTACGGTACTAAATTTGTAAATATTGACAGTTAAAATTTGTATGTTTATCATATAAAACATACCCCGATGAATGTTGTCACACACGTTTTATTAAATATCAATAGTAATTTTCTTTAGATTCTTTTAGAAAACTGAGAATAAGTAATTGAAGATATAACAAATATATTTCTACAAAAATAATATAAGCAGGCGGTATTAGTTATCTTATAAATATTGTCTAAATGCTGAAATTTAAAAAAAATTCCATTATGTAAACTACAATAGATCAAACAGTGTTATATTTTGCCACTGCTTGCATATGTAGAAATTCAAAAATACGTTCATTGCGTCGTTTTTCCGATCCGGCAACATGTCATTCTAACTTAGATTATTTTTATACTGTTGACATGCTGTAAAATTTTTGAAGATTATTTTTTTATATTAGATAATGCAAATAAAATAATAATGAGTTCCCGTTCGAAGAATGGTAGATTCGAGAAAAAAAAAACAGTGATAAAATAGTTAAAGCTCTGCCGCGTATGTCTGAGGCAAAAAAAAAACTGAAACTACACTCGATGAAACAAGTTCTGAAATTCCCGATGAAAACTGTATAGTTACATTGGGGGAATTAGCAAAGAACCTCAAATGTACCAGCTGCAAAAGTCTTTTAGACATGGATAAGTTAAAAGATTTTAAGAGAGAAGGACTTCATATTTACTTCAAAATAATATGTGAAACTTGTACTAAATGTAATTTAGTTAACACTGGGCTGGTTAGTAATAAAGTTTCTGATATGTTACAATGCTAGTTGCCATACTCCTCCGAAACGGCTTGATCTACGTTTAAGAAATTTTATATGTATATTCGGTAGGTCTGAGAATCATTCGTAATCTATTTTTCATACCCCTAAGTGATAAGGGTGGTCCGACTTCTTAGTCAGTCTAAAGCTAAGAAACTGAGACGACTTGAACAGAAAAAAAAACATAACTATTAAGGAAAAAAACCGAAAAGCATGAAGGTATTACTTATCAAAGTAATTGTGGAATGAGCGGATTAATTAATTACATATCTCAAACTATGATAATGATAATAATAATATATTACCAGATAAGACAAAAGTCGTATATTTTGATATCAAAACCACCGGGTTTGCTGGAAATGCACACATTTTACAAATTTCAGCTATCTGTGATTGTAAAATTTTCAATGTCTACGTACATACTAAGACCAAAATTTCACCGTCAGCCAGCGCAGTTACTCAACTTTACCAAAAATATGGAGACTTGTTCTATAAAGATAAAAAAGTTGAAACTTACAAAATTTTGAATGCTTTGGAATCTTTCGAACAATTTTTATATAAATTATCTAATGGGAAAAAAAATTGTTTGCTAGTAGCTCATAATGCCCGGTTTGATGTTCCACGACTTTTACGAGCTATAGCGAATACTAAAGTATCCGGAATTTTAGACTGGATTTCAGAGTTGTAGATTTCAACTTAAATTAGAAACTTTAAGTAAAGATTTCCTAGACCCTAGTGACCATAATCAGCAAGAGTTTCACGTTATCGCAATACTACAAAATTTGATAAACAATTTGAGTTTACAAAAAAATTTATTAAATTCGTACACAACTTGTGATTATTATTTGCAAAAATTATCTAAGTCTGATAAAAGTAGAATCAATTTACGAATGTTGGCTGAATTAAAAGATCTTATTTCTATTAACATATGCAAAAAACTAGCTTTAAATGATATTTCATGTGATAATTAAAAAAAAAAAGGATAATGAAGTAGGCGAAAATGCTATTATAAAATTATTTACGCAAAAATTAGATGATAACAAGCCGCGAATAACCAAAAATAAAAACATCGCAAAAGTCTTAGATTTAAAAAAAAATCAAAATTCGCCAAATCTAAAGTGTTCAAAAAAAAAAAAGAAAAAGTAATAAGAAATTACTTGTCGGTAAAAAATAATAATACATTTTAAATTATATTACAAATTATACTTCAAAATTGATAATTATCTATTATTTATTACGTTAACTTAATGCTTATTAGTATTCATCAATAAAATAGAATATTTGATTTATTATAAAAATTAATTTTTTATTTATAAAAACCTATACCTAACCTATCGGAGAAACGACCCACTGAACGTATTTTTGAATTTCTGCGTATGCAAGCAGCGTCAAAATATAACACTGTACTTCAATATATATGTGTACTATATTTCATTTGATCTATTGTAGTTTACATAATGGAATTTTTTTTAAGTTGACCATGACTGCTCTTCGGGAACGTCCTTAAGTTATACACGAAAAATGGAATATGCGCAAACGTTTACTTGTTAAAAATATGTAAATGTGCATGTTAAAAATATCAAGTTTGATGGCGAATATGTCGCTTCTAGGGTTGCCATCTCGAAATTATGAAAAGCCGGTAGATCAACATATATTATGTCGACCTTATCTGAAGATCGGGAGGTCCATTTATTATTTAGTGAACTGAGCAGTGGAGGATTTACCGGGTATGCAAAGTAGGTAGCTGCCCAATGAGGCAAATTTTGATCGTTTACACTAAATATACCGCTACTCGGGTGATCAAAAATATAATTTTTCAATTGAAAGCGTACAAGCCATTTCTATTCTCGAATCATTAAAAACGATATTTATATTTTTATAATATTCTCTTTTTTTGTGTCAATATAGCTGCACCCCACGTTTTTTTACAATCAAATTAATTATTTTGTTGATAACTTAATTCTTATTTTAAAATTATTAGAAATTTTTTAATTATAATAAACCAGTGAACTTTACATGGCTATAGTACGAACTTTCCATATTTAAAAATTATTTTCTACTTTTTAGTTAGACTAGCTATAAAAGCATGTTTTTTAGTTTTTTTATATTTTTTATTTTTTATTCTAGATAAAGACTAAAAAAGTGACACAACCGTGAAAGACTAAAGAAACACTACCGTGTCTTCGACTAATATTAAAAATCGCTAATCCTGAAGATCCTGGTCTGGATAATGGGATAAACTTATTAAATTATTGTATTGTCATCGGCCCTTGATAGGTGTGCAAAGTTTCAATTTACATAGTACGTTTACGTTCAAAGATTCCGTGACATACATAGATACATACATAACCAAGGGACAAACTTATTAAATTATTGTATTGTCATCGGCCCTTGATATGTGTGCAAAGTTTCAATTTAATCCGACGTTTTGAAGTGGGTGAAAACATACATACCAAGGTAATAAAAGCGTGTTAAAATGGAAATTCAATTATCTACAAGAAAGGTTATTACCATTTTTGACCTAAAGTACACGGTAAAGAGATATAGGCCCATACAGTTTTGTTCAAAATGGCGACACTCCCGGGGTCGAAATGTGTAAGGATTTTGTTCATTTACAGTCAGTACGTGATACTGAACCTTACTTTAAAAAAATAGCTCCTGTAATTTAGTGCAATGCGGACAAGAGTAACGAGGTTATCTATTGATTGTATTTAATAGACAATAAATGATCACAGATGATTCAATTTCAAACTCAAAAAATATTTGAATAAAATAATTCATACACGTGATTGTTAGACACCTGTACCAGTATAGTTATTTTAAAATACATCGTCATATTGTTTATTATACAATGTTATTAATATGACATTAAACTTTATAGGTTTAAAAAGGTACCTTATGGCTTATAACACTTATAACATATGTATGTAAAACAACAGTCATTTGATATTATTGAAGCAAATAATCTAGAGCACGGAAGTGCGCAAGGCCGAGTATAAGGGGTTTTCGGCCTTCGCGCTTGCAATGCTATTACAACAACTTAATTTAGACGGTTTTTTCAGGTGCTTTAACTTTTGAACAAAAAGAGCTACAGTGTTGAGATTTCGAATATAGAAACTTTACGGAATTATAAGAAACAGATTTTTTTAACAGGTTTTTTTAATCGTCGTTAATGAATTAACCGTTACAAAGTTAATTCACTTCCAAAATGCAAAAATAACAGGAACGGATTAAAAAACCGTGTATAAGTATATCATAATGTTCTCCTACTTCCCGATATCCCTAAAAGTTGATATTTGGCAGACAGGTAGATCTAATACCCAAACCGACGGGGAAATTATGAAAACTGGAAATTTCTATCGGAAAAAAAAAGTTTGCAATTTTCGTTTTTATTAATTTAAGATTATAAAGCATATATCCACCTGATTCGTTGATAATTGTCGATAGTCCTTTCTGATTGGATGCCGCATTAGGTATATAGGTATGGTATATAAGAGTTTACCCGTTTAATTCAAGAATCATTATTTGTGATTATTTTCCATAGAGTGAACTCTGATTCTTTGATTGTTATAATATTTTACAAAGTAACTTTTTCAAAAATTTTCAAAAACAAAAAAAGATTTTGTTTTAAAAAATTTGACCGATTTCTAGACTTGCTAGAAGGATGCGGTTTTTTTTGCAACTCCGAAAATGGGAAAGACTCCAAAAAGCACCTTGTTTTTAACTAATTATAGTGTTTTCTATTCTACGAGTTGTAGAAAATCGAATGTGTTTTCGGTTGAACAACAACTCGAATAAAAATTTTCATCCATTAGATTGAATCAATAGGACTACATTGATTTAAATAATAAGTTTACAAAACACAAACATTTTTAAAAGCATTATTCGTGAAAAAAATGAAATTTTTGCTTGAACCTACAAATTGAAATATTTCGTAAATTCAGTCATTTTAAGTCAACATAGTCCATAGAACTTATATACCATGTCTGAATAACAAAATTTTTAGGCTATGTGAGTTTTAGGTCGTACCGAATTAACGAGAAATTTTATATAAAAAGTTAGATAACTCCGAAACGGAAAAATAAGCAAAAAAAATTCCCTTTGTAACCAGGCTTATTTCCCAAAGAACCTAAATCTTAAGTTTCATAACTGTAGGGCCACTTTTGCAAATTTTGTATTTTTTTTAAAAAATCTAACCCACTTCTAGACACGCTAGAATGATGCGGTTTTTTGCATCCGACGCGAAAGAACTTGAATCTTATAATAAAAATCGGAAAATTTAAATTTTCTAAACAAAATCAATCAATCTTAAATTACATTTAAGTGTTTAAATTTAAGCCACTTCCAGACATCTAAGATGGATGAGGTTTTTTGCATTCCACTCGGGACACCTTGAAATCTATATGAAAAAAAGTTTTAATCAACACAACCGCAAAAATGGGAAAACACAAAAATTATCTTTCTAGACATGCTAGAAGGATGCGGTTTTTTGCATTCCATTCGGGATATCTTGAAATCTATAAGAAAAATCGGGAAATTTTAATTTTCCTAACACAACATCCCCAAAAATGGGAAAAACACTAAAAACTACCTTTCTAGACATGCTAGAAGGATGCGTTTTTTTGGAGGGGGTGGAAGCCCCTAGCGAGCAGAGCGAGTGTGAATCTAAAAAAAGTTAAGTATCGTGAAGCGTAAAGTAACGCATAGAATAACAAAACGCGTAGCGTTTTGTACGAA
The DNA here is from genome assembly GCA_963920215.1 of Nineta flava. Classification (NCBI taxonomy): domain Eukaryota; kingdom Metazoa; phylum Arthropoda; class Insecta; order Neuroptera; family Chrysopidae; genus Nineta; species Nineta flava. The sequence continues at coordinate 64,667,263 of OY986040.1, forward strand.
GCCTTCGGTTTCGTATATTTAAGCCTTTCAAAAAGAAGTGATATCCGATCAAAAACATAAATAGTCCAACAATGACCAACAAGTACCAAAGAACGTTTTTGGTATTTTTAAACAGGTTTATAACTTAACAACTTTTCAATTAAGTCCAATAAATTTAAAAAATGGTCCAACAATGTACACTCTCGTTCAATAAAATTGAACCGACCTGAACCGAATCAGTCTCTCACAACTTTGATTATTCTTGTAGTAAATGTTTTAGACAGACACAACATTTTATTTAATATTGATACGTAAAAGGGAGATATAACATTTAACATTTAACATGTATTTATGTTACATATTCTTACACTATCACTGACTTGTTTACATAAATAAAAAATAAAAAACTTACATTTCTTTTTTCACATTTAAAAAATATACTACTTATCTTTGTTTATAAATAAATAATATACAGAAAGTAACAAAAGTGAGGAGTTTTATGAAATGTAAGAAAGTTAACATTTCAGGTTGGTTCAATTTTATTGAACGGGAGTGTACAACAATTCTATTACCCTGAACCTAGCGGCGCCTTTAAAAAGCTATATAACTTTTTAAATAAAGTCTAAAAAATTTAAAAATGGTCAGTGTCCAACAAATTGAAAAAATGACCAAGAAATTTGTTGGATGGATTCGGTAAGTGAATTGGATTAGGAAATAAAATATATTTTGTCCTACAATATGAAAAAGTCCTAATCGTAACTATCTCCAGGATATAGAGTCGAAAATATGTTACTGGTTGCTAATTTGGAGCATGTCTGGTGAGCTTTGACTCCGTATTCCGGAGATAGTTACAAATAGCTAATTCATACTGATGGTGACTTTGTAGTGGAAAAACATATTTATAAAATACAAATTATTGTTCTAGGAATTGGGGAAAATTTGTAATTTAATTAAAAAATGCCAAGAGTTCGTTTTAATAATCTTTGTATAGATAATTTTTACTTATAGCCCGATTAGAATTCAATTTAATGAGGAATGTAGACAAATATTAGAATATATTCGAGGGCGTCCGTGGCAACATGCACAATACATGACTCATTTTCAAGATTCTCTTTTAATTTCTTCTGGTTTCATAGCCAAAATTTTTGTATGCGTATTATGAAGGCTTATTGGTTGTGAATAAGGTCATAAATATGTTTTTTCTTACAAAAGTCACTCTATGTATCATTTTAATAATTAAATAAATGATTTAATAAACATTATATATTTTTACAGAAAGAAAGAAAACAAAAAACAATTTTTGTTCATAAAAACGTGATAAATTTGTTATTATATTTTGTTTAAATTTTAATTTAATCACTATTCGTTTAAGTTCGTTACTCCCTCAGGAATAAATAAAATTATATTATACTTCGTTGGATAAACAAAATATCACAAGAGCTAATAAACATATATGCTTTTCAGTATGCTAATCCATATATGTATAGCGTTATGAAAAACAAAAAATATAATTTTCAAATTTTCCTTAATATATATTTCACATGAATGAATTCGAATAAAACTTAAACACCTAGTTTTGATGAAATTTTTAAATCGCACGTTTTTCATAATACCCTAATGTTATATTAGACGAAGAGCTGGTCTACATTTTTGGGTAGGTATTTGAGGCAGTGTGAAAAATCGCTATGAGAAGTTGAAGTGTGAGAGAGCGTGTATATCTGCGATGTGATTGGCTCCCGCAAGACCACTGGTTTACAGCACTCATGCGGTCGTTAGTATGAATTTTAGAGTAGTTATCTTATAACTACTTTCAGAAACGTTATGTATTGGTTCAGCTCTATTCGGTATAATTGACGTTTTCTAAACGTTCAAAGGTGATGAGGCGTATTTCCTAACCACAGTGCGCTTTATCATTTCCCTTTTCTTCTTAAATTAAGTAAAGAATAAATCAATATTCGCGCCAAAAATTTTCAACCAGAACCCAACTTTTATGTATAAATATTGTATATATAACAAATATTATTTTATAATTTGGTTCTGAATTCACGACAACGATCCATCTATTGTGATTTGATACAAGACTTCCAGGTAGTTGACTTGTAATGAAGGGTGTTTCAATGTGTTATTTGCGACAACCAGATTTTATTAGTCAATTTCTCGTAAAATCTTTTTATTTCTTTACATGTATTTACTATACATATATTTTTCAGAGACTTTCTTTGTTTATCACTCCTACGGATATAAAATGTTATTTAAAAAAATATAACTATCATTTTATATATATATTTTTACACTATAACAACTATATTTTAATTTAGGTATATATTTTATATTCATTCATATTTTGAGATTTATACAGAATGCTCATTTTAAACAAGGCACCTGAATATTTATTTCTTCAAGGAATTATGAAAATTAATTTTTGCGGAAGGTCACATCTTATGGTTATTTTGATTTTCAACTTAACCATGAACTTCAAGCTTATTTGAAGATCAACTTGTGTTTTTCAAAGGGGAACCTTTTTACAAAATGGAATAGCTGATGAAAACAGAATATTAAAACTGAGTAATTGGGTCTAGGAACAAAAGAAACTTGCAAAATAATATATACATGACAGAAGACTTTCCGAAAAAAGTGATGTAAAAGAGAAACGAGTTAAGACCAAAAATATTGAACTTACGAGCTGAAAGATTTTTAGCTTTTCTTAAATATGATGAGTTAGAAGTAAAAGAACATAAAACAGTCATACAAGCATAATGGTAGAAGAACATAAGGTAAAAAATTCAACGAATCAAAACAAAAAAAACGAAAGCCATCCAACGAATTCCTTTTATAAATTCAGATATCCCAAATCGCAAGACGATTGAAAAATTTCCAAAATTACCAACCAAACAAAAAAAAACAAAAAGAAGATAACTGAAAAAAAGGAACCATTACTGAAATTTTACTCGCCCTAGAAGCAATTCATAATCCCATGTAATTCCAAAAAACTCAACAAGCACAAGGACTCAAACACAAAATATGTAGCAACAAAATAAGATTAAAAACTACAACTAAGATTACTGCTAAAAATTTGGTAAACGAGCAATGGATACGAAAGCTAAAAAAAAGTACACACAAAACTCCCCCCAGAACGGCTTGTCACCGCGGGGCAGTAGACTGCAACCCCCCAATTACAAAAAAAAGTCTAGATGGCAGCCTTTAGCATAAGATATCTCGTAAATGATATCATAGGAATCGTAGAAGTAAGACGAAGAGGCTATGGTATCGAGGACAGAGGCAATTACCTACTTTACTACTATGGTGAAAGTAAAGGTGAGAAAGGAGTAGGCTGTATAGTTAAAAACAGAAGCACCTAATGGTCCAAGATTTTATTAGTATAACAGAGAGAATCGCTGCAATTCAAGTAAATATATTTGAACAATTGTTTACGATTATTCAAGTGGACTGAAAACGCGGATGACAATATAATACAAACATTTTACGCAAATCTTCAGAAAACAATGTAAAAATCCACATATAAAGTAATATTTTTAGGAGATATGAACACAAAAATAGAAATACCGAATCCAGATGAGAACTTTGAGATGGGAAAGTATGGGTATGGAAAATAAAATCAAAGAGACAAAATGTTTATACATTTTTGTTATGAGAATAGACTGAAAATAATAAATACTATGTACAAAAAATCACCTAAACTTGATGTCCCTGACGGCTCAGTGAAAAACCGATTTTATTGCAACAAATACACCACAAATGGTAGAAAAAATAAGCGTCATTAACAATCTCAAACATCTTAGTGACCATCGCTTAGTGAGAGCTACTTTCGATATCAAAACTAGTAAACGAATATTAGAACAATTACAACAATATGCTCATTAGAACAATAGAGCAAATAAATACACAGATCTAAAAACGTTTCAAAATGAGATGTGCAACTCTGAAGTCCACGCAAATGATTCATTTCAAGGTTTAAAACTCTCAGGTGTTTCTAACAAAAAGAACAGAAAGCACGCTGTTATAACAGAAGAAATCAGAGAGCTCAAGAATCAAAAACATATTTTAAAAACAAACAGAAACAAAACCAGACAGGAAAAGAATTTGTTAAGCAAGTTATACAAAACAATTAATAGCTAAATAAATTAGAACATACAAGAATACAGATTAAATACGATAAAAGAATATTTAGAAGACACAGGAGCAGTAAAACAAGCGTATCAAAGCTTAAATATGTCAAAACAACTTATAACTCAATTGCAGAATGAATCAGACGTGACGGTTACAAAAAGAGACTAAGAACTTAAAAAGAGTCTTATACACGTGGCGGCTCAATATTATAAATAGTTATATAAAAAATGAGTCTATAATAACGAAGAAACCCTTTCCTGTCAAGCTTTTAACTCTAGCACCAACTTGAAATAGAACTTTCAAAAAAAGGATTATGTTTTAAAGTATGTTTTTAAAATTTTATATAACGCGGCAAGTTTCAAAATATTTGAATCAACAGAAAATAAAACTTACGAAATAAATTTCAACCAAATTTTTTCTTACATTTAATCAATTTACTCCTCATTAATTTTTTTGGTAAATAGTTTAAAGAGCTATGATATATCATCACTTTTTAAGTAGCAAGTATTATATGAAGTCTAGAGCTATTTACCTTGTAAATAGCTGGGTCCTTTCTTTCATATCATCACTTTTTGGGGAGGTTTCGTTGGGAAAATTTAAGTTTGCTTTCAAATTTCAAATCGAATGCAAAAAACCGCATCGTTCTAGCATGTCTAGAAAGGTAATTTTTGTTGTTTGCCCATTTTTGGGGATGTTGTTTTGGGAAAATTAAAATTTTCCGATTTTTCTTATAGATTTAGTTTAGTTTTTTCGATATCTTTACTGGTTTACGAGATATTTCAATTTTTAGGCTTCAAAAATTTCATTTTTTTCACAAATAATGCATTTAAAAATGTTTGTTTTTTTTAAAAATTATTACAGTCAACCTAGGTAATGGATGAAAATTTGTATTCGAATTGTTCAACCGAAAACACATATTCAATTTGCTAAAACTCATATCTTTCCAAAGCAATGCTAAACTTCTATATAACAAACACTTTAATTAGATAAAAAAAAGATCATTTTTGGTGTTTTTTCCCATTTTCGGAGTTGTTCCGTTTAGAAAACTAAAATTTCCCATTTTTCTTATAAATTTGAAGTTAATCCCTGGTTGAATGCAAAAAAAAAAATGCATCCGTCTAGCATATCTAGAAATGGGTCAATTTTTTTAAAACAAAATTCTTTTTTGTTGAAAAATTTTGAAAAAGTTACTTTGTAATAAAAAATTAAAGCAATCAAAGATCAGTGTTCACTCTTTGAAACATTGATTAAAAATGAGTTATACATTAACGTGCAATCCGTTATATATACATCTCTACATTTATACATAATGTGTAACCATAATGTGTATCCAATCAGAAGGGACGCCATCGACAAATATCAACGAATCAGATGGATATATGCTTTATAATGTTAAATAAATTAAAACGAAAATTGTAAAAATTTCCTTTTTTCCGATAGAAATTTCCAGTTTTCGGAATTTTCCCATCGGTTCGGGTACTAGATCTACCTGTCTGCCAAATATCAACTTTACAGGATATCTGGAAATAGAAGAACATTATGATATACTATACACGGTTTTTTAAGGCGTTCCCGCTAATTTTGCATTTTTGAAGTGAAATAACTTTTTGACGGTTAATTCGTTAACGTTGAATGAAAACCCGATTTCTTATAATTCCGTAAAGTTTCTATATTCGAAATAGCACTGTTGCTCTTTTCGTTCTAAAGATACAGCATCTAAAAAAGTGCCTAAATTAAGGTGTAGTAATAGCACTGTAAGTACGAAGGCCGAAAATCCCTTAAACTTGGCCCAGCGCACTTCCGTGCTCTAGATAATACAGTCACAAATGAGATATATGATACATTTTATATATAGCTAAACAAAGAAACCATCATGTATACCTATTTTGTTTATAACAGGTTTTTTAAAATTATTATTTTTAAATATTATTGAAATAGTCTAGGATAAACCGACAGATTGTATCAAAAACTATTCTGATACGATTTATATATCCGGTATAGAACACATTCTAGGGTATATTAAGTTTAGAACCGACGAAACTGTAGTTACAACGAATGGGCTAAATCGGACCATGTTTGGGCAAATCTGCCTATCTTTGAAACTGTAAGAGATTAAATGTTCCATTTTTAAAATACTTTTGTTTGAAACTTTTTTTCAAATAAATACCGGGTATTTAAGCAATTAACTCACTTAGCTGTTATTTTCATTTATTGCAATTGAATGTTCCTTACAATAGAAATATTCCGGATTATGGGTTTATCCTTATAATGTTGAATCTAAAAACCCTTCGTTTTAAAAATGCATTTTGGTGGATGGTTAATAGGTCAAATTTGTGATTTTAATTAACTTAAAAACATATACATTCCAAAATATCTATTTCATTTTAAAAAGCCACAAAATCTTTTATGTTTGAATGTAGTCAAAAATATGAAAAAAGTTAATTCCGTTCAAAACCAACAATGAAATTATTTAAAAAAAATTTCTTTAAAAAAATTGGGACCAAAGTTCTGCATGGAAAAATGCATATCTACAATACTGCAGCATATAGAAAGGATTGATAAAAAAGTGCGACAGAAAAGTTTTTGATATTTATCTGCCTATTATTCCTGTACTAAACACTATTTTTTATACATAAAATTAAAGAAGGATATATCCGATCAAAAACATAAATGTAAAAAAGGGCCGACTTTTGGGGGGATACTTTATATAATGGTTGCTCTTTAAAAAGTAATGATATCCCAATTAAAGAGCCGAGCTATTTATAAATTAAATAGTTAAAACTAAAATGTAAGAATATAAGTGCAAAGTAAAATGAAAAAAAAATTTGGTTGAAATAATTTATTTCGTAAGTTTTCTCTTAGTATGTTTTTAAAATTTTATAACGCGGTAAGTTTTAATTTAAAATATTTGAATCAAAAGAAAACAAATTACTTGCTACGATATAAAATTTTAAATACATACTAAGAGAAAACTTACGAAATAAATTATTTAAACCAAATTTTTTTTCATTTTACTATGCGCTTATATTCTTACATTTTAGTTTTAACTATTTAATTTATAAATAGCTCGGCTCTTTAATTGGGATATCATTACTTTTTAAGGAGCAACCATTATATAATGTATCTCCCCGAAAACTCGGCCCTTTTTTTACATTTATGTTTTTGATCGGATATATACTTCTTTGTTCATTATAAATATACTAACAACTTCTATTCGAAACACTTTTCCTTAAACCGAATGGATTGGTCACAAATCAACTGTTAAATTTTTACAAAAGAACGCCACTTTCCATTGTACCTAAAACATGAGTATCTTAAAATTTTTGTTTCCAACACTGTGTAAGGTAAATCACCAAAATTAATATGAGGGATATACATGTACAACTTAATCCCCATCGATGTTTGACTATATAACAACATCAGTAATATTTAACTTATGCAAGGTTAATGACCTGTTAGTTTTTAATATAAACGAATAAACTGCCTCATATTATTTATATTCAATTAACTTATCATAATTCACATATTTTTAATATTTGAAATGCACATACTACCTACAATAAAATATCATCATTTAATATTGATAATTATTTATTGTTCTATTATTTATTATTGAAGGTTGTCAACTTTATATATTTCCATAAACAACTTTAAAAATTTTTAAATTATATTTACAAAACAAAAATCACAATGATTATAATATATATTAATCACACCATCTGTACAATACGCTTTTAAAAACTGTTAGTACAATGAAATAATACAAAAAACAGGCTCAACCCCGGAATAGGAGGTAATACGCAGAAAATTTAGATCTTTCTTTTGACATACTAAACACTTTAGAATAGATATTATACTTTGCCCACTTTTAGCGTGAACTCGATTAATTTTTCAACCAAATTACATTCGATATCTATAAAACGGTTGGTATCTGTAAACGATATCTATAAATTGTAGAGAATTTTATGCTCTACAACAGGGATGTCAAAGATACGGCCCGCGATCGCAATGTGTGACCTACAGAAAAATCATCACTTCACTCGATTCGTCTACGGAAGTTTTAAAATGCGCACACTACAACATTTATAAGTAATTTCAAGGGCAGCGCGTGTCTAGACAAGCGAGAGAGGTAGGCAGTAACGCCATCTCTTAGCAACAAGCGGAAATAACACGAAGGCTAGAACAGTGACAGGCACCAGTTCATTTGCAAATGGAGTTGATAGATCTTCAATCGGACAGTATTTTGAAAGAAAAATTTAAAGAGGTTAACGCTCTTACATTTTATACACAATATTTCAAGAGTTTGGATAACTACCCGCAATTAAAAAAGCATGCAGCACGCATTCTGTGCATATTTGGTAGCACCTATTTATGTGAGCAGATGTTTTCCGTCATGAAAATAAATAAGAACAAACATCGCACAAGACTTACGAATGAACATCTCCAATCAATTCTTAAAATAATTACAACGAATATACCTGACATCAATGAGCTTGTCAAAAACAAGACAAGTCAGGTAACTGGATCCTCGAGCTCAATATAATTACCTTCTTTTATAACTTTGATATGATTTTTAACAACCGTATATTATATACTATATAATTAAGTAAATAAAATGTTCACATTCTAAATTTAATATATGGCCCTCTGAAAAATTGAGTTTGACACCCCTGCTCTACAAGTTTCAAAATAATTGCAAACATGATGTAACGCATAGTAACCGAGATATTCGGAAAAAAAAGCCGCGACGAGTGTGGGATTTCATTCAAAAGAGCGGGTGTTAAAGTTGTAAAGTTGTGTAAGACCCAAAAGTAAATAATATTATCAACTTTGTCGAATACATATTATACAATGAATTTTACGCCAATCAGTAGACGATCAAAACAGGGGAGTATGATGCAAAAGGTGGTGTAGTACTTTTAATATTTTTAACTTGTATATCTGTGGCAGTGTATATCTGCTGTACTTATGGCAGTCCAAAAAACCTCGGCTAAACCGATTTTGACGCGATTTTTACCAAACGGTTCACAATTTAGCTGAGAGTACCATCTTAATATATATAATTCTTCTGTACGTGTGTTTGTCACCTAACTCCTCCTAAACGGATGGACCAATTTGAATGAAATTTTGTGTGCATATTTTAATGGGTTCCTGGATGGTTTGAAAACACAATTCGATCCGGTAGGTGGCGCTGCTTTGGTATGTCACCAAATTTGCTATGCTGTACAAGAGAACATTACATAATTTTGAGCGGTACTTTTTATTGCCTAGCAATGTTTTTTGTGAGCATTGCAATAAAAAAATAACACTAAGATTTAATTCGGCAATGAACATCAACACTCGCTGCATAGAATGCGCCTCCATTATTATCATATCCCAAAACTTTAATCATTGTGAAATTTGTGGCATGGAAACGACACATTACATAGAACGCAAAAAAAGGAAGGAAAGGGCAAACTTAAAATCCAAAGAATTTAAAGAAAGGCTTCTTGCCAATACTTCCAACATAGAAGACTTGCAAGAAATAGAAGAATTAAATAATTTAGACATAGAGATAATGTTACATTAAAGTAAAAAAAAACACAACAATAATGAGAGACAAATGCCCGGAACAGCAGCTTCACATTATATACGATATTTTAAATTTAACATTTTAATTTTTTTAATTTTACGATTCCATAATTACTTCTAATGAATTCACGGTTGAGTTATCATTTTTTGATAACTCACTGTTTACTATAACTTGGCTAATAACTAAACACAAAATTTATTAATTCTAAGGAGGTACGAAGTTCGCCGGGTCAGCTAGTATTCTATAAATTTTTTGTTTCGTGCATTCGTGCCCGTGAGGTATAAATAAACTATCTTTTGAACGGTGCAAGATAGGGAAAATCTGTAAATACAAATAATATTTGTCTCAAAAAACAAACAACTTTTGTTTGAAATTTTTTTCATGCATCCAATATTTCTGACGTAAATACAAAATTTACGCGACATTTACCCCAAAACTATGGGATATATGAAAAAAGTTTCAAATAAAAGTTGTTTGTTTATATGATATAGATATTTTTTATGTAAAAATTTATTCTATCTCACACCGTTTAAAAGATAGGTTATAGCAGGGATGCATGGAACGAAATATTTATACGTGTGATTATTTGAAAAGTTACCACTTCAATATTTCTCTTAGAGTACTAATCTCAGTTTTAAACTATTTGAAAAAAGAAAAGTCGATTTTTTACCATTTCCGACCATACTACTAAATCGAATTATTAATTTGTTGTACTTATTCGACGCAGAATGAGTACCACAACTTTTCAATGTTCTTTAATTGGTTTACCATGACTTTTTCGATAGAATGCACTATCTCGGAGTTATAGGCGGAAAACCGAAAAAAGTATTAAAAAAAACGACGCTGATTTTGGCTGACAAAAGTTGTCCCGTGTTAGCATATTTGTTTTTAATATGTTTGTACACAGACATACAAGTTAAAAAAATTATAAGTACTACACCACCTTGTGCATCATACAATAGCTGTACTAACTGGCGTATTCGACTTTTGAGAACGTTCATAGACTAATCGAAATTAAACAAAAACAAAATTAATATAGTCTAGCACTCTAGCCTAATAAAAACAAAATTAATAAAGTAAAACCTTTAAAAATAAATCGTATGACAATATTGTCTCATAGGACGGTATCATATTTTAGCTAAAAACAGATATACGTTGATCGCGAGTGTCTTGAAATGTCCCAACCACATTTTTAATATTTGATTTTTGTTCAGTTTACCTTTATTTATTGTAGTTTATATGTCATGCATTCGAAGGTAAGTGCGAAGATTACAATAGTATAACCCTGTGAAAGGTTTTAAAATTGTCATAACAGTCATTTTAAGTGGATGTCGACATGAACAGTTTTTACTTTGTTCTAATTAGCTAACTTTTCTTATAATTCTAAATATTTTATCTATCCTCTTATTGCATGAACCGTCCGTTATGCGCTAGAAATATTAATTAATTGTAAGATTATTTAAAAAAATAAAATATCATGTTTGAATAAAATATTGAAGTTCGATGTTAATAAACATTTGTTCAAAAAATAAAACCATAATGTAATCTAAGGATAATATCTATTACAGACAAAACAATTATAAAAAATCTATATAATACAAAATATATTATCAATATATTATCAATATTTCCAATCATTTTTATAGATTGTATTGAATTATTTTGAGCTTTGCACTTGTGTAATTAAAGCTTTTCTTTTGTTGTAATGAAAATTATTGAGTATAATTTTTTGATCCAACACACATTTTAATTATGAAATCGAAAAATATTAAGTGAAATATTACGGAAAATATTTTAGATAACAATATTTTTCTCCTTGCAAAAAGAAGAAGTACAAAAAGAAAATAGCTCGATTTAATTTTTTTTCTTAAACTAAGTTTTTTTTTTAAGTCGAAAAATGATAATAAGATTAATTGTTGCTTTTGATTTAAAGTTTTTCTATTTAAAAAAAAAAAAAAATTTAAAAAAATTTATTACATATAATTTAATTTTAATCAAAAGTCATACAAATTGAATGTTTTTCAAAATAACATAAATAGATCACAAATAAATAATTTTGTAAAAACAAGATAGTTTTTGTAAAACAAATAAACAGAAGTAAGCTAGCTTACAGTAATGAATGTATAATAAAATTTGTGTATAGGTTTTGAATTCACACTGGCCGTGGTCATTAAGTCACTGCTTAAATATCAACCAAGCGGGGTATGACTATGGGTGAAACCCAAGGAGCGGTATAATTTTTAATTAATTTTATAAATAGTCTGAACACTCCAACTACGTCCACGGGTGTTGATATACTAAAATATTCTAGAAGCCTCCATGCAAAAATATATTGTCAAAAACAAAATATTTATTCAAAAAAAACAATCATATGCTAGAACGACCCATGGCGGGTATATAAACCGTGACCAGTGTCGATTCAAATCAGTTTTTAAATCGTGTCTGATCAGTTTTTAAATCGATCATTGTGCGATTAGTATCAAAGTATATAATTGTTGTTCAATCCAGATCAAGTTAAAGTTGGAATTTGTACAAGTAATTCAAAGTTTGACATTGTGTGAAAAAAATTAAAATAATTGTTGAAAAAGAAATTGGATAATCATTTTTTTTAAAGCAATAAAATCAGGTTTATTTTTTTGTTTCGTAAAAACTTGTGTTTAATTTAATTTTTTTTCTTCTTTTCTTTAAACAAAAACGTGCGTGTTGTTTCAATTACAAAATATTTAGTAATATCGTTTACTAATATATTTTTTTTTGTTTTTGTCGAGTATCGGAATCATTGCAGGTTCGGGCAGCGCTCCTTTGAGGATAAAGAGAGCCAGGATACCGCGACACTTTCTTATTTCAAACAAATATCAATGAAATATTGACCAAAAATATAAACTTTTTCGTTGATATATTTTCAAAAAATGTAATCTTATTTTTTTATGTAAAAATTTACCTCACACCGTTTAAAAGACAGGTTATGTCCATTCAGAAAATCCATTTTTTGTTTTTTTTTTTCACAGCTCTCCAGGGTACGCATTTAAAAAAATAAAAAATGCCATCAAAAATCCTTGTACAGGATCCCCATAAAAAATATCTGAACCTGCCAATATTACCTGAAATGCACATGGTGTGTATACTGATACATGCATAATACATATACCATGTGTTCATTTAAAAAGTTACCACTTAAACATTTTTTTTAAATATGCAGTTTAGAAAAACAGTTTCAAACAAAAGTTGAACAGATTAAAGGGGAAACATGAAGCCATAATTAAATTTTTTCCATAGCTCCGTTCCCCCGTGGTATATCTTATCTTTTAAACGGTACAAGTTGAGGGGAAATATTTAAATACAAAAAATGTTTATCTCATTAAAACAAAAAAAAATTTGTGTGAAACTGTTTTTTATGCACCAAATATCTCTAGCACAATTACGAAATTTACGCCTCGTATTAACACCAAAAGTATCGAATGTTCGAAAAAAAAGTTTCAAATAAAAGTTGTCTGTTTTTATCAGATAAACATTTTTTGATTAATGATTTAAAGATTTTCCCTATCTAGGGCCGTTTAAAAGATAAGTTATACCACGCGGCCACCGATGCATACAGCAAAAATATAATTATTAGATTATGTTTTCCTGTTTAAACTGTGTTTGAAACATTTTTTTTTACATTGCATATTTTTAAAAATATTTAAGTGGTAACTTTTCAAATGAACACACGGTATATAATTATAATGTTCTATGACAACCTTGCTAACTAAAAATAACTTTCACACAGGACATTGAGAATGTTATATGTATTATAATATGTATAGTAACAACGTCCTTTAAACACAACTATCAGACAATAGTGTGTGTGTGCTTTTTGTCGTGTGAGCTGCTGTTCATTCTTTAGCTCGTTTTGTTTGATGTAATTAATATATATTTAAACAACACAAATATTACTATTATAATAATAAAAAATAGGGTTTTTGAGTATATTATTAAATAACTCGCTCTGCTCGCAAGGGGGTTCCCGTGGCTCCGCGTCACAGAAAATAACTACATGAATTGTAAAAAAAGTTGAAAAAAATATTTACCAAAAAGTACTTACCATTAGAGAATTAATGGGGGAGGGATTTTTTGGAAGATGGACTTTTTATGGGAGGAATTTTGAGGGCTTTTCTGGGAGGGGGGATAATTTTTTTGGGGAGATGGGTTTAGGATGGAAGGTTTGGGGGGACTGCTCATAGATAGGTCTCACATTACCATTTTCAAGGGTAGCGATGAAAAAAATTTGGTTTTTCGAATCAACCGTTTAATTTGCAGTTATTTTGCGTTGAACGCAAAAAACCGCATCTTTCTTGCATGTAAAGTAGAAAATGGGTGATTTTTGAGGGCGTTTTTCCATCCTTAAAGGGGTGGCGATGAAAAAATTAAAGTTTATCGAATAACCTCATTAGTTTTTTAACCTCATCGAATAACCTCATTTCAAATGCAAAACAACCCATCGATCTACCATGAATAGAAGTTAAAAGAGTAGCTTAAGAGGTTGTTTTCCCATTTTTAGGGGGTATGATGAAAAATTTTAAGTATTTCTAATCACCTTCTTGATTTGTAGCATGTCTAGAAGTGGGTTAGGTTTTGTATAGATCAGTCAGTCAGCTTCATTTCTAGCTTTATAGTATATTAGATATATTACATTAAACGTGTTTAAGGAAACTATTGTTACCTCCTCATTGTTAAATCAAGAATGGTCTTAATAAATGAAAGTCGTACTCTTAGACCATAATTTTAGTCCGATCGTAATGAAATATGTAAGTGACGTACATTCTGTATTTGAAAGCTCAAGTTCGTTGATGGGCAAGTCGATCAAAGGGAGGGAGATTCATACAATCTAGAATTTATCTCTTATTATTAGCCTAAAATAATAATCATCATGAATACAGGAAACTATTCAGCCAATTTTTTCGGAAAACTATTTAGCCAAGAAAGCGGGATGCTGTGGACACACCTGATACCATGTTTTAAAACAAAACTTTTTAACATTCCAAAAAAATGGAATTTTTAAACGACAATTTTGAATCACATTTTTTTACTTAATTCGAACATAAAGTGTTTTTTAACTTTTTACGAAAAAATTATATCTGTCAGTTCGCGCTCTTAAAACCACAATTTTAGTCTAATGGGAATTAACTTTGGTCCGACAAGTGGAAAGGGTGGCTTAGAGTGGATACACAAAATTTTGTATATTTCTCTGACAATTGGAAAAATTGAAAAATATAAAAAATAAAGTTATAGAAATTTAGTTTCTTATCTATTATATTTTTGCTGTTACTCTAATATTTACAGAATTATTTATGATTGATGATTGATTATTTATATTTATGATTGAAAATTAAAGTCCAATGTATCTTTGTAGATATTATAAAAAGTAATGGATTGTAGTGAAGTTGATTTTTTCAACTTTTATACTTTTACATTTTTCGATTTTTCTAATAGAGATATTCTTTACTTTGTGTTTACTCCTTTCTCTTTGATTCTACTCATTAACAAACTTGGACTTCCAAATACCAGATACGAAATTTCATTTTGTCAGGACTAAAATTGTGTCTGCTACAGAGATTACAAAATACATATATATATATATATATATATATATATATATATATATATATATATATATATATATATATGTCTGTAGCCAGTGGTCACAGTTTTAACAGGATCGGAATGAAATTTAAGCGATACGTATTTATGTAAAAAATTAAACGCTCTACAAAAAAGGTATCATACAATTTTTTCATTTACCCAACCGTTCAAATGATATTGGAGGTCAAACTATGTAGAATTAAAAAAAAATTTTTTTCTACATTTGATAGCTCGCTGATTGGTAAGCACTGGATAATAAGAAATACTGAGTTACAAAAATGGTCTCTTTTGTTCAATCTATATGTTTAAGCGTTTAAGAGATAATCGAAAGCAAAGTTCAACTCATACCGGTTTTGATCACTTTTTAATTACTATCTTAGAAAAAATATCAATTGAACTTTGGTTGCGATTATCTTTAAAACGCTTACACTTATCGGTTGAACAAAACGTACCATTTTTGTAAATCAGTCAATTTCCTACAGGAATATGTATTCCTTACAGTGTTTACCAATCAGCGAGCTATAAAATGTAGAATAACAAAAAATTGTTTTTTTTTTTAAATTCTACAAAGTTTGACCTTTAATATCATTTGAATGGTTGGGTTAATGAAAAAAGTGTAATTATGTAACCGCAAGTTAATTGTTTTAATATCTTGTATATACTGAGTTATGTATCAGCTAACTTTTAAGAGAGTTATCATATGCTTTACCCTTTGCTAATTTACTTACAAACAAATAAATTTGGACAGTCTTGGGGACTCCAACCTCACATGGTGCACTGGTTATTTACAATGATTGTAAAGCCAATACTCACATTTGGCTCTGCTGTATGGTGGACAAGAACCACTCTGGCTGTAGCCAGGAATAAATTGGATCACCTGCTCAGAATCGTAAGCCTTAGTGTCACTGGAGTCATGCGAACAACTCCTACTGCTGCGCTAGGTGCGCTTCTAGGTATTCCGCCGATTCATTTAATGATTGAGGCGGAGGCCATGACAGCGGCCTATCGACTTAGGAGTTGCAGGCAGTGGCACTGTAGGACAAACACAGGTCACGCGAGTATAATGAACAGGTTAGAGACTGTGACTCCACTTGTGGAAATGGCACAGGATTCCACTGTTCCGACTCATCGTTTTGACCGCAAATTTCGGGTAATCGTTCCCACCCGTGAGGAATGGGATCGAGATGTACCTAACTTTTCACCCCCTCCCGGACCATATCTTTATACGGATGGGTTAAGGGCCGGAGATTTATCTGGTTCGGGGGTTTATAGACCAAGGATAAGGGAATCGATTCCTCTGGGGCAATATGCGACGGTTTTTCAATCGGAAATCTTCGCTATGCTGAGAGGTGCCCAGATTTGTAACACGAAAGGTTACAATGGGATACATATCAGCATCTTCTCAGACAGCCAGGCAGCACTTCGGGCCCTTGAGGCGTCAAGATTCCAATCGAGGATAGTCTATGAATGCTTCGAGGAGCTGAACCGCCTGGCACTGAGTAACACAGTCAAGCTGATCTGGGTACCGGGTCACTCTGGCGTTAAGGGGAATGAAGTAGCGGACTCGTTGGCACGAGAGAAGATGCTTCCCATAGCAAGATGCTCCGTAATTTACCAAATCAAGGGGTAGCTGAAACAAGCTCACCTCGATAACTGTGCTCGATTGAAACTCAATAGAATGCAGTTCAGAAGGGTGCTGGGGCTTTTGACAAGCGGAGAAGTTGTGGGCCTTCTGTGTGGCGTCTGGCCTCAACAGAATCCTATAGCTTCATCTGCTTAAAATAGCACCTCTCACCCGGAGGCGTCTCGCCTTCGGGTGACAGGTTGTTCTCAAGGAGGGCACAGAGGACCCCTTGGTCTAGGGGCTAGGGACCCGTATGCGGTACCTCTCTTTCTTATTATTATTATTATTACAAACAAATAAATATTTTTAGGTTTTATAAGACTTAATCAAAAGCTTAAACACTAACCTATCTAACTATAAAATCAAAAATTTTTCCGACCAATACGGTTTATTTCTTTCAGACAAGGAGGAGAAAATCCTTGAGTATTGAATTAGAAAATGATAATTTTATAATTTATACACAACAGCTTCTTCAAATTTATAAAAAAAAAAAAAAAACAGAAGGTTTCAGTAACTAAAGACAGCATATATATATTCTCACATAGCCATTGCCCGAATGATTTTACAAGCAGAACAATATACAAATTGAAGATATTACACTATGTAATGCTAGTAAACTCATTCAGACAATGGCTACATGAGACAAACTACGTAGATTTTGTATTTTAATTTAAAAATTTTGCGTTTTTCAAACTTTGGGAATTTTTTTCTCGAATTCTTTTCTTTTTTTATTATTAAAAAAGATATTAAGAAAATACGCCTTTTTCCTATAAACTATTCAATTTTGACCCTGTTCCGTCACGAATCGGAACGTAAAAACTTAGGGTCTTATTCAGGACTTCAAAATGAATCGATTTAAAATAAAAATTGCGGTTACCAATAACTAGCCTGAAATATCGTTTTTAATTTGACTCTGTAATAAGCTACAAGTAACTATATAAAAGTTTATAATAATAAAAAGTTTCAAGTAAGTTGTTTGTTCTTAACTCAGGTACTTTTTTGTATTTGAACGGTTTTTTATTTGAACTTCCTTCGTTTAAGTCTCAGAAGCGTATGGTTATGAGAAAAATATTTATCATGAAAGTAATTTAAAATATGATTTTAATTCAATTGGATCAAATTCCGATATATTCTAAAATCGAAAAAATTGGCATGAAATGTTATGTTTTTCTTTACCATTCAAAGGGTTCATGAGAAACACAAAAATTCCAAATTTAAGTCTTTATATTCGTATCGATTATTATGATTATTATTCTTACCATATGTAGAGTGAAGTGTTATTTGAAAACAATTTTACGCAAACTCACCTGCAAAACAAAAGAAATAAATTATTTGTAACAGTAAATAAACTAATCAAATTTCTTCAGAAATTGGAACAAAAAATATCACTTAATAAGTAATAACATTAAAATATTTGGATCTTATTCGTTTTACACCCCTCCCCCAGTAAAAATGTATGGTAAATATCATAGAAAGTGATTCCAAGGAGGAAAAAGCCTTTTTCGTACTTGAAATCCTTAACCCAAGCAAAACCCCGACAATTTAATATTGTAAAAAAAATTTTCAATTTAATTTTTTGAATTTTAAGGATTTCAAGTACGAAAAGAGTTGGGTTAGGGTAGATTAGCCGTTAGCGGGCGGTTAGGTGGGTGCAACCCCCCGATAATTTAATATTGTAAAAATTTTTTTTCGTAAACACTTAAAAATAAAAAAAATATTTTTGAATTTCAAGAATTTAAAAGACGAAAAGGACTTTTCCTCCTTGAAATCACTTCCAATAGTTCTAACAAACCATTTTCACCCATTTTTCCTGGGGGGCGGGGGGTAGGCGAATAAGATCCAAATGTTTGAATTGTATTATCCCAACAAAAAATTTTTATTTATGGAAAATACCTATTTATTTTATTTTTTAATAATTTTTAGCAAATTTTGATACAGAATCTTAAACTGATTTACGTCATTCTTTCCAGAAAATTCATTTAAATAACTGACCTCCACTGTTTATAAAACAGATGGAGGTCAGTGATTTATTAAAAAATCCAGGAACCATGGGTGATTCATTTGTAATATTCATTATTATGGATATTGTATTTAAATTACAAATATTTTTCAGTTACAGAAAGTGTGTTCAGGTAACTAATTGTATAAGAAATTATTGACAACTTTATTTATTATAAATTTCTCCATCAAATTCTCTAAAAAGCAATAATATATTGACACCTGTATTTAAATTTAAATATGACAATTCATGCAAATTTTAACTTTTACTGCAAAATGTATTAATGAATGAATGTTTCTTTAAGTTAAATTTTATTATTGTGCAATCGTTTCATGCACTTAGACCTTTCGGAATTTTATTAATATGTATTACACAAATCAATAGGAAATATAATACCTGTTATGAATATATTTAAGTGTAAAACTAGTTCATTATTATAATTTATTATGAAATAATTGTATATTGAATATTATTTGAATTGTATATTGAAGTACAAACAGGAAGTTAAAAATTTATGATGTTAGTTTACTATTTACTCACATAATATTTTAGTATTGTACTGTTATTATGTTAAAAACAAAAAATATTCAAATAATTAGACAAAGTTTTATAGAATTATTTGTTGATTATATTCATTTTAAACAGTGTTTTATGTAAGTAACTACTAAAAGGCCTTGGTAATTTTTAATTCTAAATAAAGAGACTCATAAATATTCATAATTAGATAAAATATATTTGTTTTTATTCGTTAGGAAAATATTACTCTAATTACTCTAATCTATTTATGAACAATATTTTTTTTAGCCGCACTAGATAATTTTACTACTTCTCCCCCACATTATCTTCAACTTTATTAATATTGGTTAAACAAAGCTGGGTTTTTAAGCGAATTTTCGAAACAAATGCAGCTTTTTTTTTGCACCGATGATAGAATCTCGTAAAAGTTTCTTCAAATGCCCATCGATCCTACCTAATAGATGTTAAAAATGACCATCGTTCAATTTTTTATATATGTATATAATATACATATATACACGTTTGTGTTTGAGTATTTTATTACACGTTTGTGTTTGAGGCTATTTGAAAGGCATTTGAAGTTCGTTATGGGTAAAATCAGACAAGGGGAAAAAGGGTTTAGAGGGAAGGGGAAACGCAATATTCGAAAAATACATAAAAGTAAAAATGTAGAAAGTTATTTTTGCTATAATTATGTTTCTTATCATTTTTTCTATAAAATTTACAGAAATATTTACAATTTAAGATTGAAAGTTCAAATCCTAAATATCTCTCTGTACTATTCCAGATTGAGATCAGGTAATGAATGGTAGCAAACATGATTTTCTACAACTAGACTTCTTATACATTTTTCAATTATTCTAAAATTAAGAGATATTTTGAGTTTCCTTCTCTCTGTATGCCTCCCTTTCCCCTGGTCCTAGTTATCTGTTTCTTATTCCAATACTCCTTATAGGTCTGTAGTACAACAGTAGTACTCTGTAAATTTGAACTGTCAACTGTGTCATCTTATAGTCAAAAGAACTTCCTAAACTAAAGCCTTCGTAGTTTTATTCACAATCGTCTACTAAAAAGTCCATTACTGATTTTTAAGAAGTTGGAAAAAACATTGTTATAGGGGCGGGTAGTGATAACTGCCCGCTTGTTAGAGAAACATGTAATAATGGCACATATTTCGATGGAAGGCAATTATGAATCTGAGATATCCAGGACATCCACTGTTTGCAACGATGTTTTGAATAACTTTCAAGTTTTTTTTCTAGAGAAAATGAGTAGAAATGAAATTGTTGAATGTGTGGATAGATTACCGTTGAAATACGACATTAAATATTTTAAGGATGAAGTTCTCCATTTCAAATATGCTAAGTAAAAACGTATACGATTCTGTCGATATGTATAAATTATTCATTGTCAGACTCTAGGTTTTTCAATGTAGAAACTATTTCGTTTATTTTTTTGACAATGTCTACCTGTAATGCAAGCGGCGAACGTATATTCATAAACGGGCTAAGCGTTTTTTTAAGTAATTCATTATGTTAATTACATTTGAAAAATTTGTGATGTTTATAAAAAATGATGATTAATTGTTACGATTATAAATCAATTACCGTTAAGTTCGCAAGAATGACCTCAAGAAAAGTATCATCTTATGTTGAAAACTATTTATCTTTAATAAATGTGATTTGGTTTAAACGAGAATGTGATTTTTTCTTTTAAATGGAAGTTTGATTTTTTTAGTACCGGGTAATATTTTTGAAATGGGAATGAATTTAAAAGTCATTTTTTACGTATATTTGTGGTGTACTGGGTTTTTCCGGAATAATCAGTAATTGACAAAGTAAACATCTAAAATCTTAATCTAGATGGCAATACCATCAAATAAACTTAAATGGAATGAGGATGAATTAATAAAAACAAGTGGAAATAATAACTAAATAATAAGTTAATTGCTTAAATACCAGGTAAGGGGAATACTAATCAATTTAAAAAAACAAGTTTCAAATAAAAATTATTTATTTAAAAAAGAACATTTTTTGTCTTTAAATTTTTTCTATCTTTGCGCTGCGATGGTTATCTGCGCTGGTTAACTTATGACTGTTTTTGGTTATCTGCTGTTTTTGAGAGAACCGCTGGGCATACAGGTACCAGTCTGATCTCAAATGAAAGCTAATTAAATTTACTACAAGTTTATTATATATAATATTTGACGTGGGATGCGTATTTTAGAAGATATTTTACGAAATAAGTGACTATTTCGAAAAAATTTGACTATTTAAAAGTGACTATTTCGAATATTTTGGAAAAAATGGCCTATTTTCTAAGAACTGTATATTGGGAACAAATAGCTGTATAGAGCTTGTTTTGATCTCAAATTGTTGAAAGTTTAGTCTACTTTAAAAGTGTATAGAATGACTATACCGGTCAGACCCTTCCTTCACTGAGATATTGAGCAAAAAGTGAAAAAAGTCCGAAAATTTCATGGTTTTTCGGGTACACCGCCGCTCGCACAGCACTTTGGAAATTGCAAATCTGGTTTTTTAATATTGGTTAGGTCCTAACAACATAAACAAAATTCAGAACGACCTGACCTTTTGCAAGCACGGATGTAGATCTTAACTGGACTATGTTTAATATTTCTAGGTTTGTCAATCGCGTCAGTCATATCGTCAAAGTGTACCAATCACAAGAAAAGAATCACACATACGCAAATACTGCATTTCCATATCAAGTTAACTGAAAAATTACACCAAAGTTGTAAAATTGCATTAAATAGAAACTTTCTCTATTTTGATATAACTAAAAAATTTCATCAAACATAAATACCTACGCTTGTTTGGTGAAAAATTCGATTGAAAAAAACGCACCAAAACTTTCACGTGTAAAAACAGTTAACACCCAAATAACTTCATTCAGTTGCAATCATAATATATGAAAAATTAATGGTCTTTGTTGAAAACATTTGCCATTGTTGAAAAATTTTACCTTTTATCTTCTATTAACGCATTCGTAATTAATTCAAATGAATGTGAAATAAATAAATTGATTTTTAATATATTGAAAATTTTCCTAGTAGCGAAGCATGTAATTCAGCGAATTTTTTTTTCGTAGAAAATTTTTGAATTGTTGTTGTACCGATAAAGCACCAGTACCTGCTACACCTTAATATTTCTTTAAGGTATAGTTTATGGGAAATATCCGGATAAAATTTGTTTTGTTTGAAGGGAGACATCTTATGGTGATCTGGATTTTGACCTGGAACTTGACCTTCAAGGTAATTTGAATCTCAACTTATATTTTTCAAGAAGGAATCCTCATCTTTGATCGTAGATTCTAAAAGACCGTAACTTCAAATCCGTATTTATACCATGAAGCAAAATCACCTCCACACGCCATTTTAAAAGTTATTGTGAATGTCTAGCATTCAGTGAAAGCGAAACTAAGGTACCAATTTAGACAATTTAGGGATTCCCATATGAAAAACCTAAAGTAAAATAAACCTGTCAATGACTTTGACGCCCACAACTTTGTTTAAAGGTTTTGTTAACTCCATTTCGCATATTTGTTTCAAATCTTGGAAGTGAATTTTCACCTACGTATACGTAAGGGTTTTTGATACCTTTATCAAAAAGTGAACATTAACAATTAATGTTTCCTAACCGAAATGTTTAACTATTTGATTTTTTGAGGCAACGTGTTGATGATTTGACTACACATTTTAAATAATCGGTAAAATTTTCAAAATGGTATCGAAAGACGTTCATAGACTTTCATGAATGTTTGTACACGAATGACTTAAGATGACATATAATATGTTTAACAATACCATAATACTCGTATGTTTAAGTCTTCAATAGTATTTTTGTTACTATAAGTTTTAGAGCATTATTGTAAAAAAAAAACTTAATTAATCGGTTATATTGTACAATCGATTATGTACTACAAGCAAGAAAATAATATTATGGATCAATCTAAGGCTTCGATCAGATTGAAATAAAACCGTGAGGTGTTCAAAAAACCGGTTTGCTTTTATTATAGGTACATTCACTATGCGTATATACAAATTAATGTAATTTTGAAGAAAAAAAAAATTAAACTTTTATATTTCGAAAACAAAACGGTAAAACGCGATTTTTTTCTCTAAATTTATTTAATAAATATTTATCTTTACTATCCTCGTTTTTTTTTTTAAATTCTGTCGAGTATTTTTTTTAATACAACAGATAATAGATGGGCGGGCATGAAGTTTTATATGCTTCTAATGAAAGAGAATGATTACTTTGATTAATTATCTCGCGTTCTAAACAGTCAAAAATTCTGAAACCTCGGGATGTATTAGAAAACGTTATTTTTAGTCTGGGAAAAAAATGAACAAAATCTGTCGAAAAGTGGTTTCATGCTGGAACATACTAAAGGACAAAGCAAATAGTTAAAAATCATCTATAATTTCCAAAAAAAGAAAACTTTATAATAAATGCGCTCCACACTTTTTTTTGGGTTTGATCAAAGTACTAGATTGATCTATATTATTTTCTAGCTTTAGTACATGGTTGAATTTACAATAAAACCGTTTAACTTAAAAAGTATTTTTTACTTAAATTTTTTTTTTACAATAAAGTTCATTCGAATAATATAATAATTAATATTCATTATGATTCTTTTGTATGAGAAAATTTGTTAAATTACGTAGCTCCTACAACTTTTGTTTTCTTTTAGTATGTAAATTCATTCTTCGAGCAAAAAAACTTGAATATAAAATAACTTTTTAAAAAAACGTCCATAATAAGAGGGAAAGGTAATTCTGTTCGATTTTACCTATCTTCCATACAATTTGATCTGAACAAAGAAAAAATTGATATAATTTTAGTTCATTATCCGTGTATAACTTGCCTTTGAATGCTCAGCAATTTATCTGTCTTGAAAAACAAAATGAAATAAAAACATTAAGGTACGAGCGTTGCATTGTATATTAAGGCGGTGCCACACGATGCGGCCAATTTGGCCTCCAACATTTGAAGCAAATATTCGACAACTTGTACTGGCCATGTGCACTGCTACACGGTAGAACGAATGTTTGATCCAATCCTTTGAATCAAACGTTGGTTCAATAATTCAATATCAAAATGGGGGATATGTTTGCGATAATCGCTACGGGCGCAACAGCAGTTTTAATGGCTTTTAATAGAGAAAATTGTTGTAAAAACATTTTTATTGGGCGATTTTAAGTGTCCAATAAATTAACTATTCCTTTAATAATAATTATTTGAAAGATATTAAGTAATTGATTGATAATTACCTGCCAAAGGACAAATACAATTTAAAATCAAATCGCCAAAAGGACAAATAACAAATCGCAGGTCGTGTGGCAATGTGTCCAATGCCTTCCAACGTACAGCCGAGCGGGAAAAGAAAATCCTTTGAATCGGACGCCTTTACCGACAACAGCCGGAACGTCTTTCAATGCCAACGTTGGACGTTTGACGTTGGACACTCGCAGTTCGAGCACCGGGCACACGATGCGTCTAATCATCATTCGTCCAACGTTGGAAGGTGTTCGTCACATCGTGTGGCGCCGCCTTTATTATATTTTATCCGTTGTATGTTCGATATTAATAATCTTATTAAAAATTAAGGTACGAATTCCACGCATGCTCTCCTCCTGTATCCGCGAACATTCAAAACATGCACTAACTAACTGAATAAAAGCAGCTTCATTTATTAAATTAATGGCAAAAGTATTTTGGCTAGTAACAAAATAATACAAAAATAATTCACCATTAGTTTGATTTCCAATAATTAATTAATAGATAGCTATGTTTAATTCAAATCCATTTTTTTTTTCATAAATGACGTTTTGTCATACGTTGTGCTGTGTTTGAAATCAAAGTTTGATCCTGTCACTAATTGATGTCGTACAAAAACAAAATTAATTTTTGAAATAGTTATAAAGTTAGGAATATATTTGTCTAAATCGTTCTTAAAATAAGATATCTTTTAAAATCAAACAAAAAAACTTCTGAGAATATTCTACAATATATAATTTACTAGACGTTATCCGCTCGCTCCTCTTGTGACATTTGATAATTCAATCGTATAACATGTATGTTACTTTTTTTCCATGCATCCGTCCCGCATAGCATAAGCTATCACTATCCTTTAAACGGTGCGAGTAAAGGTAAATTATTAGGGATTATCACATAAAAACAAACAGTTTTTGTTTTGTTTTTTTCATACATGCGATACTTTTAACGTGAATATGGAGCTTCAGTTTTGCGTCAATTTTGTATTTACGCAAAAAAAAACTATTGTATGTATGAAAAAATATTTCAAACAAAAGTTTTTTTAACCCGACTTCAAAAAGAAGGATGGTTCTCAATTCGTCTGTTTTTTTTTTTTTTTTTTTTTTTTTTTAAATGTGTGTCACCTTAGTACTCCGTCATTTATGAACCGATTTTGAATTTTTGTTTTTTTTTTTGTTAGGGTTTGGTTTCCCATTGGTCCCATTGTCACCAAATCGTATTCTGATGAGGGGATCCCCGGGAAATCGAGAAAAATCCTCATTTTATATGTGATAACCGATTTCTGAGAATTTTTTTTTTTTTTGAAAGGGTATACTCATTCATAATGGGAAAATAAGACCATTTTTTTAAAAACCGACTTTAAAAAAATTTTTTACAAAAAAAAAACCGAACCCAAAAAAAAAAAAAATGCTTGTAAAAAAAACTGAAAATCTGTTATAAAAAAATGCACTAAAAATTAGCTGGTCGTTTAGTAGGTCTACCCATATTTAGACAAATAAAATCAGTTATAAAACTTCAAAGTCACTAAAAAGCGTGAAATAAAACCTATTTTGACAAAATGTAAACTCGACTTCAAAAATCAAATATTCTATAACAAGAAATGCACTAAAAAGTAAAAAAATAATTGCATATTCTTGTGCCAATTTTAGTTCACCTAAGCAAAAATTTTTAAATATATATGTACAATTATTGTTATTTTTGGAGGTGGTGTCCAAAAGTTATGTGAATTTCTCTATGCTGACACCAACTCCGAAAATAACAATAATTGTACATATATATTTAAAAAATTTTTGCTTAGGTGAACTAAAATTGGCACAAGAATATGCAATTATTTTTTTACTTTTTAGTGCATTTTTTGTTACAGAATATTTGATTTTTGAAGTCGGGTTTCCATTTTGTCAAAATAGGTTTTATGTTTTTATAAGATACAAATTTTGTGTTTCAAAATTTTCCCTATCTATCACCATTTAAAAAATATGATTTCACATCGCGGGAGCAGTGATGCATGAAACAAAACATTTATAACTTTTAAACCTTTGATGGTACGTCAACAACCACTTTACAAAGTTTCATCACGATTGGATAAACGGTGTGCTAGCGTAAATCGGATATCGCGACATTCTTTCTTTTAAATTTAGTGCCAAATCAATTTCGTTTTTGAAAAAAAATCTCAAATAAACTTTTATCGTCATGAAAATACTAACGACGCCACTTTTGCTGTTGACTATACGAATTGTCATTACGGAAATGTGGTGAGTTATGGTGTTCATTTCAATTTAAAATATTTAAAATTCCACATACGTGAAACAAAATAGGTATTTTTGATTGAAAATATTGTTAACATACGATAAACAAAGATAGTAAGTATACATATAATTCAAAACTGTACATTTCAAAACTTATTACCGTTACACCTCAAAATTTAGCCAGGATTCAAGAGATGATTTTAAAATATTAATGGTTTTGTATACAAAAATATATCGATTCTCTTTGTTTTTGTGTTTATGATTTTTGTTCATGTATCCAAATCTTAGTTAATTATATACTTTTTAACCTTGAAAAATTGTAGAAATTCACTATAAAAATGTTATTTGTTGACCTCGATATTCTAGAAAACTATACTATACATACATTCATATATAGTATACAAATGAATTGTAATCGAGTTAATGTAATAATAAAATTAGTTAAAGAAGTTGTATAAACAAGTGAAATTTTTGTACTGAAAATATATACATAACTTTTATTTAAATACAAGAAAAAAAATTTAATTAGTTTCGTTATCATTAAACGTGTAAACATGAATGATCGTCCTTAGATAGATAGGTAGATTGTAGAGGCTGCCCTGAACGGGCTACACTTCAGCCAAAAGAACCATTGTGATGCCTAAGGATGTGAGTGGAGTGGAAGGAATTTTTGTAATTAGATTAGGAATTGGTAGGATATGCGGCTGCACTGACTATGATGGGAACTATTCCGATATTCATTTGGAGTTCGTGAAGGAAACTGCAAAAAACCTTCTCAAGCACAGCCGGTTACTTCGTTTCTTGTCCATACGCCTACAGTTTAGTCAATTAACCACCCCTTTTTTTTCTTAATAATTGACAAACTGCCGATGTCGGGATTCGAACCCACAACCTCCCAGTTTCCAAGTAGGCATACCGCGTAGACATAACGCCTTAGACTTCTCGGCCACTTGGACTGGTATGATCGTCCTTAACAACCACAGAATCAATATGTAAATTAGAATCTGTGCTGTACGCAATTGAAAATAAATTAGTTTAAAAAACTAAATCTATGAAAAAAAGCACGAAACAAGTTTGAGGCGCCATGTAAATATTTCTCATAATCGAGGGCCGGAAATTGTTAGTTTTGTTTTTGGCATCGCAGTTGGGCCTTCGACTACAAGAAATATTTACAAGGCTATTCAAACTTTTTTCGTAGTCAGATTTTGGTTTTTAAATTTATTTATTTAAGACTCTTTAGTATAATATTACGAATGTATGAATTAAAGCCAATCATTTGTTACCAAACTCCATACACTTGTTAAATTTTGTTGTTGTTGCTTAGCTTTTAGTTTCTTATGAAGTATATCCGCCATGTTAGCCTATGACACGCGGAACGCTAGGACGAATCTAACGACATCTCATTTGTCAAAATAAGATAAGTAGCTTAGAAGCTACACTGAAACAGATTAACATACTAACATACATGCATACACACCCGTTCAAAAACAATGAACGAATCTGGATTGTTAATTTTCTACAATTTATAAAAGCCCTCACTTTTGTTAGTCTGTGCATAATATTATTATTATATTCACCAAATATATTTGATCCCAATAGTATTAAGTAATAGTGCACTTTTAAAATAGTGTTTAGTATAGGAGTAATTGGCATATGAGTATCAAAAACCGTTGTCGTTATTTTTTTTAAAGATTTTTTTCTATATGCTGCACAGATTGTAGATACGCATTTTGCCATGCAGAAGTTTGGTCACAATTTTTATAAAGCAAAATTGCTTAAATTGATTACATAATTGTTTTCGAACGGAATAAACTTTTTTATACTCACATATTATTATTTGTGTATACTTAAGCGTCACAATATAAATACCCATGTCAATTTCCATTCAAATTACTTCAGACATAGTATGAAAGATCTGGCGTATACTATATAGACAAACCTGTCATTGAATTTTTTAATTAAATGTTGATATGAAAATGTTTGTATATATTAATTTGTGTATACTTAAGCGTCAACAATACGATGTTTGTCCAAATTCCATTTCGGTTACGTAAGAAAAACTGTAGAAGACTTTAGCGTATACTATATAGACAAATGTCAATGTCATTGAATTTTTTAATTAAATACTGATATGGAAAAATTCACTCGTCAACCAGGAATCGAACCTTGGGCCTCTGGATATCTAGTCCAGTATGCTTACCGCTACACCAAAGACGACTACATTCAAACAAAAAAGATTTTGTGACTTTTTTAAATAAAATTGTTATTTTAGAATGTATAAATTTTTTAGTTTCACATTTTGACTATTTTCTATCCATTAAGCATACATCAAATTCATCCATTAATACGAAGGGTTTTCGGATTCAACATTAAGAAGATAAACCCATAATCTCAAATATTTCTATTGTAAAGAAAATGAAAAAACTATGCAAAAGTTTTACTTTTACAATCAGTGCAAGGAACCTAAAGAAAAAATTCAATATCAACAAGTGAAAAAAACAACTAAGTGAGTTAACTGCTTAGATACCCGGTATATACTGAACTTATGAAAAAAAAGTTTCAAAAAAAAAGTTGTTTATTTAAAAAAAGAACATTTTTTGTCTTTAAATTTTTGTTCTATCTCTTACAGTTTCGAAAATAGGTAGTTTTGCTCATTTTACCCAAACATGGTCCGATTTTGCCCATTCTTGGTCTTACTTTTTAGCTCTAGAACAGACATACAAAATCAGCTCGCAATCTCGTTTCGTTTTTGAGTTATCGTGTTTACGGACGGACGGACAACTTTGCAGAAATGGACTAATTAGGTCATTTTATGAACACCTATATCAAAGTTTTCTTTCATATTTTCAATCGTTACAAAGTCGGGACTAAATTTAATATACCCTGGTATATATTATATACCGGGTATAAAAATCGTAAGAAAATAGTTTTTTAATACTGTTTATTTGATACAATCTGTCGATATTATCCTAGACAATATAAGTTATCACAATATTAAAAAACCTGTTACATATATTAGAGATGATGTGTTTCTTATTCAACTCTATATAAGATAGATGTGTTATCTCATTTGTTACTGAATTATTATAATTCTTAAATTTAATAACTTTTGTTTACTTATTGTTAGTATTTGTTCATTAGTCACTGATGCGTATACTAAAGCAATTTGGCAAAACATTGCTGTTGGTAATGACGGCATATTTCGTCAAAATTTAAGAATTCTAAAATTTTTTTGTTTTTAATTTTCAACTGGGATATGTGTAGGGTATTGTTTTAAAAACCTTCTTTTAAGGACTCCAAAAATATTTTTTTTTATTTTTTAATGAATAGATTTTAGCGTTTTTGGACAAAATTACTCGAATAAATTCGTTCTTAGAGGGATATCTTAAGGTGATCTTATTTTTTTTATCATGACTATGAACTTCCAGATTATTTACTAATAACATTTATTCTTGATAAATTTTTTCTTAAGACTATGTTTCTCAAAAAATGCAATATTAGCAAATATAGACTTAATTACCTAGTTTTCTTCTTTTTATCTTTTTATCTTTTCGTCAAAATAGGTTCCTCTTTGAAAGCACAAGTTTATCTTCAAATCACCCTGAATGTCATGCTTTAGTTGAAAATCAAATACGTCCTCCTCCGCAAAAAATAATTTTTATTCAGATTATTTTTGCCAAAAATGAAACATTCTGAATAAATCTCAAAATGTGAAATCAATACGAAATATATAAATTAAAATTTCGATGTTGTCCATAAGTAATGATTGTTATACATTATTAATTTATTTGTTTTTGTTGTGTGTAAATATTATAACAAAGTTAATGTATAGTTTTTAAGTGTGTAAAATTTAAGTGTGTAGATTAATAAAATTGTATTTATATGTTTTAAAGAACATACATTTTATATCCGTGAGAATGATAAACGACGTAAACCTTTAAAAATATATATGAAAAGTGTTCTATCTTCTTCTTGCATATAAAAATCAAATAATATGTTGTATCTATACTCTAGTTACATTTACTACAAATATCAACAAAATTTTGGGATACTAATTCGGTTCAGATTGGTTCATTTTTTTTTTGAACGGGAGTGTACATGCTACACACAAAAAAACCCTCCGTAGTCGGGTAAAAACGCAATTTTTAGTAGAACGATTCACCTTCACTGCAGCAATTATGTATGTACAACAGTTACAAGTTTAGTTAGGATCGCATTCAAATAAATTATATTATGCGGCTTTATACTTTTCTTTCATCACGTGACCTGTGAACCTCTATTCATATTAAATACGTAAAATCTGAAAATTTAAAAAAAATTTGTTTGATAAAAAGTTTTGAATTTTATTTGAGAAATGATATTGTAACATAAAAAAAATTAAGATAAAATATATGTAATGAAAATTATAATAATTTAGGTTTAGTAACTAAAGGGGGAAAGAATATAATTAATCAAAGCAGGAGAGCGCTAGTGGAAAAAACCAAGTACGGAGATATTTAATCGGGCCCACAGTTTCCTCGAGCGGCGTTAACCGTTCGAATACCCCTTCCGTTAAATCTTCGTGCGCCAATAACTTTAGGAGTTGTTAACTCAATAACAAAATTTAAATAAATAATTACGAGGCATCAATGAAATTACTTAAACATAGATATGTGAAATACAACCTTAAATATAAAATTCAAATACTTTCAAATCAATTAACTATAGGAAAATAAACTATAAATAAAAATTAACAAATATAAACTATAAAATTATAAACTATAGGAAAGATTTAATATTCACTAATTGACCTTCAGTAAAAAAAACTCACTGGATTTATCGAAGAAATTCTAAGTACGACCATAATAATTATAATAACAAAATGAATTCAAATTAACTGTGTTCATTAGAACTGGATATTCTTAACTGAATCTATAAAACTATAAAACGTAATGAATATAAATATGTGAAATACAACCTTAAATATATAAAACCTATTTTGACAAAATGGAAACCCGACTTCTAAAATCAAATATTCTATAACAAAAGATGCACTAAAAAGTAAAAAAATAATTGCATAATTCTTGTGCCAATTTTAGTCCACCAAAGCAAAAAATTTTAAATATATATGTACAATTATTGTTATTTTTGGAGGCGGTGTCACCATAGAGAAATTCACATAACTTTTGGACACCGCCTCCAAAAATAACAATAATTGTACATATATATTTAAAATTTTTTGCTTTGGTGGACTAAAATTGGTACAAGAATTATGCAATTATTTTTTTACTTTTTAGTGCATCTTTTGTTATAGAATATTTGATTTTAGAAGTCGGGTTTCCATTTTGTCAAAATAGGTTTTATTTCGCGCTTTTTAGTGACTTTGAAGTTCTATAACTGAATTTATTTGTCTAAATATGGGTAGACCTACTAAACGACCAACTAATTTTTAGTGAATTTTTTTAGAACACTTTTTTTTTTATCCGTTTTTTTTTTTTTTAGAATTTTTAGTGCATTTTTTTATAACAGATTTTCAGTTTTTTTTACAAGGAATTTGGTTTTTTTTTGTAAAATTTTTTTTTTTTGGGGTCGGTTTTTTTTTGGAAAAATTTTTTTTGAAGTCGGTTTTTAAAAAAATTTTCTTATTTTCCCATTATGAATGAGTATACCTTTTCAAAAAAAAAAAAAAATTTCGCAGAAATCGGTTATCACATATAAAATGAGGATTTTTCTCGATTTTCCGGAGATCCCCTAATCAGAATCCGATTTGGTGACAATGGGACCAATGGGAAACCAAACCCTTTAAAACAAAAAAAAAAATTCAAAATCGGTTCATAAATGACGGAGTTCTGAGGGGACACACATTAAAAAAAAAAAAAAAAAATACAGACGAATTGAGAACCATCCTCCTTTTTTGAAGTCGGGTTAAAAATTCAAACACTTTTAAATCAATTAACTATAGGAAAATAAACTATAAATAAAAATTAACCAAACACAAACTATAAAATTATAAACTATAGAAAGATTTAATATTCACGATTTATCGAAGAAATTCTAAGTACGATTTCAAAAACTAATTACAAATCTAACCACAAAATTACTCTGTTTTTCTATTAAACATATGGTTTTGAAATTAGAGATACATACAGTGACTTTGAACATTGGTGTAATACCAACCTACCATCTTAAAGTTTTATTTAGTAAATTAATCAATTCAACCAATGATTTTTTGATTCACAAAGCTATCAGATCTCTTCAAACATACGATATACAATTTAAAAAAAAAAAAACAACCGTTAATTGATTTCCTGATTAAACCCAAAATCCAAAAAAAATTCTTAATTATTCCTCGCACAAAGTTGATCTTTCTTCCATCAAGTCCAGCGATCAAGAGAGCTCTTTTTTCTTTTTTATTAAACCAACTTTTTTACTGAACCAGGCCCCCCTTTAGGCCTGGGCAATCAAAAGGTATTATTCTATTTAAATTACTCGGGTTTATTCAATGTAACAAAATTTACACAAATATAGTGTGATTATTAATTTTGTAACAATATGGCTGATAAAAATAGTACTTGGAAGATAATAAATAATTAATACCGAATATTGTATGCAATTTTATTATTTGATCTTACTAGTAATGTAAGTTTATTTACAAACTATTTGAAATAAATACGAATCTAGGTCATTTACTAAAGTCAAATTAGCAGTTTTCCCGCAGGTTGCTCGGAACAATTTTTTCTCAATTCACATTGAGGAAAATAAACATATTACACATAACAAACGCATTACTAGAGTCAAATTCGCATTTTTCAGGCAGGTTGCTTGGAACCGCATTTTTTTAAAATCAATTCATTTTGAATACCATGTGATTTTTCTTAATAAATAAAAAGGGTGAAAATCATGCTAGATGAGTAAAATAAAAAGTTTAAAAGATATTTTAATTCAAAAATAAAAAAAAGACGACCACACCTGTAAATCGTGTAGACTAACAATCAAAATGCAGGTGATATTTCCCAATATCCATGAAAGTTGATATTTGGCATATAGTTAGGTAAAGTACCCAAACGGAAAATTAAGAAAACATAAAATTTCTAAATCGAAAATTTTGGCATGTTTTGTTTGATGAATTTAATATGGCTGTAATTTCTTTGGCTGATACGTAATTACTATTGGTGGAGCTAAGACTTCGTAAAAATTTCACTTTGGTTTGTTATTAATTTGCTTTCAGTGTTTCAAAGAAGTAAGATAAAATAAATAAATAAATAAGATATTTTTATTAGGACATTTAAAAAAAATTTATTTACCAAGTTATTTAGCTAGTGTAAGAAAATGAATATAAATTTAATACATATTTAATATTTTATCTTGGCAAGTTTAAAGATTTTAAAATATTACAAAAAAAAAAAACTTGCCAAGATAAAATATTAAAACATACTAAATTTATATTTATTTTCTTATACTAGGTATATAACTTGGTCCTCTCCTTCCATATCACTACTTTTATAGTAGAAACTATTATATTAAGGATATCTCCGAAAATTTGGTTCCCTTTTTTTACATTTATGTTTTTGACCGGATAAATAATACACCTAAAAATTAGATTTATCATCAAGTTGGCAGAATAAAATTAATTATAAATTTTATTTTATTCTCTGACTAGCTTATCATATAGAATAATTATTTACACTTATTTTCATAATATAATGGGAATATTCATTCAAATAAAAAGAATTTATAACAATACTCGAAACTTTTTATAATTCTGAACCAGATATTCGCCAGGTTCGGTATCGGACATGTGGAAATGGACTAATTAACTCATTTTATGAACACCTAAACCAATAACTTTTTCTGAGGTCAATATTATCAACCATTACAAAGTGTGGGTAATAACCTTGTATATAAATACAGTCTGTTTTCAAAAGCATTTCTAATAGTAAATAAATAAATTATTTACTATAAAACCATACATACATACACATACTTACAAACATCTGACTGCTTGTGATATGATGTATATTGATGTTTGTTTGATGCCATTTAAGAGTGGGCATTTATTTAAAGTCTATTTTTATTTTGAAAATTTTGTCTCGTTACGGTATTTTTTTACAGTACTTTAAATGTTCCCGGTCGGGTCTCGAAGACTAATTTAAAAAATTTTACTCTATTTTAAAATTGTCTCTATACATAAATCATAATGGTTCCATTATGATTCCATTATATTTTGATTTTATGCAACATATAACACCTATATCCATACTTCATATCCAATCTTCATCCAATTTCTTACCAAGACCACTTATAAACTAAGAACTCTGGTTTCCATAGCTCATTTCATAAAATTCCCATTTGATATTCATTAGTTTTTACATCCTGTTTGTTTTTCCTTAAGTATCAGTGGCATATTTAGGTCAACTACACATTCCTCATTTCCAGAAATCTTATTATAATACAAATGATTTTGATTGTGTTTGACTCATAGTAAAAATTGTAGCATTTTAAAGTATAAAAAATTTTTTTTCGATTTCAAGACACTTTCAGTGATACTACAAATTTTCTAGACTCGAAAACTTTCGATAGTGCCAAATCAATAATGAAAGTCGAAACTATGGTAAAATTAATTATGTTACAATAATGGAGAAAAAGTAATATATCAGTAAAGTGGAGGGGTTAGTGGGGAAAAGGTAAAAGTAAAAAAGCTAATTTCTCAATTTTTAAACGTGTGGAGTATACTCATCAACAAACAA
The DNA here is from genome assembly GCA_963920215.1 of Nineta flava. Classification (NCBI taxonomy): domain Eukaryota; kingdom Metazoa; phylum Arthropoda; class Insecta; order Neuroptera; family Chrysopidae; genus Nineta; species Nineta flava. Next base: position 64,702,969 of record OY986040.1, read on the forward strand.
CCTTTATAACGCGCAAAAGTGCGGTATTGATCTCTTTCCCTAACAACCCATAAATATATTGAATTTAGTAACAAATGTGAGGTGCATAACTGCCATCAAGGTTACGAAAAAAATTATTGTAGCTGACTTGATCACAGACACATAAATGAATATTACATATTTGTTTAATTTATTATTGTTAATAATATATATATAAGCATTTCAGATTTTATTATCATGTGTACGTAAAAGTATTTAAAAAAATGTTATTTATTTTGATCAAACCATTTATTATTATTATTATTCTTGATGTAGGCTCATGAAGTTCTCGGGGGTTTGTGCAACTCCAATATCGTTTATTCACGCATCTTGACAGATGAAAATGTGCTTCGTCGCTGAAAAACACAAGGGCATCATCAGACAAATTTTCAACAAAAGCTTCACACGCACGTTTTCGTGTAAGAAAATCTCCTGGATTATGTTTTTGCATCACAGCCAGCTTGTATGGATGAAATTTTAGGTCTTCATGAAGAATTCGTCTCACTGTGCAATCAGAAAGTCGGAGAGCTGCATGTTTACGCGCAGATTACCTAGGGGATTTCAAAACCGCATTCCACACTCTCTCGAGGTTTTCTGGAGTCATGATTGTTTTTAAGGTCCTTTTTTTACACACACTGTCGGCATCCATAAAAGTGTCCACCCACTGAACAATCGATTTACGACCAGGCACAAGACCTTTAGGAGCGATTTTAAATTTTTTCCTAAACGCACGTTGAGTTGCAATAAATGAACTGAGGTTAGAAAAATACGTTTCCACGGCAAACGCGCGCTCCTCTCTCGTCCACTTGAAGGCTGGGCCCTTTTATACTGGCTCCTAGATCATGTGATTTAACACCACTCGATTATTTTCTGTGGGGGTATGTTAAGTCATTGGTGTACGCTAACAAACCAGCAATAATCGACGATCTGGAAGTCAACATTGTTATAGCAGAAATAAGACCAGATTTGCTCGAAAAAGTCGTTAAAAATTGGACTGACAGATTGCAAATCGTCAGTAGCAGTCGAGGTGGACATATGTCCGAAATCATATTTAAATATACATTGAACTTTTAAATAAAAAAAATATCATTAATAAAATTAATTATTTTGTATTTTTATTTTTTATTTAAAATTCTCACCCTCTTAAAAAAACACCATATATTTAATAAAAGTATTACTACATTTTTACCTCCCATCTGATAATTAGAACAGTTGTCTAAATAAATAAAAAAATAATAACTTTTTAAAACATTCAAACATGTATCAATTAAGTAGCAGTTTAATGAGTTAGTTGATCACATGAAGCCGTGATAAGCAGTACCATTTAAACACAAATATCAAACAATTTCACTTTTCAATTTATCAATTTTTTATGTGCAGGGTTCAGATGTGTAATTGAAAGCATGTGTAACTGACACACAACTATGACATTATTGTGACCTTATGGCATGTTTATTTACGAATTAGGCCACTGATCCTATTAGTGGAGTCCATGAAGCCTATAAATCTTTGAAATTTCGGAATCCTCAAAAACAGTACTAATTTTGATGAAATTTTTTTTAAATATATTTGTTATATTTTACTATTTGAAGTCAGAAATATTCCAGCTAGACTAAGAACTGGGCTACATAAAAGTGAATTGATTGAATATAGTCTTGATTTTTTGTCATAAGTATCCAATGATATCGTCAAAACAAGAGCCGCATTTTGCAGAAGTCGCATTGGAGGCAGAGAGTGTGGGTGGGGGGTTAATCGTGTAGAGTTTTACACAAAAAAAAACGATCCAATATAGTTCTGAAAATTTGCTTGTGCATGCTTTAAATTAACAATATTTTTTAATTACTATTTTTTTGAATACATAAAAATTTTTTTCGAAAGTTAAATGTTTTGGTCATATTTAACTTCTGCAAATTTATGAAACGGCTGATTGTATCGTAAACTTGCAGTAAACAAATTTGCAGAACTATATGTTACGCGTTCAATTTCAACTCATAGTTATCTGCTTTAACGCTTCTGGGAGCGGTTGGATCTCAACCTACACTTCTGGGAACATTTTCTTTAAATTTCTATTTTCAAAATGTAATACTACACCAATTTTCAGAACTGTATACAATCGTTTTTTTTTTGTTTAATTTTTTCCGAAAGTTTTTGGTCACTTAGCCCTGTTGCGGTATCTCTCTCTTTTAGCCTTCAAAAGGAGCGCTGTAGAACATACAACAGATCCCGATACTCGATACAAAAAAAAACACAAAATATTAGTAAAAGTATACTAAATATATGTCAATTGGACAACACACTTTTGAAAAAAAATTAAACAAAACAAAAACTTTGTGAATTCAAACCTGACGTTTAATTGATTTCAAAAACTACTTAATCTGACTACTTGAACAATAGTAATTTTTAAACTGAACAATGTCAAATTTAAACTGAATAACTATTCCTTTAGAACTGACTTAATCAAACAATAAAGATTTTTAAGCTTTGATATTATTAGAATGATATTTTTATACTTGATGATAATTGAACAAATCGTAATTTTAAACTCTGATATTATTCCAACAACAGCTTGTTTTAAAACTAACTTGAAATCGGTAAATCTCTCCATTGGTATATGGCTCTGGACTATTCTAGAACAGTGCAAATTTATAAAAAGTCTAATCGAATCGTAAACTTGCAGTAAACAAATTTGCAGAACAATACCTTAGGAGTTCAATTTCAACTCGTAGTTAACAGGTTTCTCGCTTCTGGGAGCGGTTGGACCTCAACCTACACTTCTGTTTCACATTTTCTTTCAATTTCTATTTTCAAAATGACACAAATTTTCAGAACTATATTCGATCGTTTTTTTTTGTCAAAAACTCAAAGAGTGTGTCCAATGCGACTTCTGCAAAATGCGACTAATGCTTTGATATCATTGGAAACTTATGACACAAAATCACAAATATATTCGTATCAGTTCACTTTTAAGTACCCAGATCTTAGACCAAGCGGTCGAAATAAAATTTGTCGAATTGTAATTTCGAAAATTGTGAATTTGCGTATCAATGGAGCAGAAATATCATCAAAACTGCATAATCCTCAGAAACAGTACCGATTTTGATGATTTTGTGTAAATGTGTGTTTTTATATATTATTTGAAATAGAAACATTTTCGTGGATTGGGGAGGGGGGGTGCATTTGACTTTGGAAAACAGTGCGTCGTATCAAAAAAATTAGTCTTTTGAATTGTAAAGACGACAATATTTCCTATAAGAATGTTCATATTAATTTCTTTCGTATCTGTTATAGTTTTCAAGATATTCACTATCGAAAATCGACCTTTTTCGGAAATTGATTTTCAGCTCACGTTTTTTGTCAAACTTCTGAGACTTTTTAACATCTAAGCCTTTTGTTTTGCAGAAAAATTTTATTTCCTTTAAGAGTATATATATATATATATATATATATATATATGTATATAGTTTAGATTTTTCTTCAATAGGCTCAAAAGTTATGGTATTTTGAAATTTTGTGCTCAATTTCTTGATTTTCTATACAAAACTTACTTTGCTTATTTTCGTTATTCACAGCTCCCTGGACGAGCTAGTTTATGTAATAATAATAATAACCCTCCCGCTGATCCACCTTGTCGTGGTGGGAGGGCCTAGTACCTAGCCTGCAAGCTGGCAAGAGGGGAAGGTTAGGATCCAACCGTGGGTCAACTTAGTGGCTAAATGTGTTGAATACCCTCTTATGTAAAATTTCGAATCGAAATTTTTTTTCTCAGGCGAGTAGTGATTCGTTCCACAGAATCTCGCCCCCCTTCAGGTGACTCTTCTACTTTACATGAAGGGGGCAGCCCCTATTGATCTGAGAGGGGCTTTGATGGATATGTTGAAATACCCCACCACTACCTGTGTTAGAAGCTACATCACCAACGCCATCAAGGTCTAGAGATGTTCCATCACCACTTGTGTTAACGGCGGTAACAGTCCCGCCGATTACCCCCATCGCTGAAGTGACCGTAGACGTTCAGAATCCCACTATTGACCACCAAACCCTCGTTTGGAAGAACTCAAATTTCGATTATAAAATGCGCTGAAAACAACCGATAATGACCTAAACAAACACGTCAAAAGTAACGCAAGACGTTTGCAAAAGCGCAAGATCTTACTTTAGGCAGCCAAATTGTCGACGAACACTTAACAAAGGCCAGTAGCCTACTCGAGATCGATAGCTCAGTCTATGCTGCACAGTGTGCTCTCTCTCCTCCTACAAAGTCTGCTGAGACAGCTGAGGAAAAGACACGCAAACGTATAGAGCAACTTGACTCACTCGCAAGTTGACATCTCTCCAAGTTCACACTAAACGTGCACACTCAACAAGAGTATCTCGCTCACTATCAAGCAGAGAAACCTTGAAAAGATACGCTAGCTATCGCATGGAAAAAGCTAGTTAAACGGGAAGTGAATTCGAGAAAATAAGACCTTTCAGTCGAATCCTTCTCGTTTATTCGCGAAACCTTCTTCTCTCGTAGAGAAACCTCCTATTGGCGTGATTTATATGAAAAGTCGACAAATGTAGATAGTAGTATAACACCAATCAGACTGTTCGACACGTTTACCTTCCACACGCATACATCTTGCTAGGCACTTCACTTCATATATCTTCGGATATGAAAACTTTTCATCTTGGTTCGCAGAAGGGCGAACAGTTCTGATTCCCAAGAAAGGAGACCTTTCAGTGCCAAGCAAGTACGGACCGATAGCATGCTTAAATACTGCGTACAAAGCGTTTACCTTTTAATGAACGCATACTCACAACCATGGAACCGGTTTGGATGATGATAATGAGCAACGCGGCTCCAAACGTGGCATATCAGGTTGCAAAGATAATCTTCTTGTTGACAGATGTATCTGTCAAGATGCTCGTCAATATCAACGAAACTTGAGTATGGCCTGGGTGGATTATAGGAAAGCATTTGACACTACCTTTCATCAACTTATATTGGTGCTGCTCAAATGTTTGAAAATTCATCCCAATATCATCAGATGCATCGAATATCTGTTGCCATTTTGGCGTCTATCACAGGGATAGCCTTAGCCCGTTTCTTTTCTGCATCTCACTTATGCCTCTCTCCGTGCGCTTGCGAGAAGAACCCGGTTATCGTTTTGGCACCCCTGACAGACAGGAAGCAGCGGCTGTGATAGCCAGTCTTACACACCAGAGGTATGTTGTGAAGATAGCAGTTTCCAGTATTCAGTGCAGAGCGTATAAATCTCAACCGGAGACGCTGATGCACCTCATTTCGGAATGTCCATTTTATACCTCGACCACCTACATTCATCGTCATGACGTTGCCCTGCGTGTGCTGTACTACTTCTTGAGACACAAGTATGAAGTGGACCGAACGCCAGTCCTACCATATGTTCCCGAAGGGACCGTATCAGGCAGCTTTCTGCTACTAAGCCTGATATAGTGCTCCAGGATATTTCAGCTAAGACTATCTACGAATTCTCTGCGCTTGCAGAAACGAATATAGTTTTGAAAAAGGAGCAAAAACGGACTAAATACCTTGATCTTCTCCAAGAACTACGACAACTACACCCTGGCTACTCAGTCAAAATGGTTATCCTTATTATAGAGTCCCACTCTAGAGTCTAATCTTTCCACCATTCCGGTTTGCAGGTCTCATCTTCGACACCTTATCACCTCCATGAAGAAGGCTGTCATCATAGGCACCCTTCGTACATTGACATCGCATGAGGCTGTCTTCAAGTAAAACCCTTGAAGTTGTTTGATTTTAAATTTTGTAGGTTCCACATCCGTACGGTGTAAGGACGGAGCTCTGCACGACCAGAACACTACATAACAGACGAACGTACCCCTGACTCAGAAGACAGACGAACCCTTCGAGCATCGCGTTGACCAACGGACGTACAGACAACAAAGGACGTAGCTACCTTGTGAGGATTTATGTTTATTGAAGAGGTGGGTGGCCTTGTGGTGTATATCCTGTATCCACTCTTCCTCTTCAACAGACATAAAAACGTTAAAATTTAATCTAATTGTAATAATATTTATTTCGAAAATTTCATACCTGTTTCGATTCGGACAGAATGATAACAATAAATTTACAAACAATAAATCTGATTCAGTAATCGGTTGTGCTACCGAAAAATAGTTTTGTATGTAAATTGGAACGCAAAAGTAGCGTTATTTTTCCAAAATTCGATTTGCGAACAACTTTTATTCGGAGTAGATATTCGAAAACCGAATGGATAAGGCACAAATAAATATTTTTTTTAAAACAACGCCACTATTGCTGGTAATAGTTCCTGAATACGTGATAATCGCCTACAGATACTCATTATTTTGGTTATTTTCCGTGATGATACGAGACCCAATATAATAATATAATATGAGACCGAAATATGTATCATAACTCATACTTAACCAATTGTTAATATAGAATAAGTTTATAAAACGTCGTAGACCCATTAAATTACAACACATATCCCATCCTCTTTTTCGTTATCAAAAGTAATAATATTATGTGTCTACAGTGTAAGTACCCTGATGCTGGATTCGGTTAGTACTCTTTTTCGGTTGCATAGTTCTTTCGTCGAACAACGACGCATAAAATTCAAGAGTATGAGAATTTCGTCTACGTTTTTAGAGGTTAAAGACTTTTGTTATTGTCTGGTCAAAAGTTCAAATGAAAGTATGTCTGTGTATAAAATAATAGAATATCGATCTGGTCGTGTCTATACAAACTAAACCAGCTGACTTTTTTGTGCTGTTACGCGTCGCTGGTAAGTATATAACATCTTGTTACTGTGTTAGGTATGTATTAATATACCTAATTATTTATATCTGTATGAGAGTTATATGTTGCTCCATTTTGATCATTTTGTTCACATTGGATGTTAGAGTCCTCATTTTCGGTAAATCTTAGTAGACTATAAATTTTTGTTTTGCTGCTTTAAATACCTATAAATTATGCAGTAGTTTTTTTTGGGATCTGCTTTAAAATTTTAATCAATAACACAACATAGGCTAACTTGTAAATTCAGTATTATTCCCGTAGACCTATCCTTTAGAGGCACTACAGACGTGCAACATTGAACAGCAACTAGCATGTTGCTCTGTGTGTATAGTGGTTGCAGCAACAAAAAACATGACCTTGAACGGTTGCAGTAAAAATAAAAATTATTTGATATTTTGTAGGAGTTAAATGTTCATATAAAAATTGGCCATATTATCTGAAATGCTATGCTTTCCTAATATTTTATTATGTTCTATTACCTATATTGGTTACAATTTACATTATATATAATATATACAGTGTGTCTACTTAAGTTGGCTCCATATGGAAAATTTTTTTATTATAAGGTTTACGACAAAAAGTTATCCTTTATAAAAATTTCTGCTTTCGAAAATATTAACATGCCGCTATTTATTTTTGACATCGAATGTACAGGGTGTGCAGAAATTGAAAAAGTTCGATAGAAATTTTTTTTCCACTTCAATTTTAAATTAAATTTTGCAAATCCTACTTATAAAACACGTTATCTGTTATTCTAATTAACCAGTCATCGTACTTCAAATGTTTATTTGCTGATTTGAAACATTTAATGAATGATATGTAACAAAATATAGAATACAGAACATTTATTTTTCATACATAACATTACAAATACAATTATTATTGCTGACGTAAGTAACAACAGTTATTTTCAGTTCGTTTTTGCCTCAACGTATCCACCTTCGCGTTCCATACATGTAATTGTTCTTTTACTAAATTCTTTAAATCCACTCCTACATATCTTGGGAGTGATTTCTTGAACCGTTTCCCGTATAATCTGTTCTATATGGTCTACATTTAGAACAAAAATATACAAAATTTAATTTAAAATTGAAGTGGTCAACACATTCCTATCGAATTTTTTCAATTTTTAGACACCCTATACATTTGATGTCAAAAGTGAATAGCTGAATATTAATATTTTCGAATGCAGAGATTTTTATAAAAAATAACTTTTTTTCGTAAACCTTATAATTAATAAAAAAGTTTTCCATATGGAGCCAACTTAAGTAGACACACTGTATATATTTTATTTTTTGTATAGAATTATTATAGTTTTTACTAGAGATACATACATATAAATAAACTATACAAATTAAATGAGATAGATAGAGACATGATGAGAAATGATTGAATTTTTATGACTAGAGTCATAAGATAATAAAAATTAAATTTTATGTTCCCAAACTTTGATTGCAGCGTCTGTACTGAAAATATTTTATAGGCGGAGTTCAATGTTGCTGCAACCATATTCTGCGTCTATTCTGTACTTTAGATTTTAGAAAATAGGCGTCAGTATATTGAACACTTAACACCTCTTGTAAAGTTGCTTTTGAATTAAGTTTATAAAGAATATAATAGCAAAACTGTCAACTGTAGAATCACATAGCACGGTAATGCGTCAGAACAAGTTAAAGCAATAAATATGTTTACAGGGAGGATTAGAGAAGATTTTTAGGCCTCTGTATCTCAGTCCCACCATCTGACGGTACTAACCAAGACATTACAGCTTCAATAGGTAAGTTTCTCAGGTGCAGGGTTAAAATATGAAAACCTTATCCCTGAGAAACTTACCCACAAATACAAACCAATCATTTTTTCATGTTTGTTAAAAAAACTTGGTCCTTAGGCACACTTTTTTGTTTTTGCTGGGATAAGAATACTTTTTGTGGACGAAAACTTGGTCCGTCTCATATTTATGTTTTTTACCGGATACGGTTATTTCATAAGAACTTCATAAGGTTATTTCAGGCGTAATGTTATTGGTAATTAATTGATTAGTCAGCGCACGTGACGTTTTCTGGCGGAAACAGCGACGGATTTATTAACAATTTTTCGGATTTATTAACAATTGGCTTTCCAAAACCAATTTGGCAAACCCTTTTGACGTAAATGGATAACCCTGAAATTAGACACAGAAGGCAAAAAAAAATACACTTCGATCTTACCAAGTTAAGTTTTTAAAATATTACGAATTTAAATTTCATATTCGAATTTCGTTACTTAAATGAGAAAACATTTTCTATTACAATTATATTAAATCGATTTAGATGTTTGTAAACAAATTTAAGAACTCAATTTTCTTCTACTTTTAATTGTCGTATGGATTTGAAACTTGCAAATTCGGATAACAACACAATACCCGAACTGACATCTTCATGCAATAAATAAACAAGTAACATGAGTTAACTGTTTAAAACCCAGTATATACAAAGCTGTATATCAATGATAGAATTGTTAATAATTCTGCGTATTCGAATTGTTAACAATTCGCTTTCCGAGGAACATTTAATCACAAATTTTGAAAAAACAATTGAGTTTATTAAAAACTTTTTCAAACAAAAGTTGTTTATTCAAAAAAGAAAAAAATTTTTTGTTAACAAATCTCTTACGGCTTCAAAGATGTATATTTTCCCCTCTAGCGGGGGGAAACTAGTTCTGATTTTTCCCATTAACGAACTTGACCTTACTTTTTTGCTCTAGAACACATAAATAAAATTTCAGCTCGTTACTTCTTTTCGTTCTTGAGTTTTCATGTCCACAGGCAGACAGACAAGCGGAAACAGCCGAGGTCATTTTATGAACACATTTGCCAAACATCATGCCTAACGATTAATATTTTTAAGCGTTACAAAGTCGTCATTAAACTTAATATACCTTGTATGTTTACATATACTGGGTATAAAAACGCCATAAAATAGAAATTTGGTGCGATGTTACGAAAAAGGATAAACTAAATTAATTTTTTTGTTTAAAATATACAAAAAACACTGACTTTTTCACGATTTCCTCCAAAAAAAAATGCAGCTATTTATGTACCGATGATGGAATTACGTAAAAATTTCTTCAAATGTCCATCGATCATACCTACTAGATGTTAAAACAATTACCATTGTTATAATTTATATATATATATATATATACATATCAACATATATATACGTTTATGTGTCTGTGGACTTTCTAGCGGTCACAGTTTTATTCTGATTGAAACGAAATTTGGTATCTGAAGCTCTTTTGGTATTTAAAGGTCAAGTTCGTTAAAGGGTAAAATCGGAAAAGGGTCAAGGGAGGTTTAGAGGGAGGGGGAAACACAAAATTTGGCATATCTCCCTTAATATTTAAAAAATTGAAAAATTTATTAGAAGTAAAGTTGTAGGTGATTAGTTTTACTATAATTTTGTTTCTTGGCATTTTTTTTTTGCTACACTAATATTTACAGAAATATTTAAAATTTAAGATTGAAAGTTAAAATTCTAATTATCTCTGTACACATTAGAGTTTGAGAAAAATTATAAGGTAATGAGTTGTAGCAAACTTGATTTTCTACAACTTTACTTTTCATACATTTTTCGATTGTTCTTATATTAAGAGAGATATTTTATATTTTGTGTTTTCCTCTTTCTCTATGCCCCGCTTTCCTTTTGACCTTTGCCATTTAATGATAAAATTGGCCTTGCAAATACCAAAATCATATCAGATACATTTAATTTTACGACATACATATTTTATGTATTCTAAAGGAATTCGCCAAGTTGACGCGGCTTCTGCGTAACGAATTTTTAATCAGCACGTTACGAGTGTGCAAATAATAATTGAATAATTTCAAAAGCGTGAACGCTTTGTGTATACGCCAGTCAGTAGAGGTATTGTATGATACAAAAGCTCAAGTCTTAAATATAGGTAAAAACATGTAAAATAAAACCTATTTTGACAAAATGGAAACCCGAATCAAATATTCTATAACAAAAAATGCACTAAAAAGTAAAAAAGTAATTGCATATTCTTGTGCCAATTTCAGTTCACCTAAGCAAAAATTTTTAAATATATATGTACAATTATTGTTATTTTTGGAGTCGGTGTCAGCATAGAGAAATTCACATAACTTTTGGACATCGACTCCAAAAATAACAATAATTGTACATATATATTTAAATTTTTTTGCTTAGGTGAACTAAAATTGGCACAAGAATATGCAATTACTTTTTTACTTTTTAGTGCATTTTTTGTTATAGAATATTTGATTTTGAAGTCGGGTTTCCATTTTGTCAAAATAGGTTTTATTTCTCGCTTTTTAGTGACTTTTATAAGTTTTATAACTTATTTTAATTGTCTAAATATGGGTAGACCTACTAAACGACCTACTAACTTTTAGTGAATTTCTTTATAAAACATTTTTTTTTTATCCGTTTTTTTTTTTTTTTTTTTTTTCATAACAGATTTCCAGTTTTTTTTTACATGCACTTTTTTTTTGGGGGGTCGGTTTTTTTTTTTGTAAAAAACTTTTTTGAAGCCGATGTTTAAAAAAATTTTCTTATTTTCCCATTATGAATGAGTATACCCTTTCAAAAAAAAAAAAAAATTTCGCAGAAATCGGTTATCAGATATAAAATGAGGATTTTCCTCGATTTCTCGCGATCCCCTCATCAGAATGCGATTTGGTGCCAATGGGCCAATGGAAAACCAAACCCTTTAAAAAAAAAAATTCAAAATCGGTTGATAAATGACGGAGTTCTGAGGTGACAAGCATTAAAAAAAAAATACAGACGAATTGAGAACCATCCTCCTTTTTGAAGTCGGTATTTTCTTTTATTGGTTTTGCGATTTTAACTCCTAGATACATCTTTGCGAAAAAGTCCTAGTATAACCAATTAAAGAATATTAAATTCTGCGTCGAATGAGTACCACAACTTAATAATTCGGTTAAGTAATATGGTCAAAAACGACGATTTTTCCCACCTTTGTTAAAAACTGAGATAAGTACTATATAGGAGTCTGAAGCTTGGAAATCAAAGAGAAAAATTGAAGTGGTAACGTTTGAAATGATCACACGTATAAATTTTTAGTTCAATGCATCCCTGTTATAACGTATCTTTTAAACGGTGCGAGATAGAGTTAATTTTTACATAAAAAATATTTATATCAATAAAAATTTTATAGCATATGTTACTCTCAGCTAAATCCTGAAATGTTTAGTGAAAATCGCGCCAAAATCGATTCAGCCATTTATAAACGTGAATAAAAATCGATAAAAATGTATAAAAATATATGAGTTTGCAATATTAAATTCAAATGCAATCGAATCAATATTTTTTTAAATTAATCAATACCCATATGACTTCCATATAGTCTAATCAACAAGTGTCATTTGGTCGAATTCGGGTCTGAATTCACCTAAAATTATGAACAAGGTGTCATTCGATTTGTAATGACACCATAATGTTTTCGAAAAACGCCATGTGGGGCTCGTGAAAATTACAAAAGTTATAAACAATTTAGAAAAAAAAAGGGGGAGTTCGTTTTTTGCAAATATCTTTAAAACTATTGCAGATATCGGAAATCGGAATAGATTCATAAAGAGCAGGAAATTTCCTTAAAAAAAGTCCCACCTCCCGGAACTGTACCACTAATGTATATATAATTTTAATTGAGAGATTAAAATAGGGCTTGAAAACGGGTAAATCGGTTCCGGGAGCTATTCATTGAAGGATTTAAAAAAGATCCCTGTTGAAAAATTTAAAAAATTTTTATTTTGCTTTTCTTTATTAACAAAGAGACGGAAAAATTCAAAACATAAAGTAATCTAAGAAAAGCGTGTAAAATATTTTTTTTGTCACATACAACAAAATGATATATTCAAAAGTGCTTTCACTAGTCCCTGAAGATTTCACATGATTTCAAATTTACAAAATAGGAAATCTATTTTTGCACATTTGGCCTTGTAAGCCCCATACTTTTTTGTGAACTCCTTTTACTAGAAAAATGTTTATGAATATTGATAGTGTTATCTGTAGTATAGTTGATATTGCAACTTGAACTAGACGATTTCAAAGTCACAATAACAAAATATATTTACAAAAGAAAAGAAAAAACGTAATATTAATATAGGGTCGTTAATAATCTACTTTGCCCAATTTTGGCAACATTTTACATCCCCCAGCCCTTCCTGTTGACAACCGTGGCTTTTTCATCAAATATACTACATCATAAATTTCTGTTAAACATGGAATAAATGATTCTTAGAGATCACTATTAAGAGAGATATACCAAATTTTGTGTTTCCCTCTCCCTTTAAATGCCCCTTTTCGAATCTTGTCATGCTTACCATAAAATGCATTGTCATCGAAACTGAACCAACATGTAAAAACTCAACTCCATAGGATTAGAGGAAGTGGTTCTATTTCAGCTTGCAAGATTTGACGCGAACATACATACATACATACATACGTAGTCCGGTCATTTTAGACATTTGAAATAAAGAAAATTCCGACAGAGCTAAATCTTCGTAGAGACCTTAGGTTTACCACAAGGAATAAAGTGTCAAAAGTCCCCATCAGTCCCATGTGAGCTTAGGGACTTATTCGGGGCCCAAGGTCAAAATTTTAGGTTTTTTGGATTTTTCTCGAAAACGGTAAGTTTTATCGAAAAAGTACCTCGGAGCAAAGTTGTAGATCTTAAAATTCTCTATAAAAATGGTTCCCATGATTTTTTCTCTAAGACCCACTATTTCCCAGATATTGCGCTTGTAAGAATCATGTTCTACATAGTATGCACACATATGCCACGTATATACATATTTAGGTACTCAAGCAAGCAAAAATGCCTACTCGTGCCTCTTCTATGTATACATTATACTATTCTAAGAAAATTTACTCTAAAACGACCGCCGGTCCCTTACCGAATCCCCTCTACTTGAATAACATCTGGCCTTGAAAAACATCTGCCTATTCTTTTGTCCATGTGGTGTCGTTCACGTATACCTGCTTCTTTTAGTGTTGAACGAGCAGTTCGAGTGACTATACGTATTTATTACAAGCGTCTACTATTGAAATTAGTGCTGATTAATATTTAACAAAAAATGTCACAATTTTGCTTTATTTGTAATAAACTTTTGACTGAAGATGAAACTGTTGTGGTCAGTCGTGGAATGCCAACTTTAATCGATGCAAGCGTCGCGAGAAGTGATGAGTTTGCTGATTATTTAAGAAGCCAAAAATCCGTTACAATTCACGTGGATTGCAGAAAATCATACACCCGGAAAACTTCAATCTCTGCATCAAAAAGACAACGTGAGGAAGAACAGGCCAGTACTTCAAAAGTAAGTCCACCTCATACTAGAGCGCGAATAAGTGAATCCAGCTTTTGTTTTAAAAACCACTGCTTATTTTGTGGCGATGAAGCGGATGAAGAAGCAGAAAAGAAAAAAGTGAAGATTTATCGCCGAAAAATTCATAAAGTTTCTACACTCACATTCAAAGATTCCATTTTAAAATTAGCTAAAGATCGTTCTGATGATGTGTCAAAAGCTGTCTTTGCGCGTATTAATTTTCAGTATGATTTAGTTGCTGCTGACGCTAAATACCATGACAGTTGTTACAAATCCTTCCTGAGACCTAATACTGGCGGTAAAATTGGCCGTCCTCAAAGTGAGGCTATAAACTCTGCAATGGAGGAAATTTTCAATTTCATCGAAAGTAGCGATGACTGCCAGTTTTCGTTAGATGAACTGAAGAATGTTTGCCAAAATGTAGCTTTAGAAAACGGGATTATAAAAATACGATTGAAATTAAAGTATGGTAGTAGAATTATTATTACAGAGAAGCCTGGAAAATTAACATTTATTTGTTTTGTAGACAATATCAATAATCTTCATACTATTAAATAATTATTGTTCCTGAAAATAACGTCATAAAGGTTCGTGGAATAGGCCTACCGGGGATACCACGTTAAAAAAAAACGCGCCGAGTACACTACCTCACAGGTGGTGTGGAAATGTGTGCATATTATGTAGAACTTGATTCTTACAAGCGCAATATCTGGGAAATAGTGGGTCTTAGAGAAAAAATCATGGGAACCATTTTTATAGAGAATTTTAAGATCTACAACTTTGCTCCGAGGTACTTTTTCGATAAAACTTACCGTTTTCGAGAAAAATCCAAAAAACCTAAAATTTTGACCTTGGGCCCCGAATAAGTCCCTAAGCTCACATGGGACTGATAGGGACTTTTGACACTTTATTCCTTGTGGTAAACCTAAGGTCTCTACAAAGATTTGGCTCTGTCGGAATTTTCTTTATTTGATCACTATTTTTATGTCTAAAATGACCGGACTAACGTATATATACTATACACATACATTGCAAGTTAAATAAAAGCTTGTAAAAAATAAGGGCATTTGTATATCGGTATATTTTTGTCTATAATTCTATAATCTATAGTCTATACTATAACAGTATGACATGTCTATACAAGTACAGTACTGTACTTTATTTATAGTAAAGTATACATACAAGCCTATTGGAAAAACCCATTCATAGTCAAATAAGGATTTTTCAGGCAAGTTGTTTGGAACCGCAATTTTTTAATCGATTCATCTTGACGTCCTGAATATGACCCTAAATTTTTACGGTCCGACTCGTGAAGGAACAGGGTCAAAATTTAATTTGTTTATAACAAAAAACCGTTTTTTCTTAATATCTTTTTTTAAACTAAAAATTTTAGAAATGCATAGAATATTATTCAATTCTATATATAAAAAGAAAACAAATGAGCCTATAAACATTAAAATCGGTTTATTAAAATTCGAGGAAAAAATTCCCAAAGTTCGAAAAACGCAAAAATTTTAAATTAAAATAAAAATCTAAAAATTACTTAATTTTTTTTAAACAATGGCAAAGTATGCCTTTTATATGTTAAAAATAATGTGCCCAATTTTAGGCCTTAAAGAAAATTAGGCCCGGAATCCTTGCCAGAACCTAATTAATGAGATAAGCAAATACAGTATATAGCTACACATATATTTGTGCCTCTTTTTGATAAATTTATTCAGCTGTATTTTAATTATAAAAATATTATTTTCTGATTAAAAACCGACAAATATTAAACTGGTTTTCTTTAACAAATAAACCATATTGGTCGGAAAAATTTTTTGGGTTTATTGTTAAATAAACCCAATATTATTGTTAAATAAAAGTGTTTAAGCTTTCGATTAAGTCTTATAAAACCTAAAAAATATTAATTTGTTTATGAGTAAATTAGCAAAAGATAAAATATATGATAACTCTCTAAAAAGTTTACGTATCGGAATATATATTTTTAATTAAATGTTTATAAAAAATCTATAAGTTAAAAGAAAATTAAATTTATTTAAATCATTTCTTAACTGCTTTTTTTTTTTAAATTTGTTTATAGCGCGTTATAAATTGAAAAATAATGGGTAAAAATACGGTTAAAAAAATAATTTTCTTTTTCATTTTATAGATATTTTTGAGACCATTCATTTAAAAAAAATTTATTCATCTAATGTGGAATGCATCCATTTTATTTATAAAAATCGGTGACTCGGTATTTAATTAATTGAAGGGGGTCTAATTTTTTTTAAGGGCTAAAATTTTTAACATTAAAAGGCATACTTTGCCATTGTTTAAAAAAATTTAAGTAATTTTTACATTTTTATTTTTATTTAAAATTTTTGCGTTTTTCGAACTTGAAAACTTTCGAACTTAGAATTGAATAATATTCTATGTAATTATTAAAATTTTTAGTTTTAAAAAAGATATTAATAAAAAACGCTTTTTTGTTATAAACAAATTAAATTTTGATCCTGTTCCGTCACGAGTCGGACCGTAATAATTTACGTTCATATTCAGGACGTCAAGATGAATCGATTAAAAAAAAATTGCGGTTCTGAGCAACCTACCTGAAACCGGCTTTTTGAACCTAATTTGAATCTGTTACATAAGTTAAACAAATGTATAATATATTCTTACGTTGACGCCGACAAGTATAATAATAATAACAAGAGATGAAATTTTTATTAAGAATTTGTTACTTAATTCAACAATAGTAGACAACAATCGTTATTTGCAATCACCATCACGATAATTACTAAGTATAATCAATTTAACAATAAATAATATAACTACTAAATAAAATAAAATAATTCTATGTTAAATTCAATTATGTTACAGAAGTGTTTACAAAAAAGTTTTCTAACAGTGAATTGAACTCATTGTAAGAAGACAAAATTAAATTAAAAAAATTTTGACAAAATGGAAACCCGACTTCAAATCAAAAATCAAATATTCTAAAACAAAAAATGGTAAAAAAATAATTGCATATTCTTGTGTCAATTTTAGTTCACCTAAGCGAAAATTTTTAAATATATATGTTCAAGTATTGTTATTTTTGGAGGCGGTTTCCAAATTTTATGTGAATTTCTCTATGCTGACACCGACTGAAAGAAATTCTAGTCGGGCTGATCTGTAATTTCATTGTAAATATTGTACTTTTCATTAATTGATTTACATTATCGATAACGACATATGACATTAAACATGTAACGCTTGTAATGCATACCATAAATTCTTTTACAAATCAATAATTGTTTTTGTAAACTTGAATTTTGTCAGAATACGGAATACAAATCATATCGAATACGATTATTAAGAAATGTATTTGAAACAACGAGATGTGTAATGTAACCACTAGTACTTGAACCTAAGGCTCCGTCTTACCAAGACGACGTGCTTATCAAGACATCATCGTTACTTAGTGGCTACGTTCAGTTTTTTACTCACATATATTTTTTATTTCAAATACATATCTTAACAATCCGTATTCGATATGATTTGTATTCCGTATTCTGACAAAAATTCAAGTTCACAAAAACAATTATTGATTTGTAAAAGAATTTATATTGTGTAATAATACAAACGTTACGTATATTTAATTGTCGTTATCGATAATGTAAAGCAATGTATGCATATCTGTCTGCGCTCAATTTTAGATTGATCAGATTAAAATTTGGTAAGTGAAGTGCGTTCTCTATTTGAAAGGTCAAGTTCGTTAATAGACAAAATCGAATAAGGTGAAAATGACTGAGGGAGGGGGAAAATAAAACCTTGAATTTCTCTTTTAATATCAGCAAATTGGAAAAATTTGTAATGAGTAAAGTTGTAGTAAATAAATTATACTACAATTCATTGGCCATATTTTCTGTAACTCAAATATTTACAGTAATATTTGCAATTTAAATAAAATACCTATAATAATGATACAAATATCATTATTATCGATTACTTATCACCATGGTTAATTGATTTTTATAAATGTATTTAAATGAATTTTGGTACATTATTTCAAAAATCTAAACCAATTTACATCATTCTTATAAGAAAATTCATTTTAATACATTTTTGTGAGATAAACATTTTTTGTATTTAATTATTTTCCCTATCGTGCACCGCTTAAAAATAAGTTATACTACGCGAACATGGATGGATAGAACAAAAATATAATTATTGCATGTTTCTACCTTTAAAGTTTAAACTAATGGTATCTATAGAGTTATAAAATATGACCACATAATAGTAAAATGTATTTTCTACAACTTAGCTTATGGTAAGTTTTTCCATTTAACTAGCATTAGGAGATATATTCCACATTGTAGTTTCCCCTGTCTCTAAGATAGTCTTTCCCCTGATTTTGCTTTTAAGCTAAAGTACTTTTCAGGATATACTTAGGGCATCATAATAAAGATCTCAACAAAAATTCAGCTTGACCGAAATGTGATAGTTTTTCTTTGCATGTCTTACTTTTTTAAGGCGAATAACTTAAAATTTAAGAGTAAAAACTAACACCGTATTTCGATTTTTTTGGGTTTGCATTCTTAACGTTTTATGGGTTTAGATACTGTAATATTGTTAAAAAACCGCCATTCAAATTATCGTTACTTTACAAAAACCCATTATTTACTAAAACAATTAAATTTCATTTTATATTATATCAGTTAAATTTCATTGATATAATGCACCGTTTGGGAGTTATAGGTAAAAAAATGTCCCAAAATTTAGAGTTTCTTTGACTGCCGAAAATTTATCCGAGATCGCCTGTGTTACAATTTTTATTTTTTACATGTTTGCAACATATACCGTCTGGTTACTATATGAAGTCAGTCAGTACAAATGTTATGAGAGTCATCACATGTACAATCATCAATCATACACATGTATGCGTATGGTTGTTTGTCATTTAAGAGTGGGGATTTTGTGATTCCCATACTAAAGTTAAGAATTCAATGAACATATTTAACCATTACATGAGTACTGACTGACTTTATACAGTAACTACACGGACAGCTAGTAATAAATAATATTTAACATTGATTCTCTATTGGAAAAGCTTGCCAAAACAGTCTGTATACAATTTAAAAGAATAAAAGCTTCAACACCACCTTTTGCAACATATCCCCATGTTTCGATCCTTTACTGACTGGCCTACGATTGACATGTGAAAATGTTGAATTAACAAATGAACGGCTCTAATAAAAAAAAGTTCGTTACGCAGGAGCTCCGTCAACTAAGCGAATTTCCTAAGAATACATAAATCACTCTCTAGCGGTCACAATTTTAGTCTGATCCAAATGAAATCTCATGTATGATATGTTTTTAGTATTTGCTAAGCCAATTTTATTAATAAATAGCATAACTCAATTGGAAAGGGGGGCAAAGAGAAAGAAGAAAATACAAAATATAAAATTTCTCTCCTAATATTAGAACAATCGAAAAATGTATAAGGAGTAAAGTTGTAAAAAATCATGTTTGCTACAATTCACCACACAATCATTTCAATCTTAAATTGTAAATATTTCTGTAAATATTAGTGAAACAGAAAAAAAGATAAGAAACAAAATTATAGTAAAACTAATTTACTACAACTTTACTTCTTGTAAGTAGATTTTTTGAATATTAATGAAGATATGCCAAATTTTGTGTTTTCCCCTTCCTCTAAACTTCCTTTTCCCCTCTTCAAATTTTACCCATTAACGAATTTAACCGTTCAAATCCCAAAAGCACGTCATATACTCAATTTCATTTCGACATCTGCTATGTAGAATCGATGGATCTGTAGAAATTTTTTAAGTTAGTACGAGACCAATTCTGGAAATTCGCTAATAGTACCATACTTGAACAAACATAATAGTAAATAATTAATCAATGCCATTTCAATCTTATTTGAATATGATCTAATTTGAATATTAAATTGGTAGTTTATTTTATTATTAATATTATAAATTATTTTTAGTTTAGGTGAGATACAATAATGTGAATTTTTGTAGTTACACTTCTTTTGACGCGTTAAGTGAATAACTAATACTCGACTGATGTAGTACTCGCTCGATCGATGTTAAACTGATTTCCTACTCTATTGCACAGTGTTCGGGAGATATTCAGGTAAAATGTGTGTCTTACAGTATATAGACTAAATTTACATATACATACATTATATACTTAAGCGAAATAAGATTAGTAAATATTGAAATACAAGACAATGTTATACATTAAAGAAAGATAAATGATCATTATTATTTTGGTAAATACCTACACCGCCAGCTCTTAGGAATGTTTTCATCATTATTACTTCATGTTTCTGATAAAAGAAGAATATTACGAGCCACATTATCAATGATATCATTTTTATGGGCATATTTATGGTAAAATTTGTATATTAAATGTATATATTGATACATTGTTAATCGGCCAAGTAGCCGCGCTTGTTACGGCGCTCTACTTGGAACCGGGAGGTTATGAGTTCGAATCCCAACATCGGCAGTTTGTCAATTAAAAAAAATTATTGGGGCGGTTAATTGACTAAACTGTCGGCGTATGAACAAGAACGAAGTAACCGGCTATGCTTGTGAAGGCTTTCTGCAGTTTCCCTTCACGAACTCCAGATGAATATCGGCATAGTTCCTATCAAAGTCGGCTGAACCGCACAACCTACCAGTTCCTAGTCTGCAAATGAAATCCTTGTCCTCCACTCACATAAAATATGTACAGTTTAAAAAATTAATAAAGATTGAAAAATAATGGTGTGGGTGGCCTCTGTTATAGACCGTGGTGTCTCAGAAACGGAGATAAAACTCCATTATTATTATTATTATTAATATTATTACATTGATAAACCTGGCCTGGTCTTGATAAATTTCACTAACTCTTATTCTAATGTAAATAATGGATTTAAAGCCTGTCTTACAAATTCTAATTTTAACGGAAGAAGTGACGCTGGTAATGTACTACCATGATAAATACAGAATGAATGGTTTTAGATATATATATATATATATATATAAATATATTCAATTGTAGTTTTTCACTACTATATCATATTATTAAACTTTTGTGTCTTAATAGTAGTGTTATAAATTATATAAACAGAAGTATAACTTATTACGTACGTACATAACACACACATACTTTATTTTCATAAACTGAATAGTTCTGCAATAATTTCAGTTCAAAATCTAAAATAAACAATTAATTATTGGATCAAATAGTCAATCCCAATTACATATATCTACTATATTCAAAGACCAGTTTTGAGTTGAGAAATTAAGCTTAAGAAAATCTTGTTTGAACCAGAAAAAGTTTAATTTGTATCGATACAAATTTTTAGAATTTTGTATTTGCATATGCAGAAACAGAAAATTTAAAAATATTGACAAACGTTAACATTTTGGGTGAGATTTTTAAAACGTTAAACCCGTTATGTTTTATTATTTAGTAATAGTTAATGAATAATATTAAATTTGTTAAAGAATATAAATAACTTTAATAACAACAAATTATAAGAAATTATAAGAAATGAAAACAAACGCTATTTTCAATGCACATTTGTAAAAGTGTCTGAAATTGATATTTAATGCAAATAAAAATTTATATTTTAGAAAAACTAAAATACAAACTTATATTTGTATGTAATACCCTTCATACATGCGAAAGTTTTGATGAGTCTCTAATCGATTGTTTTACTGGAGTGAAGCGAACGCAAGTGTTGTATAACCTACTACCCCCCCCCCCCCACCTCCGTGGGACTTTACGGCTCACATACTTTTTTGTTGTATTGGTCATGTAGTTAAAGATTTTAGTTGTTTGCTAATGGATATCTTACCAATTACAAGATAACCCGGAAAACCCAAACAATTCGGAGACTTCTTTTTAAATTCATTCTCATTTCTTTTAATTTTATTTGTTGGTATTGCTATCTAGACCAGAGGTGGGCACAGACAGCTCGTCTGAGCCTTACGGGCTCTCCATAAGCTGGGTGAGAGTAAGTAAAGAAGGTATGTTTTGAAGCAAGACGGAACGATGTTTCAATACAGGTTGTCCTACCGATTATTGCCCAATAATTATATAGTATCGTCTATAGTATAGTCAATATTTTATTTTTTTTGAAAAACAAATTATGCGAAAAATAATTTCCACTACTACAAAAAGTACTTTTTCAATTCAAAGTAGACTAACTCGAAGAACTCAAATTCCCACTTTATGTAAAATTTAACTTAATTCATCAAATTCCCATGACACTATACTGAGCATACTCCATACGAAGAAAAAATAATTAAATCAGGTAAATAATTCTATTAGTTCTCGGATATGAATAGTAAAATATTTAGACAAATTATTTGGAATTTCCAAAACTATAATTCTATTTAAATTATCCTTTGCAAAAATTTCCCTCTTTTATTACAATGGTCCAGCGGTAAACTTAAAGGTTCAAAAGATTTATATATATTTTTTATATATTTTTATTTTATTCATACACAAATATGATATATACTAAAAAGGTACATTTTATGACCCAAATTACCAGCCCAAAATTCCAGAGTATGTATTGAATGATTGCATGTATTATTTACTTTGTATAATAGTGACCATAAAAAAGATTTGGTATTATTATATTTTTTTCAGAAAATGTTTTAATTAAAAAAAGAAAATATTAATAATTGGTAGTTACCCTGTATTAACTCTATCTCTCTTCCCTACCTCTCACTCAGAGCTTGGCCGAGTCAACTCCTGCCCACCTCTGATCTAGACGAAGATTCAGAATTCATTCCCGTTTCATTTTAATTTTTAGTTTATGAACGAATATTTATAACCAATACGTTGTGCAGAAATTATTTCCTTAGCTTTGTAAATGTAAAAAAGTTAACCAATAAATTGACGTTTTTATAGACTTTGAAAAACGTATTATGTTCAAAAAAATTTCATTAATCAACTGGAATGGAATACTCCGTAAAATCAGAAAAAACAATTGAAAATAATCAATAATCTGGTAGAACGAAAGCAGCGTTAGGATTATTAACTAATTTGTTTCTATTTTTAGATTTTGACCAGTTTTTATGATTATCTTGCTAATATGTAATACAAACATATTTATTATTGTTACACCACATTTTTCCTTGCAAGTATCATATGGTCTAAGATCCGGCATTAGTGAAAACCTTCCCTCATCTGTTAATTGATTGAAATATTATTGAAAACGCTTATTGCAATATAAACAATTTGGCAATGTAATGTCTGCCAGGGTAGTTCTGCTTCAATTAACATTAATTAATTAATTAAAAATTGTTTTTTTTATAATTAAATCCCTCACGTGTTAATTGAATTTGGCTTGTTAAATAACATAGTATACGATACGACAAATCTTGTAATAGCAGGCAGCGCTACTTATTACTGCTACGGTTACCTGCAGCCAGGTGTTCAAACTTAAAGTAAACTTAGGTTACTTCCCTCATATGTTAATTGAAATTTTTTTAGCTAATTTAAAAGTTCAGAATAATTAGAATACATCCATAACGGGCAGCCGTCTTAAAATCCATTACAATCAAGTGCAGCCTATATAAGAAAAATTTAAAAAAATAGAAATTATAAAAAAATACCTTGTAGAGAGAGAGAGACTATTGCATTATTCCACGAAACAAACAAGGAAAGTATATGATCATGCGAATGTGAATCATGAATGTGAATTATGTATTCCGTTTATCATGAACTCTACACAATCCACTATTAGTCATAGATAAAATATAGTAGTTGGTACTATTAGTATAAATACACTTAGAAATGGAGTAGGGTTTACAAATGCATGAATCATATACTTTCCTTGTTTGTTTCGTGGAATAATGCAATAGTCTCTCTCTCTCTACAAGGTATTTTTTTATAATTTCTAATTTTTTTAATTTTTCTTATATAGGCTGCACTTGATTGTAATGGATTTTAAGACGGCTGCCCGTTATGGATGTATTCTAATTATTCTGAACTTTTAAATTAGCTAAAAAAATTTCAATTAACATATGAGGGAAGTAACCTAAGTTTACTTTAAGATTGAACACCTGGCTGCAGGTAACCGTAGCATTAATAAGCAGCGCTGCCTGCTATTACAAGATTTGTCGTATATTATACTATGTTATTTAACAAGCAAAATACAATTAACACGTGAGGGATTTAATTATAAAAAAATCAATTTTTAATTAATTAATTAATGTTAATTGAAGCAGAACTACCCTGGCAGACATTACATTGCCAAATTGTTTATATTGCAATAAGCGTTTTCAATAATATTTCAATCAATTAACATATGAGGGAAGGTTTTCACTGTCGGATCTTAGACCAATAGCTTCATTTTCCTTGCAAGTTTCACCAAGAGGGCGAACGAGATAAAATTCTATCTACATCGTTTTACTTGAAAAGGATGAAACCATGAAACAAAGTGAGTATTACATTTTGAATTATTATTCACGAAAATAATGAATTTTGTCTACATAGAGATAAGTGAATGTGAATCATGTAAATTTGTTTGGTAATTACAACTATAAAAAAATATCGAATGAGTCACACCAAAATAATATTACATTTTAAATAAAACAAAATAATAGTATTATAAGAATTTAATACTTTTAAAATCTTTGAAATAAATAAAATTAAATGTATTTTCAAAAATATAAACAAAAGATCTAACAAAATTTTATCAGAACAAAAGTTATTTGACAAGTTTTATTTTAAACTACTAACTTTGTATTTACATGGATTGAGTTTTTGTATTATACATTTGATATTATATATTTTAAATAAACAAATAATTTAATCAATTTATTTAGTTTGAATATATTTTCTGAGCGCCCTATATCCTCTGTTGAAAAATATCTCCAAAAATAAAAAACCTTTACGATGATGAAATTTTGCATGCATGTAAAAAGGTTTAGCACCGAATATTTTAATAGACCTTTACTCTTATACGTTAACATAGTGAAAAAACTTTTCAAAATGAATGTAAAATTTAAGGTGATCAACGTTTTTCTTTTAAACAACTTTTATTGTACAAGCAAATTCGGGATATTTAATATCCATTATTTGAAAATTTGGCATTGTGCATGTTTTTTATTTATTTCTACTTATGAATATAAAAAAAAACTCAATTAGGGCTAAACAGCATAACTTTTTACTAAGAACATGAAAATGTAAATTTTTACAGTATGTATATAAACAATAAATAAAATTAAAAAATCCTTTAATTAAATAAAACCTATTTTGACAAAATGGAAACCCGATTTCTAAAATCAAATATTCTATAACAAAAGATGCACTAAAAAGTAAAAAAATAATTGCATATTCTTGTGCCAATTTTAGTTCACCAAAGCAAAAATTTTTAAATATATATGTACAATTATTGTTATTTTTGGAGGCGGTGTCCAAAAGTTATGTGAATTTCTCTATGCTGACACCGCCTCCAAAAATAACAATAATTGTACATATATATTTAAAAATTTTTGCTTTGGTGAACTAAAATTGGCACAAGAATAAGCAATTATTTTTTTACTTTTAAAAAAATTTTCTTATTTCCATTATGAATGAGTATACCCATTAAAAAAAGAAAAAAATTTCGCAGAAATCAGTTAACACATAGAAAATGAGGATTTTCCTCAATTTCCCGGAGATCCCCTCATCAGAATGCGATTTGGTGACAATGGGACCAATCGGGAATCAAACCCTTTAAAACAAAAAAAAAATTCAAAATCGGTTCATAAATGACGGAGTTCTGAGGTAACAAACATTATAAAAATAAAAAAAATACAGACGAATTGAGAACCATCCTCCTTTTTTGAAGTCGGGTTAAAAAAGCATGTCTTTGAATAATAATAATAATAATCATAATATTTTTATTATTAATTTAAATTTTATTGTTTATAAAATAATCTAGAACAACATTCTGCAATTATGTGTAGTGTTAGTGGTTACCTTATACTTAAATTATGTCTCAAGAATTATAGTTGACGGATGAATTAATTCTGCTTTTTGATTATGTTTAGTAAATCTTTATTTTTATTGTTTATTATCAAAATAATATTTTTTTGGTGCAAAATAAGTAAACAATTCTGTTTAAATAAATTAAAATAATTTCCCTAATCGATTCCCCTAACATCAACACATTTTCTACAACGGCGAACAACAAATTTAATTGCGCTAGAAAACTGTACTAGTTTTTCTTTGACTTTATTGAATGCATTAATCCAAATAGCTTTTGAGACATTTGAATAAAATAGTTTTTTTTATTAACTTTAATCACTTGTATCTCGAAAACGAAGATCGAAAAAATCCAAGTTCATATGAACTTTTTATTTTTGAGAGATCTATCAATTTTGAAAAGATCTATATTTGTTTTTCAATATTCCTGATTCCATATATATATATATATATATATATATATATATATATATATATATGTCGGAATCGTACGTTTATCAAAGGGATAAATGTGTTTTTTTATTTATGGATAAGCCTGTTCGAACATTTCTCTACATTAATAATATGTTTTACAGTTTTACACTTTTATTTATAAGTACAAAGAAACTATTTTTTTAAGAAAAGGTTTATTTTATTACAGTATGTCTGACATAAAGAATCCTCCAGACATAGAGGTCCGGAAATTAGATATTATCAATACTTATATATTCTTAGAATAAAATAAATTGTCTAAAAGTGCAATAAAGAATAATTGCTTTAAGATTTATCAATTAACATAGTAAGTGTTCACTTGAAGGGGGCATGTTTGACCTCTACTTAGACGCAAATTGTACGGTACGAGTGTAATAAACCAATTTTTGTGATATACCTTAGATGGTACATAAATATGATGTAGTAATAGGATGACCCCTTTCCAATATTTTTACAAACATCAAGGAAGGGAGATGAGTTTCAAAAAGGAAGGACGATGTCAGCCCTGACAGGGCAGTAACAGATGAGAGACGGTATCGTACAGTTGCGTATTAGTATCAACTGAACTCTGCTGAAAGTTACATGAAAATAGCATCACATGGAAATAGTGTTTGGATTGTTGGTAGCCCTTTTGGACTAGTATAATTAATTATGTTTATTGATGAGATAACCGTGGTATGGCATTTGTTAGTATTATTCGTATTGTATCTGTATTGTTAACTGGAGCTAACTCACTGTGTCGTAGGTTGAACTAATTGTAATTACTGGTTGTGAAAGTGCGGGACACCGGGTATTATTGTAGACTAGTGCGTGTTTGTGAAAAATGCATTTTTCAGTGTGCTATTGGAAAATTGGTAAGTGTTTGTATTTTATAAAAACAACAATGCCTGACAACATATATACTGGTTCAAACGACCATGCTCCCAATTATGCAACTCCGACATCAGAAGTGGGATCAGTGCCTGGTATATCATTGCAAGATAAACATGAGAAAATACGCCAAAAGTAATATCTGTTCTAACAAAAGAACTCGTATCAATTATCTTTGATTCTAATTACCCTATTAAGTTCCATACTGACGCTAGCTATAATGGGTTTAGGGCTATGTTAAGGCAAAAGATCGAAGTAAAGATCATTCTTATGAACTATAAACTTTAGCTGTAGTAAACTCATTAAAACATTTTCGACATTATTTACACGGGCGGAAATTTGTGGTCATTACAGATTGTAACTCATTAAAAGTATCTCAAAATATAGCAAATTTAAATGATCAAGTTCACAGATAATGGGCTTTCTTGTAGTCTTTTACTTTTGAAATTATATATCGTGCGGGTAAACGAATGACTCTTGTAGATTTCCTTTGACGAAATCCAATAGATGTTAATAATAAAATAGTAAATAAAAGAAAAGAAAAGGAAATTAATCTAGCTGAGAGTCGGAAGATTCGTTATTAACCGAACAACGTCGCGATCGTCAAATCTAGAAAATTGTTACCGGGTTACAGAACGATGTGATTGCGGAAGACATCGCGAAAAACATACGAGTTGCGATCTTGTATCCTTTTCCGCAAAACTCGGAGAAATGTAAAAAGCTTATTGTTTGCCATCGCTTCAAGGGGTTTCGTTGGTCCGTTATTAGGGTGTGCATCAGTCAATTATGTACTTGGACTGGGATAAAGCGCTTGAGGGGCTTTATGAGTAATTTTGATTTGAAGGAATGGCGAAATATCTGTATAAACCATTGCACGGTCATAGAGAGACGCGATAGGAGAAACACAATTGGGTTTTAATAGTACTATCAATCGTGTAACTAAATCCAGTCCTTTAGAGTTATAAATTCGTAATGTAGCGAGACCTCACGATATCTCCAATGTGAGACAGCAGGCCGTAGATAATATAAAAGCTAATGCTAGATACGATAAAAAAAGATTCGATAAAACTAAAGCAAAAATAATTAAATTCAATATTGGTGATTTTGTATTGTTAAAAAGAGAAGAAAGAAACCAAACTAAATTAGACCCGAAATTTAGGGGCCCATTTGTAGTGGCAGAGGTTTTAGAAGGAGATAGATACACTTTAAAAAACAGTAAAAGGCAAAAGGACTTACAAATACAGTCATGACAAATTGAGATGCATGCCGGAGGGTTACATTCCTAGAGAGTTAGATGTCTGTGATTCTGATAACGATGTTGAAAACGATTCAGTAGAGAGCTCTGATGAGCACTGTCAATCGTTTTGTAAAATGAATTAAGCCTTACACGGTTCCCATGATTTTCCCACACACCATACATATGG
This sequence comes from Nineta flava, assembly GCA_963920215.1. NCBI lineage: Eukaryota > Metazoa > Arthropoda > Insecta > Neuroptera > Chrysopidae > Nineta > Nineta flava. The sequence continues at coordinate 64,731,899 of OY986040.1, forward strand.
TAACGGGGTCTAAAGAAATTTAGATGTGATTATGTGTAAGCATTTTGTAAAATGAATTAAGCCTTACACGACGTATTTAGTAATGGGGTTCCCATGATTTTCCCACACACCATACATATGGTAACGGGGTCTAAAGAAATTTAGATGTGATTATGTGTAAGCATTTTGTAAAATGAATTAAGCCTTACACGACGTATTTAGTAATGGGGTTCCCATGATTTTCCCACACACCATACATATGGTAACGGGGTCTAAAGAAATTTAGATGTGATTATGTGTAAGCATTTTGTAAAATGAATTAAGCCTTACACGACGTATTCAGTAATGGGGTTCCCATGATTTTCCCACACACCATACATATGGTAACGGGGTCTAAAGAAATTTAGATGTGATTATGTGTAAGCATTTTGTAAAATGAATTAAGCCTTACACGACGTATTCAGTAATGGGGTTAGCATGATTTTCCCACACACCATACATATGGTAACGGGGTCTAAAGAAATTTAGATGTGATTATGTGTAAGCATTTTGTAAAATGAATTAAGCCTTACACGAAGTATTCAGTAACGGGGTCTAAAGAAATTTAGATGTGATTATGTGTAAGCATTTTGTAAAATGAATTAAGCCTTACACGAAGTATTCAGTAACGGGGTCTAAAGAAATTAAGATGTGATTATGTGTAAGCATTTTGTAAAATGAATTAAGCCTTACACGAAGTATTCAGTAACGGGGTCTAAAGAAATTTAGATGTGATTATGTGTAAGCATGAGAGTAACAGTTTCATTACATTAGATTGATAGCTCATAGGATGTAACTGGCACTCGAGACAATAAAATTTAATTTCATTAAACAAACTCTATCATCCTCTGCCGCTGGACTGGACTACTAAGTTTATGGATTATGATTTAAGTGAAATGTAGTATCTATAATATCAAATCTAACGCCAAGCAAAACTAAAATTTTAGATACACCCGGGGACGTGTGATCGTCAGAATGGCCGTGTCGGAATCGTACGTTTATCAAAGGGATAAATGTGTTTTTTTATTTATGGATAAGCCTGTTCGAACATTTCTCTACATTAATAATATGTTTTACAGTTTTACACTTTTATTTATAAGTACAAAGAAACTATTTTTTAAGAAAAGGTTTATTTTATTACAGTATGTCTGACATAAAGAATCCTCCAGACATAGAGGTCCGGAAATTAGATATTATCAATACTTATATATTCTTAGAATAAAATAAATTGTCTAAAAGTGCAATAAAGAATAATTGCTTTAAGATTTATCAATTAACATAGTAAGTGTTCACTTGAAGGGGGCATGTTTGACCTCTACTTAGACGCAAATTGTACGGTACGAGTGTAATAAACCAATTTTTGTGATATACCTTAGATGGTACATAAATATGATGTAGTAATAGGATGACCCCTTTCCAATATTTTTACAAACATCAAGGAAGGGAGATGAGTTTCAAAAAGGAAGGACGATGTCAGCCCTGACAGGGCAGTAACAGATGAGAGACGGTATCGTACAGTTGCGTATTAGTATCAACTGAACTCTGCTGAAAGTTACATGAAAATAGCATCACATGGAAATAGTGTTTGGATTGTTGGTAGCCCTTTTGGACTAGTATAATTAATTATGTTTATTGATGAGATAACCGTGGTATGGCATTTGTTAGTATTATTCGTATTGTATCTGTATTGTTAACTGGAGCTAACTCACTGTGTCGTAGGTTGAACTAATTGTAATTACTGGTTGTGAAAGTGCGGGACACCGGGTATTATTGTAGACTAGTGCGTGTTTGTGAAAAATGCATTTTTCAGTGTGCTATTGGAAAATTGGTAAGTGTTTGTATTTTATAAAAACAACAATGCCTGACAACATATATACTGGTTCAAACGACCATGCTCCCAATTATGCAACTCCGACATATATATATATATATATATATATATATATATATATATATATATATATATATATATATATGGAATTAGGAATATTGAAAAACAAATATATATATATATATATTGTTGTCAATGTCTAGACAAGAATACGAATACCATTACGAGTTAAAGATTGAAGACACATACGTTTTTAAAAAGAAACGAGACAGATATATACATATACTATTGTTTCTAGTAATTATAAATAATATATGCGTGTGACTGTTTCTTTTTGCTTTACAAACATATATAGGTCTGTGTTCAACTCATTTAAACACTGTTGCAAATTATGTAGTACTACTGTTATCCTACAAAGCACAACAATATAAATTACGAATATAATATGAATTTCCATTGTTTGAAAATTTGGGGCTTTTTTTTTTCTTTTTATAGTACCAACAACAACTATATAGAACATGGTCATCATTAAATATCCATTTATACCCATTTGTACAGAAACATTTAAGTGAATATTTAATTTAAGTATTTATAAACTGACAAATCGTATTGCAGTTAGATAAGCTACTCTTAAACAGACAAAGCAGTTCTTATGCCCTCAAAATCGATTGTTTAAACCATTCTTAACTTAAATAGCTCGTTGCATATGCGCATTAAAAACTTTTGAAGTGTCATATTCGAAATATTGCAAAGAAAAGTTTCATATGATCAGAGATTCCGCATTAGGGATGATTTGTTCAATAATGTTTTTAAAATTATTATTATTTGATTTGATACATAACATAATCAAAATTTGTTTATAGATCATTTATATTACTTAAATTTGGAAGGTTCTGCTGCATTTTTTCTGTGATTATTACAAAAAATTGTACACAATTCTTAATTTTATGGAATAAAAAAGTATTAAAAACAAAAACAAAGGCACACTAAACAGAAACATTATAAAAGAAAATATAAATATTCAATATGATTATGTACTTGAAAGTTGTTTTTGTTTTAATATTAGCAATCCAGAAAATAATTTGCAATCCATTTTATTTAAGTAACTCACCCTGACCCAAAGAGTCAAGAGTAACTCACCCTGCTACCATGTATAGAAGAAAATGAGGTATTTTTGGGAGGTTATTCCCATTTACCAGGAAGTTACGTTGAAAAAATTAAAGTTTGTCGATTTTTCTCGTAAGTTTAAAGTTACTCCGAGTCGAATGTAAAAACCGAATTTTTCTATCATGCCTAGAAGTGAGTTCAAATTTGTATACGTCAGTCAGTCAATTACACAAAGGGTTGTATATATTATAGGATAATATCTATGCAATATAATATAAAATCATTCATCAACCGAAATATTGCAAAATAATTTACATTTAAGTATTTTAACATTTTATTTCATAAGACAACCGAAGAAAATGAAAAATTATTAGTAAGAAAGTCACTAGAATAATAATTCGTTTATATGTAATGTACCAATAAGTATGTCTTAAGTAAGCGCAAACGCAATAATTAAGAAAGTCTTAAAATTAAGTATTTCTTAACAAAGGCACATTAAAACGGTGAGAATGGACATTAGTTTATTTAAAATATAAATTTAGAAAAAAATCTCATAAAAGAATATTTTTAATATTAAAAATAATGCTATTAAATACCAAACACAAAATATCAATGGCAATTATTTTAATATACACTCCCGTTCAATTAAATTGAACCAACCTGAAATGTTAATTTTCTTAGATTTCATACAACTCCTCACTTTTGTAACTCTCTGTATATTATTTATTTATAAACAAAGATAAGTAGTATTTTAAATGCGAAAAAAAGAAATGGAAGTTCTATATTTTTTATTTATGTAAACAAGTCAGTGATAGAGTAAGAATATGTAATGTAAATACATGTTAAGTGTTATATCTCCCTTTTACATATAAAAATTAAATAAAATGTTGTATCTGTCAAAAACATTTACTACAAGAATAATCAAAATTTTGAGAGACTGATTCGGTTCAATTTTATGAACGGGAGTGTACAACTGTAAATTTTTGTTGCTATTTTTTTGTATATTATACATGTAAACCAGTAAATAATCCAGTGTCTTGACACACCAATAGAATCGGCGACTATTGAATTGTGCCACATTCATTGTGGAATACTTTTGCGTTTACACGTAATAAGAACAATTTTAATTAAATTCATCACGTAGGAGCTACGCAGAAGAGCGATATCTCAGTTAACACACGTTTCAGGGCTTTTCGAAAATTAACCCTTGAGGGGGTAAAATCGGGAGTATGAGTTTCGGTTCTTTTAAAGTTAGATACTTGAAAATATTTATTTCAGTTATACATCATAAAATACGTGTTTCCTATTCCTAGTTTTTGGAAAATGGGCTCTGGAAATAGAAGGTGCTGAACAAGGGATGAACGTTGGTACGTAAGCTCAGTATTTTAAAGATACAAAATTTATAAATTTATAAACAAATAAATAGGGTTCCTCATAGGGTCTTTACACACTTTTCGAGGGTACATTTTAATACATTTCTACAGGTATGTTGCTATGGTACGTTAAAGATTGATCTGAGAATATTTTTAGATACAGTTATGTTCTACTATCACATTCCACCCTAACGACTTCTCGTACATGCAAAATTTTATTCTATTCGAAAATGAATTTAAAAAAATATTACAATAATAGTTGATAAAGTAACGTAAAATATTATGATTATCATCTTTCTGATCAAGATTGTTAAATAAATTTAATAAGAATAATTTGTGCTAGTTGTGCTGGTCGTGTATCAGATATTTCGATGTTTTTTTTTTAAATATCACTTTGTAAAAAAAGCATTTATAATATTTAATATGCATTATAGAATAAATAATATTACGTATATTGTATTTAAAAAATAACGATAATAAAAACATTACTTGTTTGTTACTGGATATGTTAAGTTATAAAAAACCTATTTTGACAAAATGGAAACCCAACTTCAAAAATCAAATATTCTACAACAAAAAATGCACTAAAAAGTAAAAAAATAATTGCATATTCTTGTGCCAATTTTGGTTCACCTAAGCAAAAATTTTTAATTAAGGGTTTCCATTTTGTCAAAATAGGTTTTCTTTCTCGCTTTTTAGTGACTTTAAAGATCTATAACTGATTTTATTTGTCTAAATATGGGTAGACCTACTAAACGACCAGCTAATTTTTATTGCATTTTTTTATAACACTTTTTTATTATCCGTTTTTTTTTTTAATTTTTAGTGCATTTTTTTGGGGTCGGTTTTTTTTTGTAAAAATATTTTTTGAAGTCGGCCTTTAAAAAAAAAAAATTCGCAGAAATCGGTTATCACATATAAAATGAGGATTTTCCTCGATTTCCCGGGGATCCCTTCGTCAGAATGCGATTTGGTGAAGGCGTCGTCAGAATGAGACGAATGGGAAACCAAACCCTTTAAAACAAAACAAAAAAATTCAAAATCGGAGGTGACGACCTCAAACAGAGTCTGAGGTGACACACATTATATAAATAAAAAAATAAAATAAAAATACAGACGAATTGAGAACTATCCTCCTTTTTGAAGTCTGGTTCAGAAGAAATGCTTATAAAATTAATTAAGCAACAAAATATTTTATATTATTTGCATTTACAATTAGATATTAATTTGGCATATACAGCATGTATTTTTAACATGTGAAAATTTGATCAAATAAATTTAACATTTGAACCGTGTCTGTAGTTAATTTCATAGTTTTTAGCGAATTTTCGAAGAATGTCTGCATATGTGTCTATACTCGCTAATTTTAATCTAATGGAAATGATCTTTGGTAGGTGATATTATGCTTTCTTTGTTTGAAAGGTCAAAGGGGCTTAGAGGAATAGGGAAACATAAAATTTGGTATATCGCACTGAATATTGGAAAAATCGAAAAATATATTAGTAGTAAAGTTATAGTAAATTAATTCTACTTTACTGCTTAGTTTCTTATCATTCATTACGTTACTCTAAAACTTACAAAAATGTCGAATTCAAAATTATACAGCCTAATTATCTTTATATATTTTAGAGTTTTAGAAAAAATGTTCAGGTAATGAATTGAAGTCAAGTTGAGGACCTAAGTAAGCTTTACTACTTATAGGGCCTACAAACGTGCAACATTGAACAGCAACCTAGCATGTTGCTGTGTGTGTATAGTGGTTGCAGCAACAAAAAACATGACCTTGAACAGTTGCTGTAAAAATAAAAATTATTTGATATTTTGTAGGAGTTAAATGTCCATATTATCTAAAAAGTTATGCTTTCCTAACATTTTATTATGTTTTATTGATTTATTGTCAGTTTTATTGTCAGTCAGTATTAATATGGTATATTAATATTCGTTGCGATGCCATTTGACTCTATGTAGCAGATATCCACCATCTATGACATAAATGCTATTTCCGAATTCAGTATCATATGGAATAGGCTTACAAAAAAATGTAGCGATTTTGCGAATTGTAAAAATTTGCTGAGCTTGACTTCGGTCTAACTCGTAGACTAATTATCTGATCAAAAAATGTTTCAGACAAAATTTTCAGGAAATTTTATGCTCTATAATTTTTGTAATGACTATTTTCAATCTAGATGACGCTGGAAAGTAGATATTCTCGAAAAACTGGTTTTTGATACCATTCTCCCATATGGTGGCGCGAGCGGCGGTCGTTCAAGATCGCAAATTTTGAATATTAATAAGGGCAGCAAACTGTAACACTCTGCCAAATTAGAACTCTCCTTGACTTTTTGTAAGGCAGTAACTACCCAATGACTGGATTATTATTAATTTCTATGAAATAACCGAGCTCAGATCAATTTATATTGCCTTACAACCAACCACGTACTCACAGAGAAAAAAATTATTGATGTTTCCTCCATTTCCCACAAAAAGTAGCAAATAATTTATATTTAAAAGTATTATTATTATTATTGATGATAAAAATTGACCAGAGAAAAAAAGTAAATTTAAATCTGTAGCCAACCAGCACATCGCAAACTTCCTTTCTAAATCGTGTTGCTATTATTTAAGCTAAAAAGAAACATCTTTAAAGCCCAAAGCGTTTCATTTTAAAATACTACACAAAAAAAAACCCAAATGTATTTTTAAAATAGATACACAATAGATAGAAATAACAATAAAACCTATTTTGACAAAATGAAAAACCCGACTTCAAAAATCAAATATTCTATAACAAAAAATGCAAGTAAAAAAATTATTGCATATTCTTGTGCCAATTTTAGTTCACTTAAGCAAAAATTTTTAAATATATATGTACAATTATTGTTATTTTTTGAGTCGGTGTCAGCATAGAGAAATCCACATAACTTTTGGACACCGCCTCCAAAAATAACAAAAATTGTACATATATATTTAAAAATTTTTGCTTAGGTGAAGAACTAAAAGTTAAACTTAGGTCGGGTTTCCAATTTGTCAAAATAGGTATAATTTCTCGCTTTTTAGTGACATTGAAGTTCTATAATTTATTTTATTTGTCTAAATATGAGTAGACCAACTAAACGACCTACTAACTTTTAGTGCATTTCTTTATAACACTTTTTTTTTTTATCCGTTTTTTTTTTTTATTTATTTATTTATTTATAACACATTTATTTTATCCTTTTTTTTTTTTTAATTTTTAGTGCATTTTTTCATAAGACTTTTTTGAAGTCGGTTTTTAAAAAAATTTTCTTTTTTTCCCATTATGAATGAGTATACCTTTTCAAAAAAAAAAAACATTCGCAAAAATCGGTTATCACATATAAAATGAGGATTTTCCTTGATTTCCAGGGATCCGCTCACCTGAATACGATTTGGTGACAATGGGACCAATCTGAAATCAAACCCGCTAAACCAAAAAATTCAAAATCGGTTCATAAATAACGGAGTTCTGAGGTGACAAACATTATTAAAAAAATATTTTAAAAAAAAATACTGACGAATTGAGAACCATCCTCCTTTTTGAAGTCGGGTTTAAAAAAAAAGGAAACCTTTTTGTATCTAGTTTGTATATGAAAGAAATACGATACTGGACAGAAAGTTTATTTTAAAAATAAACACCCCCAGTTACACTTATTAAGAATTTTTGTTATTATTTGAACAAATCTATTTTTTGAGGAAGGTTATGGCGACAGGCAACAGCCGGAATATCAGTAGTGGTTAGATACATAGTATTAGGTGTTATTTATATAGATTGCGTATAGATTGACTTCATTTTACTTTATTGAGCATAAATTGATCTCATTTTACACTACTGTGCATACACTGACCTCATTTCACACTATGCTCATTGACAGACCTCATTTTGTTCTACTTCGCATAGATTTACCTCAATATACACTATTGCGCATAGTTGGATCTCATTTTGACTACTGCGCATATATAGACCTCAGTTTCTACTACTGCGCATAGATTGAACTAATTTTTTACTAATGGCCATAGATTGACTTCATATTACACGCAATGGGTTAACCTCGTACATTTATTGTCTTCCCCGTAATATAGAATGCGAACAACCGATCCCTCTAAATATAGAAGTAACAAGTGAAAAAAACGACTGAGTTAATTGCTTATATTTCCGGTATATACTGAATTTATGAAAAAAAGTATTCAACAAAAGTTGTTTATTTTTAAGAAAAGAACATTTTTCTCTTTAAATTAAATTATGATAGATTTCGCCCATTCCTGACTTTACTTTTTAGCTCCAGTACAGTCATTCGAAATTTCAGCTCGCTATCTCTTTTCGATTATGAGTTATTGTGTTTACGGACGGGCGGTCTGACAGACAACTTTGCAGACATGAACTAATTAGATCATTTTATGAACATCAATTCCAAAAGTTTTTTTCTGCGATCAATATATGCAACCATTACAAAGTCGGGACTAACCTTAATATACCCTGGTATATATTATATAACGGGTATAAAAAGGGTAGTTGGCGGGGGTAGGGTGTTGCGTTTGGAAAACTTAAGCTTTCCAATATATCCCGTAAGTTTTAAGGTCCATGTCGAATGCAAAAGGTCCTATCCTTCAAGTATGACTAGAAGAAACGAAGTTATTTTTGGGTGGTTTTTCCATTTTTGGGGAAGATTGCGTTGGGAAAATTAAATTTTTCTAATAAATCACGTAAGTTTTAATGAATTCTACGTCGAATGCAAAAAAAAGCTCTCTTAAAGGAACGCATGATTAGAAATAAAGAAGATATTATTGGGAGGGTTTTTCATTTTTCGAGGGGATGCATTGGAAAAATTAAAGTTTTTCGATAATTCCCGTAAGTTTTAAAGTATTCTAGGTCGAATGCAGAAAAAGATATTCTTCCGTCATGTTTAGAAGTAATGAAGGAACTTTTTGGAGGTTTTTCCCATTTATGAGAAATTAAAGTTTTTCGATATTCGTCGTAAATTTCAAAAAAATTCATCATCGAAAGCAAAATTCGCACCCTTTTAGCATGTATAGAAGTAAAGAAGGTATTTTTGGGATTTTTTTTCAATTTTGGGGGAAATGGTTGCATAGTGATAAGTTTTCCAATATATTGCGTAAGTTAATAAAAAAAATTTTGACAAAATGGAAACCCGACTTCAAAAATCAAATATTCTAAAACAAAAAATGCACTAAAAAAAAAAATTTTTACAAAAAAAAACAAAACGCATGTAAAAAAATCTGCTATGAAAAAATGCACTAAAAAGTAAAATATAATTGCGTTATTTATTTACTTCAATTTAGTTATAAATATCCATTTTGTTAAATCAAATATTTTTATTTTTGGAGAAGGTTTTTTCGTCCAAAAATATTTATAATTAATTTTTTTTTTTTGTAAATATACTCGGAAATTTGAATTATTATTTTTCATTTGCAGGAGAATATAGATTTACTATATATTGAAACTACATATTTATATTGTTAGAAATTGTTAAAATTAAAATTCATCAACAGTTAAAAAAAATGTTCCGGTAAGTAATATAAATCAATATTTTTTATTTAAGTAAGTGCATGCATGCTTGCTTGATAATTATTTAATTTATAATAGATAAATAATTTTCAGTGGAAAAATTGAATATTCTAAATTTTATAATCAATTATAAACAATCAAAATACGAGTTAAAATTTATTATAAATCCAACTTCAATCTCAAATAACTTTTGGAGGAGTGATTGACCAACAATCTATAACCTATTTTATAGTTTTTAATTTATTACAAGAATACATCTTGGTCTTTTTGGAGTATTGTTCCGTTAAAGAGCCATAAAATGTCTTTCCCATGTTATTTAAATGCGAAATTGAATTTAGCGATGCGGCACCTGTTAATATTAATATTAAGAGCTCAAAATTTACTAGTATTTTTTTTTCGTCATTTCCAACAAAGTTTTCGATATACTTAAAAAAAAGTAGATTTTTTGAAACTAATATATATTATACAATATACATATTATTATATATATATATATATATATATATATATATATATATATATATATATATATATATATATATATTTTTAAATATATTTCCCATTAAAATAAGATGGGAATGGAAAGACCAAGATGTATTCTTGGAGAAAATTGAACGCTCTACAAAAAATACAAATATTTACGTCCCCTCACGAATATGTTTCGGATTTCAAATAATAGATTAACAAACATTTAAAAAAAATCATAAAAATCTGTTTGATGCTTTATTGAAACTTTGATAATTATTCTGCTTCATTGATTCGACTGTATAATAGGCGTTATATAAAAACTAAAAAGTCGAAAAGTTGGCAAATACAAAATAAATTACACTTTATTTTGGTCAAAGTTTCCAATAGTTAATATATTAAAAATTAAAACAGACAGAGAAGCGTCCAATCATAAAGTTTTTTATGATTTTTCATATCAAGCATATGATGTCAAAGTAAGCTCAATTTAATTAAACGCTAGTCACTTTGGTATAATATAACCTAACGGCGACCATACCAATATATAAACAGTCGGATATATCAACATGGAAGATAGTGAAAGATTATATGTATTCCCATACCATAACATCTCAGGTAGCTCAGCAGTAGAGCATTGGCCTAGAATGTCAGAGGTGGTGGATTCTCTAGATGAGTATGGTTTTTCATATGATTTCATGTCAAAGAATATTATAAAATTTTTTATTTGAAGTTTTATTACTATAAATTTTTTTGCAGTACTTTTCAGAATATCTTGTATATTTTTATACACAGTTTCGATTTGCGTAGACTACGTCGTAGACAAAAATAATATTACACACGTTATTTTATGCAAGATTCAATTAACATTCTACGAACAACATGTCTGTTGGTAATAGTTTATTTTTAAATCAAAGTTATATAAAAAAACCAGTCGATTTCAAAAAATTTCAAAATATTCAGCTTTGTTTTGAACAAGAAATAATCTATTTGGTTGACCTTGAAATGTTAAAAAATAACCTTTAAAAAAAAAAATTTATTGAAATGGTAATTTAATATTTTCGTAATTACAAATAATATATTCGCAAATAACCTTTGTAAATAATGAATATTATTACTATTTTTCTTAAATAACGATTTTAACAAACAATAACAATAATATAAAACGAATATGATTACTATTAACTTGTTTGTGTAAGTTTTTAAAGACTATATCAAAGTATCAAAAGTACAATTTATTTTTAACTAATATTTTTCCTCTTAAATGTTTGTCTATTACTCGGAAATTTTGAATAATTTAAATTTATTTATTCATTTAGTTTCTTTGTTTGGGGAAAAACCCTGATTGATAAACAGTCACATATTTCCAATCATGTTATTTGATAAATATTACATGCTTTCCATTTAGACACCCAGCCACGGATAGTGTTTAGAACAGTACGATAAATGGAACATAATTTAGTTCTTCACATGATCTACGAGATAAATGATTTTCATTAATCAGTTCATAAACATTTTTCAGATTTTTGAATGATTTAATAATATTAGAGTCAAATTAGCTTCAAAAAGCCGGACTTGACTCCTTATTTGACTCTACTATTATTATTAGTTATTAATAATTATTATGAATAATAAATAATAATCAAAATTAATTATTATGGCATTCTTTTTTATTTATTCATTCATTCAAAAAATATGACCAAATTAATGGTGTTGACAAGTCATACAGATAATATTTGATAACATAAACAATCATATTACAATACATAAAATATAAAAAACATTTGACATAAAATGCTTGATATGAAAAATCATACCCATCTAGGGTGGGAATCGTACCCACCAACATAAAATTTGGTATATATCTCTTAATATCGGAAAAATGAAAAACAGATAAGAAGTAAAGTTGTAGAAAATTAATTTTACTATAATTAAGTTCCTTATCATTTTTTCTGTTTCTCTAATATTTACAGAGATATTGACGGTTTAAGATTGAAAATTTAAATCCTAAATATCTCTGTACACATGCGAGCTGTAGAAAAAATGATGAGGCAATGAATTGTAACAAACATGATTTTCTACAACTTAACTGCTTACATATTTTTCAATTATTCTAATATTGAGATATTTTATTGAAGATTATTAAAATAAACGCACCAAATTAGCAACAAGCAACATATCTCTGAATCCATATCCCAGAGATTATTACGATTAACTAATTCATAATGATGATGACTACATTGTAGTCGAAATACGTTTTTATAAAATACAAACAAATGGCGGCACTTCCGGGGTCCAAATGTGCAAGGATTTTTAATTTAAAAAATAATAACTCCTGCAATTTAGTGCAATGCAGACAAGAGTAACGGGCTTCTCTATTGATTGTACTAATGCGATACTACATGAAATAAAACGATGGTTAATATATCAAATGACATTTTTTCTTTTAATTTTAACAATGTATATTTTGTATTCATGTGATAACCACTTTTAATCAACAAATTTATAAATTTGCGTCAAACTTAGGATAATTCTTTCAACTACGCTGCGTAGTTCAGAGAACTGATTCATTCCGCTCGCCGTAGTTAAACCTGCCACGTAGTTGAATGAACTACATTTACTTTGAAAGTTTTTTTTACTGTTCGTGTAGTTAGTGTTGCTGGTACCAATAAAACTACTGATTTGCTATTAATAAATTACGTTTCAAATACTAAAAATAAATCCAAAATCGTTGCCCACTAAACAACCTCACATATGATTGTTTGTGACATGTGACATTTTATTAATAAATTATGGTGGAACAGTGGGTATAGCTTTAAATTAAATACACCTAAATCAAAGATTTAAATCAAATATACCACAAACACCACATCTTTCATTATACAGATTTTATTTTTAATTATTTCATATAGGAATTACTGTATAGTATGTACACTCCCGTTCATAAAAATTCAACCAGTAAGTCACATTCTAAGCGTATATATTACTAAATATATGTTAAATATTACATACAATAACACTTAGAATGTTCCAACTGGTTCAATTTTTATGAATGGGAGCGTATATTGTATGTATAACATAAATTCTATGATTTAATATTAAAAATAACAAGAAAGGAGAAATTGTTTCAAAGTAAAAATAATTATACAATATTTGCGTTACTTAAAACTATGTTACAATAATTTTTGAAATAAATAAAAATTTTTTTACAAAAAAAACAAAACCCGACTCCAAAAGAGGATCTAAAAAAATCTGCTATGAAACAATGCACTAAAAAGTAAAAAATAATTGCGTTATTTATTTACTTCAATTTACTTATAAACATCCATTTTTTTCAAATAAAATATTATTATTTTTGGAGTTGGTACTGCCGCATCTACTGTTGTTGTCGATTATGAAATGCTTTGCAGTTAAAGTGAAATTAAATGTTTGTTAACCTTGGCTGGCACCAACTCCAAAAATAAAAATATTTGATTTGACAAAAATAGATATTTATAAGTAAATTGAAGTAAATAAATAACGCAATTAGTTTTTAATTTTCAGTGCTATAAAAATAAGCACTAAAAATTAGTTGGTCGTTTATTAGTAGGTCTACCCATATTTAGACAAATAAAATCAGTTATAGAACTTCAAAGTCACTAAAAAGCGAGAAATAAAACCTATTTTGACAAAATGGAAACCCGACTTCAAAAACAAATATTTTATAACATAAAATGCACTAAAAAGTAAAAAAATAATTGCATATTCTTGTGTCAATTTTAGTTCACCTAAGCAAAATTTTTTAAATATATATGTACAATTATTGTTATTTTTGGAGGCGGTGTCCAAAAGTTATGTGAATTTCTCTATGCTGACGCCGCCTCCAAAAATAACAATCGACTTGAATCATGACATTAGAATTATGAAATAACCGCTAGTTGAAAAACTAACTAAAAGATGCAGTACCATATATAAGTAAATACTTGTAAATGTAGTATTGTTATTTTTATTAAATATACAAATTTTACAAAACTATCGGAACCATGACAAATGATAGTCTATTAAAAGAAAAATACCTTGACATTTTTCCTATAGAGAAAATGTTCTTAATAAAATAATAAAATGGCCCAGTTTATTAGTATTCAGGTTAAACAAAAGAATTATATTTGGTTATATACAGAGAGTATTCTTCTATATAAAACTTATCGGTTTTATATTCGAAAATATAAGCCAACATTGCATAATAACTTTATAAAGAACATTTAAAAACTTGCACGATAAGTTTATTGCACTATACTGTGTGTTTTGGACAGCTTTTCTTATAGTGAATCAATGTTAAATATTATTTATGACTGCCTGACCGTCTGCTACTGTATGAAGTCAGTCAATACATATGTGATGAGAGTACACTTTAGCATGTGCATTGTGTCCCACTCTTAAATAACAAACAACCATACGCATACAGTATAGCTGACTGACTTTATTTACATGTGTACTGACTGACTTCATACTGTACCAGGCAATAATAAATAATATTTAACATTGATTCACTATAGGAAAAGCTGTCCAACACAGTCTGTATAGAGAAGCCAACAATAAGATGTGTGTGTAGATGTAAATATAGGCTATGATTATTTTTAACAATTATTGACCTGTATTGTTCTTTGTAAACACAATCAAGTTGACTTTAGAGGACATCAAAGAGCATAGACCCTTTCTCACAATCATAAAACACAAAAATAATTACTGAAACAACAATTACTCATCATTTTTTTTTAATGTTGGGAATAGTATAAATTGCCCTTCTCTCTGTTAACAACCTACGCCTGCTAGTCTAGTTTCAATCACTATCAAATGAAACATACGTCATTTTTTATTGTGAGGTTGTCAAAAACAAAAATTAAGGACGTTCCAGCACTGTGTTATATAATCAGAACAAAAAAACAGTTTGATTTTATTCTAGAA
This sequence comes from Nineta flava, assembly GCA_963920215.1. NCBI lineage: Eukaryota > Metazoa > Arthropoda > Insecta > Neuroptera > Chrysopidae > Nineta > Nineta flava. Next base: position 64,747,176 of record OY986040.1, read on the forward strand.
CAAATACATATACACACATACACAACACAAAGAAAAATTCACTGTTCATATATAGAAAATAATATTATTTTGAAAAAAAAATTTTTGACTTTTATATTTCGAAAACAAAACCGTAAAATACGATTTTAAAAAAAATTTATTTAATAAATATTTATCTTTACTATTCTAGTTTTTATTTTAATTCTGTCGATTTTTTTAAATACAACAGATAATAGTTAGTCGGGCATGAATTTTAAATGCTTCTAATGAGAGAGAGTCAGAGAGAATGATAACTTTGCAATTAATTATCTCGCGTTCTAAACGGTCAAAAATTCTGAAACGGGATTTATTCTGAACTTCGGGATTTATAAGAAAACGATATTTTTAGCCTGTGAAAAAAAGCAAAATCTGTCGAAAGGTGGTTTCATGCTGGAGCATCCTTAAACAATAACTACTAGGTGGAATATAAGTGGTAATAGTAAGTAGCGATGTGTTACCCAAATTTCTCGAAAATTATGAAGTTTATGACCAAAATAGTATTCAAACATGAAATCTATAATTACAATCAAAAATGATAACCAAATCAATTCTATACATAGAAAATGTTTACTAAATAATATACGCCAAACGCCGGGTATTTTTTTTCTACAATCTTATACTGAAGCTATTTTCTTGTTGGAATATATTCAGGAATGTGCCCTGAATGTAAATTCAAGTTGGCGAGACGGGGGTACTTGGGCGTCAGCCGCCATCTTGCAAAACACGTTTTTATCAAATATCTCGTGAACCATGCATTGTACGACAAAAATAGTAGAGATCATTTTCATAGATAATAACAATTTCTACAACTTTTGTTAATAACTTTTTCTGTATAATTCATAGGTTTTTATTTATAGCGCTCCAAACTTTTTTCAATATAGTTATTGCTCAATATATAGTTAACGGTTGATGATTTTTTCCGTAAAATTTATAGTTTAAGAACTATAGCTTGGTAAAACTTGCACCTCGTAAATTATCGGTAGCTCGTAGTCCAATAAAAACTTTTCGTAACGAATAAAACGGCATAGTGTTCAGAAAAATGTCAATACTAAAATTTTATATGATTTTCGATCAGTAGACCAAAATGTCATGGGATTCAAATTAACAAAAATATTCAATTTCCTGTATGGAAATATTGTCGTTGTCGTTTATATTCATTTTTGGGTACAGGTTTCGACGAAAGGTTAAAAATATCAAATAAAAATAACAACAAAATTTAAAAAATATTATATGCTTGGTATGATGTACTTACATACCTACCACTTAATGGTTATATATTGACTACCTCAACACTAAATGTGTATGAAACACCTGGTCTCCTGAACGAAAAGAGATATATATTGGAAGGTAGCTTCAAAGAGTTCACAGTATAAGCATACACAGGGAACTATATGAGTGAATATAGATTTGTAGCAGGGAATGAATAATACTCTCACACATAATAAATGAAATATGATAATGACAAGCAATCGACAAGGCAACACTACGCGGTGTGGATGATACCTTAAAACAGTTTAACAAATTATATTGAAAGGTCATTTGATTTAAGTTTCTTCACTTTATCTCTGCTTATAAACAGTAATACGAGTTTAAAAAACCAACGTAATATTTTCTACAATCCACTTTGCAATTTAAAAAAATCATCACGCGGGATGATATGCGTAAACTAAGCAAATTTCTTCAGAAATTCCACTTCGCCTTCTCAGAAAATTATGACCAAGATGTCATTTGATTCGTAATTGCATCTAGAAAGTTTTTGAAAAAGTTGAAGTCCCGCATAAAAAAATTGTTAAAGTTATAAACAATTTAGTAAAAAAAGGGGGTTCGTTCTTTGCAAATATGTCAAAAACTGTTATAGATATTGGAAATCGAAAAAAAGATTCTTAAAGAGCAAGAAATTTCCAAAAGAAAACTCCTGTCTACCGGAATTGTAAGACTAATATTTGTAATTTTAATTGAGAGATGAAAATAGGTATTGAAAACGGGTGATTCGGCTCCGCTTTATTCAGACACTTGAACAAAAAAATTTCTTTAACCCTTTAAATATGAATATTAAGGAAAAAAAATGCATGTGCTTACTGGATACTTAAACAATTAAACAAATAATAATCCGCCGGCAAAAAATTTTTACCCCAATTTTTCCATTAAGTATACTTTTGTTGTTAATTAACAAATTTTTCCAATCTGGATAACCCCGATAATTTTTGCAATAAAAGTCTGGAACTTTTTTTACTTCTGGGAGCTATTCTTTGAAGGATTTTAAACAAATCCCCGTGGAAAATTAAAAAAATTTTGAATTTCCATTTTTTTTCAAAACATAACTAAAGTAATGATCCATTATTATTCATAATTTATTAAAAATTTGAGTTAGAGCTTCGTTTAAAAGCTCAATTTGTTCATTGGTTAATGGAAAACAAAAAACAATTGAAGTGGTCTTGTCATATCTTTAATAGTTTAAAAGATATTTAAATTTATTAGCTGGATCCATTTCAATCGCCCGAATAAACAGTTTGCGCACTCTTTTTCAACTGACACGCCACTCACAGCTGCTATGCTGCGTCTTCTTCTATCACACAGGATAGTACACACAGCACCTCTCTGTTACACATCGTCATTCGCTCCAAATTTTTCAATTTCAAAGCCTGGCAACCGTGATTCATGAACCGATTTTTCGCATGCAACCTTATACCACCATGTTTGCAATCAAATTATCTTTATTTTCATGTATAATTTATTGAGTAAGCAGATGAGTATAAATTGCAAGTCCGGCTCACCTGTTTATACATGGCAACCCAATAGTTGTGAACAGAAAAAGGTAAGCAACCCAACGTTTTCATACTCTTTAGGTTTCATACTTTCGATTGGTATTTAATTTTTTTGGAAAAAGTGAGGGAAATAGTAAAAATAATTAATTCTATTTTTAATTAATAATAGCCTTGAACATATTTTTTTAGGCAAACCATTCGTGATACTTTTCGTTTTCTTATATTTGATACAAAGTACTTTTCATCCGGTAAACAGATGGGTGCAGGACGGTTCTAATTGGTATCCTGTACTACTAATACTTTTTGCACATTATCAAGCTATGAAATGGCCCTCGGTCCCCACTTATGAACTTCTGTCTTGATCGATATTGGTTATTATTTATGGACATTTTTTTATGAATACTTTTTTAAATATATATTGAAGGCGGCAAGATTACGATTCGAACGGCGCCAATATTTGATAAAAGATCCTTATAGAACTCGATGAAATAAGACGAAAAATAAGAAAAAAAAATTTTCTATATCTCGCTTCGATTTCGAGATATCGATGTTTAAAGTTTTACATTTTTAACACGCGGATTTTTTTTTGACGCATTTTTATAGGAATTTCGAAAATAAATCGAAAACTAATAATAAAATTTTTTGATATCTCGCTTCATTTTCGAGATATCGAAGTTTATTTTATCTTTTTTTTTTATCATTTTAATGTCATTCTTTTAATTTCATTTCATTTTTTTATAATTCATCTGAGGAATTAATTGTTCTTACTTATATCTTTATAGGACTAACATAAATCAGAAATAATAGTAGTTCCCAACCCAATCTAACCTAACCCAACAATTTAATAATGTAAAAAAAAATAAATTATGGGTAGATAATAAAAAAAATAAAATAAAAATTCAAATTTCGATATCTCGAAATCGAATCGAGTGATCGAAAAATTTTAATCTTATTTTTCGATTTGTTTTTTCAAATCCTATAAAAGTACGTCAAAAAAAAAATTCAAAAATACAAATATCGATATCTCGAAAATGAAGCGAGATATCGAAAAATTTCTTAAAAACAAGTTTTTTATAGTAAAACTAATTTTCTAAAACTTTACTTCTTATGTTTTTCGATTTTTTCAATATTAAGAGATACCAAATTTTGTGTTGAAATTTGACCCGAACATACATTCATACATACATATACACATACATACATTGCAAGTTAAATAAAAGGTTGTAAAATAGGTATAAAAAAATTTTTTAATTTAAACATTGATATCTCGAAGAATATTTTATTCTTATTTTTCGTCTTATTTCGTCCAGTTCTATAAAGATCTATCATCAACGTAATCCCCCTTTGAAGACGAATGGACTGAGTCTCTTAGTTATTTCGAAAAAACTCCAGTTTTTGGTACTTGACTTTCTTTTGCAATCTTTGTTATAAATAATAATATAAAGTTTCATATCGATTTCAAAATAAACATGGTATAGGGTATTATAAAGATAAATTATATTTTTTATAAATTATATAAAATCAAAATATAATTTATCTTTATATTCTTTATAAATCGATATGAATCCGTTATATTCTTATTTATAACAAAAATTGACAAAGAAAGTCAAGTACCAAAAACTGGAGTTAATTAACGAAATAATATTTTATATAAATTATATAAAATCAAAATATAATTTATCATTATACCCATGTGTATTTTAAAATCCTTTTTTAATTTTAAATAAAAAATATTTACGCCGGTCAAAATCAACAATAAATTCGCAAAACATGATGTATCTCAGCTTTTTTAGTATGTTGTTTGGACCCATTAGGCCTATGTATATCCAAGTTTGCAACTCTCAAAAAGTTGTGGAAAAATGTTTACACATAAAAAACCGCGAATTAAAAAAAGGTAAAAATTGACCACTTTTTTCAATCAGTGGCCATTTTGCGAGAAAAATTTTTTTCGTTCTATGAAATAGGGGACATAACGACATCTTTATTAATTAAGAATCTTTTTTTTGTTTCAGATGATTAAGAAAAGTAGAAATCGTGTCAACCAGGGCACGCCTTTTTTTTATCCCTACATTTCAGACTTTGTGAATTTCGAATTTTGTTTTTAAATAATTTTTTGTGTATTCTTAAAACATGAATAAATAAACGATAAAAAACGGGTACTAAAAATATTTATTGGTTTTTTACTATCGAGCTTGAAAAAACGTCCTAAATTAAAGCCTCTAGACAAGCATTTTTTGAGAGTGTTTAAACAATTTCACTATGCAAAAATTGAATTTTACTATCAGTGTAAGGAACAATGTATTTTATTAATTGTGGGGGACCTAATTTTTTGTAAGGGCTAAAATTGGGCACAATATTTTTAATACATATAAAGCATACTTTGCCATTGTTTAATTTAAAATTTTTGCGTTTTTTAAAGTTTGGTAATATTTTCTCGAATTGGGTAATATTTTCTCACATTTCTTTTCTTTTTTTTATATAGAATTTAATAATTTTCTTTGTCATTTTTTAAATTTTTAGTTTAAAAAAAGATATTATGTTTTTTTGTTATAAACAAATTCCATTTTGCCCCGTTCCGCCAGGAGTCAAAAAATTAGAATCATATTCAGGATGTCAAAATGAATCGATTTAAAAAGAATCGATTTAAAAAGAAAATGCGGTTCAAGCAACCTGCCTGAAAAATGCTAATTTGAGTCTAGTATATTTATTTGCGTATAATAAACAATACATACGTAATATATTACTTACATATGACTTCGAGAAATTATGTGCTTTTTGCGTGGAGAAAGAAAAGACGCATACAAAGGTTGGCACATAAGTAACGTTACTTATGCTTAAACTAATTAAATCTCATAACGTTACTTATGCCACCCTACTTAAATGATTTGAAAACATGGCAAAACTCTCTGATAGAAATGTTTTTAAGGGATTGTGTTTTTGTACGACTGAATATGTAGTTGAAAAATAATCTGTTATTAAAATAAAAACAGTTTGCATTTTTATCCAGTTTTTCAAGCAATAAAAATAATGCGTAGAATGAGCGAATTTACAAGATATGATAACATTTTTGCTGCTTACAAAAAGTTTATAAGGGCCAATATTATTAGTCACTTAATAGGACTATTCTGACAAACCAGATAGCCAGTCTTAATGAAAATTTGTGATGGTAAAAACTTTCCATCATTTTTCTTTGAAACGCTTAAGACATTTTGCAGAAAAAAGATAACTAATCGAAAAATCACAAAAACCGCTATTAAGCGAAACGAGACCATGCCTTCCTTTATGGGAACTTTTTGGTTGGAAATTCGATGTAGAATTGCTGGTATTTTTTGTCTATACTTATACGGGAAAATACTCTGCATGTATACATATATATTCGACCAAAAACAAAAATGTGAGAAGGGCAAAGTTTTCGCATACAAAATGTAGTGATATCCCAGTAAAAACAAAAATGTTCGCTTTCAAAAGTAGTGAAATCTATGCAAGGACAAGTTTTTTAACAAAACTTAGAAAATGATTAGTTAAATATGAAAAATAATATTTGAAAATATATTTATTGTGTTAGCTTCTCAGATGCAGGGTATTTCATATTTTACTTGGCACGCTACACGCTTTCACGCTAGGTTTTATATTTGCACTGCATAACTTTTTTGGTTCCTGAGATACAGAGGCCAAAAAATCATCTCTAATCCTTCCTGTAAACATAGTAGGTAGGCATCTAAGCTTAAACTTAGCCCTCACACTACGGTTATTTACTATGTAGGATCGATGAAAATTTGAAGAATTTTTTTTCGAAATTATGCCTTTGATACTTAGCTCTTTTTCCTTGTATCGGAAAATGACCTACCTAAAACGAAAGGGGCGAAGCTGCCACACTGATTCTCAAATAGGAAACACTTTTACAAGTATGGTTGATATTATTTTTCTTTACGTAAATACTTCGAAAGTCCAACAGCTCTTTATCTTTATAACCTGATGATTATTATCTGTATGTAATTTTTTCACATAAAAATGATTCAATCGATTCATAAAATTTCGGTGATAGTTAGTCTACCTAACATTAAATGACACAAAGACTAATATGCGTGATGTTTAAAATATTTATTATAAACAAGTCGGTCAGTGACGAGCAAAGCAAGCTTGACCAAGGCCACCAAAATCTTGGTATTGGTCTTTATAACATTCTTTGACATCAAATGCAAGATATGAAATGCTAGATACACATCTAGGATGGGGATTTTCATATCAAGCATATAAAGAATGTTATTAATATGCAGACATATTACTTAAATGTCAAATTAAGTAAACACTAGCCACTTCCGTTGGTATAATATAACCGAAAGGCAATCATACTAACAATGGGTATAAATAGACGCTAGTTTACAAAAATAACAATTGACAAATTGATCTTTGTCTTCTTGGGCTTTCCGAAAAATAGAAACCTATGTTCTAAATTTCAATGATTTTCGTTCTATTGTTTTAAGGTATATTTAAAAGCCTGCTTAGAATAATCAAATTTTGATATACATTGTCTCAAAAATTACAGAAAAAAATTGTTTAATGAATACCAATTTTGTTCTAATATCAAAAAGTTCTGATCATTTTCAATAAACCTGGAGCCCAAGTATTGAAATGTGTTAAATATAACACTGTATCGCCAGTGTTACATTTATCACGTTTATGGATAGCTCGTTTCTTATGTGTTATCTATAATGGCCCAAATAGACGCAGAACATGGTTGCAGCAACATTGAACAGCAACTAGCTTGTTGCTCTGTGTGTGGAGTGGTTGCAGCAACAAAAAGTTTGTTTTTTGTTTTTGTCCATAATGGCCCAAATAGACGCAGAACATGGTTGCAGCAACATTGAACAGCAACTAGCTTGTTGCTCTGTGTGTGGGGTGGTTGCAGCAACAAAAAACAAACTTTTTGTTGCTGCAACCACTCCACACACAGAGCAACAGGCTAGTTGCTGTTCAATGTTGCTGCAACCATGTTCTGCGTCTATTTGGGCCATTATGGAGGTCAGTGAAGTGTTAAAAAATGAATAATTTTTTTAGTTTGGTATTAGATGCATGTAAAAAAATGATGTGAAAAAACTACTTTTTAGGCTTTGGTTGTTGTTTATTAATACGTGTTCTCTTTTTATTAAAAAGAGAATGCCTTTATCTTAAATTATTTTTTAGCGAATTTCCGCCAAAGGAAATGCAGCTATAGTCTTTGTACCAATGTGGGAATTTCGTAAAAATTTCTTCAAATTTCCATCGATCCTACCTACTAGATGTTAAAAATCACTATTGCTAAATTTATATATATATATATATATATATATATATATATATATATATATATATATATATATATATATATATAAGTTTGTGTACATGGACTCTCTAGCGGTCAGTTTTATTGCGATTGGAATGAAATTTGGTATTTGAGCCGCTTTTGGTATTCAAAACACAAAATTTGGGAAACACAAAATTTGTCATATCTCCCTTAATATTCGAAAAATTTATAAGAAATAAAGTTGTAAGTACTTAGTTTTACTGTAATTTGGTTACTTATCATTTTTCTGTTACACTAGTATTTACAGAAATATTTACAATTTAAGATTGAAAGTTAAAATTCTTAATATCTCTGTTCATATTAGAATTTGAGAAAAATGATTGGAAAGTGAATTGTAGCAAACACAATTTTCTACAACTTTAGTTCTTATACATTTTTCAATTTTTCTAATACTAAGAAAAATTCTCTATGCCCCCTTTCCCCCTGACCTATGCCATTTAGTAATAAAATTGGCCTTGCAAATACTAAAACCATATCAGATTTGATATTTAATTTTGACCACACTAAAATAATGACCACTAGAGAGTGATTGAATCAAAATGTGTGTTGTTATGTACAAACTACATTGATAAATAAATCAAATTCACATATAACGCAACAAAATTATTGGTGTTTTTCTTGAGTCGTTATCTATGAGCAACTTTTTAAAACTGATTTGTTATATGTAATGTCGCCTATGAACAACTTGCTGAACGACGTGGTGACGCCTCGCCGAGTCAACAGCCGGTCTAACCTGAAACATTAGATGTTTCACATCAAAAATTATAGCTTGCTATCGGATATCCGAACTCAGTTAGCTTATTGAATTTTTTTTATAAATTTCAAACACTAACTTTTACATCAGGAAGAGGCAAGAGTTTTAACCACAATTAAATCAAGAGTAGTTTTAAGCAAAAGTTGTATTTTTCAAACTACATCGGATAAAAATTTGTATTTAATTTATTATTTAAAAAAAATTTACAAAGTGATTTAGTTTAGAGGTAAACTTTCATTTCCAATTTTTTTTTTGTAGTTAACAAACTTACTTTCACTAAAACGAAAGCCTTTTAATTTTATTATAATCTTAAAACAAAAATTTATTAACATTTTATGTACTATAGTCACAGACACCATTTTTGAAAGAATTTTTCATCAATGGAAGGATGCTACAAAATTGTTGAATATTTGATTTTTTGTTTTTGGTAGTAAACAAAATTCAATATATATACTAAAATTTTACATTGCATTTTCGAGTGCATTGTAAAATTTAATGTCGAAAAATTAAAACAAAAATGCTTCGTTGAAATTAAAACAAAAATACTTCGTTGAAAAATTAAATCATTTGATCTTCTAAATACATCATAAAAACGAGTAGTTGTCACTGATTCGAAAAACACGTTTAAAGTTTTATCTAACAGTAAGACTTTCTAAACAACTAGTAGACTAAACAACTAGTAGAAATAACAACTGAGTTAATTTTCTTAAATACCCTATATATACTGTATTCATTATCAATGTGTAACCTGTGTATTTTACTATTTGCTCACACACAAGTATAAAATTGTATATAAAAGTTACAGTAATTCAGATATTCGAAGTGAAATTGTGGCAAAACTATTCAGTTAATAAAAAAAAAAGTTTTCTATTTTTAAAAAAGGAACATTTTTTGTTTGAGATTTTTCTTCTATCTCTTATGCCGGCAGTACACACTCGCCAAGGCGAGACACAACAAGCACGAGAGTGTGCTCACAACGCTCGGTCTTCCTTGTGTCGACTCGCCTCGCTTACGCTCCATTAAAAGTAGGTTTTTTTAACACGAGTCAAAGAAAGCGAGTGGTGAGTACATTTGATACGAGCACGAAGGACACTCTCGTCTACAATCGATTCAACTTTCAACCGCCATTTTTAAATATTCAACTACCAACCGCTTTTTGTACCCATTAATCTTCATAGTATAACACGAAAATAAAAAACTGTATTTATAAATATTTTTTTTATTCCTTTTTTTTGTCATTACGCATTTCAATAATAATTATTTTTAATAGTTTAATTAAAAAATTACTACGCCGTAATTTTTAATTTAAAAATGTTTTTCAGGTATACCAACGTAATTTCTGGCCAAGCCACGTTGACAAACAGACGAGAACTGTATGGCTGGCCGAACACTCGGCGAGTACACAGCCCCACTCGTGGCTCCCCGCCTTACGAATGTCTCGCCGAATGTTGAACACACACAAAATTTCGTTAGGTAGTTATCGTGTTTGTGGGCGGGCAATGTGATGAGCATGCGGTAAAAATTAGGTCATTTTATGAACACTTGAACAGCCTAACTGACACTTGTTCTTCGGAAAATTTCCGAATAATAAATGGCAGAGTATTTATTAGACCAAATAAAAATTATCTGAGAAATAACTGCCAGTCTGGCCTTTGGATATAACCTTAAATGTTTGGGGTTCCCTATAACAAGACCATTTCATAGGGTTTTATGCATATGCGATTTCTCGGACCATCAACAGTAAGATGAATAAAGATGTGGAGTATTGCTTTCTCATTTCTTAACATTACCGTGTTTAATATTCTGCCCGAAACAAAAATATACCTCGCCTCTAGTTGAAATACAGTTTTTTTCAGGACTTTTTGTTAATTCTATCGATGGGAAACCGACTAACTTGAACAATACATTCATAAAATATTACAATAGTTTTTTTAAGTAAGAAAAAATACCCGTTGAAAAATTATCAGTCCTTTTCTTGATCTAAATTCTCTAAACATACGTTATGAAAAATTACACGCGTGGTTGTTAATGTACCCAATGAAATTTAATAAGAAATCGCTGTATTCCGTGACTACATCGTGATAGAAATATATCTACACTCCTAGATTATATTTGCTCCCATGCAAAATTTAAAATTAATAGTTTTTGGGATATTTTTATAAAAGGATCATCGGATATATATATATATATATATATATATATATATATATTTTTTTTTATAATATATTTTTCATCGGTCATAACCCGCTTGGTCGGGTTTGCGTGTTTTTGAGCCTCCGTACTAAAAGGCGTTCTATATATTTCATATATTGCGGCAAAAACTGAAGTACTTGGTTGGAATAGTTACCTTATTTAAATTCAATATTTTTGCCACAATATCTGAACGTTAGTTTAATCGAAATTTTAACTCTCGCTGGAGACCCACCAGTGTCCGAATAGCTCGGCCATATATTTACTACCGGATTGCATATTGACATAATTTAAAATTTCAGTATGCACAAAAATCCGAAACGAAAAAGAAGGGGGTGGGTAAAATCTAATTTTTTGTTGTTGAACAGAACTATTTAATCTTTTCTGTCATGGGAAAGGCTTCATATCTACTAACGAAAACAAAATAGATGTACGTTACCTTTTTTTCGATTAATAGAATTTTCTTCACATTCATTTTCTTGTTGATCATTTTCATCAGAACAATTTTTATCCAAGCTAAAAGTACCCAACGCATCAATTACACGATGTTTATACTCACTATAACTAGTTTTTCGCACTTTTATTCGAGTAACTAACCGTTCCATCCTACTACTCAGCTGATCGGATGAATCAGATTCCTCATCAAAATAACCACTTTCGTATTCCTTACGTTTTTCCTTATGCACTCCCATATTTTTTGGTCAGTAATAAATCTTCATTAAAACCAAAAAAATATTTTTAATCAAAAGTACGAAACTCATTCATTTCAAAACAAAAGTGTATGTGCATGTGCAATTTTATTGCAAAAATAATTTCACAATTAAGTAACCTTAAATAAGTATTGCAGAATTCCACCTCAATAAAAAGTAGGTTAAGATCATGGATTTTTATTGTACATTTTTACTTTCCTTCACATTAAATTAGAACAAATAATCAGTTGTAGATCTAAACACACTAGGTTGTAATTCCAATTGAAAATACTCAACCAACGTTTTTATTATGACCTTTTTGAAATAAAAATTAACTGTTATTTTTTTTAATAATTGGCGATAGGTAGACCAACACACTCCACTATGTTCTTATAACGATATACACGTTTCACACATAGTATTTGGGTCATGTATACAAAACGACATTCAAATAATCACATAACTGTTCAAACTATTTTAAATACCAGTAGATGGCTGTTTTTTTTTTTAATATTTTATTTCAATATTTTCATATTTCAACAAATTGCTCAAAAATCATTTATTTTTAAGGTATCCCACAAACAATTTGAAAAAAAAATATCGAAGAAATTTTTCTATGCATTCGTCCTCGTAATTTGCTTAAAAATCAAGGCACTCTATTACCAAATTTCACAAATCTATTAAAAATTCACAAAATCTTATAAAAAATTTGTTTCATTATTCTTACACGTTAATATTAATTAGTTTCATTTTGTGAATTATCTTAACCTTCTTTTTTAATTAGATAAACACTATTTTTGTTTTAATTTAGGCAATTTACAAATAAAAATAATTATATATCAGTTTATTTATTTATTTTACAATTTTTACACAAAAATTGCAAACACAATTTTTTAACTATTCGTTAATTTTTCCAACGATGTTTCCCCACTATGAATATGTCAAACCACTTTCGCATATACAAATACATTTACCGTTCTCTTATTTGTTTGGTATAAGTGGGGGATGTAATTGTTTGGTTTACAAATAGATGTCGCTATGTGCCAAATGATTTATCATAAAGTAAAAATATTTTTTAAATAAACGTAAATTGAAAGATATATGTTATAAAATGTAATAATTTTATTTAATTAATGTGGTTTTAATACATTCTCTTTGCTGTTAAAGTCATTTTAATCCATTTTGCAATCACATAAAGTAAAACTCATGAAAATATTACAACATTTATGTTGGTACAACCGATTTTTATAACTAAAAAATTTTAATCAAAACTGTCAACTATGGGGATAACCCGAATCGAAATAATCTAATTTATTATGCTTATTTACGTATGTATAGAGTGTCAAAATTTAAAGATCATTTAAGTATGTAACAGAAACAGGAATTGTTTAGATTTATTGAATATTTTCATTAAAAATAAAATTTGTATAAATCCCAACTATATCTAATAAATGAGTTTCTCCTGTAAAGTATTGCATGCCTAGAGTTATCTTCCAATCCGAATGCCTAAAGCTCTATTATAACGGGAAGCGTAAGGGATGACAAACGCTAACGTGGTAAGTTGATAAATTAGGAGCCAGAATTTTTCTACTACCAGTGTAAGGCAATACGTCAGTATTGCCAACTTGACGGATTTCCCGTAAAATTTGACAGGTTTGCGATGTTGGCAACGGGGAAAAATTGTCTTTAACGGCTAACGGATTTTTTGGCTGGACAACCAAAGTATATATTTTTTGTCATGACTCATTACCTAAATAAAAATTTTTTGAAATATTTATATTAAAATTATTTAAATAGTTAAAGCAGGCTTGAATATCGATTCCAAAAATTCGATATCAAAACAGACAATTTTTTGTTTTATGAACTAGGGAAATATAACTCGAAAATCCCTACTTGACGGAACTATAGTGTTCTCTACAACGGGAGTTTGAATTTAATGTTGCCAACACTAGACTGTAATGTTTTATATTTCATCCTATGATTATATTTCACTTTTTAACAGTATTTTTTCAAATTTATTGAATGTAAAATAATTTACTGGGAACTCTACCACTTGTATATACTCTCTGGTGGGTAAATTATAAACTAGAGCTAGTAGGTCGATGTTTCCTGCCCAACCCCTGTGACATACCCTTTGGCCAACAAGTTTCATGGTCGCGCTCTGTACTGTGACTGTTGAACAACTTAGTAACTACTACTAGTAAGTTGAAATATTAAACACCGCACCCTGCCGAAAATCCCAATATTTTTAATTACTAAGAATTGACCTAAGAAATGATCAAATTAAAGCGCACATGTCTTTTCACATGGCGTTGTAAGTACAAGGTTGTGCGTTTACAAAAATGCTTCGTTGAAATTAAAACAAAAATACTTCGTTGAAAAATTAAATCATTTGATCTTCTAAATACATCATAAAAACGAGTAATTGTTGTCACTGATTCGAAAAACACGTTTAAAGTTTTATCTAACAGTAAGACTTTCTAAACAACTAGTAGACTAAACAACTAGTAGAAATAACAACTGAGTTAATTTTCTTAATACCCTATATATACTGTATTCATTATCAATGTGTAACCTGTATATTTTACTATTTGCACACACACAAGTATAAAATTGTATATAAAAGTAAGTTACAGTAATTCAGATATTCGAAGTGAAATTGTGGCAAAACTATTTAGTTAATAAAAAAAAAGTTTTCTATTTTTAAAAAAGGAACATTTTTTTGTTTGAGATTTTTCTTCTATCTCTTATGCCGGCAGTACACAGACTGTTGAACAACTTAGTAACTACTACTAGTAAGTTGAAATATTAAACACCGCACCCTGCCGAAAATCCCAATATTTTTAATTACTCAGAATTGACCTAAGAAATGATCAAATTAAAGCGCACATGTCTTTTCACATGGCGTTGTAAGTACAAGGTTGTGCGTTTACAAGACGCTTGTAGAAAATAGACCGCGACCATCCCCAGCAAGTGTTTAGCTTTTCATACTGTCACAGCGGAGCTCTAACTAAACTCTTTTGAGAGTACATATATTCTTTTGGAGATCGTAAAACAGTACACCCCTACTTTCCATTTATGGAATTTTACGTAATGTATTCATAGTTTATTGATACACTTTCAACTAAGCTTTATTGATCTTAAGAGGATATAATAAAAGAGAAATAAGCGATTCATAATAAAAAAGGCAGAAAATGTCATTTTTCAAAACTATTTTCTATAATTTATTTATTAAACTTAGTTTGAAAAAATTTGAATATCATAATGCAGGGTAGTATTCTCTGTTTATTTTTATACGAATGCAATAAACAAATTAGAAAACAAATTATTTTTGTGGTCTGTAAGACTACATTTTGAAGTCTTGTGATCAAAATTTCTAATCATCGAATCAAAAGTTTTTTCTTGGTTATGTCAATAAACTTTGTTCCAAAAGTGCGAAAAGGTATGAAGATATGTAATGAATTAAAATTCCTTTGAGTGAAATTTGTATCTGGTCATATTGATACCCACCCAATTTTATTCCAATTGGAATTTTTATATTTTGTAACTCTTTTGCAATTTTGATAATACGATCTCTGAAACGGCCCAAATGCATACAATAATCTCTTTATAACTCTCATCTAACATGTCAATTAAATATACCAAACTTGAAACTGTTTCGAAGTAGACGTTTTCTAAAATTCAGTTTTCATTTTAATGGCCAATATTTTGTGTAAAGATTACTGATAAAATTAGTAAAATTTCAAATGCTTCCGTGATAGCATCAACACAAACTGAGATCGGTTTAATAATAGCAAGCATATTGGACGCCTGAAGAAATAATTTGTTCACGAAATAATTAATTATAAAATTTAACTAATTTTGTAGCACTCTGTATATAATCTTCATGCATATAATTAAACTACGTCAGCTGTTCAATGTTGTTTGATTTAAATTTGATAGTCAATTCGTGTTGATAACATTCGATATCTTATTTTTTTCTTTATTAAAAAAAGATATTTTTTATTAAATCTGTGTACAATTATCAAAAAATTTGTAAAATATGACAATTTGCTAATTTAAATTAAACATCCACACAAACTAAATACTAAACTTAAAATAGTAGTGTAGTGACTCACACTCATATAGCAGAGATACATATCTGGCCCATCAGTGTCAACATTGCAATTGAACCTGCGGTATAGTGTAGAACGATACATTTACATATACACGCATATATTTGTCTCTACGTATGCATATATGTAGGAGTATTACATATATGCACGTATGGAAGCGGATCGACTTTATAGGTATGTTCTCGTAGTGTAAAGAATATTCGATGCGATTCTCTCACCTTCTTAGAACGCATGCGTTTTAGATATATAAAGCAGGACAACAACAGCTCGCGGCACAGTTAAAATTCAACATTAGTGCAGTAACAATGTAACATTAATACAGTAACAATTTAACATTCGTTGAAATCAAAAAGTTAATACAATTCAAATGTATAATCTAAAAGTTGTAATTGTTACCCAAAAAGTTGTGAAATAAAGTTTACAAAAATTATTCAAGTATTTTCTTTATCACACGAACCCTTTCGCTACAAACGTATTTCAAAATTCTGTGGCCTGAACAAATATGTTTGGCCGTCCTCATACTTGATGATAAAAGCTAAAAAACCATAAACTGGCAAAAAAAACTATAAAACTACACAAACGAACAAGAATATAATTTTGTGTTAAATGTTTTAATTAAATTAATATTTACAAACTATTCGATATGCACACTCCAGCTAAGAGACACTATCTATCGGTTAAAACAAGAAACATGACGCAATTTAACATACAACATATTTATTTATTTTGTGATTTGTGCATATTTGATAATAAAAATCGTTTATTTGATCGCTTATTAGTGTCGGAGTGGGCATAGAGTCAAGGTGGCTTTAGCCACCCAGGCCCAGATCTGCGTGGGCCACCAAGCTTACTACCTACACGCAAAATTGTTCATAAACGGAGAAGGATGGAAAAAGAGCAGGAATAGATCTACGAAGATGGTTTAGATCAACAAAAAAGAACCGCTTTTGTTTGTCTCGAAGAGATTTGGATGTCTGTCGAAGCTGCATACTATGCGCATGTGAACTATTGTCCCAATATAACATGCACATTAATAGGTCCTCCAATTTATACGTGACTTATTGTATAATCCTCACAATCGTATTTACATACATAACTTGCAAGAGACGATTTTCCGCGTTGAAGTATATTAAGACGAAGTTTCGATTTGTACGATTGGACAAACTGGCCTCGATAATTATCCAAACACAGAATCAGATCTTATCAAAGATATGGATGATAGCAGTTTTACGAAGGATTTATTGACAATCTAGCTGAAATTACTCGTCTTTACAAAATTTCGTTACGCAGGAACTGCGTCAACTTAGTGAATTTCCTTAGAATACATAAATTACTCTCTCTCCGTCACAATTTTAGTCTGATCAAAATGAAATGTCGTATCTGGTATGATTTTGGTATTTGTACAGCCAATTTTATTAATAAATGGCATAAGTCAAGGGGAAAGGAGGACCTGGAGAAAAAATAAAACACAAAATATAAAATATAAAATGTCTCTATTAGTACTAGAAAAATGGAAAAATGTATAAGGAGTAAAGTTGTAGAACATCATGTTTGCTAAAATATAAATTTTACAGAAGGTGATTTTCGATATCTACTAGATAGGATCGATAGATATTTGAAGAAATTTGTGCAAACTTTTGACATCGGTACAGGACTAATAGCTCTACTTCCTTAAAGAGGAAATAAGTGAAATAAGAATCTAAAAATTTTGTAGTGTTTGTTTTAAGTGGGATCTCCTCTATCTAGATGCACAAATCGAATAGAAACTAGGTAAAATAGTTTTTTTCGTATATCACAAAAACTGTGAGGTTTATCGTGAACATCACATAACACTAAATTATAAATAAACAAAAAAGGTTTATGTATTTTTTTTACTGAAGTCAATGGTTTCTGTGATAGAGGAAAAATTTTAAAACGTTATACCGAAAAAGAACTTTTAAACGGGTTTATTTTTCTGATAGTTATACCAGGAATGTAACAAGTAACTCGTTACGTTACTTGTTTAAATATCCGGCATATACTGAGTTTTATATCGATATTTGAATTGTAAACTACACACTCAAAGTCTATAAAATATGAATTATGTATAAATATTTGTTTTATGTTAATCACATTAATAAAAAATTCGTTACGCAGGAGCTGCGTCAACTTAACGAATTTCCTTAGAATACATAAATCACTCTCTAGCGGTCATAATTTTAGTGTGATCAAAATGAAATATAATATCTGATATGACTTTAGTTTTTGCAAAAATTAAATTTATTAATAGCCAAAATAGAACGATATATAACGATTATAGTTTATAGCTACTATGGAAACGACAATCAAAATTGACATTTCAAAATGAAAACAAAATTTTAATAAAATAATTTTATAGTTATCTTATAGAAGTAAAGTTTCCGTGGAGATTACAAAATCAACACAAATTTTATCCAACTCCAAAAAAAGAAGGACGAGATTCTATGTTCGACTGTTAAGTAATGTAACAACTAACTGATTTAAATGTTTGAATACCCAGTATATACTGAGTTATATATCAATGATTAAATTGTTAACAATTCTGCGTATTCAAAATGTTAACAATTGTTTCTGAGGAACATATAATCAAAAATTATGAGAAAACTATTAAGTTTTTGAAAATTTTTTTTCAAACAATACTTGCTTATTTTAAAAAGAAGATTTTTTAATTAAATACTGATATGAAAAAATTAACTCGTCAGCAGGAATCAAACCTCGGGCCTCTGGATATCTAGTCCAGTATGCTTCCGCTACACCAAAGACGACTGTGACGTAACAGACAACTTTTTCGTATCATTCTTATTTTTATCTATTTAGACAGTAGTACTTCTTTAATATTTGTTTATTTGTGTATACTTTCGCGTCAACATAACGATATTTGTCCAAATTCCTTTCGGTTACGTATGACAAACTGTAGAAGATTTTAGCGTATACTATTTAGACAAATGTCATAGTCATTGAATTTTTAATTAAATACTGATATGAAAAAATTAACTCGTCAACCAGGAATCGAACCTCGGGCCTCTGAATATCTAGTCCAGTATGCTTCCGCTACACCAAAGACGACTGTGACGTAACAGCCAACTTTTTCATATTCTTATTTTTATTTATTTAGACAGTATTACTTCTGTCAAAGTTATTATTCATATATATTTATTTGTGTACACTTAAGCGTCAACAATACGATGTTTGTCCAAATTCCTTTCGGTTACGTAAGACAAACTGTAGAAGACTTTAGCGTATACTATTTAGACAAATGTAAAATGTTTAGACAAAATTGTCATTGAATTTTTAATTGACAATGAAAAATGTATAAGGAGTAAAGTTGTGAAAATCAAGTTTGCTAAATTCATTACCTGATCATTTTTCTCAAACTCTAATGTGAACAGAGATATTTAGGATTTTAACTTTCAATCTTTAATTGTAAATATTTGTGTAAAAGAAAAATGATAAGAAACAAAACTACAGTAACACTTAGTACCTATAACTTAACTCCTGATAAATTTTTCGATTTTTCAAATATTAAGGGAGATATACCAAAGTTTGTGTTTCCTCTTCCCTCTCAACGTCCTTTCCCCTTGCCTGATTTTACCCATTAACGAACTTGACCTTTAGAATACCAAAAGCGCCTCAAATTCCAAATTTCATTCCAATCGGATTAAAACTGTGACCGCTAGAGAGTCCACAGACACATAAAAAAGTACATATATAAATATAAATATATATATATATATATATATATATATATATATATATATATTTTAGCGATAGTGATTTTTAATATTTAATAGGTAGGATCGATAGACATTTGAAGAAATTTTTACGAATTTCCAACAATGATGCAAAAACAATAGCTGCATTTTCTTTGGAGAAAATTCGCTAAGAATGTAGATTAGTATTATTGTGTTTTTTAAAATATTAAGTATAAGGCGCAGCGTTACAAAACTACAATTTCACGGTAAGAAGTTCACGTTAATATACAAACGCTTCGCATTAAGTATCAAAAGCTTCATGTTTAGTTAACGCTTCGTGTTAGTTAATACGAAGCGTTACTTAACGCAAAGCGTTACTTAGCACTAAAAAAAATAACGCTTTGCGATAAGTGACTGTTGCTTCGCGATAGATGACTACGCTTCGCGATATGTGACATATTCTTTTATGATAAATGACTGTCGCTTCACGATTAGTGACAAGCTTCGCGATAAGTGACTGCCACTTTGTGATTAGTGACTGTCGCTTCGCGATAGATGACTACGATTCGCGATATGTGACTGTCGCTTCGCGATATGTGATATATTGTTTTGTGATAAATGACTGTCGCTTCGCGATAAGTGACTGCCTCTACACGCTAGGTGACTGTCGCTAAGCAATAACTGACTGTCACTTCGCGATTAGTGATTATTAGATGCTTGGAGAAAGAAGAAACACAAAGTATAAAATATCTCACTTAATATTAGAAAAATTGAAAAATGTGTATGGGGTTAAGTTGTAGAGAATCATGTTCGCAACAATTCATTACATCATCATTGT
Organism: Nineta flava; assembly: GCA_963920215.1. Lineage (NCBI taxonomy): Eukaryota > Metazoa > Arthropoda > Insecta > Neuroptera > Chrysopidae > Nineta > Nineta flava. Next base: position 64,767,599 of record OY986040.1, read on the forward strand.
TTCTAAAACTCGAATGTGTACAGAGATATTTAGGATTTAAATTCAACAATTCAATAGTATTTTTCGACTTTCTAAACGTTCTGACATAATCTGCTGGCACTAGGACGTGAGTTCTAGACTCTAATCGAGTCTCCATTGCAGTTCTGATATCGCTTATCGAACTTCCGTATATTATTTGCTGGCACTTGGACTGAGTTTAGAACTATTCCTGAAAAGTATCAGGAACTGTAGAACTCAGCTGCATGCGAGAAGAACTCACATTTATTTTTGATCTGCTGCAAAATGATCTGCTACGGGAAGTTGGCAGATCATTTTTTCAATTAACTTTTTATGGCAAAAACGCCAGAACTATTCCTAAAAAGTATCAGGAACTGTATAACTCAGCTGCATGCGAGAAGAACTCGCATTTGTTTTTCATCTGCTGGACAATGATCTGCTAAGCCCACTGGCATAAGGCTAGCTGCGTATAACACCCTAACGCTATTCACAAAAACAAGACAATATGGTCAAAAAAAGATTATCGCCAATCAGTTAATCACACGCTTAATCCTTTTATTGGTCAATTAACACAAGTAATTCCTTAGTTAATACCTAAGTCAGATTATATAAAAGACCAAACATTTTTAAATTAACAAACATTCTGGAAACTCAACAAATAAGCAACGAGTAACATATCTATGACTCCATATCCCGGAGATAGTTACGATTAACTAAATCATACTGATGATGACTACTTTGTAGTCGAAATACGTATTTATTCCTCGATTTCCAAAAAGTTTTTCGATTTAATAGAAATTCATCTTCCTCAATTTAAGAAAGCAACAACCTTCGATTAGGGACAACGTTTAACTACTCAAAATCGTGCTAGAAATAAACTGATTACAGGGGATTTGTGTAGTAACTTAATCGATTAAAATTTATACTTGATAAGAATATAATATTTTAGTATTTTAAACGAATAAATTATTTAAATTAATGTTAAATATTAAACAAACAAAAAATTCGTTACGCAGGAACTGGTTCAACTTCACGAATTTTCTCAGAATAAATATATCCCTTCTTTGTTCGAAACAGATCTTAATATACTTTGATCTTATTAATCTTATTAATGTTCATGACGACAGTTTTTAATATCATCCAATTCTCAAAAATTCGAAAATTTAAAACATACAAACACAATAGATATCGCCGCCAGAAACAATAAAAGTACTTTTTCATAAAAATCACACATGTATTTGTATACTCACTAGCGGTATACTCAGGGTAAACCGATCGACAACCTGTGCACATTGAGTTACGCTAATGTCGACTGTAATCAAATGTCATAAAATATGTTCATTAGAATTTATTTAACATTGTTAAAAAATCATTAAAAATCGATTATTTTCAAATTTAAAACCTTAATATGTATATATTCGGAACAACAGCCCTTGGATATGCTCTCTGGTGTGTAAATTATAAACTAGAGCTAGTAGATCGATATTTCCTGCTACAATCCCCGTGACATACTCTTCGCCCTACAAGTTTCATGGTTGCACTCTGATGAACAACTTAATAGCTACTGCTAGTGGGTTGATATATTAAGCTTGAGCTCTGCCAGAGATCCCAATATAAAAATGAATGTTTGTTTGTAATGTATGCATTTCGATACCATTTATCGGATTGCAATGAAACTTTGGTGAATTATTGTACGCGCGCCCGCGAAGTTTTCTGGCAATAAAACAAAATTTCCCGGGGAGCGAAAATTTCTCTCGAAAATGGTAAGATATAGAAGAAATGTTTAAAGACAAAAAATTTTACTTTTCTAAAAAGAAACAACTGAAGGATTAAGTTATTTATCAAAACTAGGCAAATGATTGGTAAATTGTGTAAGTTTCTTAGGTGCATGGGTTTTTCATATTTTACTTGGGAAGTTTTTTTCTTTACGTAATAAAATCCGACAACTTGGTAAATAAAGTAAAATACGAAATAATCTGCACCTGAAACTTACCCAATAAATTTATATCAATCATTTGTTATACCAACCAAAATGTTCCATACAACGATATATATATAGATAGATATATCTTGAGGTCTAAAAAGTACTGCACTTCGATCTTATGGTCCATTGTGCTCCCGCTTCTACTTCCATCTGACGAGATTCGCTTCTCCCATATCTTGACAATAGCCAGGAGCAAGCTGATCAGGTCTTCATGAAGGTTCATATATTCGGATTGAGATGACCGAATATCTTGTATCTGCTGTAATCTAGAGATTCGCAGTTAGATAGATTAGATTACATAGATTGTAAAGGCTGTCCTGGACGGAACACACTTCGACCATAAGGTCCATTGTGATGCCTAAGGATGTGAGTGGAGGACAAGAAACTTTGTGTGTAGTCTAGGAACTGGTAGGATGTGCGGCTGCAGACGACTTTGATAGGAACTATGTCGATACTCATCGTGAAGGAAACTGCAGAAAACCATCATAGCCGGTTACTTCGTTCTTGTCCATACGCCGACAGTTTAGTCAATTAACCGCCCCCTCTTTTTTTAAATAATTGACAAGATTCTTAGACTAAGAGATGCTGTACAAATTATTTACAACAAAACTCCAGAGAGACCCAGAACTTGCTTTTATGGAAAAAAGGGCATCAATGTCTTGTCGCTGTTAGACTTTTGTCAGAGATATCTTACAGCGGTAAAAGTAAAATACAACATGGAAAACGAAACTGGAGTGGTAATCATCGCTTCGGTCTACCTACCCTATGATACATCTACTCCACCATCAACAACAGAGATAAAAGATCTGATCCAGTAATGTGAGGCAACAAACCATCAACTGATCATGGATGCGATGCAAACGCTCATCACACTGCATGGGGAAGTACTAACACAAATAAAAGAGGTGAGTACCTCTTTGGTTATATTATAACGAACAACTTAAATATAGTTAATCAAGGCAACAAGTCGACTTTTATTAACAAAGTTCGCCAGGAAGTCATTGATGTAACACTGAATACTTATGAAATCAGTAGAATAATCAAGAAATGGCTAGCATCCGATGAACCATCTGCATCGGATCACAGACAAATCTATTACAATGTAGAGGTGAGAGCAGACCAATGTAATATACACTATTGGGATCCGAGGCGAATAAATTGGGATGAATATAATTCAACATTAAAGTTCAAATTCGCCATACCGAAAAAAGTTAAAACAGTATTGGACATTGAGCTGACTGCAACTGAGCTTCAGCATGCACTAATTAACTTCTTCCAAGAAAACTGCCACGAGGTCTCAAAAGACATCACAAAGTCAACTTGTTGGTAGAATGAAGGACTAAAGAATCAAAGGCAAAAGATCAAATGGGCAATAAACTCATTCGACCGCTATAAAGCACTCGGACCAGATGGGATATACCCAGTGCCTTTACAAAAAAGAGCAGGGCATCTTTTAACTCTGCTTGGTCACATATTCAGGGCAAGCCTAGCTACAGATTATATCCAAATAGCATGGAAGCCAGTAAGAGTGACCTTCTTACCAAAACCGGGGAGGCTCAACCACTCCATGGCAAAAGAATTTAGACCAATTAGTCTGTCATCGTTTCTACTAAAAACAATGGAAATACTAATAGGAAAGACTACATTTAACTCAAGGGGCATTGTCAAGAAATCCGCTTTATACCAATCAACATGCGCATCAGGTGGGAAAATCCTGTGAATCAGCCATCCACAACATAATATACAGGATTGAGGAGGGATTCGCAAGGAAACAAACCGCCTTGTGCGTTTTTTCTTGACATAGAGGGGCATTTGACAATGCCTCCTACAATTCCATGTTTAATTTTGCAAGTCAGCACGAACACACCTTTTGAAGGTGGATAAACTCTATGCTGATAGATAGAAGAATACAAACTTCCCTTCTTGGAGAGTCTGTCAATGAGAGAGCGACAAAGGGATGTCCACAGCGTGGTGTTTTATCGCCACTCTTGTGGAGCCTGACTGATAACAGCTTACTGACGAACCTCAACCAAAACGGATACTACACATAGAGATATGCGGACGCCATTGTTATTGCAATCCAAGGACCCTGTCCAAAATAGACACCTTCTCAAAACCTTTCACTGTAGACGGAATGAGACATGTGGACGGAAGGAGAACCACCCTATCTCAAAAAAGAAATCGTCTGGTATACAGACGGATCCAAAACTGAAGAAGGAACCGGGGTGAGAGTCGACGGTTTGAGACCCAAATCAAACATAAGCCTCAACTTGGGGAAATATGCCACGGTCTTTCAAGCAGAAGTCTACGCCATACTGGCTTGCGTCCGTGAGAACCTACGTAGAGGCTACATAAACCAGAACGTATGTATTCTCTTAAAGCCTTGTCTGGAATTGAGGTTACCTCAGGGGTAGTCAAGGATTTTCTGGAGGAACTGCTGGAGCTGGCAAAACGGAACAATGTTAAATCTGGGTGCAGGGTGACAGTTTCGATTGAAGCTGAACAGGATGCAACTGCGGAAAGTCACCAGATTTATTACCGGGCATTATCCCCTGCGGAATCATCTGTACACAATGGGACTCCATAACGGGTCCATTGTGTGCAAATTGTGTGGCGAGGAGGAGGAAACGTCTAGCCACATTATCTTTGACTGCGAACCTCTGGGTTACAGCAGAAATAGGATATTCGGTGCATCTCACCCCGAATATATGAACAATATATGATAAGCAAGCTCCTGGCTATTGATAACATATGGGGGCAGGGAATCTCGTCGGACTGAAGTAGAAGGATGAGTACAATGGACCATGCGGTCGAAGTGCAATACTTTTTAGACCCCATTATGTATCTATCTAAGCATTCTGTCATCTAAATTTTTCAGGTAAGGTGCACTATTAACAAATTTACCAATCATATTAAATATTTCTTACTTGTAATGGCATTCAACATATTCGCTCTATAAAAATCGTTCACACTTTCTTTTACCACCTTTTTCCACTAAAATATTCAATAATATTAATATTGTCCAAAACACCTCCATTAATCAAGTTTCTAACACAATCATTAAGTAAAAATATTTAATGCAGCTTTTTGCACTTTCTCACTGAATTAATCTACCCTCGTTGTTCAATTGACAAAACATATACGAAAGCGACTGCAGGGTTGTGTAAGCTTCCACGGGTAATTCACCAATTTCTAGCATTACTGCATCACTCGGGGTAGACTTAGCCATGCCTAGAATTTCTTTATAAATTAAATTTAGGAACTTTGTCAATTCCTTGCATCATTCCTCGCCCCATACTTAACAAGCAAACGTAACGAAAGTATTAGGAATTTTACCATTTGGAATATTAACTTGACTGGCAACCGCCTGTGGGCATACATCTGTTTTCTAATAGGCATACACATACCTCTTGCTTTAGCTTTTCCTTGTTTACTTTCCACTGGCCATTATAGTTTATGTACGTTCCCAGATATTTGAAAACCTTCACATTCTCAATTTCTTTGACATTAATCACTCACGTTTCATCCGTACTCGGCTTAGAACTTTTACTGATTATAAGTATTTTGGTTTTCTTTAGATTTAAACTTAATTTCCAGGTACTGCAATATTCGTTCACACTCACTAAAGCTCTTCTCAATCCTCCTATTGCTTATGATAATAGAACAATGTCATCTGCATACAAAAGTAACTTAACTTTGTGATTGAAAACAAGGGCTTATAGTTTCAATAGTACTCAAATGTTGGAGAAAATCATTAATAAATAAAACAAACAGAAGAGCAGATAATTGACATCCTTGACGTACTCCTCTATCGCTGTTAAAATTTTCTGTTACTGCATTATCTGATGCTTAATACACCACGGTACGTTGGTACGTTAGCTTAAACTGATCTGACTGCTGCAATTAATTATATTGGCATGCCCATATTATATAGTTTACTCCAAAGCATTATTCTGTTAATAGAGTCAAAGACTTTGCTGATGATTTAAGTACTATGGTATTATCTTGCACGCCGTACCCTCGCCTAAAACACGCTTGATATTTCGTTATTATATTGTTTTCCTGTCCATTGCCTAATTTTTTCCGCTAGCCTGTCCGTGTAAACCTTACTTATGTTGGGTAACGAAGTTAGATCTCTATAATAATTGGCGTCATTCTTTTTACCCTTTCCTCTATAAAGATTACAAATAACACCTGTCAACCATGCCGTTGGAAAATAAGCATTATGTCCCATTTTATGAAATAGTCGTGTTAAAACACCTATAAAGTTCTGGTAAGTACTCAGACGGTGAATGAATTTGTTCAAAATTTCATCTTTTCCAGGCGCTTTACCCTTTTTAACGTTCGTCAGCGATCATTCGATATTCTCAGCACTCCATTGTTGTGTCGTTCGGATTTTCATTAATTACAGTTAGATCAGTATCTTTATACAAGTCTTTATAATACTTAGTCCAATTTATTATTGATATTTGTCATATTTATTACCAGGTCTTATTAGCTGCCACAATTTCTTTGTATCACATCCAGAGCGTTTCTTATGTTTTCTATTCGTATGTCATTGCAAGTATTCATTTTATGAATACATAGTAGCTTGTAGTCTTGTAATTATTTAAAGTTTTCCCCCCTTCTAATTTCTCTTCAGCAGTTTTTCATATATTTTAACTTAACTAAGCAATCATAATAAATTTCGATTTTTGCCCCAATTTCCTAGATCAAAAAAATTTGGTGCAGACCGTCACCAAATTAGCAACAAGTAACATCTCCTCGGAGAATAATTACAATTAGCTAATTCATACTGATGATGACTACTTTGTAGTCGAAATACGTATTTATAAAATACAAAAAAAATTTTTGATCTAGGAAATTGGGGCGAAAATAGAAATTTATTTCGAACAGTCCTAGAGTTCTCTTTAATATTATTTATAAGCAATCATAATCAAACTAGTCACTTTTTCCAACTTCTTTATTAAAACCCGTGTTGCCTTGTTTGCTGTCAGCAAACAGATACTCTACCCACAAATCAAATTCTTTAACAGCCAAATCCAAATCATTTTGGTTTAAAAAGTATTCTATTCCAATTTTGAAAATATCAGATTATGTTGTGAGTATTCTATTTTCAACAAACTTTGCACTTTCACCTGTCAATTTATACTTTTTAGTAAAGAATTTTAATAAAGAATATCCACAATCAGAATAACTTTTTCTTACTTTGCCATTAGTTTCAATTACAAGTTCAAGTGGAAAATGATGAGAAAGAGATTCTTCTCCAACTTTCATTACTTCAATAAATTGAAATAACTATCAGTCATGAGTATATAGTCAATCACACTAATCAACTAACGTACGTCCATTCACCATTGAGATCACCTATTACTCTCCCGTTTCTTAAATATAATTGAATTAATTCACAAAGTATAATTAGTTGTTTACCATACTTACAGAGATTATCTTTACTTATTCTATCAATTAACGTTATATTCTACTTATTTAAACTTAAACCAAACATAAATTCCTGCAACCCGGCGGTCCGAGCATTAAAATCTCCCCCCACAATTATCTGGGCATCAGGAAACTTTTCGGATAGCTGTAATATTTCTTCTTCGAGAAGATCAAATATATTTTCCTTCGCATATCGAGTGCTTTCTGGGTATATATAAATTATCCCCATTAAAATTTTTATATCCGTAACATTTAATAACAACCACAAACTCACGTTCAATTCGGTATTTACAACCTTCATTTTATCTTCCCATTCAGATTTATAAAGGAATGCTATGCCACAAGGATACCGTCCTCTTTCTGAGAGTCTACACCTGTTCTTTATAATATATTCATATCCCCGTAAATCACATTTACTCTCCCCTGACATCCAAGTTTCATTAAGGCCTATAAAATCAAACTTTGCTGCTTATCTTAAAAACACTTCGTCGCTTAACCTCTTACTCAAGCCTTCAATATTCCAAAAACAAAAATTTTAATATTGCATTTTTTTGCATGTCCTGTTTATTTTTTTAATTATTCCTAAAAGTCTCCCTTGTTTCTTAAGTGCTGGCAGACTCTCACGATTGTAGTGGTCTGTTTGGGTTAAATGGTCCTCTTCAACGGATGATTCTGGCTTCGATCTTTTGCCACGTCCACTTTCTATTTTCCGCGCTAAACGCACTTCTTTTGAAGTGCGTTTCAAAAATCAGATAAATCTTGGTTCTCTTCAATTTAGCTCGTCGACGAAAAATTTGATCTTTGATTTTCGTTTCTTTCACAAAGATTTTTAAAGGTCCTCTTTAAAAATCGTCAAAGTCGTCCACAGATACATTCAGTGACATTTAGATAGTTTCTCAGCAAATGTATCAGCCAACTTCCCAGAAGTTTCACCATCCGTATAATTCATCCCATGAACTATAATGTGTTATTTATTTATCGTTTTGTATAGCCTACTGTCTTCCAAAACAGTGATTTTGTTTTGTTGCTTCATAATTTTTTCACTTAGCGCAGCATTTTCTGTTTGCTGTAAAATATTGTTAATTTCCTTAAGTTCGCCGTGACATTTTTTTCTGACTCATCCAGTCTATTAAGAATTTTGCAAACCATTTTTTCTATCGTTTTATCCATTTTACTTTTAAATGAAGACGTACACGTTATGAAATTATTGTATTAATTCGTTAGAATTATTAATAGTTCAGCAATAAACAATATTTTAATAAAAAGAATAATAATAATAATTCCCTCCCGTGGGACCACCTTGTCGTGGTGGGAGGGCCTAGTACCTAGCCTGCAAGCCAGCAGAAGGGGATGATGACCCTCGTGGGCTGTCATCATCGTCATCGTTGGTTTCGATGTGCGGTGTTCGTGCGCTGTCTCAACATTACTTGTCGGCCACGTCATCTGGCCGACATTGTCTTCGTTAAAGACGTTGAACTGGCGGTCCCGTGCATCCATGCTGGGAGTGGTCGAGGGGAGCTGAGGGTGGGGCCTCAGTTTCACCGAGATTTGATGTGAGCTCTGCCGAGGCAGGGTGTGCGGGACTTAGCCACCAGCCACGTCGGTCCTTGGTAGGATAGTGTGTAATGGATGCAGAGATCGGAATCTGCACTGCTTCGGGCGAGTTCCAGTCCGTCCGCGTATTCCGGGACTGGTAAAGTGGAGGCCAGGCCCCAGAGTACTGGGGTAGGGCTATTAAAGACCTCGGTATTAAAGCCTACAAAGTCCAATTGGTTCAAGAATTGGAGGCAGTTGGCCATCCATTGCGTTTTCGCGGACAAATTATCAGTTGGAAGAAGATGAGTATTTTTACCAAAAAATCATCTTTTCCGACGAAGCTCATTTGCACCTCAGCGGTTATGTGAAGCAAAATTTCCGTATCTGAGGCATTGAAAATCCATACCTGACAATTAAGAAGCCAATACACCCATAACGACTGTTTGGTGTGGAATACGGATCAAAGGAATTATAGGACCCTTTTTCTTTGAAAATTGGCAAGGAGCCGCACTAACAGTCTATGGTGACCGTTACCGGGCCATGTTAACTGACTTTTACTCCCTACGATTGAAGCGGAACACTGGGCCGATATTTGGTTTCAATAGGACGGCATCACGCGATGTCTACTAGCCGCCCAGGAGCTGCAATTTTACTCCATTGGACTATTATTTGTGGGGAGCTGTCAATGACAAATGTTATGCTAATAATTCAGAGACGATTGCGACTTTGAAAGACGCAATTGAAGTTACTACTATTCGTGTTACTACTATTATTGAAAGTATGATAAAATGTTTCAAACTAAAGTTGCTTTTTATCAGATAAACTTTTTTTATATTTAAAGATTGGTTGTGGGCACAGCTACTACTTAGCGTGGTAATATGTCCAATGCAAGTACATATTAGTATACAAGCAAGCGCCCCTTGATGGTGTATGTGGTGTAAGGGACAATGAACTGCATTGCAAGTTATTTATTTTTTAGATAGGAACATTTTTTGTCTTTAAATTTTTCTTCTATCTCGCACGGGTTCAAAGATAGATATTAACCCCACCCCTCAGGACTCTTAATATTTCTGGGATAAAAAGTAGCCTAGATTACTCTGTGAGAAGTCCTCTAACTGCCAATGAACTTCCCGTCAAAATCCATTCAGCCGTTTCGGAGGTTAGCCTGGAAAAACAAACAGACAAAAATTTTTAAACCACGTGTTTGGGTTATGGTAATGTGCAAATAACCATATGAACTTAAAAAAACGCCTTTATTTCAAAATTACAGACAGACGCTTCAATTTGATTTATATGTATAGATGATTTATATGTATAGATACATTTTTAAAACGACCTCAAAGTTGCTACACTTGTTATTTAAAATTATTTGTGGACGTTATTAAAAGTAAAATGTTTTTTCTTTAATTATTATTGACTATTATCTTTATATTACAGCGAGTAGAATTTCGAACTATTCCTAGTTATCAGAAATAGTAATAAAGATTGAAGGTATAACAAGTATATGCTGTGGAAAATATCAAAGTATCTAAATAGCGTTTAACACGACCGAATACGGACAGGATAAAACCTGGATAATCTTTTATAAATATTTGATTAAGTTCTTCAAAAATTAAATTTTATTAGTACTAAAGATGAACTATGTAATACAAAAACAAATGGCAACTGATGTAAATAGGCTGCCCAGGTATCTACGTTTTAAATTTCTATATTTCAAATTTTGATTTGGCGACAAATCACACAATTCGCAAGTACCATTTTTTTAAAGTGTCCATTTCATCTTTCATTGCTTTGATTTAATGGCCCTTATCGGATGATTGTATTGCTTCGTTGTAACTAAGCGGTTCACCAATTAATCGATTTGGTGACACTCTTATAGTAGTACATTGTGAAACTCGTTTGGGTTTATCATTTAATTAGATAGCATAACTTCTCCTCAGTAGCAGATTTCTGGCGACATCAAAATTTACCAGAATTTCATGTCTCTTGGTATTTAAATTCACTTTTATGGAATAATCGTCACATTTCACCGATGTGCATACCAAATCGAACATCATGACTTATTATACAACCTTATTCGTAGTTAGATTGCAACATCTAAATGCTTTTGACTGATTATCATATCCCGAAAACATAATTTCTATTTCGGTGAGATCTAATTTTCGCTTTTTTTCTTTTGCTACATGTACATAACATTTTTCACTAAATCTGTGTAAATTTCTTATATTCGGCTTTGATCCATTCCATATTTCAAATGGAGTACTTGTTTTAGTCATTATTATAATCCTATTTTGAATATAATTTGCTGTGACAACAGCTTTACCTCAGAATGTATTTATTAATAAGTATTCGCGCAAATATATACAGCACTAATATATTCACCACCACGGTTGGTGGCAACCCATTTTTGGCAATTTACAAATTTAAAGCATATTATCAAAAAGCAATATGTTGTTTTGTAGCAATCGTGAATAAAGCCGGGTACACACGTTACGGTATACATGTGCAGGTTTGCCTGCACAGGTATACGGTTTTTACCACTGATTTTTTTGAAGCATCGGCTTCTACCTCCTTTAATTGTATGATAAGTTTTTCATAGGCTGCATCTCTCTTGTCACGGTCGTGGTAGTCTTTACTCTTAACCCATTACAGACAAGGTTCCGACCTGTATATGTATATATATATATATAACAATAAATTCTTCAATCACTTGGTTACGTTTTCGGATTGACATGATGATCACAAAAGTCTATTGTTGTACTCGTAATAATGTTGAACAAATCTACTATGTACACACAAAAATCTTGTAAATACAAAAATGACTCACTCTATTGTCAACAAGAAACTAGACGCAACTAATAAAACCGTTTAAGAACACAAAAACTGTGCAGGCATACCGGAGTGACTCATACACACGCACAGATCTACATGCCTGCGCAGGTAGTCAATACTAAGTTTCGATTATTGTCCGTTCGCCTGTACAAGTCGCTATGCCTGTGCAGGCGGCTGGTACAGACGCTCCGGTTTGCCTGTGCATGTGACCTGTACAGACATACCTCTCCGGTATACCGTAATGTGTGTACCCGGCCTAAGAAATGTTTTTTTTTTTTCATTTAGAGAACACGATTGGGTTACTTGACACGATTTACTTTAGGCCCATTAATTCCAGGTGAACCGGCATTTTTTTTGAGAACCAATTTTTGAATTTATCACAGGATTTCTTTAACTGTTTTAAAACTGTGTCGCAATTGGAAGCCCCATCAGCATGTAATCGCCTTTGACATTCTGTCATTAACGTTTACTGAACCAACCCAATGTTAATTCCGCTTCTTTGAATGCGGTGATTATACATCATAAGGACGAGGTAAGATACTCAAAAGTATTGTGACGCTCCACTATTCTGACAATGTTTCTTCACCAACATTCCTTTGTTTCACAAAAAGATTTTTTAAATGATTGGTGTGGCTCTCAACATTTCCACATTCCTCTAACTTTAGCAAGTAAATCATCCTCATTAAATGAACTTTATTCGTTAGTATGTTCTTTTCATGGTAATCCTTTAAAGCATTCCATACATGTTTGGCGGTACTTTTGTTCCGTATATTGATAAACTGATCGTCTTCTACTGCTAAACCAATTGCAGCGCGCACTTGCACATTAGCTTCTTCCCCCGCAGCTATCTCGGTTTCCACCGTAGGCTTTTCCACAAATTTTGTTTTAACAATAATAATTCCAATTTGAATAATTTGTGTTACTTAATTTCACAAGCAAATATCAGCCATTTTTACGTTTGTAACTTGATACGCAAAAACTAACCAAGAAATTAATTATTCACCGGATCATAAATTTTTCACTACAAACAGTATAATTACACTTTATACGACACTGTTAACTTTATGTTTTACACGAAAAGTTTATAAAAGCTTAATTGTATTATGGTCTGAGCGTACCGGTTAGTACCTGGACCCATAACCTGATGAAAATGTCACAGCATCCTAACAGCGTTTAACAAGAACGGATACGAACAATAAAAATTGGATAAGCTTATATAGAACTTTGATACATAGGCCGCCTTATTATAGATCTTTGATTAAGTTCTTCATAAATTAAATTTTATTAGCATTCAAGAGAACTATACAATACAAAAACAAATGACAACTGATGTAAATATCCTGTCTTAGGTATCTTAGGTTTTAAATTCTATTGGAAAGTTACTCATGACGTCATATTCCAAAATGGCGGCTTTAGTGAGAATACATTTAAACAGTTTAATCAACAAAATAATACTTTTTTGTTTATTTTATTAACGTAACCCTAGTTTATCAATTTTAAAAAGAGTATATAATAACAAACACAAATATACAGCAGGTAAGGAACAAAATTTTTTCTACAAATAAATATTCCAAGTACCCCTTGGTCTTTATCATTTTGGTATACCTTTTCCGAACAGGAAGATCTATTAAGCTGCATACTTTTATTATATTCGATCATTCGCTTATACAACCTTCCAATATTTTAATACCGGCGGTACATACTCGACCAGAGTATGGCGTGGAACCGCGAATGTATCTGCGTACAGTGTACACTCTCGCCGACTGTTCGGTCGGCAATATAGTTGTCATCAGTGTTGACAACGTGGCTTGGCCAGAAATTACGTATAGTGGAAAAGTTACATTTTTAAATTAAATAGTAGTAATTCTTTGTGTGAACATAAATTTATACAGTTTTTATTTATTTTCGTCTTATACTATTAAGATTAATGGATACATTTGTTTCCCCACCTAGACATGAAAAAAAAGTATCACTAATAAATGTTGGATATTTTAACTGGAAACGGGTGATGGAAGCAACACAAAAATAGTGAAGTTATGTGGGTCGAACACAATTTAAGAAAAACTAAAAATATATATGTATTGACACAAATAATTCATGCAAATTTAATTTGCAAGTGGCACGTCAAAATATCCTGGAATAATCAACAAGTGCCTTCTTTTTATAGCAAATCAACGGGTATAGCCTTGAGAGGATGGATATGCATTTAGTACAAACAAAATAAATTTTTTTGAGTTATTAAAATTTTTGAAAAATGCTAATACTTACATCCAATCATTCAAAATAACGTTCTCCAGAGATAATTTCTGAGTTAGTTATTAGAAAAATAAACCAAAAAGTCAATAAATGTGACTTTTTGAAATTTCAATTAAGTTAATGAATCTATACATTTCACCGCATCCCTCACTCCTACCTTATATTTTGCAAACGGTAACAGATGGGCTATAACTTAAAACTGCAAAGTTGTTCTTTACAAAAATCCTAACAACTGTTTTCCCCCAAAAATTTTTTCGAAAAAATTATTATGAATTAAACACCTGATTTTCAGACTTTCATTCATCCAAACGGTTTTTGAAAAAAATTTTTGCCAAAAAATGATAATATATTAAACACCTGATTTTCAGACTTCTATTCATCCAAACGGATTTTGAAAAAAATTTTTGGAACAAAAGTTACGCATATTTTTATATGGAATAACTTTGCAATTTAAAGATTTGCTCGGTTACCGTTTGTAAAATAAAATGTAGGGTTGGGAAATGGTGTTAGGTATATATAAATTTACCATTTTATTCAAAATTTCATATTTGATAAATAAATTAATGATAAATAAAATTATAATAATAATTTAATGAAAATGCGATACCGCTACAACTTCAACAATACACTTAAAGTTTTGAAATTCGATATTTCAAATTACTACCGATTTCAATAAAATGTGTTAAAATTAGCCCCTTAAATATCTCGGAAACGAACGACTTTAACAAAAAAATATTATGAGAACATTTTTATTCAAAATTTGATTTAATTTGATTTTGGTGATAATATTTGCGATAAATCTTATGATTTTTGAGATATTTGAAAAAAAAAAACATTCTACAGCCCCTTCCAACCCCCTAACTGACTCTTCTCTTACCACCACTTTGGAGTACTCCTATTTTTAAGGCTACAGGGCAATGGATGTGTGTACCACTTTTCATTGCTTGAACCAAAAATACAGATTCTTTTTGAATTTGTCTATTAGCTTCCGTACTAGAGCTCAATTTGATCAAGGCTAAATTCACAAATCCATAAAAGTTTGCGCGAAGGTGTTATTTCTTAGGACAGTTGACCAACCTCAAAAAAGTTTCGGTTACATATAGATATTAAATATTAGCACTCGACAATCAAATTTTGCAGGCAATGAAATAGCTGATGTACAAAATTAGACATTATCGGCCAATAAAGCACTTGTAAATTTTATCTAAAGAAAACGGTAGTATCTTACTGAGAGCACTGAAGCATTTACACTTAGAAAAATATCGAGCTCATTGTATCTGACCGCTTCACGGGACATCATAAGGACAAATGAGCAGAGCAACTATATAAAATTGTACTATAATAAATTCTCAAAAGCAATATGACCTGATTTTATAGAAAAATAAAATGAACTTCGTTTGAGAAATATTTCTGGGTTCTCATTAAAGTCAATAACTGTAAAGAAAATGTAGTTTCTATTGAAAAAAATACCTAAGTTCATCGACGTCATAATAACTATTGAAAAAAAACTGCACAATAGATCTTTTAGGTCGTTATTCTATTTCATTTTAACTGGTGAGATTTAAAGGATTTTTCACTGATTTTGTAAAATTGATAATATATTTTACGGAATATTATTTAAGCAGAATTTATAAGACTTAACTATTTGAGACAATAGAATAAAATTGTGTATTATGAAAAGCCTATAAAAATTATTAAAATAATCAAAGAGAACTCTAGGTTTATTGAAATTATATTTCAATTTTTTTTTGCCACAATTCCTAGAACATTCGTTTGTATTTTATGAATACGTATTTCGACTACAATGTAGTCATCATCAGTATGAATTAGCTAATCGTAACTATCTCTGGGATATGGATTCAGAGATATGTTGCTTGTTGCTAATTTGGTGCGTAAATTGGTGATTGTAAATTTAATTATTATCACATATTAAAAGTTCACAACAAATACTTAATTCTTTTCGAATATATCTCGCCTTAAAATTAAAAACACCTTGAAATTCACTATCTAATACTAGTGGAATCAATAAGAGCTTTTACAGAAATCCTCAGAAACAGTACCGATTTTAATGATTTTTTTTAAATGTTCGTATTTATATATTATTTTAAATCAGAAATATTTTGGCAGGCGGACTTACCCAGAAGGTGGATGCCACCCCATTTCGCTGGTGAAAGTATTTTTATTCAAAATGACCCCACACATTGATAAAGTAATTAATTTTAAGCAAAAAATGTTCAATACAGTTTTTCTGCAAAGTGAATAGTTTCTAAGTTATTAGCGAATTTCCTCCATAGGAAATGCAGATATTGTTTTTGTACCAATGTTAGAATTTCGTAAAAATTTCTTCAATGTCCATCGATCTTACCTACTGGATGTTGAAAAATACTGTCGCTAAAATTTTTATATATGTATTTATATATCAACAGATATACAGGCTGTCCGTAAGTAGTCGATTTCCATAAGAGGGTAAGTAAAGGGTACGATTTTGGAACGAATAGTTCTGAGACATTATTTTATTAGACGCACCGTTAATTAATTATTTATTAATTAAGGAAACTAGGTTGAAACCAGAGTTGCAAAGAGTGCATTTTTTTGATAATTCATTTTTGATTTAATTATCAATTTTTGGAAAAATGTATTGCTTAAATTTTTCAAATTATTAATTCCTTGAAAAGTGCACTAATTAAATGTTTTAATTTTTTGAAAAATGTAATAAATAAATTGTTTTAATAATAAATTTAAAAAAAAAGTCTAATAAAAAAATGTCTCAGGACTTTTCGTTCCAAAATCGTACCCTCTACCTACCCTCTTATGGAACTCCACTACTTACGGGACACCCTGTATGCATATATAAGTTTATGTGTCTGTGGACTCTCTAGCGGTCACAGTTTTATTACGATTCGAATGAAATTTGGTATTCGAGGCGCTTTTGGTATTCAAAAGGTCAAGTTCGTTAATGGATAAAATCGGGTAACGGGGAGGGGTGTTTAGAGGGAAGGGGAGACACAAAATTTGTCATATCTCTCTTAATATTCGAAAAATCTAAAAATTTATAAAAAGTAAAGCTGATGGTACTAAGTTTTACTGTAATTTTGTTTTTTATCATTTTTCTGTTACACTAATATTTACAGAAATATTGACGGTTTAAGATTGAAAATTAAATTTGAGCAAAAATGATAAGTTGATGAATTGTAGCACGATGAATAAACACGATTTTCTACAACACAACTTTATTCCTTACGCATTTTTCGATTGTTCTAATATTAAGAGAGATATTTTATATTTTGTGTTTTCTTCTTTCTTTACGGCCCCTTTCCTCTGGACGTATGTCATTTCTTAATAAAATTGGCCTTGTAAATACTAAAATCATATACGACATTTCATTTTGATCAAACTAAAATTGTGACCGCTAGAAAGTGATTTATGTATTCTAAGGAAATTCGCTAAGTTGAAGCAGCTCCTGCATAACTAATTTTTTTATGTTTTCTGTTATGGCCGAGTTATGGCTAACGAAAGATTTTTCTCTGTTTACGGAAAATCGATGTGGAAGTTTTCATCTCTGAATAACGGAAAAATTGAAACTTATTCAATTCATAGAACATTACTGAAAGAACGTTAATAGAACTTCAAAATGGCTTTTTGGCCGGCTCTCTAAGAAGTAGCAACAAAAACAAAATTAATTAATCGAACGTTTGAAGCAAATATAATATGATTTTTTGATCGTATCTTATTTAATGTCCAAAATAGCAAGTCGTTTAAAGAATCGTTATATTTGATATTTTAAGAGCTACAAACCATTTTTGGTCGTTAAACCCGGTAAAAATAATAGTTTTTGAGATATTTTGAGTTCAAAATGCTTTATCATGGTGTTAACACTCACATCACTATGTTAAATTGTAATAGCAGTATCTCAATAGTCGGATAGAATTAGCTCAAAGGCAGGCATAAATCAAACAAATTGTAAACTCTTTTTTTTTTTATATAGTTTGTTAGATGATATCCCATTTGTCAGGAAACCTGTCAAAAAAATGGTCAAAAACTGCCAAAAATGATATTTTGCGTTTTACAAAAAAACTATGCATCTTACGAAAAAAAGTGCTCGGGTATGAAAAATGTGCAATAAAAAGACAAATCAAATGAGTTTTTTGAGCTTCAATCGGTTACGTATTTTTTGAGTAAATTGCAAAAAACCGTTATTTTTCGCCATTTTTTCGAAACTTAATAACTCGTGTTGTATTTAATATTAAGACCTCAAATTTGACCAGAATGTAGGCTTTATAGCACCCAATATACGCACCAAATTTCAAAAGGATCAGTTTTAAACTCATTGAGAAATGTTGGAAAAACCAAAAAAGACCCTTCCGAAAAACGCCCATAAAAAAGTTGTTAGTACACGTAGAATAATTTTACAAAAAGCCTTTTCTTCTTCAAGAGTTACTCTTCAACTTACCTCAGTGGCGTTTCTTTCGAGAGAGTTCAAGTATAGAAAAAATGATTTCACAAAACCGCACTTTTGCAATTTTTCCAATTCATTCTTTCCTTAATTATTATTTTTAGTAGTATAATTATAAATATTTGCTATAAATTATATAAATATAGTGTTTTTAAACTATGAACAAATGTAAAACAGTATAGAATCACTTTTTGTGGAATATATTATTTAATTCCGCCGGCCGAAGCGCAAATTGAGACTTTTTCTGTACTTGCACTCGCTCAAAAGAAACGCCATTAAGGTAAGTTCAAGTACTTGCACTCGCTCAAAAGAAACGCCATTAAGGTAAGTTGTAGAGTAACTCTTAAAGAAGAAAAGGCTTTTTGTAAAATTATTATACGTGTGCTAACAACTTTTTTATGGATGTTTTTCGGAAGGGCCTTTTTTTGATTTTTCCAATATTTCTCAAAAAGCTTAAAACTGATCCTTTGAAATTTGGTGCATATATTGGGGGCTATAAAGCCTACATTCTGGCCAAATTTGTGGTTTTAATACTCGATACAACGCGAGTTATTAAGTTTCGAAAAAATAGCCAAAAATAACGGTTTTTTGCAATTTACTCAAAAACTACGAACCGATTGGAGCTCAAAAAAACTCATTTGATTTGTCTTTTTATTGCACATTTTTCATACCCGAGCACTTTTTTTCGTCGGATGCATAGTTTTTTTGTAAAATGCAAAAAACCGTTTTTATTATTTTATATTATTTATTTATTAGTGCGGATATGCTAATTCTATCCTACTACAATTGGATTTCACCTTTGAGAGATTTTTAAAAAAACTAAATATTTTTCAATAATTAAGCTATATTTTTGTCCCTTTCTAAATATGAGGATATGTGATATGAGGAACAGCATGATAACGCATTTTGAGCTCAAATATCTCAAAAACTATTATTATTAAATATCTCAAAAACTATTGATATTTTGAAAATTAAATGAGATACGATAAAAAAATCATATTATATTTGCTTCAAACGTTCGATTAATTAATTTTGTTTTTGTAGCAACTTCGCCAACTCTCATGCTAGAGAGCCGACCAAAAAACCATTTTGAAGTTCTATTAACGTAATTTCAGTAATGTTCTATGAATTTTCTTGAATAATTTCAATTTTTCCGTTATTCAGAGATGAAATCTTGCACATCGATTTTCCGTAAACAGAAAGCAATCTTTCGTTATAAACTCGCTTAATATTACTCCAACGGAAATATAAATTGTTTTTTTTTTTACAAATTATATTTTTACTCATTACATTTTTTCCGATTAAATTTAAGGTTTTCCAATTATTTGTGAAAAATTGTTACTAAATAAACTGTAAATAGCTCAGAAACTATTAACTTTCCAGAAAAACTGTATTGAACATTTTTTGCTTAAAACTAATTACTCTATCAATTTGTGGGGTCATTTTGAATGAAAATATTTCCACCAGCAAAATGGGGTGTCATCCACCATCAGAATAAGTCAGCCCGCCAAAATATTTTTGATTTCAAATAATATATAAAAACAAACATTTAAAAAAAAAATCACTAAAATCGGTACTGGTTCTGAGGATTCCGTAATTTCATCTATTTATAGGCTGATTCCACTATATATACATAAAAAATTGTATCTAATCAAAATGAAGATGTTATCGTACAAAGAATAATGTGTAGGTTGACAATGATAAATTTATGTTTTTTCATAAAGACTTTTGTGCTTCTAGGTCATTAAATGAATGTTTCTTGAATAAGTACATTATAAAAATGAATAAAGATTGATTAAAAGTGTGATCAAAAGGCAGTAATGAGTGAATAAAAAACAGGGGAGATACACAAAATGATGAAACATAGTGATTTAAAAATTTTGCTCACCAAAAGTAATGTCATGGATCACTGTTTCATTATTAGTCACAATAACAGTTTGAATATTTTTTGTACTGGACGGAGATTCAATAACTTTTGATATAGGTATAGGTGTTTTAGAAAAATTATCACCATCAGACATTGTTTTTAATATTATAACAAAAAAAATCTTTAAATGCACCTTTGATAGAATAATCTATGAAACTTTATCGGTACTAAATACACCTGTACTTAATTATAACATGAATACTTATTTAAATAGATAATATAATATCAATCACTTATTTAATTATTTTGGCAATTTATAATAAAATATAAACAAATATTAAACAGATGTGTATAAAGACATTCTTACAAAGATATCACGCGACGAAAAACGTGGGTGTTTAAAAATACTTTTTGATTTTTTCTTATAAAAATTATTTTCAATTATATGTATTATTCTATTCTATTATTTGTTTTTTATATTAATTATATATTGAACTAAAATAAAATTTTATTAATATATTTAATATCATTTTGTGAATTTTGTTCATTAATAAACAGCTGATGTATCATTTGACACATTGAACTTGATGCGCATGAACCAATCTCCTTATGAAACTAAAATAGATTTATTTGAAAAACGTCTTACAAATTTAAGACAGACAAAATTTTTAAATTTTATTTAAATAGGTCATTTTAATTCAGTTGTAGTAATCGAATTACTTCTGTATTTGAAACTACTCTTTAATACTTTGTAAATTTTGATGGGTTGTGAATTTTCAAAGAAAATGTATTTATTGTACTTGTACCGATGAAACGGTTTTGCAAAAATTTCTTAAAATGTAAACCAATTCTAAGGATGTACGAGCACTGATGTATAGTCCATTTATAAAATTCTTCAAAATCTTATATTAGTACATTCATAAAAGTCCACAATAAAGTGTATTCTTTTTTTGTCGTAAGATAAAATTTAGTTTAGGCCCGTCATACCGGACCAAAAAAACAATTTTCAGTTTCTCAAACAATTTTTTTTAGGCCCGTCATACCGGAATTTTATTGGATTAATTTCTTTATTAATATTTCTATTATCTGTTGCGTAGTTTTTTTTTATTCGTACTATTTTATTCCAAGTGAAAATTATCAAAATATGTGTGAAAATATCGGTTGCTCCATAAGAGCAATGCATTAAAACTCGAACTATATCATTAAATAATTAGAAGTTGAAGTGCATATTACTTTATTTAATTAATATCTAATTAACGGTGGGTCAGGTGAAAAAATGTCGAAGTACTGTTAAGAATGAGTCAAAACCCAGTAAACAATATGACGTCTTTAAAAGTTCTTTAAGAGCTCTTATTAAATATTTGGACGTCTTAAATTATTCGTCAAATAGGGTCTTCAGGACTTCATGAGGATGTCCAATGCGCCACCTCAAGAACTACTGAAGACTTCGTTATTAAGTCTTTATGAACTTTTTTTTCTGACTTCGAAAAAAAAAACTTAAGAGTTCTTGATTCTGACCTCTTCAAGAGCTTCTTTTGAAGAGTTCTTAAGAGTTCTTGATTCTGACCTCTTCAAGAGCTTTTTTTTGAGAGATCTTAAGAGTTCTTTATTCTGACCTATTCAAGAGCTCCTTTTTAAGAGATCTTAAGAGTTCTTGATTCTGACCTATTCAAGAGCTCATATTTAAGAGATCTTAAGAGTTCTTGATTCTGGCCTCTTCAAGAGCTCTTTTTTAAGAGTTCTTTAAGACTAAATTAATATTTTAAGATTCCTAAAAATAGAGGCTAAAAAAATATAAACAATTTTATATTAAAATTAATAAATATTTATTCATTTAATTTATATTTATATTTACATTTAAATTTATATTAATAATCATTACAATCATTTTTTCCATTTTTTTCAACAGCAAAAGGTACAGCGCCTTTTGGGTAAATTTCGACTAGTATTGGATAGAGTTGACTCTTCAAACTCTTTGAAATTGGCAAACTGTCAATTGCACGTTGATTTGAATAGTTTAAACTGGCCCAAATCGATCGCTTTCAGTTGGTCAATCAATCCTTTTTTTAGACCATAATGAAAATATTCTCCTAGTGCAACAGTACGAATAGGGGTATTTTTAGGAGAATTTAATAATGTACGGCAATCTTTTGGAATATTTTTTAAGTCTTCTATCGACTCTACATTCCGAAGAATATTTAGATGCAGTTTGAGTAATGTTAAACTCACATTTCCATTGAGCTAACTTTTGACTCAAACTTAATTTTTTGATATTCTTGGGAATAGGTTCGAAGATGGGATGATCATCACCTCATTTGATTGGCAGACATCTTGGTTTCAAATCTTAATAAAAAATAGAAAATCATGATATTCATTTTTTAAATTCATTAATGCGTTCACCTTTAAGATACTTACATATAAAACCAATTGAAAATAATCCACGTTAAAAATAACGCACTTAAACTGGTTTTAAATACTTGATAACACTGAATAAATTAATTAAATTATAATAATACCTTTACAAGTTCTACAAATGAAAGCTTAATGAGAATGTTAAATTCTAGGTTATACAGAAATAAAAACTATAACAAAAATGCGCGTGGCTAACTAAATTGAGCAAAAATATAAAAAACTTGGGAAAAAGACTTCTTAAAGGGCTCCTATTTCTTACTTCTTGCGAAGTCAGAAAAAATAGACTCTTAAAGGGCTCCTATTTCTAACTTTTTACGAAGACAGAAAAAATGTCTATTTAAAGGGCTCTTATTTCTGACTTCTTGCGAAGTCAGAAAAAATAAACTCTTAAAGGGCTCTTATTTCTGACTTTTTACGAAGACAGAAAAAATGTGTACTTAAAGGACTCCTATTTCTGTCTTCTTGCGAAATCAGAAAAAATAGACTCTTAAAGGGCACCTATTTCTGACTTCTTGCGAAGTCAGAAAAAATAGGCTCTTAAAGGGCTCCTATTTCTGACTTTTTACGAAGACAGAAAAAAAGTCTACTTTAAGGGCTCATATTTCTGACTTCTTGCGAAGTCAGAAATAGAAGTCAGAAACTGCAACTCGAGCAGATGCAGTGTTAGATGAATTAATTTATCTGCCTTCATGTTGATACAAAAAACAGAATATTATAAGAAAAAGAAAAGTTTATTTTCAGTGATTCAACAATTTATCAGGCTTGTACGAATTCAAATGAAAAATTATATTTTTGATCACCCATGTATTGATATATCAAGTGTAAACGATGAAAATTTCTCCACAGGTCATAATTTTTATTTTGGTATTCGAAAGTCTAAGTTCATTAGTAGATAAAATCGGCCAATGGGGAAAGGGGATTTAGAAGGAGCGCGAACGAAAAATTTGGAACATCTTTCGATGAGTTTAAGGTGGGTCAACTTTTTTTTACATCAGTAAAAATTTATATTAAATTATTTAAATCCAACTTTAAGTCCGCCAAAACTCAAAACAACTAAAAAAATGCACATTTTGGGAAAATAGTTTTAAAGATTTTATTGCATTACATATTTACCTACTACTTGTAATGTGACAAAATCTTTAAACCTATTATCCCAAAATTTGAATTATTTTTAGTTGTCGAAATAACATTTTATCTACAGACTAGATGCGCAGTATACAATATAGTTTATACGTTTTGAGATTCATGGCAAAGAATAATATTTTTTGCTATTATTCTTTATATGAACACGTTATTTCGAGAACTAGTCTAGAAGAGTCAAGTTTTACACTACCGTAGCTTCCAAAAATATAATATATTTGGATAAAATTACCTTACCGGAACTAAAAGCTTTCGTTTGATGATTTTTCGTTCTTTTTATTTTAATTTTTTCAAAAACGAGTCCTATAATTTGTTCAAATGAAACTATTTCGATTTTTTTCTTTTTGAGGCGTTTCTTTTGGTGTAAATAGAACGTAGATTAAAATACGTTTTAAAAAATGTTAAATCCCTTCTTTTTAACGAGACTTCAAAAAGGAGGATGGTTCTCAATTCGTCTGTATTTTATTTTTTAATGTTTGTTACCTCAGAACTCCATCATTTATTAACCGATTTTGAATTTTTGTTTTTTTTTTGTTTTAAAGAGTTTGATTTCCGATTGGTCCCATTGTCACCAAATCGCTTTCTGATGAAGGGATCCCCAGGAAATCGAGGAAAACCCTCATTGTATATGTGATAACCGATTTCTACGAAATTTTTTTTTTGAACGGATATATTCATTTATAATGGAAAAATAAGAAAAATTTTTTAAAAACCGACTTCAAAAAAAACTTTTTTACAAAAAAAAACCGACCCCAAAAAAAAAATTTTTACAAAAAAAAAACAAAATGCTTATAAAAGAAATTGAAAATCTGTTATAAAAAAATGCACTGAAAATTAAAAAAAAAAAAAAAAAACGGATAAAAAAAAAGTGTTCTAAACAAATGCACTAAAAATTAGTTGGTCGTTTAGTAGGTCTACCCATATTTAGACAAATAAAATCAGTTATAGAACTTCAAAGTCACTAAAAAGCCTTTTTTTATTCAAATTATTTCAATTATAGATTTAAAATTTTTAATTAATTTTTTTGGAGGAATTTCAAATAATTACACATCGTAGTTTAAAATAAAACCTTCTTTTGACAAAATGGAAACCCGACTTCAAAAATCAAATATTCTAAAACAAAAAATGCACTAAAAAGTAAAAAAATTATTGCATATTCTTGTGCCAATTTTAGTTCACCTAAGCAAAAAATTATAAATATATATGTACAATTATTGTTCTTTTTGGAGGTGGTGTCCAAATTTTATGTGAATATCTCTATGCTGACTCCAAAAATAACAATAATTGTATATATATATATTTAAAATTTTTTGCTTAGGTGAACTAAAATTGGCACAAGAATATGCAATTATTTTTTTACTTTTTAGTGCATTTTTTGTTTTAGAATATTTGATTTTTGAAGTCGGGTTTCCATTTTGTCAAAATAGGTTTTATGTCTTCTTAAAGTACACATTTTGTTTTTTTAAGTCCGCCTATGTTTTGGTGAAAAGCTAAAAAGTAAAAAAAGCCTCTATTCTTAAAAAAGTTAAATATCATATTTCAATTTATCGCTCTTTCGTTATATATTTGGGATCGAATTCACATTTTAAAATTTGAAAATCTGTTGTTCATATATGTGGGTAAAAAATTTAGTGTGAATTCTAACAGCGTGGAGGCACGTGTGTCACAATTAAACCATTATACTCTTATTTAATATTAGTCATTTGTTACTTTTTAGTGCGTACTATAAACAAGTGTGTTTAAGTTTTTTTGGTAATGGAAATAATCTTTTTATGAAAATTGTTTAATTTGATTTGACTTAATTTTTCTCAACGCTGCCACCAAATTTTATTTTGTGCTGTATATTTTCCTACATAGAGATCATTTTGATGGTACCATATACTATATCTTCATCATAATTTCAAGGTCCTATTCACCAGCACTCCACCTTCAAACTCAAGTTCCGTCGTTTGTACCTCAACGGTTTTCAAATTATCGCTATTTTTTTCCTTTTGGGGGTGCTGGGGAAACGATAGCACTCCAACCTTCAAATTTCGAATTGTAACCAATATTAATCGTTTGTACCAGATTTTACCTCAAGTCCCGTCATTTGTATCTCAGTGGTTTTCAGAAAAACAATTAAATGTAAAAATTTAAATACATAAAAAGTACAGGTTCCTTTAGCTACTAACAATACTCAATAGTTATGTATAATTGCATACCTACATTTCACAAGTTTTCAATCGATAAGACAATTAGAAGTACATTAATTAAAACATAACTCCAACTAATAAAGTATATTAAAAACAAGTGAAAATAACAACTAAGTTAATTCCTTAAATAACCGATATATCCTGAATTTATGTAAAAAAGTTTATAACAAAAGTTGTTTTGAAAAAAGGAACAGTTTTTGTCTTTACATTTGTGTTCTATCTTTTATGGTTTCAAAGATGGGCAGTTTTTCCCAAACATGGTCCAATTTTTCCCATTCACGAACTTAGTCTCACTTTTTTGCTCTAGAACACACATACAAAATTTCAGCTCGTTATGTCTTTTCGTTTTGGTGATATCATTTTCACATGGGGGCGGAATGGTCATACATGTGAAGTAAATAAACCTCTGCATGGCAAACAGTCTGGCCTCGAACCTTAACGTGGTGCCCCTGTTCAAAACTAATCGAGGCTATAGCGTCCGAACTGGCGGATAACCTTTATCATACCGTAATCTCTTGGCATTGCAGCAGCCAAGTTTTGCGGGTATTCAAGAGAATCGGAGTGCTTAGCTTAACCGCCGGGCACGCGAGGATGGGGGACCTCAATAAAAAACCTCCCCTAATGCTAAGGTTTGGCATTGTTCCGACGGGATGCATGACTAAGGGAAGTTAGTATTAAGCGATCCCCGCCCTGACACCGGGTGTGTATAAGGCCAATTCATTTATAATTTATTTACTCGTGGGATCAAATATGGTTTACACAATAAATAATCGCAAGTTGGAAGGAACTGGAAACGGTACACCTCCATCTACTGAAACGGTAACTCAACCCGCAAAGCCGACCAACAGGGGAAGGTGAAGTTTCACCAATGAACCTAGGATCCACATCAGTGGAACCAGGTTCCCAAACAGACACCGAAATCTCGGTGAAACTGCAGGCGCTATAGCTGAAAGCTAAACGTCTTGGAGGCGCAAAGCGAAAGCGGTTGGCCCGGCAGAGAGCAATGGCTCAACAAGCAGCTGCAGGAAGTTCAAAGCTCATCCCAAACTGCAGCTGGCCAGACTATGGTGGAGTCGACCCATGTCCGTCCGCAGAAACGTGGTAGGATAGTAGGGGACACACCACCATCTATCACACAGACACACAAACGGAGCAGGATGGCTGATCATGCTTTCGCTTCGGTTGCGAGGAACCTACTTCGCGCCGTCATTCGGGACGAGCCCTTGGCGACCAAATGCTCCGCGGTGTCCTTGAACGGGCGATCGACGAATCCCTAGACAGGGACACGACCATCGTTCCCGGTTTGAAAGCTTCACCTCGGGACGAAATAGACTCGAGGTGATAGCTACGGACACTGGTTCCAGGGACTGGCTTATAAAGACAGTACCGGAAATAGCCGCTTGGGAGCGTGTGAGGTTGAGTGCATCCATCCCTCCTCCTCGCATCGTCCTTAAGAAGATGTATTTCTGGATCCCAGGGGTGCCGGCATCCAGAGTGGAGCATTATCCTGAAGAGGATAACCCGCCAAAACCAGGGGATTGACACCCGGGATTGGAAAGTGTACGATCGGACTGAACGCCCAAAGGATTCCAGACTGGTACTCGGGGTGCCAGCCCGATCGCATGCGGAACTGGAAGGGGGTTTCTCCACTTTGGTCTGGTTCATGCCTCTCTGTCTCAAACAGGGAAAGCGCCCTGCGGTAGTGGGGAGGCACCTAAACCGAAAGCACGGCACCCGGCAAAGCCATAGACTTTTGACAAAGCCAAAGGTGCCCTAGCAGCAAAGGTTCTGGAGGGGGTGACCACTAACGGCCTCAACACTTGGGGCGGTTGCCGGAGTCGCTTTCTCGATCTAAAGGAGAAGAAACCTGTGGCTGGTGCTCAGGAATCTGAGGCATCTGCTGCTATTCCTCCTGCCTCATTTTCCGTAGAGGCGGACTCACTACCATCAGATTCCGCACATAAAGATGGATGGAGGTCTACAAAGAAGAGGAGGAAGAGAAAAACCGGGCCTAAACCATCATCAATTCAATAAAGGTAAGCTAATTATGGTTTGAGTTTCATCCAAATTAATTTACACCACAGCGGAGCAGCCGCAACAATTTAGAGCAAAAGGCTAGCTTCCGACAATATTAACATTGCTCTGGTGCAAGAACCATATATATAACTGACTGTGTTGACGCAGTACCTACTGTCCACGCATTTCCCTGGCTTTATCATGGGAGAACCAGACGATTAGAGGCGTGATGGTGGAGACAAACAGGGAGGATTGGGCCACGGCAAAACTCATCGTAAGCATTACAAAAGTGCGATGGGCTGTGGCTAGATTTGCTTCTCACAAGTCTCCGGGCACCGACGGTATCTTCCCGGCACTACTACAACAGGGCTTGGGTATAATTGTTGGAAAGCTCAAGGAAATCTTTAAAACATGCATAGCTTTAGGCTACATACCCAGGAAATGGGAAGAATCCCGCGCGGTATTTATACCTAAACCTGGACGCCCAAGCTATGGCGACGCAAAAGACTTCACGCCGATAAGCCTGATGTCATTCTTGCTCAAAACTCTTCAGCGGCTAACAGACAGGCATATTCGAGATACGAGTCTTGTAGAGAGACCGCTATCAGAGTGCCAGTTTGCTTACCAAGCCAGCCTCACTGTGAATGCTGCACTTCATCGACTAGTAGGGTCGATAGAAGGTGCGCTCTCAGAAAAGGCAATGGCCTTAAGGGTCCTCCTTGATATCGAGGGAGCCTTCAATAATACAACGGTTGGGGCGATACGCACTGCATTAATTGAGCGCGGGGTAGAGGGCATCTTGATAACATGGATCTGCAACATTCTCGAAGTGAGGTGCATTACCACAACTTTAGGGGGACAATCGGTTAGAGGCTTTGTGGGTAGAGGGTGAATTCCGGTCTCAAGGAATTAGGGATATTTGTTCAAGGCTACGCTGATGACATATCCATACTTGTCAAAGGCAGAGACGAGGGCACTATCTATAATTTGATGCAACAAGCGCTCTCGTACGTGAAGCGCTGGTACATTGACAAAGAACTTTATGTCAAACCGGAAAAAACGGGCTGTGTACTGTTCACAAGGAGACGAAGAGTCGCTCAACGGATGATCAGCATATCTGGCATTCAAATTACACAAACCAGAATGGTTAACCATCTGGGAGTCATCCTGGATGCAAAACAGAACTGGAGTGATCCTTTGGATTGGAGACTAACC
Organism: Nineta flava; assembly: GCA_963920215.1. Lineage (NCBI taxonomy): Eukaryota > Metazoa > Arthropoda > Insecta > Neuroptera > Chrysopidae > Nineta > Nineta flava. The sequence continues at coordinate 64,796,938 of OY986040.1, forward strand.
AAGCAAATAGTGTCTTCTGGATGTGCAGGAGAGCATTTGGACAGTCTTCAGGACTCCAACCTCACATGGTACACTGGTTATTTACACTGATCGTAAAGCCGATGATCACATTTGGCTGTGTAGCATGCTGGGCAAGAACCTCTCTAGCTGTAGCCAGGAAAAAATTGGATCATCTGCTCAGAGTAGTATGCCTTAGTGTCACTGGAGACATGCGAACAACTCTTACTGCTGCGCTGGGTGCGCTTCTAGGTATTCCGCCGATTCATTTAATGATTGAGGCAGAGACCATGACAGCTGCCTATCGACTTAGGAGTTGCAGACAGTGGCACTGTAGGACAAACACAAGTCATGCGAGAATAATGAACAGGTTGGGGACTGTGACCCCACTTGTGGAAATGGCACAGGATTCTACTGTCCCGATTCATCGTTTTTACAGTAAATTTCGGGTAATCGTTCCCTCCCGTGAGGAATGGAATCGAGATGTACCTAACTTTTCACCCCCTCCCGGACCATATCTTTATATGGATGGGTCAAGGGCCGGATATTTATCTGGTGCGGAAGTTTATGGACCTAACATAAAGGAATCGATTCCTCTGGGTCAATATGCGACGGTTTTCAATCGGAAATCTTCGCCATGCTAAGAGGTACCCAGATTTGTAACAGGAAAGGTTACAGTGGGGCACATATCAGCATCTGCTCCGATAGCCAGGCAGCACTTCATGCCCTTGAGGCGTAAAGATTTCAATCGAGGATAGTCAATGAATGTTTCGAGGAGTTGAACCGCCTGGCACTGACTAACACAATCAGACTGATCTGGGTACCGGGTCACTCTGGCGTTAAGGGAAACAAAGTAGCGGACTCGTTAGCACGAGAGGGATCATCTCAAACGCCCTTTTCACCTGAGTCTATCATTCCCATAACAATATGCTCCGTAATTTACCGAATCAAGGGGTGGCTGTTACAGGCTCATCTCGATTACTGGGACTTTGCGTAGGGCATACGACAGGCAAAGCTGTGCATAAACATAGCTAGGCCATTCGACTGTGCTCGATTGGAACTCAATAGAATGCAGTTGAGAAGGGTGGTGGGGTTTTTGACAGGACACTGTCGATTGAACTACCACCTATATAACTTGGGGATCTCTGGTGATCCCACTTGTAGGGCCTGCATGGAGGACGATGAGACCTCCATACATGTTATATGCACCTGCAGAAACCTATAGGGTATCATATATAGAATGTTTGGGTCCGAAACTTCGGATCCATCAATCCTGGGAGCAATCCCGTCGGAGAAGTTGTGGGTTTTCTGTGTGACGTCTGGCCTCGACAGAATCATATAGCTTCATCTGCTTAAAATGGCACCTCTTGCCCGGAAGCGTTTCGCCTTCGGGTGACAGGTTGCTCTCAAGGAGTGCACAAAGGACCCATATGCGGTACCCCTATTTCTAATTATTATTATCGTTTTCACATACGGATGGACGGACATGCGGAAATGGCCGAATTAGGCCATTCTATGAATACCTATGCCAAATATTCATGCCTGCGATGAATATTTTCAATCGTTACAAAGTCGGGACTAAACTTAATATACCTTGTATATTTACATATACCGGGTATAATAATAAAAGTTAGCAATAATTAATTAACGGTGCGTCTAACTCGAGTACTTTTGGTATATATATATATAATTAGATCTGATCATACCAGACTATGTCGGCTACGTCAGTGACTATATATATAATTATGCATGGACCAGATATAACCATATATAGGTCAAGGAATAGTCAGATCTGACATCATGTATGATTATACATAGATCTATATATAGTTGGATCCAATCATACATGGCGAAGAATGGAACGTCTCTGACTATATATAATTATGTATGGACCTATATATAACTATGTATAGTTCATGTATAGTCAGATCTTGCCAGATCTGACTTTAAATAAGTTTCATTTGTAGGTTCATACATGATTATATCTGATTGGATCAAAGTAAATATGTTCATCTACCGTACGTTTAGTTTACATCTTCGCATAGCAGATCTCCCACGAGTATGAGAAAGTACATATGTATACATTAAGCAATTGATAAACAAGCATATTTTTCAAAACAGTGAAGAATATTCATAACTGTTCGAGTGGTTGGTGATTGTCTCATACAACACAACAGTAACAAAACACATACATAGGCACATACAACACAATAGTAACAAAACAAACCTATAAGACTTCCTTCTCATACACATTGCTTAATGTATACATATGTACTCTCTCATACTCGCGGGAGATCTGCTATGCGAAGATGTAAACTAAACGTACGGTATAATTCAATGTGGTATATGATTCAATATCTATACATAGTATAAAAGGAAGTCGCCCTCCACGCCTGTCTGTTTATCGGCTAACCCCTTCTAAACCACGCAACGGTTTTCATCATGTAAATAATTTTTTCCGGAAGGCTTATATGTATAGTACATCCTAATTAAATCTAAATTGCACCCGTGCGGGATCGCTAGTTACTTTATACGAGCAACTTGATCTTATTAGATATGGTGAATATATAAATATAAATGAAAAGCAATTACTATAAACTTAAAATTAATAGAAAAAACAGATCATAAACTTTTTCTTGTGAATAGTAAAAAATTAAAACTGCCTTTTTTTATTCAAATTATTTCAGATATAGGTTTAAAATTTTTAATTAATTTTTTTGGAGAAATTTCAAATAATTACATCGTATTTTAAAATAAAACCTATTTTGACAAAAAGTAAAAAAATAATTGCACATTCTTGTGCCAATTTTAGTTCACCTAAGCAAAAATTTTTAAATATATATGTACAATTATTGTTATTTTTGGAGTCGGTGTCAGCATAGAGAAATTCACATAACTTTTGGACACCGCCTCCAAAAATAACAATAATTGTACATATATATTTAATAATTTTTGCTTAGGTGAATTAAAATTGGCACAAGAATGTGCAATTATTTTTTTACTTTTTAGTGCATTTTTTGTTATAGAATATTTGATTTTTGAAGTCGGGTTTCCATTTTGTCAAACTAGGTTTTATTTCTCGCTTTTTAGTGACTTTGAAGTTCTATAATTTATTTTATTTGTCTAAATATGGGTAGACCAACTAAACGACCTACTAACTTTTAGTGCATTTATTTATAACACTAATCAATAACCCTCACCAGAATGCGATTTGGTGACAATGGGACCAATCTGAAATCAAACCCTTTAAAACAAAAAAAAGAAACAAAAATTCAAAATTGGTTCATAAATGACGGAGTTCTGAGGTGACAAACATTATAAAATAAAAAAAAATACAGTTGAATTGAGAACCATCCTCCTTTTTGAAGTCGGGTTAAAAAGAAGTTTAAGGACTATATATATACACATATATGTGTTTAACATTTGATAATAATAACTTTAAATAGCCTTTATAAGTCTTCAACATTAATTCTTGCACAGTGTAACGGTTAGCACTCCAGACTTCTAAACGAAGGGACCTGCGTTCAAATCCTATCTCATAATCTTTTAAAATATTTAGTTAAATTGTTTAATAAGGGGTAATTCCACCTCTAATATCACATGGACGTATAAATAACATAATATCAAATCAATGCCTTCTATATATACCCCTTTAGAACGTATTTTGAAGACCCAGTAACAAATTATTTTTAATGTTATCCAGCTACCGAACGATTATATCAGAAAATAAAATTATGAACAAATTAAGTTTATTAAACTGTCTTTTGGTCACTGTCTTTTTCCTATGAGTAAGCTAATTGGTATTTCAATATTTTAATTCGAAAAAATAAAATTTCAAAATTAAAACAAGCCTATCTAGGTGTTTCTTTCCGATACTTTACAAGTATAGAACGAATATAACACTTTCAAACTATGCATTGTTTGGTCGTATACCGGTCGTAGAAATAGAATTATTAACTAAAGGACTGCGCACAAACGTTATGGGAAAGCATTTTCGGACGATCCGAATCTAACCCCGGTAAATCAGTAGTTTATAAGATAGTGATTAAATCACTATCGGAGGGTCAAAGATCATGAATAGAAAATGTACATAAAGGAACTTTGGAGAATAAAAGTGTGTTAAATTGGAAATGCATATGTATTGACGTACATATGTGTTTGCATATATTTATATAGACATTTCATCTTATGTCCCCAAAATTAAATTTTAAACAATAAATTATTAGAATCGCAATCAATAGAATCCTTTGTTTCTAGGTCAGACAAAATTATCCAGACGCCTGTAATGCTCAATTTTTTTATTGTAAATTTTATTTAAAAATACCTCAATACTATACAGCCCGTTTAATTTACATCTTCGTATCATAGATCCCACGAGTATGAGAGAGTACATATGTACATATACATTAAGCAATTTTTTTATCGGAATTCTATTTTTTTTTCTTATGCATGCATATGTTACTTAGATTGACTTTCTTCGTTTCAACACTGGGTATGAATAAAATTTATAAATGTTGCAGAGTTGTTTCTAAAAATTAAATGCTTATTACACTAATTCCCTTTAAAAAATTTTAAAACGTAAATACATGATTAAAATTTAATTCATTTCTTATTGAATTATATTATTAAGTTATTTTGTTATAATTATATTATTAAGTTATTTTGAATGGAAAAAAACTATATACGTATATACTTATGCTATATATATATAGTACATGCGTACAGACTTCATTAATATATATATACAAGTAATGGAAGTCCATTTTGTGCAAAAATTAAACAATTGATTTTTCTTGTACCACTTATTTATTGCTTTTAATAAAAAAGTGAAACAAGCAAAAATAATTGTTTAATTTATTCGTCGTAAGTCATATTTTATATATTTGTGCGTGTGGAAAAGTAAAATAAACAGTACAAGCACTGTCAAATACTTCAATATATATACCATCAATAGGGGAATTATACTCTGAGGTGACAGTATATTATCTATAATTCAAGTATTTAAAAAAATTGAATTTTTTAAATAAATTAATTTACTTGGCAGAGGAGTGGAGAGACTGCCATGGACGGGCTACACTTCGACCATAAGGTCCATTGTGATGCCTAAGGATGTGAGTGGAGTGGAAGGAATTTGTGTGTTACCAGGAATTGGTAGGATATGCGGCTGCAGCCGACTCTGATAGGAACTATGCCGATATTCATCTGGATTTCGTGAAGGAAACTGCAGAAACCCTTCTCAAGCATAGCCGGTTACTTCGTTCTTGTACATACGCCGACAGTTTAGTCAATTAACCGCCTTTTTTGTTTTAAAAGAATTGATAAACTGCCGATGTCGGGATTCGAACCCATAACTTCCCAGTTTCCAAGTATGACATAACGCCTTAGACCGCTCGGCCACTTGGACTGGTTACGAATAAACTTTTGATAACTATGGATTATGTTTCGTTTACGATTAACACAGCTAAGATTTAATAAAACGAAAACCAGTTAATAAAACAAAACTAAAAATAAGAATAATTTGAATAGATAATTTAATTAATCTATTTTATTGGTATTAATAATAATAGGAGTAAAATATTTAATAAATCGACTAAGAATAACAATGTTTGCACAAAAGAACGCTACACTTTGCAACCATATAAACAAGAAAGTATTATGACCCTTAAATTCTAAAACGTATGCTGGTAGTAACCATGCTAATTGACCAATAATCCACATGAAACCTAATTTTAACCATTGCATTCGTGTTAATTGTAAATGCCATATAATTAATGGTAATATCGATAAAAACCATATAAAATATTGTGACGTCATAACAGTGTTATAACTTACTAAAATCATAGCTTGTGCAAATATTGAAAAAAATAAACATTCCTTATGTAAGCCATAACGTATTGAAATTACTAATAATAATACTAAATTTGGTAATATCATTAGTACTTTATGCCAAACACCTAAATTTTTAATGTCGGCTGTTAAATATTGTAAATAGAAATAGATTGAGAAATTATGACGAGGATCTTTCCGTATCACATGATAAATATATGTTTCAAAAACGAATTTATATCCATATAAATAGTAAAATATAAAAAATAGGACTAAAAATGTGAAAACTGTTCCGAATATTAAACTAAGTTGATAATAATTTGGTACCAAATAGTATAAAAATCGTTTTTGGAATATTGTGCGTTTTTTACTTCCTCTTTGTTCTGACTTTATTACTTCTTTATTTGAATTCAACATTAATTCATTAAATTCCGTTTTTTTAAAGCATGAAATATTATATTCACTTAAGTGCATAAACATTGCTAAACTAAACACAAGAGGATATATACGAAAATGACATGCAAATCCGTGTAAAATACCCGCTAAGAAATTATTTCGTTTTACATAAAGTAAATAAAGTGTTGTCAAAACTAAGAAAGCAGCTATTGAATCCGCATTTCCTCGTGTGGCAATTATAATTGACATTGGATTATAAACCCATAGTAGCATTGAGCAATTCGCGTAGTATTCGTAATTGTACGACTTTGATGGATAAATATTTGTATTTTTTAAATATTCTATGACAATTCGATACGTTAGAATTCCAACAATTATATCAACTAAGGAAAATAAAATTTTACCAAAACTTTGATGAATAGTTATATTTGGTATAAGAAATATGGCAACTAAAGGACTATACCGAAAAGTATGTCGGTCATACGGAGATTGACCATCGTGTATGTACCTAGCTGCATCTGTAAATACTTTATAATCAATATCCGTGTAAGGAACTTCTGATATTTCGTCAAGATACTCGCCATAATAAATCAAAAATAATCGAATTATTAACCCAATAGTTAAATGGTATTTACAAGGTAGTGAAATAAATTTTGTTAAAACGTCCATATTTGTGACTATAATTTAGTTTTATGTTTAACTGCAGCCTTTTGAATACAAGTCTTAAAATTCGTAAATTCTTTAGCACATTCTTGATATTTAACAGCACCACTGTTTAAAACACAAGCAGCATAATCTGAAGATTCTTTTTTACATTCAGCCAATAATACGGGATAACTACGAAAACGTTTATGTGCTTTTTTAACTGCTTCCATGCTTTATGCTGTGGTCTTACTTAATCGCTCCTTTTCCATACGTTTTTTGTATGCGTCGTAATCTTCACGTATGAATATATCGTAAATTGGTCGTGAATATAAAATTAATAAACTAGTTGTAGCAAATATTGCAAAAAATGCGCGTGGATTACGCTGTGCCCAAGATCTTTTTTTCAGTACTGTACGTTCTTTCATTCTTGCCCTTTTGGTGAAATCTTCCTTTGCTCAGCTGGTGGATTTATATCGATGCCCGAACAACTAATTGATTCATTTTTCCATTTAACACAACATTGGCGTAATTCTTCGATCACTTCTTTGCAACGAGTTTCTTGGAAGTTATGTTCTAGATGGGTAACAAAATACATATTTGTATTTAATTTAAAAATATTTTAACAAAACAACAATTTACCTCGCAAGCATTTTTGAATTCTGCAAGCAAATTCTTTACAAGGATCTGGGGGCTTAGGCATTTAATTTAAGTTCAATTATAACCTCTTTGTCATTATCGGTTATGTGTTGAATTTTATTTATTATTTTATTAATTTACATTTAACTTACATTTTTTGACTATTTGTTCAAGTAGACGTTAATTTTGATATTTTCTTCTTTGTTTTTTTGTCTAAATTGTCGGGTTATATAACATAATATGTATTGAATAATACCAGAGACTAGCAGAATAATACCTCCTACAAATCACAGATACATTAATGTGTAAGGTACAGATATACTATGTACTTGTGACTGATTTTACAACTATTTCGTATCCGATGTGGCAGACTGACAGTGTGTATAATCAAAGAATACGGATGCATTCGTCTTGGACGCTCACACGCTTTGAGCGCTCACGCTTGTAAGCACAAATTATTGGTGTTCATGTTGGCTTACGAACGCTTAGAAACGATCAGAAAATATCGTTCGTTTTGGGCATGGTGAGCGTTAGTTTGTATCAACATTTGATACAACATTGTATCAACACGGCGACGTTTTATTTCGTCGAAAGTGACAGAAATAGTATACGTTTTACCAGATTCTGAATCATTTAAATCGATCGAAAATAATCTGGGTAAATAGTTTGCCATTTTTACTGATTTGTCAACGATTTTAATTTTAAGTACTTTAATAAATATGACAAAAGTTTGGTTAGCTTAAGCTCACGTAGCATTCGTTTTGATAAATAGTAAGATTTGTCGCTTACGCTTTTGCTGCCCTACCTCTGTAGAGTAAGCGTCTATGAGCACGAGATCTACCTCATGAACTCAGCCGCAAGTGTGATTTTTTGACACTCACAGCGCCAAGTCGAACGCTGAAAATGACGCTGAAAGCGTGTGAGCGTCCAAGACGAATGCACCCATAGAAGCTCATGTCCACTTTTTCTATCCCCACAACTAGGTTAGTTAGTACCGGAACTAACCAGAGGGCAATAGTATGTACTTACTCTGGTAGCAACACAATTCGTCGCAGCCAGTTGTCGGCTGAATCATATCGAAGTGGGGGTGCAGCTAATTGTTTCATTTTTATCGAATTTCCTCTAAAAGAAATGCAGCTATTGTTTTTGCACCAATGTTGGAATTTCGTAAAAATTTCTTCAAATATCCAACGATCTTACCCACTAGATGTTAAAAGTCACTATCGCTAAAATTTGTATATATGTATATATATATAAATATATATATATATATATATATATATATATATATATATATATATATATATATATATAAATATATATATATAGGTCTATATATATATACATATATATATATATATATATATATATATATATATATATATATATATGTATATATATAAATATATATGTATGAGTACTTTTTTTATATGTCTGTGGACTCTCTAGCCGTCACAGTTTTATTCCGATTCGAATGAAATTTGGTATTTGAGGCGCTTTTGGTATTCTAAAGGTCAAGTTCGTTAATGGGTAAAATCGGAAAAGGGGAAAGGGTGTTTCGAGTGAGGGGGAAACAAACAATTTGGTATATCTCTCTTAATATTTGAAAAATTTATGAAGAGTTAAGTTGTAGGTACTAAATTTTACTGTAATTTTGTTTCTTATCATTTTTCTGTTACACTAATATTTACAGAAATATTTACAATTAGAGACTGAAAGTTAAAATTCTAAATATCTCTGTTCACATTAAAATTTGGAAAAAAGATAAGGTAATGAATTATAGCAAACTTGATTTTCTACAACTTTCTCTTCATACATTTTTCGATTGTTCCAATAGTAGGAGAGATATTTTATATTTTCGCGTATCTTTATGCCCCCCTTTCCCCTTCACTTATGCCATTTATTAATATAGTTGGCCTTGAAAATACTAAAATGATATCAGATACGACATTTCGTTTTGATCAGACTTAAATTGTGACTAAAGATATTTATGTATTCTAAGAAAATTCGCTAAGTTGACACAGCTCCTGCGTAACGAATTTTGTTTATTTTATAATTGCTGCTTTGTTGATGTAGTAATAATTTGATGTACATATGTAAAAATTTGATGTATTAACAAAAATTTTAATAAATATTTGTTTTTAAGTGTAAATAAAAATTTAAAAATATATATAATAATATATAATAATATATATATATATAAATATATATATATATATAAATATATATATATATATATATATATATATATATATATATATATATATATATATATATATATATATATAGATATGTATAAGTATATATATATATATTCTTATATATTCCTAAGTTAATTGATATTACAAGAATGGTATGTAAGAAATAAATTAAAACACATTAAAAACTTAATTTAATTTATTTACGTCGAGGGGAATGGGAGGGGGGTATAAAGAAAGAAGAAAACACAAAATATAAAATATCTCTCTTAATATTAGAACAATCGAAAAATGCGTAAGGAATAAAGTTGTAGAAAATCAAATTTGCTACAATTCATCACCTTATAATTTTTGCTTTAATGTGTACAGAGATATTAAGGAATTTAATTTTCAATCTTAAACCGTCAATATTTCTGTAAATATTAGTGTAACAGCAAAAATGATAAGAAACAAAATTACAGTAAAATTTAGTATCTACAACTTTATTATTAATAAATTTTTCGATTTTTCAAATATTAAGGCAGATATGTCAAATTTTGTGTATCCCCCTCTATGTAAACCCCCCTGTCTTCTTGTCCGATTTTGCCAATTAACGAACTTGAACTTTTTAATACCAAAAGTGCCTCAAATACAAAATATCATTCCGATAAAATGAAAACTGTGACCACTAGAGTGATTACGGACACACACACACATGATATATATATCTATATATATATATATATATATATCTATATATATATATATATATATATATATCTATATATATATATATATATATATATATATATATTTATATATATATATATATATATATATATATATATATATATGTATATATATATAAATTTTACAGATGGTGATTTTTGACATCTACTAGGTAGGATCGATGGACATTTGAAGAAATTTTTGCGAAATTTTGACTTCGGTTCGGGACCAATAGCTATTTTATTTCAGGAAATTCTCAAATTGTTAAATACCCAACTGAATAAAAAACAAATAATGTAACTAAGTTAATTGTTGGAATACCCAGTATATATTGAGTTGTATATCAATGTTTGAATTGTTAACAATTCTGTCTCAATTTTTATAAAAAAACAATTATTTGTGTTAAAAGATGGAACTTTTTTTTCCTTTTTGAGGAACTTTCGAGCACAAATTATGAGAAATCTATTGAGTATATGGAAAATTTTTTAAACAAAAGTTTATTTTGAAAAGAAAAAGATTTTTTGTTATTAATTGCTTTTATATCTCTTATGGTTTTAAATATAGGCAGTTTTACCCATTTTGACCAAATATGGTCCAATTTTGCTAACGAACTTGACCTTACTTTTTTGTTCTAGAACACACACACAAAATTTCAGTTCGTTATCTCTTTTCTTTCTTGAGTTATCGTGTCCACAGACGGACGGGCGAACATGCGGAAATGACCGAATTAGGCATGAAGAATAGATAAATAGAAGATCGAACGACATAGGCAATTCGTCTGTTTTTTCGTCCTCAAAAACTTGTAGAGATCATAGTTATTATTTTCGCCACTAGCGGTAGTGCGAATCTACCCGTACGGAATTATTATTATATATTAAAATCAACGGTTATCACATCTTACAAATAAAAATTGTAAGTATAAAAATTGTTTAATTTTATAAATGTGAAAAAATGGGACGATGTTGACAGGAAAAGCATAGATATACTGTCATATATCTATGAGTGAAAGGTTGTTTAAGGTTAGGAATGCGTGTCTGCATTTACGAAAGGAATATGGTCTGTAATTACCGTTTTGTCATCTTCTTTCTTTATCTAATATATGTCAGTTATTGTAAACATATATTATATATTATTATTAATTGCAGAATTATCACTATGATTCACCATCTTTTTATTTATTGCAGATTATTAAGAATTCTCTATTATTAATATTTATTTAATTATTACTTGATAATCGAAAACAATTTTTTATTATTTATAAAAACTATGATTTCTTATAAACTGAATGTGGAAGTGATTTCTTAGCGCCTACATTTAAACATTTAAATTCCGTACGGCACAGACACCATTGACCCCTACTGATAAAAGATAGTTACACCAATTCGTGGCCGTTTATTTAACATTACGTTCGATCTCCTAATATATCTATTCTTCATGGAATTAGGTCATTTTTTAACACATACCTATGTATTAAGCTGACTCAATCATTTGTATAGTAAAAAAAAAAACAAGCATACGAGGATGACAGTAAATTAGGAGGCTAGTTTATAAACACTAAATTATACGTGTATGTGAACCTATATACTATATGTCGGTTCTATTCCATTGTATGAAATGAAACAGAATTATCGATATTAATGAAGATTAATCTATAAGAATTTTTATTACTAAAAAGAAGGATGTCAAGTGAAGCGCGATTATGATTACGGTATCAGGTGCAACATTGTCTCATCAAAAAATAATGAAGAGCTTAAAAAAAAATAAATATTGTGATAAATAATGTGAACAATAAATAATAAAAAATGAAAATAAAATAATATTCATTGAAAAATAAAAAAAAATCAAATCAACATAGTGTTTTGACAACAATTATCTGGCATAATAATGGCCACCAGTCGTGGTAATCGGCCCGTACAACATAAAAACTTCACATCAAATATATTCTCAAAACTGCATGGTGCATTTTCCGATGTAATGACTCAACCAAAGTTGGCAACCGATAAACGTACGTTAGATAAAACGTGGAAATTAATGGATAAAGTTGTAAAATTATGTCAACATCAAAAGATGAATTTAAAAAATTCACCACCGTTTATTTTAGATATCTTACCTGATACTTATCAACGATTACGTTTAATTTATTCGAAATACGAGGATCGAATGGCCGTGCTACATTCGAATGAACATTTTAACATATTTATTATTAACTTAATGAGAAAATGTAAACAAGCCATTAAATTGTTTAAAGAAGGTAAAGAGAAAATGTTTGACGAAAATTCACATTATAGACGTAATTTAACAAAACTCAGTTTAGTGTTTAGTCATATGTTAAGTGAATTAAAAGCAATTTTTCCAAGTGGTGTTTTCACTGGTGATCAATTTCGTATCACGAAATCGGATGCTGCTGAATTTTGGAAAAATAACTTTGGAAATAGGTATATACATTTTTTTAGTATCTAATCACTAAAAATTAGCAATATTTGGATATTAAACGTCAAACATAACTAACTTTTAAATCAAAAAGTACTAAATTTTAAGACGTCTATGAGAAATTTTGTGTGGTAGGATTAAAGTCTAATGTAATTTGGAAAACCAACTTTGGAATAATGAAATCTGATATTTTGTTCATGTTTAAATTATTTTTATTTTAACTGTTGTTCATGTCAAATCGCATGTAATTCATGTTTAGATATATAGATGACGTCACAATGCCGGAAATAAGATCATAATCATTGGTCGACATCCGGGATGTATAGAAATTAGTTTTGATTATTTTTGTATGTCTTTTTCATACATTACACACATTAAATATATTTTGTATTGAACCAGATTTGATAAAAAAATTTAGATTTGATAATCAATATAAAATTATTATTTAGCAATTGATTAACTAATTTCGTAATTCATGATTTTTTAACATTATTCAATGTAAATGAACAGATTATTGTCTCTTTCTGATGTATATTGTTCAAAAAATAGTATTTTTATTTTATAAATCAAGTGAATTAAACTTTTTATAATTATTTAAATCCGAAATAAGTGTGAGTTTATAATTTATTGTTCTTATTATTTGACTTGTTGTTGCAACTCGTTGAAGAATCAACAGTGCAATCACACTTTTTTTTTAGTATTTTTATTACTACTTCTCATATACTACTAGCTGAAAAACTAGCGACGTTGCCTGCCCGGGCTTCAAAAAATTCTTATATAGAGTGCATAAAAAATGTATGTCATGACTTTTTATAACTAATTATTTAAATCCGAAATGAGTAAGTGTGAGTTTATAATTTATTGTTCTTATTATTTCACTTCTTGTTGAAACTCGTGGAAGAATCAACAGTGCAATCACACTTTTTTTTAGTATTTCTATTACTACTTCTCATAAACTACTATGATGACAGATGACAGATCCTTATAGAACTCGATGAAATAAGACGAAAAATAAGAATTAAATTTTTTCGATATCTCGTTTCGTTTTCGAGATATCGATGTTTGAAGTTTCAAATTTTTGACACACGGATTTTTTTTGACGGATTTTTATACGATTTTCGAAAATAAATCGAAAACTAAAAATAAAATTTTTTGATGTCTCGCTTCATTTTCGAGATATCGAGGTTTCTTTTTTTTATTTTAATTTTATCATTTTAATCTAATTCTTTTAATTTCATTTCATTTTTTTAATTCATCTGAGAAATTGTACTTGCTTATATCTTGATAGGACTTCCATAAATCAGAAATAATAGTAGTTCCTGGTTCAATACATGCTGTTACACAATTCAATAAAGTATCCCAACCCAACCCAACCACCCGACAATTTAATATTGTAGAAAAATAAATTCTGGATAGAGATAATAAAAAAAATAAAATAAAAAATTCAAATTTCGATATCTCGAAGTCTAATCGAGTTATCGAAAAATTTTAATCTAAATTTTCGATTTGTTTTTTCAAATCCTATAAAAGTACTTAAAAAAATAAATTCATAAATATAAATATCGATATTTCGAAAATGAAGCGAGATATCGAAAAATTGTATTCTTATTTTTCGATTTCTTTTTGAAAATCCTATAAAGACACGTAAACAAAAATTTAAAAAAAAAATTGAAGATTTAAACATCAATATCTCGAAAACGAAGTCTTATTTCGTCGAGTTCTATAAGGATCTGTCATCAAATCTTGGCTCCGTACGAATCATAATCCCCCCAAATAATAATTTTTTTCTAAATTTTTACATTTCAAATTGTCAAAATTATTGACAAATAATAGATTTCCAAAATTTTGTTAATGATGGTATTTCTATAGAAACTATAAACTATATTGAAGATCTAGCCGTCAGAAAACGGTTATACCTTTGGAACGGTTTGAAATTTTGAACTTCTGATAGTTTTTCTGGAGTTTTAAAGAAAATTTACCTACGGTCTTTTCTCATCATTATTTCGCTATCTCCTATAGTTTTCTCCAAACAATTCGGATAAACACACTAACACAATTTATGTCCCTTTTACATATATATAGAGATAGATGACATCGGATGTTTCCAAATGTTGTTGATGTATAGACTTCATCAAATTAACTATGTTAATTTAAATGAAAGAGCCCCTATTTTTTTATATGAAAAATAATTTTGGTAAATTTGTATAAAGCTATATGATATTATTCTTCGAATCCTTCTGAAAAAGAATCTCCCTGAAATTGTTGAATTTTTGCTCCTTCAAAGGGTTTTGAGAGCCCACAATGTTTATTCCTAATTTTTATACCCGTATATAATGTATAACAGAGTATGTTAAGTTTAGCCTCGAGTTTGTAAATGTTGTTCGTAGAAAAAAAATTATGGTATAGATATTCTTAAAATGACCTAATTAGTCCTTTTTTCCGCATATCCGTCCGTTCATCTGTAAACACGATAACTCAAAACGAATAGTGTGTGTGTTCTAGGGCTAAAAAGTAAGGTCAAGTTTGTGAGTTGGTAAAATCGAACCATGCCTCCCCCACCAGGATGTAAATATCAATCTTTGATATCGTAAGAGATAAGACAAAAAATGTCCCTTTTTTAAAAATAAACTATTTTTGTTTGAAACTTTTTTCATTTAAGCAAATAACTCAGTTGTTATTTTCTCTTGATATAAATTTCAGATTTTTATTTATAAATAAAACGAGGTATCAGGTTCAAAATTTTGAACACATGGCCACGACATACCGTTCTTTTTTCAAAATCGTATAATTGATTTGTGTCTTGGGCCAAGCGCCTATTTTGCGGCAAGGTTTGCAAACAAATTGAGCTTGCAATGTTTTGTGACTTCAGCCAAGCACACACTGTGTACCGCTTTGCAACCAAACCGAAACTACTGTCCACACAAGGACAAAACTAATTGCGGATCAGTTGGTTTTATCTAGCTGATTATTTATTATATAAAAAAGTTTCAAACAAAAGTTGTTTATTTTAAAACATGTAACATTTTTCGCTTTCAAATTTTTTTTCTATATCTTACAGTTTCAGCCTGTTATCTCTTCTTTTTAACCCAACTTCAAAAAGGAGGATGTTTCTCAATTCGTCTGTATTTTTTTTTTGAGTTATCGTGACAGATAGACAGGTATATACCAAAAATTTTTGTCTGCGATCAATTTTTTCAACCGTTACAAAGTCGGGATTAAACTTATAATACCCTTCTATATATTTTATACACCGGGTATAAAAACGTTTAAAATTATAAATACAGAATTAATAATAAAAATTAAATTTTTTTTTTCTGCAACGCAACTGCAATTACGAAAAACAGATGCGTGCAACTGATTTGAAACTGATTGCAAAATAGTCGCCCGTGCAACCTTTGTTGCAAACAGTCGCATCGTGTGCGCTTGACCTTAAATTTAACTTATAATTTAAAATAAAATAAATTAATTAAATTTTGTAATAATTTATTTATTTATTTTATTATTATTAATTCCATATTTATAATTTTAAACGTTTTTATACCCGGTGTATATAATTCTAACTTATACCCGCGGTTTCGTTTTTTTTTTCATATCTCCGACTCTCATTATTGTATTGAGATAAAATACATACCAAAAGCTTATAATTGATGTCTAATCATAAGCTTTAAAACAAAAAAAGTTTTATTAAAATCGGCTCAGTAGTTTTTGCGTGATGCTCGAACAAACAAAAACACTAATAAACAGATGTTCATAAAAGGACCTTCTTGTCAATTACAGGTAAGAATTTTTCGATATTTCTGTAAAAAGCTATAAACATTCTTTCTGCCTGAGACTGTTCATTTGCTGCTACGAACAGCCTGGAGTTCATATTTCCCTTTATGTAGGGATAAATCTTTTTTATTTATTTTATAATTTCTTCCCTTTGTCGGTCGTTCACATCAGGAACTAAATTATTGTTGACTAGGGATGTGGGATTGCTTTTCATTGTTTCAGTTGATTGAGAAGAGGGGCTTAGTCGTCTTGATACATTTGTCAATTCTAGCATAAAAATTTACGTGTTTTGTAGAAAGAAAACTCTAGAAACTCTAATAATAAAATAACTGAAAATTATGGATTCAATCCTTTGTTACTCGAGACCACCAACGACAATCTTATTGAAGTACCCAAAAAACCACAAATTCATTCAATTTTTGTAACTTGTTAATTTGAAGCTTTTCAACAAGAGTTAAACACCAACGAGTTATACATCAAAATTTTGAATAACCAAATTAAACTAATCCCCGAAGATGTTGCTACGTACAAGGATATTTTAAAAATGTTCCAAGCCAAAAAGTAAATTACTACACTCGTCGCCTGAAACAAGAACGACCATTATTCCGTGTAGTTTTGAGTAATGTACACTACTCAACGGCTAATAGGATATTATTGAAGACCTATCAGAACTTGGTTACTTTGTAGAAAACGTATGTAATATAAAACAAAGTCAGACAAAACTTAAATCTCAAAAATCATATCTATCTTCTGCATAAATAAAAATTCGTTACGCAGAGCTGCATCAGCTGCGAATTTCCTTAGTGTGCATAAATAACTCTAGCGGTCACAATTTTAGTCTGATCAAAATGAAATGTATCTGATATGATTATGGTATTTGCAAGGCCAATTTTATAAATAAATGGCATGGGTCAAGGAGAAAGGGGGCGTAAAGAAAGAAGAAAAATAAAATAAAATATCTCTATTAATATTAGAACAATCGAAAAATGTATAAGAAACAAAGTTGTGGAAAATCATGGTTGCTACAATTCATTACCATATCATTTTTCTCAAACTCTAATACGGAGACATTGACAATTTTAATATTAAATTGTAAATATTGGTGTCACAGAAAAAATGATCAGAAACAAAAATAGTAAAACTAATTACCTACAACTTTACTTCTTATAAATTTTTCAATCTTTCGAATATTAAGGAATATATGCGAAATTTTGTGTTTCCCCCTCCCTCTAATATATATATATATATAATATATATATATATATATACATATATATATATATATATATATATATATATATATATATATATATATATATATAAAATCTTAATCTTAATATATGATGATGATGAGAGTGTCATGCCTGAGAACAGGCGTTGACTACCACGGCTTTCCACGCACTCCTGTCATATGCCAAGCGTACAAGTTCATGACAGTTTTTAAAAGTGAAACTTTTAATTGTTTGAAGAAAATTATATTTCTTAATATATATAATTCTTATATAATAGGGAATATGCATGAACATTTTTTTTCACATTTATTTTCAGAATATGAAAATACGGTTAATACTGTAATAATATTTAAAAACGAAATTAAAATCCGACAAATATCAAGGAAGCTATAAGCTTTTAAAGATTATTATCTGTCTCTTGCAAAAATACTAAAAACGGAGTTTTACGTGTATTTTAAATGGTGAAAGTGTAATATGACATCACATAACATATCAAGAGGGCTATCACCCTCTTTGTCTTATCGGAAATTTCAATCATTCATATCTCGCTTATTTTTAAAGTTATTTAAGAAGTAATTTTACCTTGATATTTGTCAAGTAAACATGCTTCAATTCAAGTGAAAAAAATTTTCATGCATATTCTCTATTCTTCTGTCCGTGTGTATGTGACAGAACTCCTCCTAAACGGCTGGACCGATTTTGATGAAATGTGTCTGTGTTTCAGTGGATTCGCGAATGGTTTAGATTCACAATTGTATCCGGTAGGCAGCGCGGCGATCGCGTTTTAGAAATTCTAAAAAATTACTATAAAATTATTTTATTAAAATTTTGTTTCCTTTTTGAAATGTCAATTTTGATTGTCATTTCCATAGAAGTACAAGCACACTATTGACACACTTTTTGATTGTCATTTCTATAAACTGTACAAGCACACTACAAATTGTTATATTTAAGTTAGAAATATGCAAATTTGTATTTTGGCTATTCATAAATTTAAGTTTTTTATAAATGAATTAATGTTAGCGCCATATAAGCAGAATATTTCAAAACTAAATTTAGTCCAGTCATTTAGTATTTTTACTTGGAAAGTTTTCCGGGAGTTTTGAAAATTGGTAATTTTATAGATTTTGATATGCTCTTTCCAAATTTCAACTTTGCCACCTCGTATGTTTGCCGCTCGCGCCGCCATATTGAAAAAATGGCGCCCAAAAGCAGTTTTTTGATAATAACTCCTTTCCGACGCATTTTACAGGAAAAACATATCTATACAAAATAAAAGTAGAGGAAATTTCCTACAATTTATGTTATAATCTTTTTTTCCCTAAAATTAATAGTTTCGGCGTAGGAGCGCCGTAAAGTGTAATTCAATACACGTTTCGGCAGAAATACTCATTTTTTTAATCGTGGTATCGCCAGTAGGCCTAATTCACATCTGACTCACTATTTAAATATTTAGTTCAATTTCCGTCGCTTCATTCTTGTTGACGGACCAGGTGTTGGGTTTTCATCGTCTTCAATACTGATTGAAATATCGAAGACGGAAGTTTCTTCGGCATCATCGACGATGGGATCATCAGTTTCATCGTGGTCCTCTTCGTTCTCGATTTCATCGTTTATTTGCTCGAGAATAGTGTCCGTTTCTTCTTCTTCAATGTCGTCTTGTGACGGAAATTGCGAATTATCGCAAGAACCACCACAGTTCGTGCACACAACGGAGCACTTTAGTCCTGCTTTTCTGCATCCGCAAGCTTTTTGACAACCTTTCTTGCATTTGCAAGAAATAAGTTTCAGTAAGCTTTCCGGAGCAGGGGGATCGAATGTAGTAACAGGAATGAGCCCGTTCTTGTCTTTTTTCCATCCCCATTGTTCTGCATTTTGTTCGTTTCCATACCATTGCTGAATTTGGTGATAAAATCGAAACGAATGTTGTCGTGCTGCTGCTTCTGTTGGTGGTAGCGACGCAATATTAAATTTTCTCTTATATGCTGATGCTGTGAAGCATGCATATCTATATTTATTTAGAGATGTACTTTTCCGACTTTTCACATCGCTGTAGCTGTATAATGCGATGAGGAAACGTTCTCCAGCTTTAGCAATGACTTCTGGATCAGAATTTGGATTTTTGAATACTTCGATAACCTCGTTTAAATCTGGGTTTTTTTGAAGTACTTTAATAAATTTCATTTTTCCTTGATAAAATAATGCTGATTTGGTATCACAACCACTAAAGGCATGTAAAAATGCAATATGATTTGCGGCTGTTTTATCTTTTATACTGTTTATGGAGTATATTTGTCGTGAAATTTTTCCTTTTCCTGGTTTGAGGATGTATATATTTGGATGCGTTGATAGCGCCGTCAAAAGAACGAGAAGATCTATATCTTCACCGACAACTACAACGAAATCAAATGCCGATGAGAAGTTTATTGCGGTATTAATTATTAACGTATCCGCATCTTCGGTGGCTTGTTTAACTACGAAGTGTTCAGCTTCAAATTTTATCTTCAACATTTCAATGAGGCGGTTCTTGTTTGCATCGTTACCCAGGAATTTACTTTGTGACACAGTTGGCGTCATTGTTTCGTCAAAAAGTATGTCTACTGAAGCAGTTTTTCGTGATCGTCGGGATCGTTCTACATATTTGGTACTACGGGCTGCTACATCTTCTGGATATCCGTCAAATACTATAATGGCATTGGAGGTATAGTGCGATCGGATGTAAGTAATGTATTTATTGCAAATAGATGAAAACGATTCGCCCTGTTGCCAAACGACTCGGTGTAATAAGTATCCTCCATCGATGATGTATATCGTATTTTCAAAATTGATATCGCCAGAATGTTGTTCAAATGCCTGATACATCGTGGATTTAATACATTTGCGCATGCCCTCATCATTGAAAAGGGATAACGGAAATGGAGCAAGTTCGTACGCAAGAAAATTTTCAAGTTCTTCTTCAGAATCTTTAGCAATGCACATTCTTTGGAAAATTAACAAAGGATTAATCGGGACAAACTCGTTTTCTATCCGAATACCTGTATTCATAACACCAAGTGATTTTACTCTGTCATTACGTTTAAATTTTACGGTATAGAAATCACTGCCAATGATTTTAGAAATGCCAGCACTACCAACTTCTTGAGACATATGACAGTTAACTTTTTCGTCTCCGATAATTCCAGTGCTTATTGACATGATTTCCTTCAATTCTGGAAAAGGTGGATGATTGGACAACCAATTCACCAATTTTTTGACGTCATCATTGTCACGATTTACCCGTGAAGTTCTTATTTCGACATGCTGCTCGGAACTGGAAAAAGCTATATCGCAAAATTTCTCAACTTCGTCACAAATATTGTATAGAAATGCCATTCCTAACGTCCACTTGGATAGCACGCTTTCCTTGACTCCTCGACCATGAGTAAGCCCACCAAGACATTTCATCGTCCTCATTAACGACTGCTCAATTGTCATATCTGACCACGTACCACTCCAAAATTTGTCAGAACGTCTAATTGTGAAATACCCTTTCCTTGTAAATAGTTCATATTCTTCAGCTGTCATTCTTTGCTTCAAATGAAGCATGTCTTGCAAATATATATGACAAGATTTAGCATATAAGAAATGACCACTGGCATAAAAATAAGGTATCATTTTCTGCACAGTGTCAAGATGTAAATTCCAGTTGCCCATTCTCTCTGCTGCAATGAATTGTTTTAGAAGTGTAACCATCCGAAAATATTGCACCCATAATTTCGCTGTAGCACCACGTTGTTCAAGTTTAATCAATTCATTCGCAAATTTATCAGCAAGTTCTTTGCAACATTCTTCCTGGTCCGCCTCAAGTACCACTGACCTGTCGAAATTATATAAAATTCTGTCTAATTCTGCACTGAGATCAGGTGTCAAATCGATAAATTGTAGGACAATTATAGCAATAGCAAGATGAGTCAGTATATGCTCTTACTGCGCGTGAATACGCATGTCCTACCATAATTTTTTCAATTGAATTCAGTGCATAAATAGTGTTAAAGAGCTCTTTTAATCCACTTCCGTTCATTATGTATCCGATAGATCCCATGAACGACATTAACAAATGGAATCCACCGAGTCTTATGACAGTATTATTCAATTTGGAATTCTCATCATATGAAGAAATGATTTCCCGCGCCTTAAAATATAAGGGCTGGTCAAAAGTGACAAAACAAGTATGCTGATGTAATGACTCACATTTTTCACAAGCAAATAACAGAGCAGTTAAAATTGTGTCATAATCACTCGGTGGAGCATTAATAAAGGGTAAGCACCCAATAAATGATTTTTCGAAGAGCAGTTCTGCTGTCGCTTGTTCCATGAATCCACTCCATCCAGGTATGTTAGGCAGGTCAACCGATTTTCCATATAGCCATAATAAATCGGAAACTGATGGTATAATCTCCTTCGCTACCGCACGAATGCTACCAAGATCTTGAATCTTTATTGTTTTCAAGTCCGTATCGTTTTTCTTCGTAAATGTTTTTAATTCAATGGCACCAAAATAACCTACAACTTTTGCAGACGGCATTTGCTTTAATCGTTCAATATTTTGGTCAGGAGCAATCGCACTTTTAGGTGTTATACAATGGATACCACCCATAGCATGAAAAGTGTTGTACCCATCTAATGTCTGCGTGTTGAAATCGGCGTTATCGAAAACAAACTGTGAAAACGATTGATCATCGATATTCAATGGCGAGCGCATTATAGCTGAAACTTCGAACAGCATTGTTCAGTGTAAGAAGAGCAAAATCCGAGAGATGATAAAGTATCTATCAATCGTCGAGATCCATATTTTTGAAATAAAAATACTGCTACTCCAACCTGAACCGATGATATAAAAGATTTCGGCCTTACTGCGGCAATAATAGAATGTGCGAGAGCAATGCTTTTTTTCTTCCATTTGTCAAGTGACGCTCGTTTATTTTTTAAAATTATACCATCCAGAAAAATTCGCAAAGTTTCAGGGATATCTGACTCGACATCTTGAAAAAAATTGTCTGATGGAGGATAATGATTTGTCTCGTACACCTTAGACCGAATATCTTCTGTAACAATTATTGCTGCTGTCTTTACAATACGCTTACGTTCTTCTAATTTGTTGTCACTTTTTTCTTTGTACTAGGCATCCGTTAATAACTTAAACCCTGTACTTCGAAAACAAACCACAGGCGCCTTATTGGCAGTGACAGCAATTAAAATATCATCACCATAATTTTTAAGCAGTTGTGCTTTCACTGTTTTTATGTGTGGACGGTAATCACCTTCAATTTTTGTCATTAGTTCGTCCAGAGAAAACTGACATTCTTCGGAATTTTCTTCGAGATATGAATAAATGTATTGCATCGCGGTATCAATCTCGCTTGCATACGGACCTCTTTTTTTTCTTTCTTCGGTCGAGGGCGTTTGATACAATTTCTTCATACACGAATTGTGATATTGTGCATCGGCTGCGACTAAGTCAGTAACCTGCTCCAGGCGTTCAACTATTGCTTGTCCCCAATCATCGTTACGAGCCCGAGCAAGTTCTGAAATACTATTTTTCATTGACAATTTTCGCACACTATACACAATATTACGTTCACATAAACGCGTCTGTTTTTGTTTAGATATGAACTCTGCTGTTATCTCAGCAGCACATAAAAAGCAATGATTTTTGAATGAGAACGTTGGACGTGTAGATCGCAGTTGTACTTGAGAAGTTGTACCATCACTTCCCCTACGCAAAGCTGCAGCGATTAACTTCTCATTATTATATCGTTTTCGACACGCATCGTGAACTACTATGGATTTCAATCCCACCAAAAGTTTGTATTTATTGTCTTTTTGTATTTATTGTATCTTGTCTGTTCTTTTTATACTTGACTGACGAAAAGTTTCCAATCCTTTTTCCTTCACTTCAATAACTTCACTTTCTTGCAGTATACCACCACAAATAAAGCAGTTTACTTCATTAGAAGCCATGGCTCTATAAATGCAAACGACACTGTGAAATGATAAACGTATACTGATGACTCAGACTAAATATTTCTATTGAGCTCAGCTGGGTCCAGATGTTTCTTAGAAGGGGAAGAAGGGGCTTGACACAGAAGGGACGCATTCATTTATACCTGCGGAGACATGACAGACTATAGTTAGTTGGGTTTTCATTCTATGGAACAATATTTAACCTTCGTATAATTTTTATAATTTACAAATCACAATATGAGCAGTTTAAAGTAAATAATACACGTTGGTGTGGATGTATAATGGTTTACGGCGCTCGTACGCAGAAACTATTGATTTTAGGGAAAAAAAGATTATAACATAAATTGTAGGAAATTTCCTCTACTTTTATTTTGTATAGATATGTTTTTCCCGTAAAATGCGCCGGAAAGGATTTATTATCAAAAAACTGATTTTGGGCGCCATTTTTTCAATATGGCGGTGCGAGCGGCAAACATACGAGGTGGCAAAGTTGAAATTTGGAAAGAGCATATCAAAATCTATAAAATTGCCAATTTTCAAAACTCCCGGAAAACTTTCCAGGTAACCTCTATTTTTTCGACCAAATGACTGTACTAATTACTTTTCGTAAAATAGTAATATATATTCCTAATATATCTTCTACCTATCTATATATAATAATCGATGTGTGTATGTATGTTCCCTATCAACTACAAAACGTCTGGATCGATTTTGATAAAATTTTCCAGCAATCTTCAGATTATCTCAACGGGTGATCTTGTGCAGTTTGGAAAAATTTTTGTTTTGTGTCATCTGGCTATAGGTAATTAGTGCTACCGTGCGAAGCCGGGGCAGGTCGCTGTATATATATATATATATATATATATATATATATATATATATATATATATATATATATATATATATATATATATATATATATATATATATATATATTAGACTGTATAAAAAACTACTTTTTATACAGTCTAATATATATTAGACTGTATAAAAAAAACTACTTTTTTTTTCAGAAAGCACTATGAGAATATTGTTCAGGATTCCGAAAAAATGACCCTGTTAAAATGACAAATCTTAATTTTAACATTAAGGGGTGCCTCATCGCGATTTTCCAATTCCCATTAGATTAACATGGGATAATTTTTTTTTTAACATTTGGAATTTTGTAGCTTCTGAACGGCTAATTCGACTTGTAAGGCGAAAAGACATTCTTGTTGGAAATTAAACGCTCTACAAAAAAAGTATCTTGTAATATTTTGATATATCTACTCCTTCAAGCTCAAATAATTTAGATAGTGGACTTTTTCTTTTAGATAATATTTTTATAAAAAAAAAAATTCTACTTAAAAAATATGAGGTTTGATAGTAAAAATTCAATATTAATATCAATGTAAAGCATCTAAAACTTCAGTTTTTTGGACAGAGCTACTATTAAAACGCCAAAAATGTAAAAAACGTCAACTCCTGAAGGAATAGGTATATCAAAATATTACAAGATACCTTTTTTGTAGAGCGTTTAATTTCCTATAAGAATTTGCTCTGGCCTCACAGGTCGGATAAGCCGTTCAAAACCTACAAAATTTCAAAAGTTAAAAAATTAATTTCTCCATGTTATTCAAATGGGAAATGGAAAATCGCGACGAGGCACCCCTTAATGTTAAAATTAAGAACTGCCGTTTTAACAGGGTCATTTTTTCGGAATCCTGAACAATATTTTCATAGTGCTTTTTGAAAAAAAAGAAGTCGATTTTTTTGATACAGCCTAATATACATATATATATATATATATATATATATATATATATATATATATATATATATATATATATATATATATATAATTGTTGGCGCATTAAAACGTCTTGCGTGTTGTCCTCCAGGCGTCTTATCGGCTTTGATGACATGCGGTCGTGAATAATGCAACCAATTCGTTGTGATGGAAAAACATTTGGAGTTGTTCCACAATTGTCTTTTCACCGAAGTGTTGTATGCACAACGCTGATCGACTTGTCATTGTGAATCGTCCATAAAATAAATTTGCAAATATTTGTAGTCACTATCCCGCGTTCGCAATAAGGAATCTGTTAGATTATATATTTGACCCTGAATATAGGATATTGTATAGCGAATTGTTTGTACCACCATGTGGCTCTCCCATGTTACTCTCAAAATACTTTCTCAGCACTCCCATTCCACTATCAACTTTTTTAAACACACTCACTTCTTTCTGCTTTTGGCAATTTATCGAGCTACAAATGTACTTGAAGCCATTTCAATTGAAAGCTGCCAACGTATTTTGCATCAGGCACGTGGTGGTAAAAGTTTATTGTTTTTCAATATACCTTGAAACTTGGCTTAAATTTTTCTCGAATAATTTTTTTTAACGCCAAATGACGTCATTTGATACCAATTATTTTATTGCTCGATTTGAGTAAAAAAATGTTTAGAACCTGGCCCATTTTTCGAAACCAATGAATGTAGTGGCTCTTCTGGCGATACCAATCGCGCCAATTTGACTTGACCGCTCGCGCAACACAATCCAGGGACTTCATTTTCAAACTTAAATGCCTTTCAATATTGACACACAACAACGTTCATTCCAATAGCAATAGCAACGATTTGCTGTGAACTGTAATTGATTTCCACATTATAATTAAATGCAGCTCGATAGGGGTTAAACACAACATTTCTATGTTGTAGATTTCGATTCCATCGATTCCGTTCAACTTCATTCCGCGTTTCGCGTTGCTCGTCAGTTTGGCTTGCTCTTGTATATCTTTCACTTCTAGCTTTTCGAGTTCTGCGATTTAAGTTTGTACGTTTAATTGCTGGCATTTTTAAAAACAAAAATTCATTTGAAAAAAAAAATTCGTTATGCAGAAGCTGCTTTAACTTAGCGAATTTCCTAAGAATCACTCTCTAGCGATCATAACTTTAGTGTGATCAAATTGAAATATAATATCTGATATGATTTTAGTATTTGTAAAAATTAAATTTATTAACAGCCGAAATAGAACGATATATAACGATTATTGTTAATAAATAATATCAAAATATATCAAATATATCAAAAATCGTAGAGAAGGTGATTGCGGACAGACTACTGAATTTTATACAAAAAACTAAGTTGATTTGTATCGAACAAAATGGATTTGTGAGGGATGGAAACATAAAGCAATATTCGAAACAATAAATTTCCTTGTAAATGTATGGAATCAGAAAAAACAATATATGGAAATCTTCTTAGATTTGAGTACAGCATTCGATTGCATAGACCACAAAATACTGCTTGACAAATTAGAAAAGTACGGTATTAAAGCAGCCCTTCCGTAAAAACTACTGAATTCGTATTTAACCAAAACAACGCGTTGTGATACCAACTATCTATAATAATACAACAACATCAATTAATTCAGAATGGCTACGTATTAAAAAGGGAGTTCCTCAGGGATAAATATTAGGGCCAATATTGTTTTTAATCTATACGAATGACTTCCGAAAAAATGTACATCACAAAACAATCTTGTTTGCCGATGATACAACAATCCTAATATAAGGGGATGATGTTACACATTTGAATTCACAAATAAATAATGCAATAAATGAATCTAAAAAATGGTACACAGCAAATGGTTTAGTTCTCAACCTCAATAAAACAAAAGCTTTAAAGGTGGTAAAATATGATGTTTTAACGGAAAATATAGTGATCGAAAATAATCAGTTAATTAAGATCGAAAAATCAACAAATTTTTTAGGTGTCATTATTGATCAAAAACTAAATTGGAAGGAACATACTATGAATCTCAAAAAGAAACTGAGTAAAAATATGTACTTGATACGACAGCTTAGAAAAATTGCCTCCACTGAAATATAAATACCTACTTTGCATTTATCCATTCAATTATATTATACGGCATAGTATTTTGAGGAAACTCACCACATACTGAACAAATTCTAATCAGCCAAAAACGAATAGTTCGAATTATCCGTCGAATAAAACATAGACTTGTAAACCGCATTTCAAAGAATTAAACATAGCAACTACTGTTGAAACCTACATTCTTGAATGAAGAATTCTTGTTTTATAGAAAAAACAAAATATTTTGTACTACTAGATCGGAAGTGCACTCGCATAATACCAGAAACAAGACCAGACCATTAATAGTGGAACATACAATACTATTGCAAGTGTCTATAATAAGTTACTCAACGACTATAAAACATTAAGTGACAACAAATTAAAAAATAAATTAAAAAGTGTCTTGCTAAAATTGTGCCCTTTAATGAATACGAATACCTTGAATATGACTTCCAGTAATAGTCTCTTTAGTCTGACCTATTTCATGCTCAAAGATGAGTAGTTTTTTTGTATATATTGTACAAAAAGAATGAAATAAATTTTATTATTATTATTATTATAGTTACTATGGAAACGACAATCAAAATTGACATTTCAAAATTAAAACAAAATTTTAATAATAAATGAATTTTATAGAAATCTCATCCAAATCGGTCCAGCCGTCTAGGACCGGGTTCAATAGGTAGAATCCATGGACATTTGAAATTTTTTTACGAAATTCCATCATCGGTACAAATACAATAGCTGCATTTCCTTTGGAGAAAATTCGCTAAAAATTAAATGCTGTCCGTTGGTAACCACATCCCTTGAGAACGGCTGGACCGATTTGACTAACTTTTTTTAAAAAAATGTTCGTTATAGTCCGAAGGAGGTTTTAACGGAAAGAAAAATTGGAAAAGTTGCCCGAAAAATTTGTTCATTGTCCCTTACACATCTACGCCCTATAGGGGTGTGTGAAAATATCTAACTTTAAAACCGTAAGCGATAGAAAAAAAATTCAAAGGCAAAAAATATTCCTTCGTTAGAAATAAATTACTTCGTTAGAAATAAATAAATAAAGTCGATCATGGTCCCCTACACACCCACCAGGGGGTTAGAAAATATCTTACTTTAAAACCTTAAGAGATAAAACAAAATTCAGAGACAAAAATGTTCCTTTTTTAAAACTTAACAAGGCAAACACCAAAAGTAAACACCAGGGGGCGGGTGGTTAAGGTAAATTTTTGAAATATCTTTGCTTTTACCCGAATGTATTCAAAATATCTTTGCTTTTACATGGCGAAGCCGTACAGGTCAGCAAATCAATAATAAATTTATATACTGGGTCACCAAACTCGGAATCAAAATAGTCAAATTTGAACCTCCAAATAAAAAAACGTGAAATACCTGAATGCAAAAGGTGTCAACGATTGCACACACAATATAAATGTGGGCGAACATTTAAGTGCGTTAAATGTGGTAATATAAAAAAACGTGAAATACCTGAATGCAGAAGGTGTCAACGATTGCACTCACAAAATAAATGTGGGCGAACATTTAAGTGCGTTAAATGTACAGGTAATAACTCTACAAAAATAATTGGGGATGAACCCGCTCATTGCGTAAACTGTGGAGAAAATCACCCAGCGAACTACAAAGGATGTCATGTCTACAAAAAACTCCTTGAAAAAAGATACCCAGCGTTGAGAAAACGTCAATTAGCTGAACCCAACGAACCTTCTAGAGTTTCTACACCCCATTATATATGTGAAAACTTTTCGTACGCTCAAGCAGTTAATAACAATCAAAATGCTCATAAACCCACCGAAGAAGAAACCATAATAATCACAGCAAAAAAAAAAACAATTTCGCAGCTATTATGGAGTCATTCACTGAGTCAGAACAGCTTTATGGTCAATCTATTAACTGCTCTTGATTCCAAAATAAAATTGCCCAAAACAGAAATATTGTACTGCGGAAAGCAAACGGTGTAACTAATGGTCGTTTAGTACTTAAACCTTTTCTCACGGATCGGTATATCGATATAGCTCTCATATCTGAGAAGCTATGATAACACAATGGGAAGCTATTTAAACGTAAGAAACTATTGCGTGTGCGATACCAAACATCCAAGTGGAAAAGCTCAAGGAGGAACAGTAGCTATTATAAAAAGTAGTTTAAAACACTAAGAAATTGAAAAATATAACTCTAAACAAATTCAAGCTACAAGTGTTGTTGTTGAGGATTGAGTAGGACCAATTACGGTGTTAGCTGTCTATTGCCCACCTAGACATTCAATTAGACAAGAAATGTTTAGAAATTTTTTTTAATATGTCGTAGTAATAGATTTATCTGCGGTGGTGACTATAATGCCAATTACGCATTCTGTTGTTTGGCACAAGCAAATAATCTGGGTCAACTACCTATTGGAGAACCGGCCTTCAGATTTAAAGAATACATGAAAATTGAATCATGCTATGATCTTTCATCAGTTCCCTTTTCTGTTTTGCTATCGATTTGTACCGAATTTATTCATAGAAAATGTGCTTTAACTAATCGACACACAAACTGGGATTATTTTCCATCACATATCGATAGTTTTATCTATCTAAATATTAATTTAAAGATAGAATATGACATCGACCTTCCTGTTCGAAATCTCACAAAAGTTATCCTGAAAGGAGCTCGAAATTCAACTCCTGTTAATAAGTTTTCTGACCAAAAACTTCCTCCAGGAAAATGTCAGATATTTAATCTTAGAAAAGCGTAGCTTAAAGAAGTATTTGGCAACAAACAAGATATCCAATAGATAAAACCAATTTTAATCGATCATCACAAAGTTTAAAACGTTTGTTGGAGAAGTTAAAACAAAATTATATCGAAGATTATTTTGAAAATATAGAATTGTCTGTTTATTCATAATGGTAAACTACAAAACGTTGCAAACAGCCCTAACAACCCATACCATCATTATGGAAATCGATTCTTGGGCAGCAAGTTGTAAAGAAAAAGTTGAGCTTTTTGAACAAAATTTAAAAGAAGTTTTCTCCAAATCTACTATCGCCACAGAGGAAGAAATCGGAACAGTTTTTGTATGTTCCTTTACAATTATCTCCACCAATAACGTCATTTTCTTCAAACAAAATCCGTACGATAATAAACTGAATCTCAAGAAAACACTTGAATCCGATTTAATAACAACAAAGATTTAAAGAGATCTACCAAAAAAAAGATAATTATAATTAACATCATTTTTAATGCAATTTTAATAGGATATTTTCCTTGTCTTTGGAAATATCGAAAGTCATTCTTAAACGGAACAAAATAAGGAAAATATTTATACAAAAAATTTGTGTCTCATAAAAACAACTTTTGATTGAAACTTTTTTCATACATCTGATAGTTTTAGTGTAAATTTTGTATTTACAGCATAAATATTGGGTGCATGAAAAAAGTTTCAAACAAACGTGATATGAATATGATAAATATTTTTTGTATTTAAAAATTGTCCTTATTTTGCATCGATTAAAAGATAAGTTGTAACATGGAACAAAAATATAATTATTGCATTGTTTTCCCTTTTAAATTGTAAAACTTTTGCTTGATTTAAAAAAATATTTAGCTGGAAACTTTTCAAATAACACTCTATATATGATTGTGCAAAATCACTATGGCCTTGGCTAAATATAATCATACAATTTTTACAATTGTTTCGAATATTATAACTTGTTTTTGTTGTTATCGAATGGAATAATTTTTTTTCATATTATTTAACGAAATATAAATTTAAAGAATATAAAGTTAAAAGATATATTTTTAATCTAAAAAAAAAAAATGAATTTAATCATTTTTTAATAATTAAAAATCTATCAAAATATAATAAGATCCCACTGCAAGATGTCTACGCTCATCTGTTTTTTGATCAAAATACAATTTTTATAGTTTATTATAAATAAAAAAATACGGATCCGCAAGGTTGCCTATTAAAATATGGCCGCAAGTAATTTAAATTAAAATTTAATTAATTAATTTTTTTTAACGATTACGTTCCCTTGTTTTATGGATAAAACATCATTCATTTGAAAGAGAGATATATAAGAGACTTTAGTTGAGAGAAAATTTTAGTTGCCATTCCTCACTTGGCGGCAACCTCATCAATAAATTATATATCAGATTAAAGTTAATTTTTTTTCTCTACATGATGGAATATAGTTGCCTATGTAAAAGCTACGTACACACGAGATAGAAAACTAGCGTATAGTTCTGGGATAGTGTGGCTATACCTGTGTGACTGTTTCGTAAAACCCATAAACGTATAGTTGAACTATACGCTAGTCGAGATGGTACGAGAGAGTCGTTGTGGATAGTCGTGTTTTTATATGTGCTATAATAAAAGTTCAAAAGTTGAGTTTATAGTTATATAAAGTGAAATAATTATAGTGTTTAATTGAAAGTGGAGGTACAGCATTTATAGAAAATTATTTTCTTGAAAGCTGATCTACGAAAATAGAAAATTAAATTAGTTTTGTGTTGTGGTGATAAATAAAAAACAAAGTGACATTGCAAAAAACTGAATAATAACAAAGTTTGAAGAGCAGCGTATTTAATTGTTCATTGATAATAATTGATCTGGCGCAGTCTGTTAAGGCGCTTGTTAAATAAACGTTTAGCGAATAGAATCTCTGGTTCGAATCTGACACAAGTAATTGGAAATCTGATTTACTTTTAATTGTTTTCTTATATTTATTTTTAATTAAAATGTTTAATAAATAAAACAATATTTTTGAAACACTTAATCTAATTCAGTGTATTAAAGTTTTCAAACGACCATTTAAATACGCTAAAACTAAAATTCTTATTAATCACATCTATACATATTGTTAATTAAATACTTACATAAACAATTCTAATACAGACAAATAAGTAAAGGAACTTTAAATTCTCAAATCATGTCGTTGGAGGAAATATTAGGTACGTGGAATAAATGACATCAAAAGCGATATTTCGGTCATAAAATCTGAAATTAAGAATGTTAGAAATGATTTAAATAACAAGTTCGATCAAATAACATCTTGACAAAGTCTTATAGAAGACAAAATAATCTACTTAGAGACAAAAGTCAATTTTCTAGAACGGGAATCGCGAAGAAATAATGATAATATATGGAGTAGACGAGCAGACTGAGAATTTTATCGATCTGGAACAAAAAGTAGAGCATATATTTAAGAATGATTTGCAAGTCATGTTTACCTTGGACCACATCGATTACACTCGTAGAATTGGTAAACAGATTAATAATAAACCACGACCTATTATAGTAAAATTAATATCAGAACGCAAAAAGCGCGAAATTTTTCAAAAAAAGAAAGTTGCTGAACGATTCAAAAATTACAATTTCTGATGACCTACCTTTGAACATCCGTGAAAAACGGAAAACATTAATTCCGTTTATGATCAATTATCGTCAAGAGGGTAAACACGCTATATTAAAATACGACCAACTGGTTGTAGATGGTCAAATAGTTAACATACAAACACTCAACAAAATTAATCTTCCTGAAAATCAAAACCAAGGAAAAAAACGTGCACAATATGAAGAAACTACATCAAAGCCAAATATATCGCAGACAATTTCTCCAAGTCCAAGAAACCCCATTACACTTAAATCATCGACATTAGATAATTTTATAAGACCTCGTGCTATTTCAGTTGGAGATATGATAACCAGTAAAACTCGCAAATCAAATGTGCCGAATATACATAATTGCCTAGCAACAAACGTATCCGACTAACTTCGTCTTGGAAAAAAAGCTGACCCATTTACCGATAGCAAACGATTTTCAAAACACTTGTGATATTTCGAAACATTTACTATACCTCTTCTGAAATTGCAGTGATATTCAAAATTTCTTGTCACATGATAGTTCTCAAATTAATCTTGTAGAAACCTATGCAGTAAGTAATTGGCTTGTGCGAAACATGGTTAAACAAACAGCTCAATTTTACCCCCGACTTATCCCCGAAAAAAGAAGATATATACACAACTCTAATGCTGTATGTGAGAAGTCGAGGGGTCGTTTCAGTGGTGGCCTTTTACTATACGTGTTAAAAAATTTAAAAAGTAAAAAAATAAGCGAATCGAGCTCGTGGCTGGTAGCCAACTCATAATAATAATATTTATGTATTTGAAACCATCCCTGGATATTCTCGAAATACTGGACCAACTCCACTGTCTGCTCAGTAACTTAATTGAAACGTATACCTTGGCGCATATATTCACTACAGGTGACTTCAACTGCAGAATTGGTACTCTGAATCAGGGCTTCAGCGACGATTTTGAAGGTACATCTTTAAACTGGTACAGAAACTCGATGCACTCTGTGCAAAATAAGAAAGGTCGACTTTTAACAGAAGTGATGGAGGGGTTAAACCTTACCCTAGTAAACGGTAGAACTCTTAAAGACACAGTGGGTCAATACACATTCGTTGGTGGGACTGGTCAAAGTGTAATCAATTTAACTTGGGTCAACGTTACAGCAATGAGTCTAATAACCGATTTTAAATTAGAAGACTACTCTTTCGGATTACCTACCTTGTTTATTGTCTATAAACAATTGCAAAATTAATTTAAATATAAAATCAGGAAACAACACACAAGTAAAACACAAACCACCTTAGTGTCGTATACTTAAGTGGGACGATGATAAAAAGCATCTGTTTCACTCGGAAATGAAAAACATTGAATGCAACTCGGACTGTAACTCGGTAGATGACATGTATAAATACTTAACAGGTTCTATTCAAAAAGTTGCTCAAAATTTAGACATGTACTCTAGTAGAAGTATTTCTTCGTCTGAAACAAAGGCAAAAGTGAAAAAAAACCGTGGTTTGATAAGCACTGCCATACTCAAAAAGGCAGACACAAGTTGCATTTAATACAGCCTAAAAACACTCGTTTGAAATACACCTTACTAACAAATATATTGAAACGAAAAAAGCGTACAAAATGTTTATAGAATCTAATAAGAAATATTTTAACGAAATTAAAGAAAAGCTATCTAATGTCAAAAATAGTAGAGAGTTTTGGAAAACTGTTGGGCAATTTAAGTGTTCAGGCGAATTTTAGGGCGGTTAGTACTAACAATTGGAAATCCTATTTTGAAACAATGTATCCACCCAAAATAACGCATGAAACACTATTTTTTGACGTATCACACCTTTTTTTAGACCACGATATTTCTATTCTGGAATTCCGCAAGGTTCTTAAGGGAATTAAGTCTGGAAAAGCACCAGGGCCTGATCAGATCTCAAACTGTTTTTTAATAAACTTACCTAACGCCTAAAGGCCATACCGGCACGACCAAAGCGCTTCACTCTTTCAAAGCTAGTTCTAGGTCACTTTCAAAGCTAGTTCTAATATACAAGAAGGGGGGAGACAAACAAGATCCAAGTAACTACAGAGGAATTGCACTTTTGAAAACAGTAACCAAAGTTTTTACACAAATAATTTACAACCGGCTATTAGCATGGGCTGAAAGTTCAAATATCCTCCCGGAAAATCTGGCAGGCTTTCGAAAAAATAATGGATGCCAAGACATTATCTTTGTTTTGAACAGTTTAATCCACTCACACTTGCGACTCCCAAAAAGTATGGTATTTGTGGCTTTTATAGACTTAAAAAAAGCATTAGATTCGGTTGACCACACTCTTTTATGGAAGAAATTATTCTCTCTCGGAGTTAGTAGGAAAATAGTTAAGGTTACTCAAAGCCTCTATGATCACGCACGCATTCTGGTAGAAATGACTCCACTCAACACAATCGAAGTAGCTATATCTCAAGGTGTTTTGTAAGGAGATTCCCTAAGTCCACTCTTATTTTCAATTTTTATAAGTGATCTAAACGATTTTTTAGAACGAAATAATTGCCCTGGATTGAGTGTTAATTCTATAGATACAATCTCTCATATTCTATACGCCGACGACATCGCTCTAATTACAGACTTATAGAAAAGTTTAGATCTTACTAATAGATATTGCGTCAACAATGGACTAGTCATCAATTCCGAAAAAACCAAAGTCGTTGTATTCAGAAAGAGTGGTAAGATAAAATCGTCATATAAATTTTATATAGACGACAATCTAATAGAAATTGTAAACAAGTTCCAATTTCTAGGAATCCCCTTTACAAATTCTGGTTTATACCTGGAAGCCACCGAACATGCTATCAGGAAAGCTAATATTGCAATCAATGCTACCCGCTCCATTCTAGCACAAACAAAATGCAATTCATGGGAAACCAGACTAAGAATCTTCGACTCCACTGTCTGCTCCACTCTGCTTTAAGGGGCAGAAACATGGAGCCTGAGATATCTGGATAAACTGGACAAAGTACAGTCCGCGTTTTTTAAATCAATTCTCTGCCTTCCTCGTTCAACGCCGCACTGTATAATCAGAATAGAAATGGGTCGGTTAGACTTAAGCTTTTTGGCTCTAAACTCGATATTGAGTTTTGGTGGATCAAAATTTTACGTATGCCAGATACAAGATTCCCAAAACTATGTTATCTGCGTTTGTGAGAATTGGATGGCTCTCTCAGCACCAGTTTCAAATATAATTTGGTGAGCCAATGTTGGTTTCAACTCTTAGACGCCTACCAAATGACTCTTATTTCGAGAGATCGCCAAAAAATTCATGTATCAACTTAACATCCCACCTACAAGTTCTTGTTAAACGATAGTTGTACTTACCTTCACATCCAAGTGAACATACACAAATCTCGTCTAATTGCTCAATTACGCACAATGTCAAATAGAAACGTGAATTTTTTTATAAACGGAACCCGATACAACTGGAGTGCGGACTCAAATTGTAGTTTATGTAACCTTAACGAAAAGGAAACTCTTGCCCATTTCCTGTTTAAATGCCCTATTTATAACACCTCAAGATCTAAACTTATATCGAAATTCCATATGGACACATCTGGTCCCGATCATGCAATATTGTTACAACTCTTGTTGACAAACATAGACAGACAAAAACTGGATCTCATATATTTTTACGTGCTGGGCGAACTGAAATTCCGATGTTTTATTACAGATGAATAAACTGATTTTAAAGAAAATCTAAATACCAATAATTTAATAAATGAATAGTTAATAAACTGATTTTAAAGAAAATCTAAATATAAATAATTTAATAAATGAATAGTTAATTGGTGAATCTTGAATCCTTATCTTACCGAATTTTCCAATAAATCTACTGTATCTTACACACAAAATTTATTTTTTTATTTTATTTATATTTATTTTTTTATAGTATTAATTATTTTATTTATATTTATTTAATTAACCCGACTTCAAAAAAGGAGGATGGTTCTCAATTCGTCTGTATTTTTTTTTTTTTTTAAATGTTTGTTATCTCAGAACTCCGTCATTTATGAACCGATTTCGAATTTTTGTTTTTTGTTTTAAAGGGTTTGATTCCCGATTGGTCCCATTGTCACCAAATCGCATTCTGATGAGGGGATCTCCGGGAAATTGAGGAAAATCCTCATTTTATATGTGATAACCGATTTCTGCGAAATTTTTTTTTTTTTGAAAGGCTATACTCATTAATAATGGGAAAATAAAAAAAATTTTTTAAAAACCCACTTCAAAAAAAATTTTTACAAAAAACAAAAAAAGCCGACCCCAAAAAAAAAAAATTTTCACAAAAAAAAAAACAAAATGCTTGTAAAAAAAACTGAAAATCTGTTATAAAAAAATGCACTAAAAATTACAAAAAAAAAAAAAAAACGGGTAAAAAAAATATATACAAAAATTCACTAAAAATTAGTTGGTCGTTAAGTAGGTCTACCCATATTTAGACAAATAAAATCAGTTATAGAACTTCAAAGTCACTAAAAAGCGAGAAATAAAACTTATTTTGACAAAATGGAAACCCGACTTAACAAAAGATGCACTAAAAAGTAAAAAAATAATTGCATATTCTTGTGCCAATTTTAGTTCACCAAAGCAAAATTTTTTAAATATATATGTACAATTATTGTTATTTTTGAAGGCGGTGTCCAAAAGTTATGTGAATTTCTCTATGTTGACACCGCCTCCAAAAATAACAAAAATGTACATATATATTTAAAAATTTTTGCTTTGGTGAACTAAAATTGGCACAAGAATATGCAATTATTTTTTTACATTTTAGTGCATCTTTTGTTAAGTCGGGTTTCCATTTTGTCAAAATAAGTTTTATTTATAGTATTATTTATAATATGTGGCAGGTTTATTATTGTATTGTTATGTACTTTGCTTTTTTTCTGTATTCCCTGCATAGCACCATCTCACCTGTAATAGTGTTCTTCACTCAAATACAGTATTATTATTATTTATTATTATAATAGTTTTTTTAGCTATAGTATAGTAGAAAACTATTCCCATGTGAACACACTCTTTATAGACTATACGATAACTTGCAGCTATCCAAAAAGAATGGATAGCGGATAGTTGATAGCACTGGCACCAAGTAGGTGGACCAGAGGAGGTTAACAGTGGTTTAACATTGGTTTAACATTAGAGGATAACATTGGTTACTTTGTAAATGGTTTTAGCAACCTCAGTTATAAATTTTGCAATTGTAGACTATCTTACGCGGAACAAATACGTTAGCGAAGGATAGCTATCACCTTGACGTGTTTAGATTGGCACACATAAATTTATAATTATATACCTGTAGCTAGATAACGTAATGTTATAGCAAGCTTTGTCGTTGGAGATACAGCTTTTATCATATTTGTGTCGAGTTTTGTAATTAGTTGCTCAACTTTTTTCAATAAATAGTCGAAGTCCTCTCCAGTCATTCGAACAAAATTCCGATAGTAATTTTCATCTTTTGTACGAAGTTCGTACAACAAATTTTGTTCATTATTAAATTCATTCCGATGCATAATCCACTGTTTTGTCCAAACAGACCTTTTTTTTTCTTGCCTCCACATTTCAACCAAATTGAACCACAGCAACGCTCAAAATTCAACTAGCAACCCTACCGATAGCAGACAAGACTAGACGAATATACTATACGTCTAGTTTTGTTCCACCTCGTGTGGTCCACTTGTATAATAATATTTCTCTATAGCGTTTAGTTCGACTATAGGATAGTAAAATTTTGCGTATACCTTACTATAACTAGAGCTCATGTAGACATAAATGTTAGTTTACTATACCTAAAGTAAAAATTATACGCTAGTTTTCTATCCCGTGTGTACGCAGCTTATAGCTTCGATGGAATATACTCTACATGAAGGAATATAGTTGCCTATGTAAAAGTGGCTGCAAATAGTAGTTGCCGGCCGCCGCAAAATAGTGATTTATAATTTCCACATTAACCCCTATGATATGGGTATCAAATGATGAGCGAAACACACTAAGTAAAGTGACATCATTCTAAATCCAATGTGGCGGCCGCCGTAAACTTATAAAAGCTTATTTAAAAAAATTTTATTTTTCGTTTAAATCTTGTTTAAATATAAAAAAAAACTTTCTGATTAAAAAAAAATCTACTTTTTAACCCGACTTCAAAAAAGGAGGATGGTTCTCAATTCGTCTGTATTTTTTTTTTTTAATGTGTGTCACTTCAGAACTCCGTCATTTATGAACCGATTTTGAATTTTTTGTTTGTTTTAAAGGGTTTGATTCCCGATTGGTCACATTGTCACCAAATCGCATTCTGATGAGGGGATCTCCGGGAAATTGAGGAAAATCCTCATTTTATATGTGATAACCGATTTCTGCGAATTTTTTTTTTTTTTTTTGAAAGGGTATACTCATTCATAATGGGAAAATAAAAAATTTTTTTTAAAAACCGACTTCAAAAAAATTTTTTACAAAAAAAAAACCGACCCCAAAAAAAAAATTTTTACAAAAAAAAAACAAAATGCTTGTAAAAAAAACTGAAAATCTGTGCCAATTTTAAAAAAAACTTCATATTCTTGTGCCAATTTTAGTTCACCAAAGCAAAAATTTTTAAATATACATGTACAATTATTGTTATTTTTGGAGGCGGTATCCAAAAGTTATGTGAATTTCTCTATGTTGACACCGCCTCCAAAAATAACAAAAATTGTACATATATATTTAAAAATTTTTGCTTTGGTGAACTGAAATTGGCACAAGAATATGCAATTATTTTTTTACTTTTTAGTGCATCTTTTGTTAAGTCGGGTTTCCATTTTGTCAAAATAGGTTTTATATTAGTAATACATTGTATATTTTGATGCATTATTTTTAATTGAGGTACATTTTGATGCAGAGAACGTTTATTTAGATCTTCACTAAAAGTTTGCTGATTGCTTGCGAAAAGTAAAACGCTTCACAATTGCACCTTTGGGCCAGTTTTCGCCAGAGTAAAGGTCGTCTTTTAACGATACGTTGGCAATTCTGAAGCTATTATACAATCTTTACTTTCTAAGTCGTCAATGGCGAAATCATTTCCTGGAAACTTTTTTTTCAAATAATTTGATACACCTTCGATCGTAGTATTTTTATTACAACGCCCTAAGAATAACCATAATTTTGATTCAGCACAAATGAGATCTTCTGCTGTTGTGTCATTTCCACGAACAACTTTTCCTCGTCATTTTTTATATACTACTGTTTTAAATCCAGCATCATCACAATCGCTGTCTGTAGAAAGATCCTGTGTATTAACGCTATTTTTAGGTGTAATTTTTGGTTCGTCATTGTTGTGAATTACAGGGTTTGTTTGAATCGATTTAGAATGACCTGGTATGATTTCCACTCTATCGGATACTCTTTGGTTGTGATCATTTTTTTTTTGTTATTGTTGTCATTTTTGTGACGACAACTTTTATTTTAGAATTTACTTGTTTGTTTGGTCTATTTGTTTGAACTGATTTACCGATAATTTTGTTTTCAGTTGGCACTAGAGGTCGTTGATGGATTGATTAATTTCAGATCTAAGTTTGAGGTTATCTTCCTTAAGAATAGATATTTCTTCAAGTAGCTTTTTTGTATGTTTTTCCACCACTTTTTCGACAATATCACTGAAAATTAATTTGAAATCCTCATCATTGATGAGGGTTTTAAACATATTATTTAACTCTTTTTCGTTAAAATCACTATGTTTTGTAGCACTTCTTGTGTCAGGCATGTTGACACTCTAATACACACATAAGTTATATATATATATATATATATATATATATATATATATATATATATATATACAGGATATATATATATACAGGATGTCCCAAAAGTAGTCGAGTTCCTTAAGAGGGTAGGTAGAGGGTACGATTTTGGAACGAAATGTCATGAGATGAGACATTTTTTTATTAGACGCACCGCACCGTTAATTAATTATTAATTAATTAAGGAAACTATGTTGAAGCCAGAGTTGCAAAAAGTGCATTTTTTCGATAATTCAATTTTGATTTAATTATCAACATTATGAAAAATATAATAAATAAATGGGTTTTAAGAACAAGCGGAAATTAAATACGTTAAATTA
This sequence comes from Nineta flava, assembly GCA_963920215.1. Classification (NCBI taxonomy): domain Eukaryota; kingdom Metazoa; phylum Arthropoda; class Insecta; order Neuroptera; family Chrysopidae; genus Nineta; species Nineta flava. Next base: position 64,838,139 of record OY986040.1, read on the forward strand.
TAAAGTTTTCTCAAAAGTGCATTAATAAAATTATTTTATTGATTAATTTTTTTAATAATGCAATAATTAATTTTTCTTTAGTATTCGTTGTTGCATCCATTTTGTTGAACATAAAAAATCTAGCAGTATTTACACTTTGAAAACTACTATTGGTCTCGTACCGACTTCAAAATTTTGCAAAAATTTCTTCAAATGTCCATCGATCCTACCATCGGTATGTCGAAAATCACCATCGGTAAAATTTATTTATATGGACATATATATATATATATATCTCTTTTGGGTCATCCTATATATATATATATATATATATATATATATATATATATATATATATATATGTATATATATATATATAGGATGATCCAAAAGTAGTCGAGTTCCTTAAGAGGGTAGGTAGAGGGTACGATTTTGGAACGAAATGTCCTGAGACATTTTTTTATTAGACGCATCGCACCGTTAATTAATTATTTATTAATTAAGGAAACTATGTTGAAGCCAGAGTTGCAAAAAGTGCATTTTTTCGAGAATTCAATTTTGATTTAATTATCAACATTATGAAAAATATAATAAATAAATTGTTTTAAAAATAAGCGGAAATTAAATACGTTAAATTATAAATTTTTCTCAAAAGTGCATTAATAAAATTATTTTATTGATTAATTTTTTTAATAATGCAATAATTAATTTTTTGAATTTATCAGACATGCACCCCCATAAAACAAAGATTCCACCCCTTAAATTTTACTTTCCTGTTTCTATGGATACGAGTGACAGATAAAATTCATAGCAGCTTTGTGATACAAGTTATAGTTAGTAGATATTTTTTTAGGATGTCCCAAGCGTGGTAAAAAAACACCAGAGTCATGCGCCTCTATAAAACGAAGATCCAACCCTTCAAATCTCAACTCTTTCATTTAGGTTTCAAACTCAATAAAAAGTCACTTTCATTAGCGAAAAATAATGAATAAATAAATTCGTTTTACGAGAAGCATTTCTAGCTGGGGGAGCTATTTTCTGGAAAAATCGTTTTGTTGTAATAAAATCTGTCAAAATTTATTATTATCAAATAATTAACTCCAATTTTCCGGTTAAGGTTTTTTTATTTTTATTTTTTGTCAATTTTTTTGTTTTTGTTTCAGATTTCAAATAATAATTGAACAATGATAATAATAATAGCGATGTCGCAGAACACAATAAACGTACATAAATTTATACACACTACAAGAACACATACACCCTTACAAATAAACATGCACACTCAAACACATTTTCCGGTTCACATAATAGACTAGAACAAAAAAATAAAAAACACAATTTACCGTCACTTGACGATGTCCGTGCGGTATCGGGCTCAGCAATGAATAAAAAAAGAAAAAAGCCTTATTACACTTATTTTATTAATTAATAATTAAGTAATAAAAAAATGTCTGAGGACTTTTCGTTCCAAAGTCGTACCCTCTTAAGTAACTCGACTACTTTTGAGACACCCTGTATATATACATATATATATATATATATATATACATATATATATATATATATATACATATATATATATATATATATATATATATATATATATATATTATGTCTGTAATCGCTCTATTGGTCACAATTTTAATCTGATTGGATTGAAATTTGGTATTTGAGGCAAATATTGGTATACAATTTTGGTATACAAAAGATCAAGTTCGTTAATGGGTAAAATCGGACAAGGGGAAATTGGGGTTTAGACGGAGGGGGAAACACAAAATTTGACATATCTCCCTTAATATTCGAAAATTGTAGGTACTAAGTTTTACTGTAGTTTTGTTGCTTATCATTTTTTCTCTTAACCTAATATTTATAGAAATATTGATGGTTTAAGGTTAAAAATTAAATTCCTCAATATCTCTGTATACATTAGAGTTTGAGTAAACATGATAAGGTGATGAATTGTAGCAAACATGATTTTCTACAACTTTATTCTTAATGCTTTTTTCGATTGTTCTAATATTAATAGAGATATTTTATTTTATTTTTCTTCTTTCTTTACGCCCCCTTTCTCCTTGACCTATGCCATTTATTTATAAAATTGGCATTGCAAATACCATAATCATATCAGAAACGACATTTCATTTTGATCAGACTAAAATTGTGACCGCTAGAGAGTTATTTATGCACACTAAGGAAAATGACGTCACTTTACTTACTGTGTTGCGTTCATCATTTGATACTCATAACATAGGGGTTATTAATGTGGAAATTATAAATCACCATTTTTCGGCGGCCGAAAACTAATAGGCAACAAAATTCCATCATGTAGAGAAAAAAAATTAGCTTTAATCTGATATATAATTTATTAAGATACGTTATGAACATAGAATTTGTATGGAGTTATACCTGTTTACACCTGGCTGACATGAGGTTGCGTCCAAGTGAGGAATGGCAACTAAAATTTTCTCTCAACTAAAGTCTCTTATATATCTCTCTTTCAAATGAATGATATTTTATCCATAAAACAAGTGAACGTAATCGTTCAAAAAATTAATTAATTAAATTTTAATTTAAATTACTTGCGGATCCGTATTTTTTTTATTTATAATAAACTATAGAAATTGTATTTTGATCAAAAAACAGATGCGCGTAGACATCTTGCAGTGGGATCTTAGTCTATACGCAATACTAAAACGAATGGCTTTCTAGAGCACGGTAGTGCGTAAGGCCGAGATTTAAGGGAGACATTCGGACTTTTTACTACACCTTAATTTAGCGTCGTTTTTTAGGTGCTGTATCTTTTGAACGAAAAGAGCTACAGTGTTCATATTTCGAATATAGATACTTTACGGAATTATAAGAAACAGTTTTTTCAATCAACGTTAACGAATTAACCGTTAAAAAGTTATTTCACTTCAAAAACGCAAAATTCGCGGGAACGCCTACAATTCTTGGTAACTAATAGATCAATATTCTACGATACTTCCAGATATGCTGTAAAGTTGATATTTGGCATGTAGGTAACGGTAGTACCCAAACCGACGGGAAAATTGCGAAAACTGGAAATTTGTATCGGAAAAAAGGAAATTTTTACAATTTTCGTTTTAATTAAATTAGCATTAGAACGCATATATTTATCTTATTCGTTGATATTTTTATAGAGTCCTATCTGATTGGATGACACTTAGGTATTTTAATATTGATTGTATTAGACCATTTAAAACTAAACACCCATGTAGAAAACACAATGAACTATGTTATGACTAAAAATTTCTTTAACCTATAGTAGTGAATTGGCTTGTTGTATACAGCAGTTGGCATATAGCTTTTAAAAGTTAAGCAACGTTAGTTAAAATCAGTAATTGGGTGACCATTGTGTACAGATTTTTTTTTGTAATTTTGTAATAAACATTAATTTATATTCTCATTTTAACTTTTTTGTTATATTTTGCATTGATCAATTATTATTTATTAACTTCAATTGTTTCAGTGCAACCGCCCGGAAAATTGGAAAAACATACTCCAAAATTACGTTTTTCTTTTTTATAAATGCTATAAGGATAGAATTTTCACTAATCGACCCGAAATAACGTTAAATTAACAGAATATTTTGAAAAATTTCATTACCTATATCGCAACCACACCGAAAATGGGGAAAACATCCCTAAAACTGACCTTTGCACTTCTATTCATGATAGAAAGATCGGTTTTTATCCATTCGACGTGGAACAGTTTCAAAATAACAGAATTATTTGAAGGAAGAAAATTTTTCCATCACAACCCTTCGAACTTGGTAAAAACATCCCCGAAACCAATCTTTTGTTCTATACATGCAACAAGATGCAGTTTTTTGCAATCGACGCTTAAAAGCTACAAATTAGGAAGTTATTTCGGAAAACTTAATTTTTTTTTTATTGCAACCTCCCGAAAAATCGAAAAAAACATCCCCCCCCCCACCCCAAAATTACGTTTTTCAGTTCTATATATGCTGAAATAATGGAATTTTCACCAATCGACCCGAAATAAAGTCAAGTTAACAGAATACTTTAAAAAATTTCATTTCCTGCATCGCAACCCCCCCCTCCCGAAAATAAAAAACAACCGTAAAATTGCCCTTTCATGTCAGTTCTAGTTAGAGAGATGGGATTTTCTTTTTAAAGTCAAGTTACCAGATTACTTTGAAAAATTTCATAACCTACATCGGAAACCTCCGAAAAAACACCCCTTAAACTGCCTTTTTCACTTCTATTCATGTTAGAAAGATCAGGTTTTTTTCATTCGACGTGGACCGGGTTTAAAATTATAGGATTATTTTAAAACCGTAAATTTTTCCATCGTTACCCTTCGCAAATGGGAAACACACCCCTAAAATTACCCCTTTTCTTGTATACATGTTAGGAAGATGCAGTTTGTTATATTCGACGCTAAACAGCTACAAATTAAGAAGGTTATTCAAAAAACTTAAAAACTTTCATCGCTTCCTCCCAAAAAAAATCTTTAAAGCACCCCCGAAGCTACCCTTTTAACTTCTATTCATGGGAGAAAGATGGGATTTTCACCAATCGACCCAAAATAAAGTCAAATTAACCGAATACCACGAAAATTTCATAACCTACAACGCAATCCCCAAAAAGAGGAAAAACACCCCTAAAACTGCCCTTTTCATGTTAGAACGGACGGTTATTTTTATTCAACGTGGAACTGGATTAAAATAACAGGATTATTTTATTAAAGTAAATTTTCCAATCGCAACCATTCACAAATGGAAAAACACCCCTAAAGCACCCTTTTTCTTCTATACATGTTAGAAAGATGTGGTTTTTTGCATTCGACGCTTAATAGCTACAAATTAAGAAGGTAATTAGAAAAACTTAAAACTTTTCCTCAACACTCCCAAAAAGATGGGAAAACAACCCCCTAAAGTTCTATTCATGGTAGAAAGATGGGTTTTTTTGCATTTGGTGGAGAATTTCTAAGACATTTCTATTACACTGTTGATCAATACCTAACATATATGAGATTCTATACAATAAACATACAAGTGTTACACATTTAATTGTTTTACCTCAGAACTCCGTTATTTATGAACCGATTTAGAATTTTTTGTTTAAAAGGATTTGATTTCTCATTGTCACTATTATTATGTAACAACCATACTATATTGATGTTTAAGCCTTTCAAAAAGCGAGCAGAGCCAGTTGACGTTACATATCACGAAGCGGTCTTCTTTGTATATGTGAATCTAAAAAGAAAGTATCGCGAAGCGTAAAGAAACGCAAAGCATACGTGAAGAGTAACAAAACGCGTAGCGTTTTGTGCGAAGCCTTCGGCTTCGTATATTTAAGCCTTACAAAAAGGATTGATATCCGACCAAAAACATAAATGTAAGAAAGGGCCGAGTTTTCGGGAAAATCCTTAATGTTATAGTTCCTTCTTAAAAAGTGATGATATGGAAGAAAGGACCGAACTATTTATAAAGTAAATAGCTCTAGACTTCATATAATAGTTGCTTCTTAAAAAGTGATGATATGGAAGAAAGGACCGAGCTATTTACAAAGTAAATAGCTCTAGACTTCAAATAATAGTTGCTCTTTGAAAAGTGATGATATCCCATTAAAGAGCCGAGCTATTTACTAAGTAAATAGCTCGGTAAACTCTTAACTAAAAAAATTAATGAGGGGTAAATTGATTAAATGTAAGAAAAAATTTGATTGAAATTTATTTCGAAAGATTTCCCTTAGTATGTTTTTAAAATTTTATATAACGCGGCAAGTTATTTTTCCTGATGATTTCAAATATTTTAAAACTTGCCGCGTTATATAAAATTTTAAAAACATACTAAGGGAAAACTTACGAAATAAATTTCAACCAAATTTTTTCTTACATTTAATCAATTTACCCCTCATTAATTTTTTTAGTTTATAGTTTACCGAGCTATTTACTTTGTAAATAGCTCGGCTCTTTAATGGGATATCATCACTTTTCAAAGAGCAACTATTATTTGAAGTCTAGAGCTATTTACTTTGTAAATAGCTCGGTCTTTTCTTCCATATCATCACTTTTTAAGAAGCAACTATTATATGAAGTCTAGAGCTATTTACTAAGTAAATAGTTCGGTCCTTTCTTTCATATCATCACTTTTTAAGAAGGAACTATTACATTAAGGATTTTCCCGAAAACTCGGCCCTTTCTTACATTTATGTTTTTGGTCGGATTAGATTCTAGATTATATAGATATAATAAAATCGATGATCACGATTTAAAAAAATTTTTGCTAATCCCCTTTTTACATGATACAATAAAAATAAAAACCCAAATATTGTTCTATGTCATATATAGTCCTGTTAAGATCTACATCCGTGCTTGCAAAAGGTCCGGTCGTTCTGAATTTTTTATATGTTTTAGGACCTAAATCTAGTCAAATTTGTTATTTTTTTAAATTAAAAAATGCATCTATTCTAAAACATCAATTTTAATGAAAAAAATCATAATACCTTTAAAAAAAAAAAGGAATATAGACAAACAATATAAAAAAAAGTTTATTCCACCTGAAAAAAATAATATTTTAAATTATTTAAACAATTTTAATTAAATACTGATATGAAAAAATCCAATGACATGGTCTATAAAGTATATACTAGTCTTCTACAGTTTTTCTTACGTAACCGAAATGGAATTTGGACAAACATCGTATTGTTGACCCTTAAGTATACACAAATAAATATATATAAACAATTTTACTTTAAAAAAATCTTCATATTTGATAGAAAAGATTCATAAGAAAACGCAACAGATTAGTTTTTGAAACTCATGCGACAATTCTTGCTAGTCTACACCCAATTTTTTATAGGTAAAATTAATACAGGATACATATACAGGATGTCCGTGACTCGATGGCCATAGTTTAAGAGCGTATTATTTTGACAATTTTAAGTCGAAAGTGTCTTATAAATTTTTGTTCAAAACCCAATAGTTAAGGAGCTATGTGCACTATTAAATTTAACCAATAAAGTAAAGACATTGTTGAGTAAAGTAGTATAATGTTTTATTAATTAAAAATTTTTTTATTGCTAATACAAATGTAATTAAAGTTTTGGTTCAAAATGTCCCACGCTGCCTTACAACATATTATTGCTCTTCTAACAATTGAATACGTAGCTCTCTGAAGAGTATCTGGGGCGTCTCGTATGGATGCATCCATAATATTTTGAATCAGCTCATCTCTGGTTTGTGGTTTATTTGAATACACTAGACTTTTCATATGCCCCCAAAGATAATAGTCAAGAGGAGTTGGGTCTGGTAACCACTTCTAGAAAGCTACAAAATACGTTAAATAAAACACAACATTGGTTACAAAAATGGCGCATTCAAGTTAATGAATCGAAATCCCTTCAAATCACGTTTACCATGAGAAGAGAAACTTGCCCAGTTGTTAGCAACAATGTCAGTTTTCCACAAGCTAATGAAGTTAAATATTTGGGGTTGCATTTAGATAGAAGACTTACATGGCGAAAACACGTCTGAACCAAAAGAATGCAGTTAAGCTTAAATCGCTTAAAATATTATTGAGTTATAGGACTAAAATCAATGCTTTTATTAGACAATAAAGTGTTAGTGTATAAAACTATCGTAAAAGCAGTGTGGACCTATGGGAAATACTTTAACGTTTTCAGTCGAAAGTGTTTCGAACAATTAGTGATTCTCCTTGGTATGTGCGTAATGACATTCATCGTAGTCTCAAAGTTCCCACAATGTGAGAAGAAATTGCTCGATTCAGTTGTAATGTCTCGCTTTTCTTCGCTTTGTATTTTATTGCTTGTTTTTTTTTTTTTATATATATTTGAGTTAAATAAAACAGTGCTACTAAAACATATAATTATGTGGTACTGAACCATTAATAATTTTGCAATTTTATTATTGTTCAACTGAGCCCTCTATTGATTCTTACAATATGATCAGTGTGCAATATAATTGTGATATAATTGCGGATATAATTGTGAATATTGTGTTAAGGACATTCCCAAAGAGCAGTCGTGTTCAACTTAAAAAAAATTGCATTATGTAAACTACAATAGATCAAATGAAATATAGTACACATATATATTGAAGTACAGTGTTATATTTTTCCGCTGCTTGCATGCGCAGAAATTCAAAAATACATTCAGTGCGTCGTTTCTCCGATAGGTTAGCTGTAGGTTTTTGTAAATAAAAATTAATTTTTATAACAAATCAAATATTCTGTCTTATTGATGAATACTAATAAGCATTAAGTTAACGTAATAAATAATAGATAATTATTAATTATCAATTTTGAAGTATAATTTGTAATATAATTTAAAATGTATTATTATTTTTTACCGACTAGTCATTTCTTATTACTTTTAACCCGACTTCAAAAAAGGAGGATGGTTCTCAATTCGTCTGTATTTTTTTTTTTTTTTTTTTTATGTGTGTCATCTCAGAACTCCGACATTTATGAACCGATTTTGAATTTTTGTTTTTTGTTTTAAAGGGTTTGGTTTCCCATTGGTCCCATTGGCACCAAATCGCATTCTGATGAAGGGATCCCCGGAAAATCGAGGAAAATGCTCATTTTATATGTGATAACCGATTTCTGCGAAATTTTTTTTTGAAAGGGTATACTCATTCATAATGGGAAAATAAGAAAATTTTTTTAAAAACCGACTTCAAAAAATTTTTTTACAAAAAAAAAACCGACCCCAAAAAAAAAAATTTTTACAAAAAAAAAAACAAAATGCATGTAAATAAAATTGAAAATCTGTTATAAAAAAATGCTCTTAAAATTAAAAAAAAAAAAAAAACGGGTAAAAAAAAATGTGTTATAAAAAAATTCACTAGAAATTAGTAAGTCGTTTAGTAGGTCTACCCATATTTAGACAAATAAAACTAGTTATAGAACTTCAAAGACACTAAAAAGCGAGAAATAAACCATATTTTGACAAAATGGAAACCCGACTTCAAAAATAAAGTATTCTATAACAAAAAATGCTCTAAAAAGTAAAAAAATAATTGCATATTCTTGTGCTAATTTTAGTTCACCTAAGCAAAAATTTTTAAATATATATCTACAATTATTGTTATTTTTGGAGGCGGTGTCCAAAAATTATGTGAATTTCTCTATGCTGACACCGCCTCCAAAAATAACAATAATTGTACATATATATTTAAAAATTTTTGCTTAGGTGAACTAAAATTAGCACAAGAATATGCAATTATTTTTTTACTTTTTAGTGCATTTTTTGTTATAGAATACTTTATTTTTGAAGTCGGGTTTCCATTTTGTCAAAATATGGTTTATTTTATTTGTTTTGAACACTTTAGATTTGGCGAATTTTAATTTTTTTTTTAAATCTAAAACTTTTGCGATGGTATTTTTATTTTTGGTTATTCGCGGCTTGTTATCTAATTTTTCCGTAAATAATTTTATAATAGCATTTTCACCTTCTTCATTATACTTTTTGTTTAAAATTATCACATGAATTATCATTTAAAGCTAGTTTTTTGCATATGTTAATAGAAATAAGATCTTTTCATTCAGCCAAAATTCGTAAATTGATTCTACTTTTATCAGACTTAGAGAATTCTTGCAAATAATAATCACAGGTTTTGTACGAATTTAATAAATTTTTTTGTAAATTCAAATTGTTTATCAAATTTTGTAGTATTGCGACGTCGTGAAACTCTTGTTGATCATGGTCACTAGGGTCTAGGAAATCTTTACTTAAAGTTTCTAATTTAAATTGACCTGGAATAAAGTAAACGTATGGATAAACCCTGAAATCAAATCTAAAATTCCGGGTACTTTAGCATTCGCTATAGCTCGTAAAAGTCGTAGAACATCAAACCGGGCATTATGAGCTACTAGCAAACAATTTTTTTGTCCATTAGATAATTTATATAAAAATTGTTTGAAAGATTCCAAAGCATTCAAAATTTTGTAAGTTTCAACTTTTTTATCTTTATAGAACTAGTCTCCATATTTTTGGTAAAGTTGAGTAACATTGCTGGCTGAATGTTAGTATGGCAACTAACATTGTGACACGAGAATTTTAAGTACAATATTACAAACTTACTTAGGACTACGGTTGAGTTGATATCAGAAACTTTATTATTAACCAGCCCAGTGTTAACTAAATTACATTTAGTACAAGTTTCACATATTATTTTGAAGTAAATATGAAGTCCTTCTCTCTTAATATCTTTTAACATTTTCCATGTCTAAATGACTTTTGCAGCTGGTACATTTGAGGGTTTTTGCTAATTCCCCCAATGTAACTATACAGTTTTCATTGGTAATTTCAGAACTTCTATCATTGAGTGTAGTTCCAATTTTTTTTTTGCCTCAGACATACGCGCAAGAGCTATAACTATTTTATCACTGTTTTTTTTTTACGAATCTGCCATTCTTCAAACGGGAACTGATTATTATTTTATTTGCACTATCCAATATAAAAAATAACATTCAAAAATTTTACAGCATGTCAACAGTATAAAAATAATTTAAGTTAGAATGACATGTTGCCGGATCGGAGAAACGACGCAATGAACATATTTTTGAATTTCTACGTATGCAAGCAGCGGCAAAATATAACACTGATCTATTGTAGTTAACATAATGGAATTTTTTTTAATTTGAGCATTTAAACAATATTTATAAGATAACTAATACCGCTTGCTTATGTTATTTTTGTAGAAATATATTTGTTATATCTTCAATTACTATATATTATTCAATTTCAAAAAAAATTCCAAAAAAAAAATGTTTGGGGTGGACCACCCTTATCAAAAAATGTGTTCTACACAGAGAGAGAGGCAAATATATTTGTTCGAGCAACAAAGACACTATATCATATTAATTAATTAATATGATAAAGCCAGCAGGACTACCGTGGCAGACATTGCACTCCTACATTTATAATATTGTTATCTGCCTTTTAAAAATTATTTCATTCAATTAACAGACGAGGGAAGGTTTTTACTTAGACCATATTTGTTATATCTTCAATTACTTATTCTCAGTTTTTTAAAAGAATCGTAAGAAAATTACTAATGATATTTAATAAAACGTGTGTGACAACATCAATCAGGGTATGTTTTATATGATAAACATACAAATTTTAACTGTCAATATTTACAAATTTAGTACCGTAAGGACCATTAAAAAAATATTCTACGTGTGGAAGATACTTTTAACAGCATATATTCAAAATTACAGAAGAATCTGAAGAAAACTGATTTTCTTGGGAACGTCCTTAAGTGTTTAGTTTTTAATGAATGTGAATGTGGATTGAGTATTCATCAAGATATGCCCGAATTCCGTGGATAGTGTACCGGTGTCGATAGGCGTGTGCTTATTGACACGTAAGTGAACTAATTTGAATTTGACAGTTAATTAACCGACAAATTCAACAATCATATTTAATAGTGAAATATCCAGACTGTAAAATAAGAAAATTGAAAAGAAAAAAAACCTGAATAAATAAAATGTATGAATCAAAAAAAATAAGTATATTTTTATTGAATAAAATAAACGAAATAATATGAAATATAAAATAAATAATGATACAATTAATTAAATTATACAAATTGTATTCGAATTTGTTAATTGGAATCGTAGAATTTGATGAAATCTTGTAAAATTCTAATGTTGAATTTGATATATTAAAAATTGATGTCGGCTCGAATGTCTCGTAAGAAGTGGTCTTGTTTATGCCTTTCCGTATGGTCATTTTGGAAGACATTAGCCGCAATTTTTGTTGTTGTAACTTGGCGCAATTAATTACCCTAGAATATATTTGTATCTAGTGATTTTAGTTATTTTGTAGAAATAATTAATTACACCATCGGTACACAGTGACAGATACTCGCATTGAACAGCATCCAAATACAGAATGAAGTGATAAATCTTTTAGACAATTGTAACAGTTTTAACAGTAGAATATTATTATTTTATTCACCAAATATATTTGTTTCCAATAGTATTAAGTAATAGTGTACTTTGTTTATTGTATTGATATCAATGCATATGTTGCGGGTAAAGCTCAATATTGGCTAAAGCTAGGTGTGGCTCAACGTAGTTGTATCCAAAACAGCTGGATAAAGTTGAAGAATGAACAAAAATGATGAATTTCGGGTTTTAGCCGGCTAATACTAGCATTTGCCAAACACCCCTGGATAAAGTTGAGATTTGTCGATTAGAAAATATAAACAATGGCTCATACTTTCCAGCGGTTAATATTATACACTCCCGTTCAAAAAATTGAACAGACCTAAACCGAAGAATCAGTCTCACAATTTTGATTATTCTTGTAAATGTTTTTTACAGATACAACATATTATTTAATTTTTATATGTAAGAGGAAGATATAACACTATATGTATTTACAATACATATATTTTTTATAGGCTTATTCTGTTTAATACACACGTATATAAAATTTTTGTTCTCTAAAAAAATATAAATTAAGTTTATAATTCCATTTCATTTTATTAGTGTGTAAAAATATAATAGCTAATATTAATATTAAATACAATAACAAGTGGACAACATCGAAATTTTGAATAATATAAATCATATCATATTCATATTTTGAGATTTGCACAGAATGCTCATTTTAAACAAGGCACCTGAATATTTCTTCAAGGAAATTTTGATTTTGTTTTTGGTAAAAAAGATCTGAATGAACTTTCAACTTAACACCAGGACCTTAACAGGTTTTTTAAAATTATTGTTTAATATTATTGATAATTTAATATAATAGTCTAGTCTAGTCCCGACTGCTTTTAGTGACTGTCGGACTTATTTTCATCGTCGCAGTCATCCATATCGCTATCGATGTCGCTATCAGAAATGTAAAAGATACTGGAACGTAACAAGTAAAGGGCCATTCGTGAGATTTTATACCCGATATAAATCTATACTAGGGTATTATCAAAAAGAGACACAATAGTGTATATGCTTATCTCATACATCCAATGTTTGAATGATTGGGCAAGCATTACCTATTAAACTTGCTTCTACCAATTGTGTATTTTTATCTAGCAATTAACTTTAAATTTGTTTCCAATATTTTGTATTGCTACCGACATAACTAAAATACGGTTTTCAGACATTTTCAATCTTGCTTACAATGTTATAAACGATAAAAACGTTTCGCGACTGCGTGGCAAATGCCCCACCGCTTGTTACGCTCCTATCTCACGAATGGTCCTTTACTTGTTACGTTCCAGTATCTTTTACATTCCTGATAGCGACATCGATAGCGATATGGATGACTGCGACGATGAAAATGAGTCCGACAGTCACTAAAAGCAGTCACGAAACTGCTATTTTCAATAAATATTTTTTACTTATAATTCATCTTTGTTTTATTTTGTAAAATTGTTTTTAAAAGTCCGTTAACTACAGTTCGACGGTTGCTGGTAACCTCTTTTTTAATCAACATCGATGAATTTGAGGGGTGCAACTTATTGCCGAAACTTAAATACGTATAAATACGTTTTTTTTTTTTACTATCGAAAATTGTCTGACATGGTCCGTGCCATACTCAATTTGTCTGATATCGGTTTATTATACATTTGGACAACTCATTTTATCATGTCGAATAGTGTTCAGACGTTTTGCGATAATACCGACCGGTAAAATTTTATTACATTTTTGAAATGCTCTCAAAATGTCCGGCAAGTAGATTATTGTCTGAAAATTGGATATTTCACATTAATTTACTCTAACATATAAAAATGATTTTCAGACGCGGTGCTATGCATATATTTTTTTGTCTCATTTAAAAAAAACGCTATTTTTGTCTGAAAACCGTGTTTCTGGTATCTTGGGGCTATCATCTAACTACATTCCGTAAATCAGACGTTTTACTGTGATACGAGTCGGCTAAATTTTATGAAAATACGTTCAGGTCAAACCCAAGACGCAAATTTTCTAAAAATAGCATTTTTGGGCTCAGAGTCATCTAAACTATTGATTCTGTATGGTTTCATCCTTGATGTGATGAGATAAAAATCCTGGTCGTGGGCTCTCGTACTACGAGCTATGATGCAAAACTTTATAATTGATTTGTGGCTTATTTATTCGGTTTTCGAAAAAAAATTCTTCGGATAAAAGTTATTCATTATAACTAAACAAAACTTATTTGAAACATTTTTCCGAATTACGAAATAAGGCACAAATCAATTATAATGTTTTGACATGATAGCTCGACTTTTGATGCCATTTGTACCTTGAAAAAAGCAATTCACCATTTCTCCACTAAACGAAGAGCGACAAAATTTGTTTAACGCAACGAATTCACAACTAGCCGGATAGCCGGCAAATTATGACCCTAGTTTGGAAAACTTTAAATGAAAATCAAAAAGTTATCTTAGCATACTACAATGTGTATAGGAATTTGCAGTTATTTTGCAGTTCAACACATAAATTTGCAGTTCATTTATTTTTAAAAATAACCGTGTTCACTGCTAACTTCCGCGGAAGTTAGTAGTACAAGTTGGCGTACAGTGTTTAGGGGACCTCAAAAAATTTGCGAATGAGCCAGGAATTTGCAGTTTTTTTGCAGTTCTCCGATAAGCTCATTCCCGAGTTTGCAGTTCAATTATTTTTTAAAATAAGCGTGTGCACTGCTAAGGGGAAAGTTAGCAGTACAAAATTGCGTACAGCGCTTAGGGGACCTCAAAAAAATTTGCGAATGAGCCAGAAATTTGCAGTTTTTTTGTAGTTCTTTAATAAGTTTATTTCCGAATTTGCAGTTGCAAGGAAATATCTGTTATTTTTTGCTCAGATCACAAAAGTATGATTAAAAAAATGTTTTTCAGATAAAAGTGATCTTTTTTCCCCTATAAAATACCAATCACCTATAAAAAATATAGGGTTGCATTTGAAAAACTGAAGTTCACCGCCATTTAATCTATAACCTATCCACCTAAAAATAAACATGCGTTTGGAATTGATCGAGGCTTTCAAATGATCAAACTTTTGTTTGAAACAATTTTTTGTATTTGACTTATTTTTTTATTTTTTTGCAAATGTCAAGTTAAAAAAAACACACGGCACACACACATATATATAGGCTGGCGCATGAACAGCGTCAACAAATAACGTTACTTATGACAAATGTGTCATAAGAAACGTTATACGCATAAGTAATCGAATTCTGACTTTCAAAATAAATATACATAAAAAATTTATTCACTAATTAAATCATAACAATACTTATTCGCCTCCCTATACATATTACTATGGAATACCGTGTATTCGGATATACCGGGTTTTCGATTTACCGGGGCCGGTATAGCCGGAGGTCAGCCCGGTAAATCGAGATTGTACTGTATATATATAACAGGTTTTTTAATATTATTGATAATATTTGTAAGGCTTAAATATACAAAGCCGAAGGCTTCGCACAAAACGCTACGCGTTTTGTTACTCTTCACGTATGCTTCGCGTTTCTTTACGCTTCGCGATACTTTACTCTGTTTAGATTCACATATAAAAAGGAGACCGCTTCGCGTTATATAACGACAACTGGCTCTGCTCGCTTTTTGAAAGGCTTAAACATCAATATAGTATGGTTGTTATATAATAATGGTGACAATGAAAAATCAAACCCTTTAAAATGACGGAGTACTGAGGTAAAACAATTAAATGTGTAACACTTGTATGTTTACTGTAACACTTATTCTATTGACCAATAGTATAATAGAAATGTCTTAGAAATTCTCCAGCAAATGCAAAAAACCCCATCTTTCTACCATGAATAGAACTTTAGGGGGTTGTTTTCTCATCTTTTTAGGGAGTGGTGAGGAAAAGTTTTAAGTTTTTCTAATTACTTTCTTAATTTGTAGCTATTAAGCGTCGAATGCAAAAAACCACATCTTTCTAACATGTATAGAAGAAAAAGGCTGCTTTGGAGGTGTTTTTTCCATTTGTGAATGCTTGCGATTGGAAAATTTACTCTAATAAAATTATCTTGTTAATTTAATCCAGTTCCACGTTAAATAAAAAAAACTCGTTCTTTCTAACATGAAAAGAAGTGAAAAGGGCAGTTTTTAAGGGGTGTTTTTCCTCTTTTTGGGGATTGCGATGTAGGTTATGAAATTTTCGTCGTATTCTGTTAATTTGACTTTATTTTGGGTCGATTTGTGAAAATCCCATCTTTCTGCCATGAATAGAAGTTAAAAGGGTAGCTTCGAGGGTGCTTTAAAGATTTTTTTTGGGAGGAAGCGATGAAAGTTTTTTGAATAACCTTCTTAATTTGTAGCTGTTTAGCGTCGAATATGAATAACTGCATCTTCCTAACATGTATACAAGAAAAGGGGTAGTTTTAGGGGTGTGTTTCCCATTTGCGAAGGGTAACGATGAAAAAATTTACGGTTTTAAAATAATCCTATAATTTTAATCCCGGTCAACGTCGAATGAAAAAAACCTGATCTTTCTAACATGAATAGAAGTGAAAAAGGCAGTTTAAGGGGTGTTTTTTTCGGAGGTTTCCGATGTAGGTAATGAAATTTTTCAAAGTAATCTGTTAATTTGACTTTAAATAGAAAATCCCATCTCTCTAACTAGAACTGAAATGAAATGGCAATTTTTCGGTTGTTTTCCTTATTTTCGGGAGGGGGGGGGGGGGGTGCGATGTAGGAAATGAAATTTTTTAAAGTATTCTGTTAACTTGACTTTATTTCGCGTCGATTGCTGAAAATCCCATCATTTCAGCATGTAAAGAACTGAAAAACGTAATTTTGGGGGTGTTTTTCGATTTTCCGGGAGGTTGTAATGAAAAGTTTAAAATTTTTCGAATAAACTTCCTAATTTGTAACTATTTAGTGTCAAATGCAAAAAACCTCATCTTTCTAGCATGTATAAAAAGAAAGGGGGTCTTTTACGGGTGTTTTTCCCGATTTCGAAGGGATATGATGGAAAAATTTTCTTCCTTCAAATAATTCTGTTATTTTGAACCTGTTCCACGTCGAATGGAAAAAACCGATCTTTCTATCATGAATAGAAGTGCAAAGGTCAGTTTTAGGGATGTTTTTCCCGTTTTCGGTGTGGTTGCGATGTAGGTAATGAAATTTTACAAAATATTCTGTTAATTTGACGTTATTTCGGGTCGATTAGTGAAAATTCCATCTTTCTAGCATTTATAGAACAGAAAAACGTAATTTTGGAGGATGTTTTTCCGATTTTCCGGGGGGTTGCACTGAAACAATTGAAGTTTACCGATTTTTCTCATCAGTTTGAAGCAATTTCACATCGAATGCAAAAAACCGCATCATTCTATCATATGGGCTTGGTTATAAGGGCTTTAAAAAATTTTTGCGAGCAAAGCTGCAACGGGTAATGCAAGTAATGAACCTGTTCCACGTCGAATGGAAAAAAACCGATCTTTCTATCATGAATAGAAGTGAAATGATCAGTTTTAGGGATGTTTTTCCCATTTTCGGGGTGGTTGCGATGTAGTTAATGAAATTTTACAAAATATTCTGTTAATTTGGCGTTATTACGGGTCGATTAGTGAAAATTCCATCTTTCTAGCATTTATAGATAAGAAAAACGTAATTTTGGATGATGTTTTTCCAATTTTCCGGGGGGTTGCACTGAAAAAATTGAAGTTTACCGATTTTTCTCGTCAGTTTGAAGCAATTTCTCGTCGAATACAAAAAACCGCATCATTCTAGCATAAGAGCTTGGTTATAAGGGCTTTAAAAAATTTTTGCTGGCGAAGCTGCAACGGGTAATGCTAGTAATAAATAATAATTGATCAATGCAAAATATAATAAAAAAGTTAAAATAAAATGAGAATATAAATAAATTAATGTTTACAAAATTACAAAATACAACTTCATAATTGTAAACATATCTGCTTAACTTTTATTTTTAATAATAAACGCAAACTGCTGTATTCAAATTGCTATGACTATTTCTATATGTTAAAGAATTTATTAGGTATATATGATATAGTTCATTTTTATGCTTTCTACATGGATGTTTACTAATGATACAGTCTTAAATTTAATTTTAAAAAAAAAGTTAAATTTTCAGCTTTTCCGATACAAATTTCCAACTTTACCGTCGGTTTGGGTACTACAGCTACCTGGAAGTATCGTAGAATTATGATCTATTAGTTACCAAGAATTGTGGGCGTTCCCGCGAATTTTGCGTTTTTGAAGTGAAATAACTTTTTAACGGTTAATTCGTTAACGATGATTGAAAAGACTGTTTCTTATAATTCCGTCAAGTATCTATATTCGAAATATCAACATTGTAGCTCTTTTCGTTCAAAAGATACAGCACCTAAAAAATGAGCCTAAATTAAGGTGTAGTAATAGCACTGTAGTGAAAAGTCCGAATGTGTCCCTTAAACTCGGCCTTGCGCACTACCGTGCTCTAAATAAAATAAGCATTTTGTATAATAATTATAACGCACTTATTATTCGTATAACCTTTTATAGCTGTGAAATAGGTCGATACTGGTACATGATACGGAACCCTTAGTGTGAGACTAACCCGAACTTTGACCATTTCGTAACATATTTGATATCTAATAATATTAGAGTAAAATTAGCTTCAAAAAGCCGGTTTAGTGTATATGCTTATTTCATACATCCAATGTTTGAATCATCGGACAAGCATAAAAATATACAATTGATAGAAGCAAGTTTAATAGTAATGCTTGTCCAATCATCCAATCATACAATATATAGATACACATATATTGTGCCTCTTTTTGATAAATTTAATCATGCTGTTTTTTAATTATAAAAATATTATTTTCTACTTAAAAACCAACAGATTTTAAACTGATTTTCTTTAACAAATAAACCATATTAGTCGGAAAATTTATTAAGAGTTTATTGTTAGATAGGTAAGTATTTAAGATTTCGATTAAGCTTTATAAAACCTAAAAAATATTAATTTGTTTATAAGAAAATTAGCAAAAAGTAAAATATATGATAACTCTTTCAAAAGTTAACGTGTAGGAAAATTTTTTTTTTAAATTAAACGTCTAAAAAATCTATAAGTTAAAAGAAAATTAAATTTATTTAATTAATTTCTTAACTGTTTTTTTAAATTTGTTTATAGCACGTGTGTTATAAACAAATTGAAAAATAATGGGTAAAAACACAGTTAAAAAAATAATTTTCTTTTTCTTTTTACAGATATTTTTAAGACCTTTCATTAAAATGAAAATTTACTCATCTAAAATGGAATGTACCCTTTTTACTCGGTATTTAATTATTTGTCGGGAGCCTAATTTTTTTTAAGGGCTCAAATTGGGCACATTATTTTTAACATATAAATGGCATACTTTGCCAGTGTCAAAAAGAATGAAGTAATTTTTAGATTTTTTATTTTAATTTAAAATTTTTGCGTTTTTCGAACTTCGGGAATTTTTTTCTCGAATTCTAATAAATCGATTTTAATGTTTATGGGCTCATTTTTTTTCTTTTTTTATATAGAATTGAATAATATTTTATATCATTTTTAAAATTTTTAGTTTAAAAAAGTATATTAAGAAAAAACGCTTAATTTTGACCCTGTTCCGTCACGAGTTGGACCGCAAAGATTTAGGGTCATAATCAGGACGTTAAGATGAATTGGTTTTTAAAACAAATTGCGGTTCCAAGCAACCTGCCTGAAAAATCCAAATTTGCTTCTACTAATAGTTATTAAAATAAAAATATTATTTTAATTATTATGAAATTTATTTTAACGGAAATAAAGATTCATTTTCTAAAACCATTAACCTGCCTAAAAAGTCCTTAGTTGATTCAACTATAAGATTGAACGAACATTGTGTATAGAAATGTAGCCTTTAAATTTTCATATGATGAAGTGGATAGTGTCGTATTTAGGGGGAGTTTCCTTCATTATATTTTTTTTTTTAAATTGAATCTTTGTGTTAATTAAATTTACACTTGCGTACTTTTTGAGTCACATAATCTAAAAAATATAGCTCATTAACTATTATTTTGATTCAATCGCTGTAAACAATTTTAATTTTTTGTTTTATTTCTGATCCCTAATTTTCTTTAACTGATTTTTATTAAAATTAAAATATTATTTTAATTATTATGAAATTTATTTTAACGGAAATAAAGATTAATTTTCTAAAACCATTAACCTGCCTAAAAAATCCTTAGTTGATTCAACTAAGATTGAACGAACATTGTGTGTAGAAATGTAGCCTTTAAATTTTCATATGATGAAGTGGATAGGTCGTATTTAGGGGGAGTTTTCTTCATTATATATTTTTTTTAAATTGAATCTTTGTGTTAATTAAATTTACACTTGCGTACTTTTTGAGTCACATAATCTAAAAAATATAGCTCATTAACTATTATTTTGATTCAATCGCTGTAAACAATTTTAATTTTTTGTTTTATTTCTGATCCCTAATTTTCTTTAACTGATTTTGACCTTTTACCTTTATATATGAAGTGTACAACGTAGAATGTAAAAGTTTAAAGGTTTAACTCCAGATAAGATATTGCAAAGTTCAGCTCTATAAATTGTGCACTAATTTTCTTTTGTATCAAGTTTTCACTAGATTGCGTGGTCTATAATCAAATATGGCATTCCATGCGCCACTTATTGTAAGTTTTTATCTAACGAAAATATGAGAATAAGTTTTTGTAATTTTTCCCTAGATTTAAACCGCTATAATTCCAGTCCATTTGTTGAAGATATTTAATTTTAGAAAAAGTTTTCTAAGGTAAGGAACGACATCTGAAAAATTACCTTTTGGTCTTGATTATGCTCATTTGTGCTCATTTCAAAACTTACCAGCTTAATATCTCGGATAATTTTTGTTTGATCGGAAAATGAATCAATGCGAAATTAATTATTTTTTGAGGAAGAAATGGAGAAATCAATTTTTTATATAAGTCATTTTCAAAGACAATCGGAGATTAACTTCTTATTTTTAAATGGGAATATAGATTTTTTTTATTATAAGTTAATATGTTTTATGAGAAAAAAATTCAATTTTTCTAGGAAAATTTTTTTTCCTTAAATTCTTAAACTTCAAATTTAAAAAAAACTGAAACGTTTTAATTTTAAACGATTTTCCTCTATCACCCATATAGATCAACTTTAACATTAAATCCTGTTTTTAGTTAAATATTGATATGAAAAAATTAACTCATCAACCAGGAAGCGTGTTTGTCTATAAAGTATACGCCAGCTGTTTCATCCTATACCTTATGTAACCTTAATGGAAATTGACATATGTATTATATTGTGACGCTTTAATATACACAAATAATATGTTAAATTCATTTTTTTAATATATATTAATATGTGAAAAATAAACAACTTTTGTTTTAATTTTTTTTTCATAAACTGAATGGTTTCGCCACAATTTCGGCTCAAACATCTGTAATTACTCTTATTACAATACCATATATGTATATAGCTTTGTATTTGTATACATTTGTGCGTGAGTAAAAGGTGGCACAAACTGTTCACGTATTTATATTGAAATCAGTACATATTAGGTATTTTAACAATTAAATCAGTTAGTTGTTATTTTTAGTTATATATTCAAAATTTAATTTACTTTAATTTTGTGTACCCATAAAATTGTGTGTAGAAAAATCAACCAATAAGAAAATGCTTTTTAAACTCTTAATTTTATAATGCCTCATGCTCAAACAAAAAAAGAGGCATCAAAAACGTACTGTATATGTTAGCATGGTCCTGGACTGATCCTTAAATTTTGTTTCGTGGGAAACAAAACAAGGAAAAAACTGCAGGATATATGCAAGGTCAACCTGGCTTATTGGAACGAATCAGTGACTTAAAAGGCATTTATCCTTCATAGGATAGGGCATCGCGGCTTGTGCAGACTTTCACCATCTGGCACAATGATCTTCTTGAGTCAGAAGGGAATACAGCCCCGTAATCCAAAATTGAACCAAGCTGAACCGACAATCTATTCCATAATCTTGTTGATATCTGTAGTAAATTTAGTATACAATGAATATCATAGTTGTTAATTTTTGGACATAGAGTTACATAGAATACTAAGTTTATATATATATGCCGGTCAAAATCAACACAACAAATCGCTAAATTCGCAAAACATGATGTATCTCTGATTTTTTAGTATGCTGTTTGAACCCATTAGGCCTATGTATATCCAAGTTTGCAACTCTGAAAAAGTTTTGAAAAAATTTTTACACGCGAAAAACAGCAAAATATTTGGACTTGTTTCATATTCTGCTATATATCACCTAGTCCATGCATTTTTTTTTCGAAAGCTATTCTATACGTTTTCTAAGAGCATTAAATTTGTGACAAATTAAGCTCAATCGGAGCTCTGTAGGTCAATTCGTTGCCGAATTACGGAACTTTGAAAATAGGCCAGTTTTTCCAAAAATTGAAAATTTTAGTTTTAGACCTTCTTTGGACCGAAATTGCGTCGAAATCATTGGTTCTGCGAATAGAATTTGCAGAATTTAACTTGTAGGCAATTTAATTAGCTTTAAATAAAGCGTAAAGTGAAGTCTATAAGCCTCGTAGTTCTCTCAAAAACCCATACAAGGTAAAATCGCATTTATCCAGAAATGTCCTATAACCTTTCCTATCTTTGTTTTTTGGTTTGGTAAAGAATAAAACCTATTTTGCAAAATGGACACCCGACTTCTAAAATCAAATATTCTATAACAAAAGATGCACTAAAAAGTAAAAAAATAATTGCATATTCTTGTGCCAATTTTAGTCCACCAAAGCAAAATTTTTTAAATTTATATGTACAATTATTGTTATTTTTGGAGGCGGTGTAACCATAGAGAAATTCACATAACTTTTGGATACCGCCTCCAAAAATAACAATAATTGTACATATATATTTAAAAATTTTTGCTTTGGTGGACTAAAATTGGCACAAGAATATGCAATTATTTTTTTACTTTTTAGTGCATTTTTTGTTATAGAATATTTGATTTTTGAAGTCGGGTTTCCATTTTGTCAAAATAGGTTTTATTTCTCCCTTTTTAGTGACTTTGAAGTTCTATAACTGATTTTATTTGTCTAAATATGGGTAGACCTACTAAACGACCAACTAATTTTTAGTGCATTTTTTTAGAACACATTTTTTTTATCCGTTTTTTTTTTTTTTAATTTTTAGTGCATTTTTTTATAACAGATTTTCAATTTTTTTTACAAGCATTTTGGTTTTTTTTTGTAAAAATTTTTTTTTTGGGGTCGGTTTTTTTTAAAAAAATTTTTTTTAAAGTCTTTTTAAAATAATTTTCTTATTTTCCCATTATGAATGAGTATATGATTTCCAAAACAAAAAAATTTCGCAGAAATTGGTTATCACATATAAAATGAGGGTTTTCCTCGATTTCCAGGGGATCCCTTCATCAGAATGCGATTTGTTGACAATCGGAAATCAAACTCTTTAAAACAAAAAATTCAAAATCGGAGTTCTGAGGTAACAAACATTAAAAAAAATAAAATACAGACGAATTGAGAACCATCCTCCTTTTTGAAGTCGGGTTAAAAAGAAGGCATGTAATCATTTAAAAAAACGTTGAAATGTATTTTAATATAAACATAAATAATAAACATAAGTAATCAAAATTAATGTAACTTAAACAATTAATCAGTCAATCATATTAGACACATGGGCATAGTTCAAAAATTTCGCTGTTTTTCGCGTGTAAAAATTTTTCTACAACCAATTCTGTCCTATATGTTTGGTCTGTATTCATCTATCACATAAATACAAAACTCGGCCTGACACATTGCCGTGCTATGTGATACAAATATTAAAATATATGTAATATACACCTTTCAATACATGGAGTGTCTGTTCATCCATTGAGTAAACACAAACATTAAAATATATGAGTAAATAATATTTTGATTTTGATCAAGAATTATCAACTTCATTTAAGGACGTCCCAAGAAAATCAGTTTTCTTCAGAATCTTCTGTAATTTTGAATATATGTAGTTAAAAGTATCTTCCACACGTAGAATATTTTTTTAATGGTCCTTACGGTACTAAATTTGTAAATATTGACAGTTAAATTTGTATGTTTATCATATAAAACAAACCCCGATTGATATTGTCACACACGTTTTATTAAATATCAATAGTAATTTTCTTACGATTCTTTTAAAAAACTGAGAATAAGTAATTGAAGATATAACAAATATGGTCTAAGTGAAAACTTTCCCTCATCTGTTAATTGAATGAAATAATTTTTAAAAGGCAGATAACAATATTATAAATGTAGGAGTGCAATGTCTGCCACCGTAGTCCTGCTGGCTTTATCATATTAATTAATTAATTAATATGATATAGTGTCTTTGTTGCTCGAACAAATATATTTGCCTCTCTCTCTGTGTAGAACACATTTTTTGATAAGGGTGGTCCACCCCAAACATTTTTTTTTTTGAATTTTTTTATATTTTTTTGGCTTAAAATATGTGGCATTAAAAATACATACAACCCTAAATTTTCACCCGTCTATCACCAACCCCTATTTCTTATAGCTAGATAACTATTTTTTTATAGATAGATAGAAGACTCGGCTAACAACTAAACACAACATTTATTAATTATAAGGCGGTACGAAGTTCGCCGGGTCAGAAATTAGATGATAACAACCCGCGAATAACAAAACATAAAAACATTATCGCAAGTCTTAGATTTAAAAAAAATCAAAATTCGCCAAATCTAAAGTTTTCAAAACAAAAAAAAAAAGTAATAAGAAATTACTAGTCGATAAAAAAATATACATTTTAAATTATATTACAAATTATACTTCAAAATTGATAATTAACTATTATTTATTACGTTAACTTAATGCTTATTAGTATTAATCAATAAAACAGAATATTTGATTTATTATAAAAATTAATTTTTTATTTACAAAAACCTACAGCTAACCTATCGGAGTCCGATTCTGCGCATGCAAGCAGCGGCAAAATATAACACTACTTCAATATATATGTGTACTTTATTTCATTGCATCTATTGTAATTTACATAATGGAATTTTTTTTAAGTTGAACACGACTGCTCTTTGGGAACGTCCTTAACACAATATTCACAATTATATCCGCTTATCCAGTTAATTTCGTTCGGATAGCGAAGGGCGTCACTTTTGCACTCATTTTTTAGTATTTTTAAAATTGATACTTTTTAACCCGACTTGAAAGGAGGATGGTTCTCAATTCGTCTGTATTTTTTTTTTATGTGTGTTACAGAACTCCGTCATTTATGAACCGATTTTGAATTTTTTGTTTGTTTGTTTTAAAGGGTTTGGCTTCCCATTGGTACCACTGCCACCAAATCGCATTCTGATGAGAGAGTCCCCGAGAAATCAAGGAAATTCTCATTTTATGTGTGATAACCGATTTCTGCGAAATTTTTTTTTTTTGAAAGGGTATGCTCATTCATAATGGGAAAATAAAAAAATTTTTTAAAAACCGATTTCAAAAAAATTTTTTACAAAAAAAACCAACCAAAAAAAAAAAAAATTTTTACAAAAAAAAAACAAAATGCATGTAAAAAAAACTGAAAATCAGTTATAAAAAAATGCACTAAAAATTTTTTAAAAAAAACGGGTAAAAAAAATTGTGTTATAAAAAAATGCACTAAAAATTAGTAGGTCTTCCCATATTTAGACAAATAAAATAAGTAATAGGACTTCAAAGCCACTAAAAAGCGAGAAATAAACCATATTTGGACAAAATGGAAACCCGACTTCAAAACTCAAATATTCTATAACAAAAAATGCACTAAAAAGTAAAAAAATAATTGCATATTCTTGTGTCAATTTTAGTCCACCAAAGCAAAAATTTTTAAATATATATGTACAATTATTGTTATTTTTGGAGGCAAAGATTTTTAAATATATATGTACAATTATTGTTATTTTTGGAGGCGGTGTTCAAATTTTATGTGACTTTCTCTATGCTGACACCGCCTCCAAAAATAACAATAATTGTACATATAAATTTAAAAAATTTTGCTTTGGTGAACTAAAATTGACACAAGAATATGCAATTATTTTTTTACTTTTTAGTGCATTTTTTGTTATAGAATATTTGAGTTTTGAAGTCGGGTTTCCATTTTGTCAAAATATGGTTTATAAATACTTTTATTCGAATAGGGAAGATGCACATTTTTTTTATTTATTTCCATAATGGTATATATAAATAAAAGAAAGTCTCTCCAAAATTGACAAAAATTTTACTGTTTAGAATTGAGTATACTTACATTTTAATATAAAGAATGTTTTTAGAGAACTTAAATGTCTGCATTGTATTGCGATTTCACAAATTATCTTTTATTCTATACTTTAATTTCGAAGACTAGGATTTTCCTCGCCTCTGTAATATAAACGTAAAGCAATTGAGGACAAAATAATAAATAAACTCACGAATATTAGTACACCCGATATCAAGATCACAATCGCCTCATCTGATTGTAATAAATAGTGTCATCTAATTTTGGTAACTTTCCTACAAATAAATCAATAAAACAAATTAAAAATACAAATATTCCAAGATTCAGTAAATTAAACATGAGTCAACAAGTACATAATTCAATCTGACAGATGACGAAAACGCCCCCTGGGAAGACATAAAGGGGAAATTTTCGCGGCAAAAATTTATAGGAGCTAGAAACAAGAAAACAACAAATCTCTTTGCCTCAGAAACTATCGTGGAAGACGAACGTCAATGATAATTTTCATGCTTGAACCCGACTAAACATGTGAGGAGACTTAAGTTTAATAAACGTTCTTGAATATCGACGATTTGTTAAAGATCATTCATTTGTTTTGTAATTGTTAAGTTTTTTTATACTCTATTATTTATTTGTTTCTGATTTGTTAAAGGTGCTTTAGTAGTTGTTACGTTTTTTTTATTTTCATATTCTATATATTGTTTCAAGTTTATAAAAATTTCGTTCTAATGGTCTAAGAACTGGCTACATAAAAGTGAACTGCTCGAATATTGTCGAATTTTTTTCTCATAAGTTTCCCATGATATAGTCAAAGCAAGAGCCTCATTTTGCAGAAGTCTCATTGGAGGCGGAGAGTGTGGGTAAGGGTTAATCGTGAAGAGTTTTTAACAAAAAAAAAAAACAATCGAATATAGTTCTGAAAATTGGTGTAGTATCACATTGAAAATATAAATTGAAAGAAAACGTTCCCAGAAGTGTAGGTTGAGGCCCAACCGCTTTCAGAAGCGGTAAAGTAGTGAACTTTGAGTTGAAATTGAACTCATATGATAAAGTTCTGCAAATTTGTTTGCTGCAAGTTTACGATACAATTAGACTTTTCATAAATTTGCAGAAGTTAAAAGTGAGGCTCTGAATGACCAAAAAATTCAATTTCTATTTAAATTAATATCTTTGGGGGATAATTCACCATTCCGGACCGGACCTCATTGCTACAACAAAGAAATTAAATTTATTCAAGCGAAATTTCAAAGAGAGTATAATTGTTTGCATATTTACCATTGGGTATTGTCAAATGAATTATTCATTATGATTTGAGTCGTAATGAGTCTGCCCTGTTGGTTTTATAACAAAGTTAGTTCTAGAACTCTCTGTCGCGTTTCTTGAATATTCTCTTTCTTGAATTCCCAAGAATTTCATTACTAATATCTAGAATTAACCACGATTCCACTTCACTGTTCGATTACTTAGCTAAAATTTTAAAATTATAATTTTTTTCAAAATTACATTATTTTGTATATATTTTAACAGTCTATATGTTGTATATGTGTGTTTATGTATTTGTTCTATAATAAAATCAAACCGGTTTTTTGTCCTGATGTAACACCTTAATAAAAGTTTTTAAAGTTTTTTTTTTAAATTATAATTTAATTATAATTTTTTTTATAAAGAAAAGTAATAAGGAAAAAAAACAATCAAATATTAATTTAATTTAACTCTAAGTCAAGTAAATACAATTTATAAAAATACAAATTAAAGTATGTTAAATAATTTTTACATAAACAAGTATAGTTTGGTAAATAACTTCTATTCAAACAAAGTGAGCCTGCAAGGATGCTATTATGAATCAATTATTTATTTGTGTAAACTGAAATCGGTAAATATGTACTATTAATATACACTCCCGTTCAATGAAATTGAACAGACCTGAAATGCTAATTTTTTTACATTTCATAAAACTCCTAACTTTTGTAACTCTCTGTGTAATTATTCATTTATAAACAAAGATAACTAGTATATATTTTAAGTGTGAAAAAAGAAATGGAAGTATAGCAAACAGCATTTACTACAAGAATAATCAAAATTGTGAGACACTGATTCGGTTCAGATCTGTTCAATTTTATTGAACGGGAGTATACATAGCCGGTGGCCCAGTACGTTACAGCGTCAGACAAGAGGGGTATTGTTAGTTCATGCCTCGGCCAGGCATATGTAATTTTTAATAAAATTTATCAAATAACAACCCCTTTGAATACGACCATAGCCAAAACGCAACACTCTCATACAGTCAAATTAGGTTCAAAAAGCCGGTTTCAGGCAGGTTGCTCGGAACCGCAATATTTTTTTTAAATCGATTCATCTTGACGTCCTGAATATGACCCAAAATTATTACGGTCCGACTCGTGTTCGAAAAACGCAAATTCAAACTCATTCAAACATTGGAGGTACGAGACAAGCATAACACTAAATAGAGACAGACATATTTGTGTCTCGTTTCGATAAATTTAATTAAGCTGTATTTTAATAATAAAAATAATATTTTCTAATTAAAAACCGACAGATATTAAACTAGCTTTCTTTAACAAATATACCATATTGATCGGAAAATTTTTTTGAGTTTATTGTTAGATTGGTTAGTGTTTAGCTTACGATTATGCCTTATAAAACCTAAAAAATTTTAATTTGTTAGGTTTTATAAGGCTCGAATTTTATTGAGCTTTCGATTAAGCCTTATAAAACCTAAAAAATATTAATTTGTTTATAAGTAAATTCGCGAAGGTAAAATATATAATAACTCGCTAAAAAGTTAACGTATCGGAATATTTTTTTTAAAATTAAAGGTCCATAAAAAATCTATAAGTTAAAAGAAAATCATATTTAAGTCATTTCTTAACTGTTTTTTTAAAATTGGTTTATAGCGCGTTATAAACAAATTGAAAAATAATGGTTAAAAATACAGTTAAAAAAATATTTTTCTTTTTCATTTTATAGATAATTTTAAGACCTTTCATTTAAAATTATCCATCTAAATTAGAATGCACCCTTTTTATTTATAAAAATCGGTGATTCGGTATTTAAATAATTGTCGGGGCCTAATTTTTTTAAGGGCTAAAATTGGGCCCATTATTTTTAACTTATAAAAGGCATACTTTGTCATTGTTTATAAAAAATTTAGTAATTTTTAGATTTTTTATTTTAATTTAAAACTTTTGCGGTTTTCGAACTTTGGGAATTTTTTTCTCGAATTCTAATAAACCGATTTTAATGTTTATGGGGTCATTTGTTTTATTTTTTTATATAGAATTGAATAATATTCTATGTCATTTTAAAAATTTTTAGTTTTAAAAAAGATATTAAGAAAAAACGGTTTTTTGTTATAAACAAATTAAATTATGATCCTGTTCCGTCACGAATCGGACCGTAATAATTTAGGGTCATATTCAGGACGTCAAGATGAATCGATTAAAAAAAATTGCGGTTCCAAGCAACCTGCCTGCAAAATCCTAATTTGCTTCTACTACTCTAGAAGAATCAAAAAATAATAATAAAATGAATATGTTTTCAAAAAGATGTTTTCTATGTTTTCTGTTTGGTAGAACAGTGCCTTTCTAGAATGGTCCAGGGCATTATATAAAGAAAGGAATATACCGATTTCAAGTCAGTTTAAATTTGTCGTTGTTCAGTTTAAAAATCAGTATTGTTGGATTAAAATAATGAGTTTAAAATTGATATTGTATCAATTAAGATCGAGTCTAAAGTTGACAGTTGTTCGATTATTATCAAGTTTAAAAATCAATATTGTTCGAGTATATTCATTTTAAAAGTAATTTGTTAAAGTAAAGACTCAATTATTTATTGTGGAAATAAAAAAGAAATTATTAAAATTAAAATTCTTTTTCTTTGTTCAAATCTTTCAGGTTTGAAGAATCATTGAAGTTTTTGTTTTATTTAATTTTTTTTTTTAAAGTGTGTTTTGTCCAATTGGCTTATATTTAGTAAACCTTTACAAATGTGTTTTTGTGTGTGTAGAGTATCGGGATCTGTTGTAGGTTCCACAGCGCTCTTGTTAAAGGCTTAAAGAGAGCCAAGATACCGCGACAATATATATATATATATATATTAGACTGGACCTTATTTGCAAAAGCCTTTTTTTTTCTCCAAATTTTTGAAGTTGCTACCCTCTCAAATGGTTCTCTATAATGAAAAAATGATTCTCTGAAAATTTCAGCTCGAATGATTAACATTAACCCATACCGAAAACGCTGTAACGGTTATCATTAGCGTTACGGTGCCTGCAGGGGAGATATAATAGTTTCCTTTCTAATAACCCTTCCAAAAGAACGCAGACACCATTTAGTTCGTCGGTATTTGTCGCTGTAGTATCAAAATAAACAGCCTTCGCTGATTTTTTTAAACACCAGTCACACAAAACATGAAAAATCCCAGTTTTGGTATAGTTCTTCTCATTTTGTGTTGGTATTATTGCCTTCTCCCAAATAGTGTTTCTTGAATCGCTAAACGTGCACCATCTTAATTATTCGAGTTGTAATTTTCAGAGACTCATATATATATATATATATATATATTAGACTGGCCCTTATTTTTACAAGTTGGAAATTGTCACACGCTAACCTTTATAATGGTTCTTTATTATGAAAAAATGATTCTCTGAAAATTATATATATATATTTATATATATAAATATAATATATATATATATATATATATATATATATATATATATATATATATATATATATATATATATATATATATATATATATATATATATATAACAATAGATCAAATAAAATATAGTACACATATATATTTTGTACAGTGTTATATTTTGCCGTTTTGTTATATTTTATTGATTAATACTAATAAGCATTAAGTTAACCTAATAAATAATAGATAATTATCAATTTTGAAGCATAATTTGTAATATAATTTAAAATGTATTATTATTTTTTACCGACTAATAATTTCTTATTACTTATGTTCTTTAGTTTTGAACACAGATTTGGCGAATTTTTATTTTTTTTTAAAGACTTTTGCGATAATGTTTTTATTTTTGGTTATTCGTGGCTTGTTATCATCTAATTTTACAATAGTAAATAATTTTATAATAGCATTTTCACCTTCTTCATTATACTTTTTGTTTAAAATTATCACATGAATTATCATTTAAAGCTAGTTTTTTGCATATGTTAATAGAAATAAGATCTTTTCATTCAGCCAACATTCGTAAATTGATTCTACTTTTACCAGACTTAGATAATTCTTGCAAATAATAATCACAAGTTTTGTACGAATTTAATAAATTTTTTTGTAAATTCAAATTGTTTATCAAATTTTGTAGTATTGCGACATCGTTCAACTCTTGCTGATTATGATCACTAGGGTCTATGAAATCTTCACTTAAAGTTTCTAATTTAAATTGACCTGGACCTCTTCTATCAACTAAAACGGTTCGGAATAAAGTAAACGTATCGATAAACCCTGAAATCAAATCTAAAATTCCGGGTACTTTAGCATTCGCTATAGCTCCTAAAAGTCGTGGAACATCAAACCGGGCATTATGAGTTACTAGCAAACAATTTTTTTGTCCATTAGATAATTTATATAAAAATTGTTCGAAAGATTCCAAAGCATTCAAAATTTTGTAAGTTTCAACTTTTTTATCTTTATAGAACAATCTAGTCTCCATGTGTTTGGTAAAGTTGAGTAACAGCGCTGGCTGACGGTGAAATTTTGGTCTTAGTATGTACGTAGACATTGAAAATTTCACAATCACAGACAGCTGCAATTTTTAAAATGTGTGCATTTGCAGCAAACCCGGTGGTTTCCATATCAAAATATACGACTTTTGTCTCATCTGGTAGTATATTATTATTATTATCATAGTTTTTAGATATGGAATTAATTAATCCGCTCAGTATCACTTTGATAAGTAATACCTTCATGCTTTTTGGTTCTTTTCCTCAATAGTTCTCTTTTTTTCAGTTCAAGTCGTCTCAGTTTTTTAGCTTTAGACTGACTAAGAATTGCTCGCTTCTTACGTTTAGGAAAAAATGTTTTTGACATATAAAATTTCATTAACGTAGATCAAGCCGTTTTGGAGGAGTATGGCAACTAACATTGTGACACGAGAATTTTAAGTACAATATTACAAACTTACCTAGATTACAAACTTTATTACTAACCAGCCCAGTGTTAACTAAATTACATTTAGTACAAGTTTCACATATTATTTTGAAATAAATATGATGTCCTTCTCAGACATACTTGCAAGAGCTTTAACTATTTTATCACTGTTTGTTTTTTGCGAATCTACCATTCTTCAAACGGTAGATATAAAAAAATAACCTTCAAAAATTTTACAGCATGTCAACAGTATAAAAATAATCTAAGTTAGAATGACATGTTACCGGATCGGAGAAACGACGCAATGACACGTGTGTGACAATGTCAATCGGGGTTTGTTTTATATGATAAACATACAAATTTAACTGTCAATATATACAAATTTAGTACCGTAAGGACCATTAAAAAAATATTCTACGTGTGGAAGATACTTTTAACTACATATATTCAAAATTACAGAAGAATCCGAAGAAAACTGATTTTCTTGGGAACGTCCTTAATTAATAATGATAATTGAGGATAGGGTTTTCTTATTATTCTTCAGCGCCAAATAGAGTCAGGTTGACCTGGCCACTTAGCCGGAGTAGACAAAAAACTGACCTAAAAAGAGGATAAAACGCGCCTTTGAAACTTTGAGGCACAAAAGCGGCGTGCTAAATATTTTATGGACCACTACAAGAAAATTCGTCTTCTGATTCTGAAATAATGGATTTACAAGAAAATTTGTCCTTCCTAACTGAGAGTGCATAGTCCGATACTAATAAAAATTCTAGAGGGAAAATTTCATCACCCCAAAATTGAAGCGACTATTGAGGCACTAACGAATCTCCCATAAGCAAGTCCTCCATTCGAAGAATTCGTACGGAAAATCGAAAAGAGCGCGCAGAAGCTATAAAAGTCGATTTGCAAAACGAGGTACCGGATACTGTAACTGTCCATGGGGATGGCAAACTGTTGTCGGCTCACGAAAATCTACAGAAGGACGTCTACTAATAGTTATTTCGTATGGTAATAAAGAACAACTTATCGCTGTGCCAAAATTGGATAACTCTTTAAGAAGTGTACAGGCACAGGCAGTTTGAAACGCTATTATCCACTGGAATCTTAAAGGTAAAGTACGTTTATTTTACGATGATATAGACTAAGAAACAAAAGTAAAATTGGTCACTAACTTAGCCAAAGAAAATCCATCAGCACACAGTAAATGCTACATCGAAAGAAGAACTTTGTGGCTTACTGTACAGTTAGTCTGACAAGTGAAAATTTAGTTTAACTTTGTATTACTTCCTACTGTGTGTATGTCCTTCTTCATGGTCAAATACTGCTTCATTTCAACACGCTAAAATAATGGTGCTGACAACTAAGAGTCGTTTATGATACAGCCGAAAGAGCGGTTAAGATAAGTTAAGGAACAAAATCAAATTTTATTACATTGTGTACTAGAACACAGGCAGGTATATCCTGACTGTAAAAAGAAAATTTAATAAGTAATGTCCTTTTAATGATAAATACTTAATAAATATAAGATCACATAATTTCAAGGGAGCCTCAAAGCAGGGAGTTGACACAAATGGTGGTTGAGAAGTGTGCATGATTGGGATTCGGCAAAAGAGAAAATTTAATAGAAAACAAGTAATATAACAACTGAGTTAATTGTTTGAATACCCAGTATATACTGAGTTGTATATCAATTTTTGAATTGTTAACAATTCTGTCTATTCAGAGACCATATATCTGAGTAACATATTATTTCTCCCCGCCAAGGACTGACTTTTTGATAAAACTGTTTACGTATGTATTTGTTTATTTATAAAATCCAATTTTCATGTCTCTAGCTTTAAATAAAAACGGAACCTCAATACAAACTGTCGCCGTGGATTTCTCCCCCTTAGAGATTGATTTGCGAAAAACACTGAAACACCCATTTCTTTACTATTAGTAGCCGATCTACCTATTTTCGTGTCTCTATCTCTCTATATGAAAGGGAAATATGTGGTGTGCTTGTCCGAATTGTTTGGAGAAAACTATAGGAGATAATAATGACAGAAGATCGTAGGTAAATTTTCTTCACGACTCCAGAAAAACTATCAGAAATTCAAACTTCCAAACCGTTTTAAAATTATAGCTGGCTCAGATCTTTAATTTAGTTTAATAGTCTATAGTAATACCTGCATTAACAAAATTTTATAAATAAATTATTTTAAATTTAAAATGTAAAAAAATTAACCCCCCCCTCCCCCCCATTTCTTCTACTTAATATGTGAATTTTCAAAAATTAATTTTTAGCTAACGTTTACTATCTATAAAGAACCTACCTGCCAAATTTCAGCTTCATGAAGACAATTTTTCCATATTATCTTTACAACCCCATTCCACTAATTTTTATGCGTAGTTTAAGAAAAACAAATATGCAAACTTTAATTATTTGTTTTAAACGATAGTTTTGCAAAGTTTGAACCACATCGAAAGATATACTAAGTTTGATACAAAATGCAAAAATCCCCCCCATTCCTCCCCCTTAAACTGTGAATTTTCAAAAATCCTTTCTTAGATAACGTTAAGTTAGCTAAGAAATAAAAGTCAGCAATAAATAAAAAAATTTTTTACAATAAAATATAAACAATTAATTTAAAAATCAATTCTGTATAAACTAAAAACAATAGTCAACAATGGATAAAATAAGATAAGAAATTTAATAGAAAATTTAGTACAAAATCAACAAATAAAATAATACCAAAAATTGATTTAGTGTTAAACAAAAAGGTCATCTATGTAGTAAAAGGAGTTTCTAATTTAAAAAATTTTTAATAGCTTTTTAAACATGTTTATGTTTTGCATTTCCAGCAGCTCCTTGGGGAGGTTATTGTAAATTTTTTTAGTATAACTTGGCCAACTCTTCCCACAAAGAAGTATAAAATAAGAATATCCCAATTATCGGGTGCATTCAAGCAAAGACGAAAGCGACAGCTAACTTTATATATATTTTTGAAATGTGCTGATTAAGCCCTTTCATTTCATACCCAACACGGTATCATTGAATACAATTTTTTTATTTCACAACTTTATGTTCTCCAGAGGGCACCATATTCAATTTAATGTGACGTCACATAACCGATAATCAGCAGACGATTAAGATGCTTCCAACGATACATCATTTGTCAAATTATGATAAGTAGTTTAAAAGTAATGAGCTCCTTGCTTCATCGGGTAAAAAATGAATTTTTTTAGTAATTTTTTATTTAAATTTATAAATTCTTTGATTGGTTAACGTTTGAAAATTAGCAATTAGCTGATCTACAAAAATGGTCTCTATTGTTTAATTGGGCAGTGTAAGTTTCGGATAAAAAATAATATTTTGTGATTAGAGTTACTTCGAAACCATTGGATCGAATTAGTTAAAAATTTGTGAGCAACTTGAAGGTGGAGTCTATCAAGAAGGTGTTAAATAGCTTTCTTTATCAAGAAGGTGTGTTAAAAGAGCTAGCGGAAAAACTGTCATCGCCTTAAATAATTGGATCGAATCGGCTAGAAAATCATCTAGATCTCATACCCAACCAATGGACACTCACTCCCGTTCAAAAAAAAAAAAACCGAATCAGTCTCTCACAATTTTGATTATTCTTGTAGTAAATGTTTTTTACAGGTACGACATATTATTTAACTTACTCTGTCACTGACACACACATATATATATATATATATATATATATATATATATATATATATATATATAAAGTGAATTTTGATTATCCGAACCACCCCTGATAACATTAGTTTTAGTATATATCTCTAAAAAAATATAAATTCAGTTTTATACTTCCATTTCTTTTTACACACTTAAAAAATATACTTATCTTTGTTATATAAATATAACTAATCCAAAAAAAAATCATCGAACTTTTGATTTAAATATTTCATATTTTGAGATTTATACAGAATACTCATTTTAAACAAGGCACCTGAATATTTTTTTAAGGAAATTTTGTTTTTGGTAAAAATGATCTGAATGAACTTTCAACTTAACACCAGGAACATCAAGGTTATTTGAAGATCAACTTTTCAAAGGGGAGCCCTTTTTTGACAAAATCGGATAGCTGACGGAAACAGAACATTAAAACTGAGAAATTAAGTCTATATTGGCTGAGATTGCTTTTTTTGAGAAACATAGTCTTTAGAAAAAATTTATCAAGAATAAAATGAATAAATAATAAATCACTATAAGATATCCGTCTAAGAACAAAACAACTTTTATTCAAGAAATATTTAAAATCTATTCATCAAAAAGTTTAAAAAAATATGTTTCCTGTCCTTAAAAGTAGTTCTTTAACAATACCCTACGCGTATCCCTGGTTAAAAATTGAAATCAAAAAAACTTTAGAATCTTTAAATTTTGACGAAATTACCGGCATTACAATATCCGATATACCAATTCAGTATAAACATGAGTTGACTGGCTCATAAAAACATTTAATATTAATTAATATTTATAAACAGACTTTTTAAATAATATTACCATATTAGCATATAATACTGTATCATAATATCGTATCGGATAAATCGTATCAAAATCTATTCTGATACGATTTTTGTTATTGAATTTTTTATATATTTTTTTAAATATATGTATAATAATATATATTTATATATATTTATATATATATATATATATATATATATATATATATATATATATATATATATATATATATATATTATATAGTATTTGTATAACGAACAACTTTTATTGGACATATTTTATCGGAAACCAAATGGATTATGTACAAATAAATTTACATTATAAATGTTGTTCTGGAACATTCGTACTAATCAATTAAATTTAATTGATAATTCAATCAGGATTTCTAATTCTTACTTGCTTGCCCTCGATTAATGAATTGGAAAATATATTCTTTTTTTTCTGTTTTTTACAGTACGCTGGTACCTTGGAAATTATTTCGTCAACAACTCAACTTAGTACATTCAATAAGTTCTGGACTTGAGGCGATGGCATTGAAATCAACAATTGATTTAACATGTAATGATTATATTTCAAATTTTGAATTTGATGTCTTTACAAGGTGACTAAAGTTTACACATAAAAATAATATAGCTGCATATCTTGACTATCTTTTGGCCAGAAAGAATACAAAACTTGAAAGAATACGAACAACTTGATAGTATACGAAAATTGAATTTTGGAACAAAACGAAAATAAAAAATCCTTTTTAATATGGTCCAGTAATGCACTTTTGTATTTTCACTACTTCTTGATTATTCGCTTAGAAGCATGTCACTTATTTTTGTCTTGTTAAAACTGCCTAATCGAGGTTTATAAGATATAGTGATGTAAATAAATGATAATATCCAACCCTATTTCGAAAATATTTTCGATGGCGTGGCAGGCATATATTTACCAAAAACGAATTTTATAAATGATTTCTATGTTTAAAATAAATTTTGTATTTCAACTAATTTATTTCAAAGTATACTTTTATTTTGACTTTAGTATTTTCTTATACATCCATTGTGTACATATTTTACGTTTTTCTCCTGAACAAATAATCAAGTACTGAAAATAAAAAAGTCCATTTCAAGCTTTCGTTAGATTATATATCTGCCCATATAGATGGCTCATGTATATGAATATTTAGCAAAGATTTTTGTTGAGAATCCAAGATTAAATTAGCATCAATTAGTGTACATAGTAATTATTTTCTATTGTTAATTTTTCAGGTTATTTCAACCCTGGGGTACATTGTTAAGAAATTGGCAAATACTTGCTGTAACACATCCAGGATATGTTGCATTTTTAACATATGATGAAGTGAAAGCAAGACTGCAAAAATATATCCATAAAGCTGGTAGTTATGTATTCAGATTATCATGTACACGTTTAGGGCAATGGGCAATTGGTTATGTGACGGCTGATGGTGAAATTTTGCAAACAATACCTCAAAATAAAAGTTTATGTCAAGCATTATTAGATGGATATAGAGAAGGCTTGTAAGTACCCAAAAAAATACTAATTACATACAATTTTGATATATACGTGTCTTACTTAACAATTTTCTGGTCTCTGCCTAAATTTTCGTGGTCCTTCTTTTGAATTGAAATGTTTGTCAATTTTTTGGCTTCATATATACGAAACTAGCAACCCGACCCGCTTATTAATAAACGCAGTTACAGCAATTTAAAAATTGTCAAAAAAGACATTTCAGCAATATATATAAGAGGGTTTCTTAACTTTTACCGCAAATTGCGTATAAGTTGTAATAAAATTGTGTAATAGTAAATTGTATAAATTGTTATAAACTGTAATCATAATCATTTTAACCACCCCCTTAAAAGCGAAGAACTATCTTTAAAATTAAAAAATCTCTTAAACCATTTACAATTTTAAATTTAACCACTTTCGAAGAGTCCACATTCAAATCGGCTAGACTGGAATTTTATCTATCAATTGGGTATTTTTAAATTACTGTAGGTAGTTTCGTCGATTTTTAACTTTTTAGGACTTTTTAGAAACAATTAACGCGTCTTTTTTATGCATTTTATATTTATATTCTTGAGAAATTTCTTTATTTCTTCCTCTTCTTCAGTACTTTTAACTTTTTATTTAAAATTATGCAATTTGTAATTAAATTGTGGACTCATTTACTGTATCTGGGTGCTAGAAGCAATTTTTACGTTGTATTTTACAAATTTATTAGCTTAGTAAAAAAATTGAGCTGACCAGAAACTTGAAGTATATCCTACTAATATTATAAATGTGAACGCTTGTAAAGATGTTTGGTACTGCATCACATTAAAATGACTGAACTTACATTTCAAATTTTGCCCCTATTCCTAGAACATTTGTTTGTATTTTATAAATACGTATTTCGACTACAATGTAGTCATCATCAGTATGAATTAGCTAATCGTAACCATCTCTGGGATATGGATTCAGGGATATGTTGCTTCTTGCAAATTTGGTGCGTGTCTCACAATGACATTAAAAAAGTTCTGTCCTTTTATACGATTTGACTGAGGGTATAATCTGACCTGAGGATTATTTAAGTTAACTGACTAATGGATTAGGTGTGTGAAAAGGCCCACCTATTTATTGGTAGTATTCTTTGGTGACTATGCGGTGTTTATTTGTCACTAAAGTGAGGGTATCGAAGCTAACCTTGACATTCAGGTATTAGATTTTTTGAATATGGTTTAATTTTATTAAATCGGAATTGGGCCATTGACTAAATTCATTGCCTGTCATTCATTCATTCATGAACTGTTTTTGGTGCAGTTTCCGCCGGACGTGTGAGAATTTTAACTTAACGGATAGAATATAGGATGTGTAAATTTTTTGTTGCATGCATCCATGCCCGCGTAGTATATATCTTTTAAACATATCTTTTAAACGGTGCGAAATGAGGAGAATCCTTAAATTAAAAAAAGTTTATCTCATCAGACCGTTTAAAAGCTAGGTTATGCTTCGCGACAAAGATGCATGTAACAAAAATTATTATAGCCTATATGTTACCTGAAAAAATTTGCAACTATCGGAGAAGCGGCTGATACATCTGTAGCCGGGTGATGACTATGTCTATATATAGCCTATCTTCTTTTTAAGGGTGCGAAATGAGAAAAATCTTTAAATATAAAAAATGTTTTTCTCATAAAAAGAAAAAACTTGTAAAGACGTAAAAACTTAAATTCTACGAATTCAATTGGGTGGGTAACGGCTAGTATTAGATATTAATATATAAATACATAATTTAACAAGTAAAATTAAAAAAAACCCGACACAATGAAGTGATTATTATTAAAAGCTTAGAACTATCTCGAGTAAACCAGCTTTCAAACAAAAAAATACCGCATAGAAATTGATTCATTCGTTTGGGAGATACAATAGGTAGGTAGACAAAGACTTCAATCTTATTGTATCAAGAACGTCTACTGGAACGTCTAATAATTCTAATAATAGGCTGAAGAAGCGGATATATTAATTGAAAATCAATCAGGATTTAGGAAGAGTTGCGGCTGTATTGATAATATTTTTATGATAACCTAGGACAGGTAGTTCAATTGCAGTTACAATATACCAAAAAGAAAATCTATGCAGCATTTATTGGTTTCAAAAGTGCGTTTGATATAGTCACCCACCAAATAATCAGGCATAAATTTTGATTGTGGCGTAAGCTCTAGAATTGTTCGCATTTTGAAAGCAGTTTATGAAAATGCAAGAATTGGTATCAAAGTAAAAAATA
The DNA here is from genome assembly GCA_963920215.1 of Nineta flava. Classification (NCBI taxonomy): domain Eukaryota; kingdom Metazoa; phylum Arthropoda; class Insecta; order Neuroptera; family Chrysopidae; genus Nineta; species Nineta flava. The sequence continues at coordinate 64,878,754 of OY986040.1, forward strand.
AATTTGCATGTGAATTTGATGTACTAGAGGGTATTCTCAGCCCGTGGTTATTTTCAATGCTGATAAATGGCATTGATGATTTTTTTCGCCAGGAAGATGTACATGGCATCAAAATATACAATATCCACCGTTTGTTCTGCTGCTCTATGTGCACGATTTGATTCTTTTTGGGCATAGTTTTGATGAAAAACAAAAAGCTTAGAATTTTGAACAATTATGCATGCACAAATTGAATATAAATCCTTCAAATTCAAAAATTCTGATTTTTCGAAGAGGTGGGAAAGTGAGTAGCAAAGAAATATTTAAATTGGGAACCGATATACTTGACGTCACCAGCAAATTTAAGTATCTTAGTGTAATATTTTCCAGCTCCTAGTTATTCTATGAGATCAGTAACCATTTCATCCGCTCAGAAACAGATTATCGTTGTTTTTTCGTTTAAAGCGTTGCATCAAACTTTCCTATTCTGGAGAAGTATGTATAGTTTGGATATGTTTAGGCTACCCAAAATCTGCCTTAACCACCTCTTAGATTTAGTTATCAGGGATATTTATTAAACAAAAATTAAATTTAACTGGCCATTGTAACTTAAAAACATTTTATGTAATACTCACTTCGAATGGACTTAGGAAGAGAGAAATCTATCTTTACACAATGTAAACACAATAATCGGTTTATAAGCTAACATTTTATGCTTGGAGCACATAGATCGAGCCAAACAATAGAGCTACAGTCTAATTTACCATAAATTCGAATTCCAATGGGAAACCCAAGCGTATTTTACTTCGACTCAATCAATTCCATTTTTGAGGATACTATGTCAATTGTGCACTTGTGAAAATTCGACTGCGATTTATACGAAATAAAGTTGTCTATATTATATGCACTGATTGGCGTGTAATTTAAATACTAAAGAAGACTTGTATCATTTGCTACTTATTTGCACTGTATTCATATATCAGAAAATGCTTTTTATCTTCTCTTAGATTAGATGATTCGACCGCCAGCCTTCAAAATTTATTAGAAATCACCGATATTATCTCACAAGCAAAAATGATTTTCATTTTCATGAAAAGTATTTTGTGTACGAAGGCGTTCGTTCTCAATAAATTATTAATATGTATTTTTATTTTTATTAATATTGTTTACTTCCAATAAAATAACTGCTATAGATCTCAAATTTTACATTATTATACAAAGTCTATTTGAATTTTTTGTTTTGATTGGATAAAAAAAACACAAATTATTATTATACCTGGTATACTCGTATATGATATATACAAGGGTATATTAAGTTTAGTACCGACTTTGCAACGCTTGAAAATATTGATCGCAGAAATAAATGTTTGGTATAGGTGTTCTTAAAATGGCCTAATTCTTCCATTTCCGCACATCAGTCCGTCGGTTTGCACTGTAACTCAAAAATGAAAAGAGATGCGAAGAGACCCGCGGACATCATTGGGTCATTACGTAAGTCCTATGGCGAGTACATTAACTACAGGAAGGATACCGGAACCCTAATATAATCTCATTTTCCGGATTCGGTGGCAATAAACAGTAAAAACTACAGGAGGATAGTACACACTGGGATATGCGGACGACATTATAATTGCAATCCAAAAACCCTGTAAAAGCACAATATCGGAGCTTATGCATAACGCTCTGAGAATCACACAGGAATGGTGTATCAACAAGGTATTAAAAGTAAACCCTGGTAAAACCACACTAATTCCATTCACACGTAAAAAGATAAAACCACCCATACTCTTCGGTGAAACACTACAGATCGCAAGGGAAACCAAATTCTTTGGAGTGACTCCAAGCTTACATGGAACCCTCATCTGGAATACACAACAAATAAGCGCAAATCTTCTCTCATGCTCGGAAGAGAGAGCGTGTGTGGAAAAATCTGAGGCCTAAAAGGTTTAATAAAATAACGATATGTATAAAGCTGTTCAATATTCACTGGCTTTTTTATGCATTACTGGAGCTATGAACAACACACCCACATAGCTACCACATGGAAATCATTCTAGGGCTGACTTCGCTGAACAATGTACTACTAGGTAAAGCGAGATCCAGCGCCTATATATTATCTTGCACTAATATCTGGATTACAAAAAATTAGGTAGGTGCAAGATACCTCTCAAAATACTTTTCTAAACTTTTCACTATAGTCTGTGAAGGAGAACCATTGTATCTCAAGGAGAGAATCGTTTGTATACAGAAAAGGCAAACATAAGCCTCAACTTGAGTAAATATGCCACGGTCGTTCAGACAGAAGTCTACGCCATACTGGCCTGCGTCCGTGAGAAACCTACGTAGAGGCTACATAAGCTGCTCTTAAAACTTTGTTTGCAATTGAAATCACCTCAGGGGTAGTCAAGCAGTGTCTAGAGGAACTGTTGGAGCTTGCAAAACGAAACAATTTTAAATTGATCTGAGTACTACCAAAAAAAGCAGATACCTTAGCAAAGAAGGAATTTCTATTTTAGGAATTCCAAAGACATCATGTAAACAAGTGATCAGCGAGTGGATGTATGTAAAACATCGTGATTACTGGGAAATTATAACGCAGAAAAAACTCGGGAAAATACTGTTACGGAATGCATCCAAGAGGTTGCACCCCGATGTGTCCTCTTCCTCAACCTGAAGAGGATACAACTTCGAAAGGTTAAAGGATTCATCACCGAACATTATCAACTACGAAAGCATCTGCACACAATAGGACTCCATAAAGAATCCATTATGTGCAGACTGTGCGGCGAGGAGGAGGAAATATACATCTTTTACTGCGAATCTTTCGGTTACAGCAGATACAAGATATTCGGTGCATCTCACGAATATATGCAGACTGAAGTAGAAGGCGCAACACAATGTTAAGGTCGAAGTGTAACACTTTTATATACCCCAATATACCTATCTATCTATCTATCTATGCTTTGCGTTAAATGACCTTGCGTTATTTGATCCGATTGCTATCAAACTGCACAGGATCACCCGCTAGGCTAATCTGTAGATTGCCTGAAAATTTCATCAAAATCGGTCCAGTCGGGTTTGGGAGTCCGTTGGGAACATACATACACACACATCGATTTATATATATACATTATATAAAAATAAAATTTCCCTTTCTATATCCCTAATCAACGATACACAAAAATGGGCTATTGCATTCTTGTGTATCGTTGATTAGGGATTTTAGCAAATAATTTTTCTCGTGACTAGATAAAATGCTACTAAAAGCTGCATTATTAATACAATATAATATTACAATCTTTTGAAATAAAATCGTCTTGAGATTAGTAGTCTGTGATACTCAAATCTCAGTAGGAAAGCAATATCAGAGTATCAGATTGAAAAAGATGCGTGGAGTTAAAAAATGGTTATCGTATATTAAATTTTATTTGCTCCTATTATTCGAAAAATATTGATTATTGATGCTGTTTCAATTTAGTTTGATTTATTGTGTACTAATGGAATAACCTTGAAACATCTTGTTATATTATAGTTGAAATTAGTTTTAATAATTCAATCTATACTTTTTAATTTACGTTATCAAAGACATATAAAAACAAGTGAAAATAACAATTAACTGAGTTAATTGCTGAAATACCCGGCATATACTGAGTTTATGAAAAAAGTTTCAAACAAAAGTTGTTTATTTAATAAAAAAAGAACATTTTTTGTCTTTAAGTTTTTATTCTACCTCTTACGATTTCAAAGATTGACATTTAGCCCCTAGCGGGGGAGGCACGGTTCGATTTTACCAATTCACGAACTTGATCTTTACTTTTTAGCTCTAGAACACACATTCAAAATTTCAACTCGCATCTCATCGTTTTTGTGTTCACAGTAAGACAGACAGCCGTTACAAAGTCGGAACTAAACTTAATATACCTTGGTATATATTATATACCGGGTATAAAAATGTTTTTTTTGAAAGAAAATTAATCTTTATTTCCGTTAAAATAAATTTCACTAACGAAATTATTATATTCAGTTTACGATTCATTGTCTCACTTTTAATATTCTGTAACTGCACTCATAAATGCGTGAATGGTCTCATAATAATTTTTTGTGTGGAAAATATTTTTATTTTAATAACTATTAGAAGAAGCAAATTAGGATTTTAGGTTGCTTGGAACCGCAATTTTTTTTAAAATCGATTTTAATGTTTATGGGCTCATTTGTTTTCTTTTTTTATATTTAATTGAATAATATTCTATGTCATTTTTAAAATTTTTAGTTTTAAATATTAAGATATTAAGAAAAACGCTTTTTTGTTATAAACAAATTAAATTTTGACCCTGTTCAGTCACGAGTCGGACCGTAATAATTTAGGGTCATATTCAGGACGTCAAGATGAATCGATTAAAAAAGAAATTGCGGTTCCAAGTAACCTGCCTGAAACCGGCTTTTTGAATCTAATTTGACAGTATTATATGCCTCTACTCGAAGTCAACAAAAATAAAACGCGTACATAAAACTTTGAAATATTTAATTTAAGGTAGTTGTATCGCGACAGTTGATGCAAAATGTTTACGCTACGCTTCGTACCAGTCTTAGACAATTATGTTCAACAACCAGTTCGTTTGAACTAGCTGGCAACACTGTCCGATTCTATATGTATTTTTGGTGTCACGACTTGTTGCTCTACGACAAAATTACTTCGACAAAAAAATCCCGACAAAATAACCTCTACTAAAATAACCTCGTCTATAATAACCTTGTAACAAAATAACCTCGACTGTAATAACATCGTTACAAAATAATCTGAACAAAAATAAACTCGTATCAAAACAACCCGAACAAAAATAACACCGCTATCAAAAAACCTTAAAAAATAATAACCTTACAATGCTACAAGAAATATTTTAAAAAAATATATACTTTTTTATTGCGTTTTTTTTAATCCAAGGAAAAAATATCAATAGAAAAACATCTGAGGATTAAATATCCGTTGAACAAAAATATTCGTAGAAAATATCTGCAGACAAATTATCCGCCGCAAAAATATCAGCAGATTTGAAACGAATACTACAATCTTTCACTTCGGACATATCCCGAGTTGGTCGAGTTTGCGTGTTGGACCAAAAACCCCTCAATAAAAGGGGTTCTATATATTTGAGATATGGTGAACCTTGAGATATAGTGTCAAAAATTAATGAAATTAAATAAGGTAACTATTACAACCGAGTACTACAATCTTTTACTTCGCACTAGAAGGCGTTCTATATATTTGTGATATAGTATCAAAAATTATTGAAATTAAAATGGCAACTTTTTCGATTTCATGATTCCATGGTTCCAGTTGAATTGTTCAGGTTATTTTAGTCGAGGTTATTTTGTTACGATGCTATTATAGTCGAGGTTGTTTTGTTATGAGATTATTCTAGTCGAGGTTACTTTGTTACCAGGTTAATATAGTCGAGGTTATTTTGTCTGAGAGCAATATGTTACGAAATCGTATTTTTATTATATTAAACTGATTCCGTGTATACCTCCGTGAGGTTAACCCCCCCCCCCCCCACCAATTCATTTCTTTGTTGGTTATGTATATAGGGAAGGAAGGCCGAAACCTGGCGAGTATGTATGTATGTATGTTATACTGCTTATACTGTATTAAACTTTGAGTCACCTCTGTATTGACACTATGTTTATAAATCTGCGCGAAAAATTGATTTTGTAATATTATAAAAATATCAAATAAAGTACATTATAAAGGAATATTTATAAAACAAAAAATTCGTTACGCTGGAGCTACTTCAACTTAGCGAATTTCCTTAAAATACATAACTCACTTTCTAGCGGTCACAATTTTAGTCTGATCAAAATGAAATGTCGTATATGATTTTAGTATTTGCGAGGCCAATTTTATTAATAAATGACATACGTCAAGGGGAAATGGGGGCATAAAAAAAGGAGAAAACACAAAATATAAAATATCTCTCTTAATATTAGAACAATCGAAAAATGTGTAAGGAATAAAGTTGTTGAAAATCATGTTTGCTACAATTCACCACCTTGTCATTTTTGCCCAAACTCTAATGTGTGCAGAGATATTGAGGAATTTAATTTTCAATCTTAAACCGTTAATATTTCTGTAAATATTATGGTAACAGAAAAAATGATAAGAAACAAAATTACAGTAAAACTTAGTACCTACACTTTACTTCTTATAAATTTTTCGATTTTTTGAATATTAAGGAAGATATGTCAAATTTTGTGTTTCCCCCTCCCTCTAAACCCCCTTTCCCCTTGTTCGATTTTACCCATTAACGAACTTGACCTTTTGAATAGCAAAAGCGCCTCGAATACCAAATTTCATTCCAATCAGATCAAAACTGTGACCACTAGAGTGATTACAGACACATATATATATGTTACGGTAAAAGTAGATATTGTGGCAAATATTTTCCTGTAAATGTGCACATTTGCCTCCTCGTTTGGGTAATGTGCATTCAACTAACATTTACAATTTCAAAGAAGGGAAATGTACATTGAATTCACAATGATCATGTCGTTTTGGTAAATGTATGCATACAAAATACGAAATCGCAAAATACGAAATAGAGATATCGATATGGGTCGAGTTGGGTTGGGTCGAGTTGGGTTATTCTTGGTTGGGTTGGGTATATATTTTATCATCTAATTTCATCATGTTTTAGCTCTCTCTGTTGGAATTTTGCATATTTTTATCGTAATCGTGCCAAAATTTTACAACTTTTCTTAAAACATGAAGGTAAGAGTATACATTTACCAAAACGTGAAGGTAAGAGTACACATTTGCCGGGAAATGTACATATACATTATATTCAGTTATACCTAACACATATACCTAACTTTTTGGGAAATGTACACATTTTACGGTAAAAGTGTACATTTCCCAAGAGTGTACATTTACTGTAACATATATATACATATATATATATGTTATATATATATATATATATATATATATATATATATATATATATATATATATATATATATATATATATATTTACCAGTATTTTTTCCACGCAGCTATGCATCTACGTTCAATTTCTTTGTTCGTTTTGTCTTTGAATGAGATTATTTGACCCAGATACACAGCTTCTTCTACATATTCCAGTTCCTGGTTGTCTATGGATATTCCGATTTTGTTACCATTTGTAATAATTTTACTCTTACTGAGTTTTATGCACAGGCCAGCCTTTGTAATTTCTGCCTTTAGCTCGTTCAATCTGTCTTGTATGTCATTATGTGCAAAGATTATTAAGTCAACCGCGAATCTGAGATTGCTTAAAAACTCTCCGTTTATTTTAATCCCTTTTTCCTCCCAATTGCAATTTTTAATGACCCTTTCCAGAGCACAGTTGAAGATATCCGGACTTAATGGATCACCTTGTTTAATTCCGCGTTTTTGTTCAAACTCAGGACCCTTTACATCGATTTGTATGTAAATCTTGCTGCCTTCATATATATTTGTAATCAGGTGGATATAGTGTTCATGTATTCCGGTTTCCCTAAGAGATTCTAACATATAAATATAGCTCAGGGAGTCGAAGGCCTTATTAAAATCTAATAAAGCGCAATATACGACTTGGTTGTATTCTGTGCTCTTTTCTAAGATCTGATTGATGGCGTGAATGTGGTCAATTGTCTAATATCCCTTTTTGAATCCTGCTTGACAACGGTCCTGGTACTCGTTTAATGTTGAAGTTAGTCGTTTTTGGATTATTTTCATAAAGATCTTATACAAGACGCTAATCAGAACAATTGGCCTGTAGTTATTTATTAAGGTCTTATCTCCTTTTTTGTGTAATATTATTATTTTGGATGTTTTCCATTGTTTCGGTATTGTTGCCGATTCAAATATTCTATTGTAAACAGTACACAAATAATTGTCCAGCACATTTTTGCCCTTTTTAATATGTGAGTGTAGTATTTGGTCAATACCCAGTGATTTGTCATTTCCCAGATTCTCAACTGCCCATTCAATTTCTGTGCTCAAAATTTTAGGTTGGGTTTGTGAACCTGGAATTGTAGTCACTGTTTGAATTTTGTCTACGGATTCATAAAGGTTTCTATAGAATTATGTCACTATTGCGGATATTTTTTCGCGGTTGAAATGTTTCACTCCCATGTTGTCCTTCAGATTTTTTTATCAGGACTCTACTATTTGAGAGTTGTTGGCTTGCCTTTTTTAAACAAATATGGTTCGTCAATGATTGATCAAATGATCTTTTTTCTATAAGTTCTAATGTTTCATCTGTTAATTTGTTTGGTTTCGTTTTTTGACTTACAGGATTTAAATTTGCATTATGGCTGCTATCGATTATTAATTTTTCAATATTGTCGTATATTTGTTGAGTTTGAAGTTTACTCATTTGTTCCGATATTCCCTCGGAGAGCATAACTAGCTTTTTTCTGTACTCTTCCGCATTTAATTCATTGACTGGAGCTAGTTGTTTCTTATACTTATGCAGTCGATTTCATTATTATCTAGAGCTTGTTTTAATCTTACTAAACGATGGTTGCTATCGAAATTGAAACAGTTTAAAACCTGGATGCTATGGGCGTTTTCTATTTTATTTAAAAGTATGTAGTCTATTTCGAATTTGTCTTTCGCTGGTGATATCCATGTCCATTTTCTTTGCGGTTTTGCTTTAAAGAAGGTGTTTCCTATTTTTAAATTATGTGTTGCAGCAAAATTTATAATTAAGTTGCCTGTAGGATTCCGTGTACCGTACCGAATTTCCCCAATAAATGCTCTTCGCTCTGTTCTTGTTTACCTACTCGTCCGTTAAAATCTCCCATAGCGATTATTATATCCGACAATTTTTTTTTGTTATAATATTCTAGTTTCGTATAAGTTTAATATATATAGAATATATATATACAGAATATATATAGTTATTTCTGGAATGCCGTAAATTACGATGTTATTTCGTCGTTTTTCGATTTCATATCTTTCCCATTTTTTTCGTTTTGTTCTTTTTCAAATATTTTAAAGTTATTAAAATTACCTTTTAATTCTTTTATTTGTTCGCTTAGTTCAGAGGTTATATTATCTATTCTGGTTGTTACATTATTTTCCGAACACTTGATTGCGTCTGATATTTTTTGTATATCCATTTTTATTGGACAGTTGAACAAGCGTTAATTTTAATTAAAAGGGAAAAGTTACTTTTCAAAAGTAACAACACAGCAAATTATTAGTTTGTTGATATGAATTTTTTTTTTGAGATACAGGTGCTTTTGTTGATAATTTAATAGAAGAAAAATAATTTAAAAAAAGTAATAAAAATTTTCACCTTGCCTGTATTTGAACTCGATATTGTGAGAATATTATTTCTGAGGTCGGATATCCTCACCGTTACACCACTATAGACTTGTTGAACATGAATAATAAAATTAAAAGGACGTTTTTATGTCTTAATATTCTGTTATTGCGAATGATTTTAAATTCGACATAAAATTTTTTCACCATAGATTTTAAGAAGAATATTAATTAACACCATAGAAAATATTTAAAGTAATCACTTATGCTTTTATTACCGTCCAAGTAACTGAGCGGTCTAAGGCGTTATGTGTGCGCAGTATGCATACATGGAAACTGGGAGGTTATGGGTTCGAATCCCGACATCGGCAGTTTGCCAATTATTAAGAAAAAAAAAGGGACGGTTAATTGACTAAACTGTCGGCGTATGGACAAGAACGAAGTAAACGGCTATGCTTGAGAAGGTTTTCTACAGTTTCCTTCACGAACTCCACATGAATATCGGTATAGTTCCTACCATAGTCGGTTGCAGCCGCATATCCTACCAATTCCTAGTATATACACAAAAATTTCTTCCGCTTCACTCACAGTCAGTAAGTCAGCTTAACGTCTAGCTTTATAGTATATTAAACTTGCTCTGCTCGCAAAGGTGTACCACCCTTGACCCCCAAGGCGGCCTTCGGCCTTTGCTCCGCGTCACAGAAAATAGCATCGCATGAATTGTAAAATAAGTTTATGGGGGTGTTTTTCCGGTTTTCCGGGGGTTGCAATGAAAAAAATTAAGTTTTCCGATTTTCCCGTCGGTTTCAAGCAGTTTCGCGTCGAATGTAAAAAAACCGAATCTTTCTAGCATGTCTAGAAGTCCCTTAGTGTTTGTATACATGTGTAAGTCAGCTAGCTTCACTTCTAGCTTTATAGTATAGTGGATTATAGTATATTAGATTCAAAATTTCGATGTTGTCCAGTATAGTTGTTATGAATATCAGTTATTTTATTTTTGTTATATAAATATAACAAAGATAAGTAATATATGTTTTAAGTTTTAAAAATTAAATTTATATTTTTTTAAAGAACAAACATTTTAATTAATCGTGTGTATTAAACAGAATAAGCCTATAACAAATATATGTAATGTAAATACATATAAAGTGTTATTTATATCTTTCTCTTATATATAAAGATTAAATAATATGTTGTATCTGTAAAAAACATTTATTTACTACAAGAATAATCAAAATTGTGAGAGACTGATTCGCTTCAGGTCGGTTCATTCTTTTTGAACAGGAGTGTACAATAGAGTATAATAAGTATACAATAGAGTAATTCCTAAAAACTATAAATTGATATCATTAGATGTGACTACGTTGTTCATAAATATTTCTTCTGAATTAGTTATGGCTTTAATGAAAAGAAATTGGGAACATATAAAAAAACATACAAAAATTTCAAAAGAACAATTCCTGACAACTTTAGATTTATTTTCGTTTAATAATATTGTTTATTTACAAATTTCTGGTAGTCCGATGGCCTCACCGTTATCTATCGCCTATAGTAGCAGATTTAGTTTTAGATTGGCTAATAGAAACTAGACTCACACTTATTAACTTTAACATTTGGTCTCTCCATTCCACAGCTCATATGGAGATGCATTTTTTATTTGACTGGATGAGTTTTGTTTGAGTAAATAAACAGAACAGTTCACGGCCTCCACACACAAATTTAACGGTATATCACGATAATACAGTATAGATCTTGCGCTCTGCATAATTGTCCGCATTTCACGCTCAGCCCTGCCATTATGTTCGGGCGTATAAGGTGCAGTGCGTTCATGAACCATCCCTTCACCGTCTAAGTAATTTTTAAATTCATTATTTACATACTCACGTCCATTATCTGTGTGGAATATACGAATACCATGCCCAAATTTATTCTTCACTATTGCATTATATTTTTTTTAGGCAATCCAATTCATCACTTTTGTGCTTAATGATATATACATGTCTATAGCTGGTTGCACCATCTTTAAATAAAACAAAATATCTTGCACCAGATACAGATGTTTGTTCTATAGGTCCACACACATCACTGTATGTTAGGTTGCCAGGTTCACATGGTCCTCTATGAGATTTATTGAACGGTAATCGGCTTTGCTTTCCATATTGACACGCTTCACAAATAAAATTACTAACTTCTGTTAAAGTTACAGGAATTGCACCATTTTTACTCATATTTTGCACTTTTACGTTCAAATGTCCTAAACGTTCATGCCAAACTTTAAGACTTGACTGGACTAAATTACATTATAGTTTTAATATCGACTTCATAAAGATTGTTTTCTTTAATTTTGCAGTCAAAACAACAGTATTGTTCATCAATATCTTGGCTTCATTATTTTTCTCAATAATGGCATAACATTTTCTCCTTGCCATGCCTTCTGAAAACAGATTTCTGCGTAACTCTGGCACATAAAGCACATTTTTAAATACACTTTGCTCCCACTTACCGTCGACATATCTTTTAATTAATACATTTCCATGGCTATACACTTCAAGTTCCTTTTTATTACCCATCTGACAGTTCTATCAGTATTGTTCTGGCCATACTCTTGCAATTAACAAAAAAAATCACGTCTGTATGACATATGTATCGAAGCACCGCTGTCAAGAATCCATACATTTGCACTAACCTCAGATTGAAAACATTGCTCGGCACTAAATGCCATCATCTTCTGCTCTTAGGATTTCTTCCTATACTTCTTTGGAGCCCTACATTCTCTTGCAAAATGGCCTCTTTTATTGCAATTGTAACACACAAACCGATGTTGATTTTGCTGACTTGAAGTTGAATTTTTATGAATGTTTTAATTCTGAATTTTGTTTTGTGAGGTGGAATGTTTTACAGCTACTAAGGCAGTCTCAGCTTCTTCTTCATTTGTTAAGCTGGCTTCCTCATCTAATAGTCTTGAAATTAAATTATGGATGTTTTGTGAACTTGGGTCTAAAGACAACCATGCGTGTCGCAGCGAGCGATACTTTGCAGGAAATGTACTTAATATTTTTGTCATGATTGCCGTGTCACTGATTTCTTCGCCACTCTCTTTTAACTGTTTAGACAAATTCTCCACCTTGGATACATGCTGCGCAATACTGTCTGTTGGTGACATTTTATATTGATAAAATTTTCATGAACCATCATTTTATTGAGTTCGGTTTTTTGTTCATAAATCGATTCTAATTTCATCATAACCTGCTTTGTGGTTTCACAATTTTCTATAAAGGAGATCTGGTTCAGTTCCATCGAAGAGGTTATGATAAACATGGCCATACCATCGTTTTTATCCCATTGTGTCGTATATCACCCGTTGAAGGTTTTTCTTGATTGATATTGAGACTTTTTGCTTTCTGGGCACAATTTACTTGAAATTTCCATAGTCTGAAATCCATGCCGTTGAAGTTTTCTATCCTCATGGCATTTGTGACTTCCATTTTGAGGTTAGGTTACTAATATGAATCACTGCTTGATTATTTTAATTTAAAACTTAAATTCTGCTCTTTACTCAATATTAACGTACCTGGGCGCATAACCTAATAAGGTTCTGGGTTGTAAAAATAAAAACTGAGTAAGATTTCTTTTAAATGTAACACGTTTTAATTTAATTCTCAAAAAATGCGTACATTAACAAAAAAGAATATTCGATATACAAAAATATAAACAAAAAAACAAAACGACAATAGTATCTCTAGTGTTAGAAAATATTACTAAAGTTAATTGCGCGTATTACAAAATTTATTATTTAACAATTCAATTATATACAATTATATAATTCAATTAAACATGAACCGAATTATTCCTTTTTGTAGAATAAATATTCGTGAACAATCTGAACATTGTCCCCATAATATTACACGATACTGCATGGAAGCATATACAAACGCATAATACACAGACAATAAAGCTTCAGTGTTTCGAGTTTGTTTCAATTTTTTTATATAAAAATAAGCCGTACTTAACTTTTTACAAACTGTGTCAATATGTCGATACCATTTCATACCTTCATCCAATATTATACCTAAAAATTTCATTTCGCTTACTTGCTTAATCGGATATTTTATTGATGATGTAATAGATGCATCAATAACTTTATTTATTGACGATAAAAAATCGACAAGAGAAGTTGGTGAAGAATTGGGCCTAAGCAACTCTACAGTTGCAAACATTTGGAAGCAGAAGGAAAAGGCGAATCGAGAAGATAATTTCATCTGAAATATTTTATTTACTGATGAATCATCTTTTCCATTACATGGAAAACATATTCCATCTGTCATGCGATATTGGTCTCAGACAAATCAGCATCGATATATCAGTACCCGAACTCATGAACTGGAATATTGGATGACCATATTATAGGACCATTCTTCATTGACGGATGTTTTGATTCTCAAAAATATTTGAGTTTGTTACGAAATAATATATTGCCAACTGTTAGAGCTCTTCTTAATTTAGACCTGGAATCTGTATGGTTCCAACAAGATGGTTGCCCTGCACACAATCCCATGACAGTAAGGCTGTTCCTGGAACAAACTTTCCAGAAACGTCTTTTGAGTGGTTTTGGAGACATCAAGTGGCCAGTCAGATCTATCTTCTAATGACTTTTTTTTGTAGAGTTGTCTCAAAACATAGATCTATTCACGGAATAGGCCTGAAAATTTGCAACAATTAAGGCAAAGAATTGTTGACAATTGTGCGAATATTTCTCCTCAAATCCTAGAAAATATTCGGGTAGATTTCTACAATCGACTCGGATATTGTTTAGCAAATAATGGAGGAATATGCGGACCGTTGGTTTAACATTTTTTTGTTGTCGGAATTCTTTTTTTTTTGGTGCGGGGTTATTTTTCTTTTAATTTGTGTGGATTGTTGTTTTATGTTATACCGTTAAAAGAATACTATCATTTATTTTCAAACATTCCACATACAAATAATAAGGGATATTCAAAAAAGAATTTTCAATTGTTAGAAGTAATGGCTAAACTTAAGAAGACAACAATGAATATATTTAACCCACTTTCATTACATGTTTCTGCAGTACTGACTTTACACAGCAGCTAGCATGTACAGAACACACACACTACAGAGTACCCCCACTATTTTTATTTCTTTATGAAGCATTGTTTAATTATTACAGTAAATAATATTTAACATTGATTCTCTAGTAGCAATGCTTTCCAAAACAGACGGTTTATATATATATATATATATATATATATATATATATATATACATATATATACTGTGTGTATTGGCAAGCTTTTCCAATAGAGAGTCAATGTTAAATATTATTTATTACTGACTGTCCGTCTGGTTACTATATGAAGTCAGTCAGCACAATGCACATACTAAAGTGTACTCTCATCACATGTGTATTAACTGACTTCATAGAGTACCACACGGCCAGGCAGTAATAAATAATATTTAACATTGATTCTCTATAGGAAAAGCTGCCCAACACACACAGTATATATATTACTTTTCGACAAAAACGTGCGCACTCATGTCATCGATTTAGCAGCCGATTTTTTTTATCGATAGTGCTTAGACAAAAAAGACGATTTTCATAATATGAGCTTCATCTGTTCAAATCCGGCGAGTGTGGAATTTTTTGAAATTTTGAAAATGCCAATTTTTTAGTTATTTTCAGGAGCTCATATCTCCGTCTCTCAATAACGTAGAAACTTGAAACAAACGCCATTTTTCTCACTTATATTATTCTTTAAGAAAAGCATACAAACTTGACTTAAAACCAAAATCTGGTGCCACAGTTAGCCTTTATCTGACCCACTGTTTTAGCAAAATTTTGTCTAAATTTGAAACAGTCTCTGGTCAACAGGTTTTTATTTAGAAAGCTATATAGTGGCTCATATTTTTCGTTTTGGCGTACTCTATTGATAGATATATATATATATATATATATATATATATATATATATATTTGACTTACTCATCGGCTACATCAAATAATTACAAGACAGTAATAACAAAATATACAATTTCTTAAAATGTGGAATATGATCAAAAAAGTATACAAATAAAAGAAAGTAAAAGTAAAATAAATTTATTCATTACAGATACGCAAATAACAATTGGATAATAATATGCTAAACTTGAGCTCAGGTTATAGTCTATCTTTTCCTAGTTTTAAGATCATGCTTGAGAAGTCAGTAACAAAAGGCATGTGCTATGGACCATAAGGTCGAAGTGTAATACTTTTTAGACCCCAACACGAATCAATCAATCAATCAAAGGCATGTGCTCGTCATTATATGTCCCTAATATAGATGTTAAATCAGTGAGACCCAGCTCATTAAGCTTCACTTTCTTTGGACAATCGGTACCTCGACAATCTTCCACAAAATGCTTCACACAGCACACAAACTCTCACTCCATTCTTTTTCTCACATTCCCAAGCAAATCGATACATTCTAAAGTTCGCAATCATGTTTGAATATACCGAGCACCTCCCTGTATTAAATCAGTTGACAATATGTCATTAAACTAGCTTTGGTACTCATCTGACTCAGGCAGTTTACCAGAGAACCCTCCTCAATTTTTTTCTTTATATCAGTCACTTAAACTAACAATTTACTGATCGACCTTGACATTAAGTTTAACAAAAAATTTCTTCCATGCTTCATTTAGACTTAGCTTTTGTAATTCTTTACCACTTTCAATAGCATTATTAGTAAAATTAATTCCCCTTTGCAAAACAATATACTCAAGATACACCACTCCCAATTCCAAACTCACAGCACAGTTAGGCGTTGATTTGGATTCTCCCAGCATCTACTTATAAAAGTTGTAAGCGAATGAATTCAAAACTCCTACATTCCTGTATGTATAATTATTAATTCCCCAAATATCGCAACCATATAACAAGACAGGAAATATAACAGTTTTAAACACGCTCAATGCAACTGGTACAGGAAAGTCTTTGTACTTTTCAACATGTGTGTTCCATTTTCCATTATATGCTAAATTAACACCAAGGTATATTGAAATGATTGTACGTTTTCGATTGTTAATCCTAAACAGTTCATTTGGGCGTAATTTGTTGCCGTTACTTACAATTAGCATTTTATTTTTGCCAACGTTTACCTAACGAAAGAAAGTATGAGTAAATCGTCCGCGTACATATGTATCCTTATTTCATTTGGTTCAATATAGGGAGATAGATTGTTTATTTTGTCCATATGATCCGCTAAATCGTTAATGTATAAGCTAAATAATATTGCTGACAGCTGGCATCCCTGTCTTAATCCTTGGTATGTTATAAATTTTCTTGAGACAAGTTTTATCAAGTCGAATGCAGACTGCAATTTCACTGTATATCGATTTATGCACATCTACCATCTTCTTTAGTATACCAAGATCAGACAGTCTTTTTCGTAGTATATATCGATCGATATTACTTATTAACTTATCGTTAATAAGTTCTATAACTTGGCCCACTAGGTTAGTCTTTTCCTGGAGAAAAGTTGGTATACCATGGATAATAATATTCTTGTTTAGTTGTTGTTCCAATCTCAATATTGTTTCTTGTTGCATATGAACCTTCTTTTCTAGATCACTCACTGTTTTTCTTGTATAGTTTTTAATTCACTGATATCATTTTTAATACTATTTTCTGACTTTTTAATTTTATCACTTATGCTTTAAATATCTCTTCCAATTTTTGTTCCATAATTGTAAACGCTTCAAAAATAAATGATTATTTTGAAATTCAAAATAATAAATATTAAAGTCCATTCAATAATAATAAGTAAAAAATAAAAAATAAATATTATAGCAGTCAGGTTCGAACCACAGATCACTATAATCACTGGTATACACGCATAGAGCTATTATAACAGCTATTTTGGATAGAAAAACTAATTTGAAATTTTACACGATTATGTCCTAATTCGTATACTTTGACCTTTAATGTTCTGTAAGTACACAATATGTTATTTACTCTACTAAATATTTCCTTCATAAGTTTTATTTTCGATATTTCGGCACATTTTTCAAAAGTACTTTGTTCAATTTGTTTAATTTCAAAACACCATTCACAAAATCACTTTACACAAGAACTCAATATATAACTATATATATATATATATATATATATATATATATATATATATATATACATATATATATATATATATATATATATATACATATATATATATATATATATATATACATATATATATGAATTGTGAAGGGATTTATTTATTCTAAAGAAATTCGTTAAGTTGACGCAACTTCTGTGAAAAGAATTTGGTTTTATATTAACATAAAGAAAAATGCTTTTTGTGTAACGTTTTAGAAAAATACGTTATGCCAAGTAACGTTTGATTGGGAAGAAAAATTCATTTTACTTTCGGTCGTAAATATTTCTTTTAATATTAGATTAACAAAGACATAATGTAGCAACTAACTGCGTTAAATGTTTAAATATCCGGTATGTACTAAGTTGTTATCGATTTGTTTCCTCTCTATATTGTTATTCAACACATCATAATCAAAATGTTTTCACCATACAACAAAGAGGAAATACAGTGATCCTATGATTGAAATTCTATTTGTCTTGTTGCCAGCAGATCATATTGATTCTACTAGGTGTTTGTAAGCATTGTACTGTATTATGCACACAAAATAGAATGATAATATAATCTTTAGTATCATAGAGTAACCCGGATATATTACCATTTTGAATTGAGCATTTTTTAACTGAAGTGCCGCATGGTGGCATTAGTGGAAACTAAAAGTATGATGGCAATATAGTTATCTATCTACAATGTTTGTTATTACCTGTATGTAGCGTTGCCATTTTTTTCATCGAAAAAACTATATTAGTCAACTTACATATTTTCATTTCTAATAATTTAAAAATAAAATACATTTTTTATGACTACTCCACAAAACATAAAAAAAGAGTATTTTTCCGTATAAAATAATATAGTGACCTGATATAAAAATATGTTGTTCTGACTTATACAGTGTTGAAGATATTACCTTAAAGTCATTCATATAAATAATATAATTTTATTAAAAAAATATCTATAAATATATTAAAAAATTAAAAAAACCTGCATAAAGCAAACTTAAAAGGTAGAAACAATTACAGTAGAGCGTCGATTATCCGAACTAATGTTATCAGGGGTGGTTCGGATAATCAAAATTCACTTCATATATATATTTATATATATATATATATATATATATATATATATATATATATATATATATATATATATATATATATATATATACATATACATATATATATATATATATATATATATATTGAGGCGCTTTTGGTATTCAAAAGGTCAAGTTCGTCAATGCTTAAAATCGGACGAGGGGAAAGGTGTGTGTGTGTCTTTCATTTTTAACATCTAGTAGGTAGGATCATTTGGTGTGGACATGTAGGTGTGGACATTTGAGGAAATTTTTACGAAATTCCAACATTGGTATTAAAACAATAGGTGCATTTCCTTTGGAGGAAATTCGCTATAAACAAACGAAAATGCAACATAATGCAAAATCAAAGTGTATGCAAAGGTTTATCAAAATTAATGCAAAATGAAAAAAAAATACTGGTTCCGTCAATTGAACGTTCGGATAATCGACGCTCCATTGTATCTGGAAATTTCAAATTAGAAATCCCAAATGCAATCGGGTCGGAGGCTTCAAAATTTCCTTCCATCCTGTGAATAATAGAATTTTAGATAATTGTTTCCATTTTATTTTATCAGTTCATTTGTATGCAGTCCGTATTATTTGATTTTTTAAATTTATCTTTTAGTTATTGAATTGTTGGTCCGTTTATATAAGAAATTTAATTAGCTATATAAACATTTATTGTAATAATAGAAAATTATTTTTGTTTAGTTATTTGTATCCAGATGGAAGAGCACTAAATCCAGATTTATCATGGGCCGTACAACCAAGCCCGGAAGATCATATTTCCGTAACACAGGAACAATATGAATTATATTGTGAAATGGGTAGTACATTTCAACTGTGTAAAATATGCGCAGAAAACGATAAAGATATTCGTATTGAACCGTGTGGTCATTTATTGTGTACACCATGTTTAACATCGTGGCAAATTGTAAGTTTTTTCAAAATTAAATATGCTGTGTTATTAAAATTAATGAAATAATCCTTGGTTTTTTAGGATTCTGAAGGTCAAGGATGTCCATTCTGTAGAGCAGAGATCAAAGGCACTGAACAAATTGTTGTTGATCCATTTGATCCAAAACGATCGATGGCACGATCAAAAATGATAGCGAATGCATCACTTGGATGTAACAACACATCAAACTCAGTTGACGATGATGATTTAGATTTAGAGGTATCGGCTACATCTTGCAAAAACGGATCTGGCTGATTGTTGTGCCCTGCAATGTGTTATAGTTATTTATTTAAACTTAGAGTTGGTAGTGTTTGTGGATATAGTTGGCTCGCCTTATGCTTTATTATATAATTTCGTTCAATTTCAAATTCAATATAAAGACCAAAAAAGTCATTGATTGACTATACTGTGCAAACTAAATAAAGAAAATTTTAGTATTAAATTGTGGATAAATTACGTTCGCATATACTTTTGAAATAGTTTTGAGCAAAAAAGCAATTTATCAAAAAAAAAAGAAAGAAGTTTTTATTTAATCAAAAAACTTGTGTATATTTTAATAGGCTCTTATGGTGAAAGGTTTTGGGAAAGTTTATAGTTGTTGTCTAGTATAACGTATTAATATCCTTACCGATCGTGACGCCTAGTTCGCAAATGGAGGCAAAATTAACTATTTTGAGATTATTTCGTTTTAGGTGTGAAATACGACAACAATTACAAAACTATTACTACAAAAATGAGAATATCAGATGAATTTTATGAGATGATTTTTTTGAATTTAATATCTAGTGTTGGCATATTATTATTGACCTATTATTTTTTTAAGTAGAGCAGATATTTCGAATTGTCGATATTTTTAGATAAATCTAATTCCAATATGGATATACTTAAAAATATCAATATATCGAAAATACCATATTTTTATAATAATAATATTTAGAAAGAGGGGTACCGCAAGTGGGCCCCTAGCACCTAGACCAAGAGGTCCTCTGTGCCCTCCTTGAGACCAGCCTGTCACCCGAATTCGAGAAGTCTCCGGGTAAGAGGCGGCATTCTAAGCAGATGAAGCTATAGGATTCTGTCGTGGCCGGATGCCACACAGAAGGCCCACAACTTCTCCGCCGGGATTGCTCCCAGGATTGATGGGTCCAAGGTTTCGAACCCAAACATTCTGTATCTGGCGCGCCCTGCAGGTGCATATAACATGTATGGAGGTCTCATCGTCCTCCATACAGGCCCTACAAGTGGGATCATCAGAGATCCCCAAGTTATGTAGGTGGTAGTTCAATCGACAGTGTCCTGTCAAAAGCCCCACCACCCTTCTCAACTACATTCTATTGAGTTTCAATCGAGCACAGTGGAATGGCCTAGCTGGGTTTATGCACAACTTGGCCTGTCGCATGCCCGGCGCAAAGTCCCAGTAATCGCGATGAGCTTGTTTCAGCCACCCCTTGATTCGGTAAATTACGGAGCATCTTGCTATGGAAATGATAAGCTCAGGTGAAAGGGACGCTTGAGATGACCCCTCTCGTGCCAACGAGCGGACTCGTTCCTTTTAACGCTAGAGTGACCCGGCACCCAGATCAGTCTGATTATGTTGTTCAGTGCCAGGCGGTTCAGCTCCTAGAATATTAATAATCAACAAATAATAATCAACAAATAATCAACAAACGTAGAAAGAATGCAAGGAACAAAACACTACCTGACCTGATACTCGGCACATGGTTCACTGTGGATTTCCCTCCCTATTATTAATTCATTTAGGTCAGGAAATATAAAATAGGTCTTCGATTTAATAACTTACTTATGTGAAGTTAAAACCTTATATTTCGATTCATCGGCTCTATTTAAAATAGATAATAGGTCAAAAATATTAAGCCAATACTAAGTATGAAATGTAAAGTTTCCACAAATTAAAAAAAAAATTTTTTTAATTTTTTGCATCTCATAAACTATTTATCGGATAAAAAAAAGTTTGCTACAAAAAATGTAGGAAATTTAGTCCAAATTTTTTGATGTAACAATTTTTTTTCGTAATTCACACGTATTACTAACTAAACCAGATATTATTACCGTAAACTTTTTGCACGATTTAACGTTCATTTTTACTGTATGGTCTAAGATCCGGCATTAGTGAAAACCTTCCCTCATCTGTTTGTTAATTGATTGAAATATTATTGAAAACGCTTATTGCAATATAAACAATTTGGCAATGTAATGTCTGCCAGGGTAGTTCTGCTGCAATTAACATTAATTAATTAAAAATTGATTTTTTTATAATTAAATCCCTCACGTGTCCCTCAATCTTGTAATAGCAGGCAGCGCTGCTTATTACTGTTACGGTTACCTGCAGCCAGGTGTTCAAACTTAAAGTAAACTTAGGTTACTTCCCTCATATGTTAATTGAAAAATATTTAGCTAATTTAAAAGTTTAGAATAATTAGAATACATCCATAACTGGCAGCCATCTTAAAATCAATTGCAGCCTATATAAGAAAAATTTAAAAAAATAGCTTGTAGAGAGAGAGACTATTGCATTATTTAACGTAACAAACAAGGAAAGTATATGATCATGCGAATGTAGGTAGAGTATATTCCGTTTATCATGAGCATACTGAGAAAATACTGAGTATATGAAAAAAAGTTTCAAACAAAAGATATTTATGTTTAATTTGTTTTGTCTTTAAATTTTTGTTTTATCTGTTACGGTTTCATAGATAGCTATACGCCCACCCTCTTCCTGGAGGGGAAAGCAAGGTTTGATTTTGCTCAATCACGAACTTGACTTTACTTTTTAGCTCTGAAAAACACTCACAAAAGTTTCAGCCCATTGTCTCTTTTTGTTTTTGAGTTATCGTGTCTACGGACGGACATACGGAATTAACTA
Organism: Nineta flava; assembly: GCA_963920215.1. Taxonomy (NCBI): domain Eukaryota; kingdom Metazoa; phylum Arthropoda; class Insecta; order Neuroptera; family Chrysopidae; genus Nineta; species Nineta flava. The sequence goes on from OY986040.1 coordinate 64,901,089, forward strand.
ATTAGGTCATTTTGTGAACCCCTATACCAAATTTTTTTCTATGTTAAATATTTTAAACTGTTACAAAGTCGGAACTAAACTGTTATACCCTTGAATATATTATACAGCTTGTATTTTAAAATACACCCAATCTAGAAACAATGTGTAGTGTATATATAGCTGTCTATATGCAGTGTACTATGATATGGTGTCTATATTACATGTACATGTAGACGAACTCATACGACGGACGACAGGTAAATATAGGTAAATGATTGTAGTTAGAGAGTGATAAGTATATATAGTTATCATACTGTAGTTATATGTTATACAATACTGATTTTAATGCAGTTTAAGTGTAACAAAGATGCCATATCATAGTACACTGCATATAGACAGCGATAGATACACTATTTCAATGTTTGAAGATTTGGTGTAGTTTAAAATTCAAGTTATATATACCGGGTATAATAAAATAAAATAACACATATTTTCGAAACCATTTTAAAAAAAATTCGTCACGTCGGAGATATGTAGACAAAGCTAATTTTTTCAGAGAAACGAATTCTCTAACATACTAGCGACTCGACCTACCACCACATTGATGCATGGATTGAATTGGATAAGGATACTAGATCGATCAAATAGCTTCGCAAATAACTCATTGTATTTTAACCAATTTTGAAAGATTAAAATGGTTACTGTGGGTCATGGTTTCTGTAGACCTTTTTATGACCTACAATTCTGTAGTACATAAGCGGACGAAAGCTACGCAAGTGCCCTAAAACTGCCTTTTTACAACTTGATTAAACATCAAAATGTCTACTATTTTTAAAACAATATGAATGTATTATACATTTACAACTTCCGGAAGAAATTCTCAAAATGATGGAGAAAACCGTATCAAAATCCATTGTGTAGTTTAAAAGAAGTAAGCGAACAAACAGGCCGGCAAGGATAGCGATTTTGTCTTATACTAGTTTTTATACTATTTAAAGCACTGACCTCCATCTGTCATATATATGTATATATATATATGTATAATAATAATCTTTATTCTTTTAAGTATACATTTTGTATAAGAATGAGTCAATAATTTGGGAGTATGCATCTACGGCCGATATATATATATATATATATATATATATATATATATATACTATAAATACTATATATATATACTATAAAGTAGTCTAAAATCTTAATTATTAAAAATTCATTATTTAATTATAAAAAAGCATTTTATTTAAATTAAAATGCTTTTTACAAGCTTTTATTGAACTTGCAATATATGTATGTATGTTCGGGTCAAATTTTTCAAGTTTAATTAGAACTACTTCCTCTTATCCTGCTGAGTTGAATTTTTACATGTTAATTCAGTTCCGATGACAATGTATTTTTATGGTAAGGATGACAAGAATCGATAATGGGAAAGGGCGGTTCAGAGGGAGGGAGAAACACAAAATTTGGTATATCTCTCTTAATATTAAAAAAATCGAAAAACACATAAGAAGTAAAGTTGTAGAAAATTAGTTTTACTATAAAAAGCTTGTTTTAAAAAATATTTTTTTAAATAGAAACTTATTTATAATTTTATAATAGATTTTTAAATAAAATAGTGGAGGTCAGTGATTTAAAGATATCAAATCAAATTACCATAGTGACGGATGAAATATTGATTATTATCAAGTATTACAATATTATAATTTTAAATAGTTCTACAAATACTAGAGTTACAGAAAATATGATAAGAAAATAAATTTTTTGACTTCCTCCTTGACAGATTTGGCCCACCAATAAACTTGGCCTTTTAAATACAGAAAGCACGTCATATACCAAATTTCATTATGATTAAATTGGATATTTCATTTTAAAATTTTGGCACATTAATAAGCCCAGTAGCTTTATTTTGTGGTTCTAATGAAAAAGTAATAAGTTTCCCCATCTTTTAGTGGCGGAAAGATCGACAAGGGGGAACTTTTTATACTTTTCTTAGAACCACAAAATAACCAAACTCTATACCAAATACCAAACTCCAACTGTTCCAAGTTCAATGTTTAATATTATTGGATTAAGTTGTAACATGTAGATCAATAATATAATGTAAAAGTAATATCTCTTATGCTGTTAAATTTTACAAAAGTAGAGCCGATCTTTTTACAAATCATCAATTTTCGTTGCTATTAAGGACATTCCCAAAGAGTAGTCGTGTTCAACTTAAAAAAAATTCCATTATGTAAACTACAATAGATCAAATGAAATATAGTAGACATATATATTGAAGTACAGTGTTATATTTTGCCGCTGCTTGCATGCGCAGAAATTCAAAAATACGTTCAGTGCGTCGTTTCTCCAATAGGTTAGCTGTAGGTTTTTGTAAATAAAAAATTAATTTTTATAATAAATCAAATATTCTGTTTTATTGATTAATACTAATAAGCATTAAGTTAACGTAATAAATAATAGATAATTATCAATTTTGAAGTATAATTTGTAATATAATTTAAAATGTATATTTTTTTTTACCGTCTAGTAATTTCTTATTACTTATGTTTTTTGGTTTTGAACACTTTAGATTTGGCGAATTTTGATTTTTTTAAATCTAAGACTTGCGATAATGTAACTTCGTACCGCCTTATTAATAAATGTTGTGTTTAGTTATTAGCCGAGTCATCTATCTATCTATAAAAAAATAGATATCTAGCTATAAGAAATATGGGTTGGTGATAGATGGGTGAAAATTTAGGGTTGTATATATTTTTAATGCCACATATTTTAAGCCAAAAAAATATAAAAAAATTCCAAAAAAAAAAAAATGTTTGGGGTGGACCACCCTTATCACTTAAGAGTATGAAAAATAAATTACGACTGATTCTCAGACCTACCGAATATACATATAAAATTTCATAAACGTAGATCAAGCCGTTTCGGAGGAGTATGGCAACTAACATATGACACGATAATTTAAGTACAACTTTATTACTAACCAGCCCAGTGTTAACTAAATTACATATAGTACAAGTTTCACATATTATTTTGAAATAAATAAGTCCTTCTCTCTTAAAATCTTTTAACTTTCCCATGTCTAAAATACTTTTGCAGCTGGTGCATTTGAGGTTCTTTGCTAATTCCGTCAATGTAACTATACAGTTTTCATCGGGAATTTCAGAACTTGTTTCATTGAGTTTCAATTTTTTTTTGCCTCAGACATACGCGCAAGAGCATTAACTATTTTATCACTGTTTTTTTTACGAATCTACCATTCATCAAACGGGAACTCATTATTATTTTATTTGCACTATCCAATATATAAAAATAATCTAAGTTAGAATGACATGTTGCCGGATTGGAGAAACGACGCAATGAACGTATTTTTGAATTTCTTCGTATGCAAGCAGCGGCAAAATATAACACTGTTTGATCTATTGTAGTTTACATAATGGAATTTTTTTTTAATTTGAGCATTTAAACAATATTTATAAGATAACTAATTTGTTATTTTTGTAGAAATATATTTGCTATATCTTCAATTCTTCAGTTTCAGTTTTTTAAAAGAATCTAAAGAAAATTACTAATGATATTTAATAAAACGTGTGTGACAACATCAATCGGGGTATGTTTTATATGATAAACATACAAATATTAACAGTCAATGTATACAAATTTAGTACCGTAAGGACCATTAAAAAATATTCTATGTGTGTAAGATACTTTTAACTACATATATTCAAAATTACAGAAGAATCTGAAGAAAACCGATTTTCTTGGGAACGTCCTTAAATAGACCAGAGATGGCGAACCTTTATTGATCTACGTGCCATTTTTTCTTCAAAAAATTTTAATGAGGCTATAATGTGCCGGCAAGGAATCTTGACTTAGTGATTAATGGGGAAAAAAATAAAATTAAATGCTATCAACTGAAATTCTCTGTAACAATTATCTTACCCTTTTTGGCAAAAAAGCCAAATTAACCATGAATAATAATTAATAAATGTAAATATAACTCAAACAAACTTAAACATCCACTTTTTCCAACGAAATTACTTTAAAAAAGTTATAATAAACATTAAACGTTATAATGCGTAATTGGTACAGTGGAGTCTCTTATATATTAACTGCAACAAATCTAAAATTCCTGGACTCGAAATAATAGAATACATGACGGTAGACGAGCACCACCGCTACTTTTTTGTTATAAATGGTGATGACTCCAGATAAGATATCGAAAATATATGAGAGATTGTAAGCGAAGTATAAGAGAGATGTAATTGTAGTCGACGATGAAAACAAAAACAAACAAGTGAAGCGAGTCCCTCCCGTGTCGCTCGCATTTCGTCACATAGTAGCTTACTTCCGTCCGTTCGGTCACAAACACGCGTGAAAGCTACCTATCTCTGTCGCGCAATCGGTTGCTGTTAAGGCACCGGTAGCCCTGTTCATAATGAACTTTGGTACTGAAAAAAATTGTTTCGATCAGATACCTAAATTCCTTAATAAATCTCGTGCCCGAATTATTTTGTCGCGTGCTATTGATTCGCCATCACTGGAATATAACGATACTCATAACAGCTCGTATATTTTTCTATAATTTTAATAAATTATATCTCTTAACCAATGCGATAAAAAATAAAAATTGCATTTAATCTTTTAAAAAATAAAATAAAAGGGGGCGGGGCTTAAGTATAGGAACTTTGGATACCAAACTTCCTTAAACAGAAAAGTGAATTGATATTTAATTTTTATGGTCAAATTTGTATATTACCTAATTTACTCGATATTCTAAAACATTGTAACTAGGTTACATTTACCGGTTTAAATGCATTAACGTCGTGGTTGCACTTTTCACAAATCCCGCATTGTGAAAAATTGGGTTTTTCGCATACATCAGCTTTCATGTCACGAGTTACTATGATTATTTAAACGCAAACTGCCAAGTATGCTATACGTATAAAATACCACGACCAATTGCCAGGACGATCAATTTTAGCATAGTGTAATTTACGTATTTTTCTTAAATCACTTTAGCGTAACTCATCTCTGAGTTTCGTTATTAGTATTTCTGTCAATTATTTTCTGCTCAAATCTATTTCACACTTTGTATAATTTTTAGTTTAATGTATTGGCTATTTTATCAGATTAAGTTTGAAAACTGTCTATTATTTATGAAATTAAACGAAATTGTATTATCTATATTAATTATGTAAAAAACACTTTTTAAAATAATTTACGTAAATGAATGTGTTTATTGTTATGAATATAATTATTATGCTTCGCCAATATTTTTATTTTGTTTTATGTATTTGTTTGTGTGTGATCGTCATGGCTTAATTATTTATTCTAGAGCAAATAAAAATATATATATTTTATTTTTTATCATAATTTATATATTTTTTATTTGTTACTAAACTATTACTTTTATGTGTTTTGCTAAGCATGTGAACTTATTTATCTAATAATAATGTACTACGCCAGTCAGTACAGGTATTGTATGATGCAAAAGGTGGTGTAGTATTTTTTGACTTTTATATATGAGTACAAACATGTAAAAAACATGCTAAAACGGGCGACATCGGGACAACTTTTGGCAGCAAAAAAGGATACACCATCTAGGAGTTATAAACGCAAAACCAAGTACAAAAATTCCGAGATTTTTTAACTGCCAGACATCATTTGTCTCGATGTCGCCCGTGTTAGCATTTTTCTTTGTACATGTTTGTACCCATATATACAAGTTAAAAAAATAAAAAATACTACACCACCTTTTGCATCATACCCCGTGTTTTGATCCTCTACTCACTGGCGTATTCATATAATTCCATTCTTTTTAAAATAATATGATAATTATCAGAGTAGGTGTAAATCGGTGTTATTAACGAAGTATCATTTATTTACTGATGATAATTACACGCTTTAAATTGACTATGCGCTAATATTTATAGAAACCATTTTTTCATTAATGTTTCATACAAAATATTAAACCATAAATATGTTCATATCAACGGTAGCATAGAATACGACCTTTTTACGAAATACAAAATATTTCGTCTGGATCGGATAATTTTTTATCTTGTAAAAATTAGTAAAGATAATTAAAATTATGTTATAAATCGTGATAAGATAATTTATTGTGACAAAATAGAAAATATTTTGAGTAGCACATGAAAAATTTAATACAACGAAAAGTCAATTCACTCACATTTTCATTAATTTTAACTGACAATTTGTTGTTAGGATTTCGATAAGTGGGTACAACACAAAAAATCGTTTTGCTTCGTACTCTAGACAGCAAAAGTGGCGTTCGAATTTTGAAAAAGAACGTCACTATTATTATCGACAGTACGTTATCTCAACTGTTTAAGTTTAATAAGGGGGTTATTTATTGTAAAACTCTTAATCTCTAACCTTAGATTCTTTAGGGAATTTTAGAATTTTCCTCGGATTATAAGATTTAGTGGCGTAAAATGGGTGAGTCCTTAAGGAATAATGGTTTGCTAGTTAGTTTATATTATTACGAAACTTATACTACTTTTGTATTCAAAAGTAGTGGTTGTGGTTCTACATAAAAGTCTCCTTAAATGTAACCAAATGATCTTTATTGATAAATGGAAGATCATAACGCCGATAAATTGATCTACGCCACTGATAATATTATTTAAATTGTTATAGGTAGTAATACTCGTTATATTTATAAATTTTATTATCCGTAGCCGGAACGAAATTACTCGTATTTGAAAAATGAGTATTTTTTTAGTTTTGCATTACTGTTCTTTATCTCCGGCAAAAAATTAGAAAAAACGTAATGAAATAACTCACCTTCAGAAAGAGCAATTATATTGGAAAGAAATTCTGCCCTTGCAAAAAAACTATTATTTTTTAATTGATGCGTCGGGAAGGATGAATTATTTAAAAACCTCCAACAAACGATTACATTTAAAAAATAAAATTAAAAAAAGCTATTAATAACTGATAAAGATATTAATAATAAAACATTATTAAAATTTCAACCAAATATAACGAAACTATGGCGTAGTCCATATTGTTTTTTTAAAAAAATTCGCAATATATAAAAAACAAAGAACACGACAAGATTGCCACAATATCGAAACTACTAATTCACAGACCACATCCAGATACAGAACACATACACAATGCTACGCATACTGAATCATACAAAGAACGTTCCTTTTTATACTCAGTATATGTAAAAAAATATACATGGTATATTCAGTTTAGTCCCGACTTTGTAACGCTTGAAAATATTAATCCTTGACATAAATGCTTGGTATAGGTGTTCATAAAATGGCCTAATTCGGCCATTTCCGCATGTCCGCGAACCCGATAACTCCAGAACGAAAAGAGATAACGAGCTGAAATGTGTTCTAGAGCAAAAAAGTAAGGTCAAGTTCGTTAATGGGCAAAATCGGAACGTGTTTCCCTTCGCTAGGGGTGGGGGGTATACATCTTTGAAACCGTAATAGGTAGAAAAAAATTTGTAAACAAAAAATCTTCATTTTAAAATAAACAACTTTTCTTTGAAAATTTTTTTCATAAACTCAATATAGTACAGGAGCCGAACCTAGATAGACCTTCACCCATCTGTTAACCACATGAAACATATTTTTTATGAATTTTCATTAATAGGCGAATACGCTTAAAATGCATTGCCTATCAAAATCTTGTCATGAATAGATAGATAGTTAATAATATAAAGAATATGCCTGGCTAGTATTGTCTACTCATTTCCGGCCATGATTACCTGGCAACCCGGCATGAACAGATGAGTAAATATAGGTAACTACACTGATCTGTTAACCAATCGAAATATATATCAGAAGATAGATAATTTAATGATAAACGCGATCGTATAGTATTGCCTGCAATAAACCGGTATTGCCTGGCTTTTAAGTTTGAAAATCGGAGCAAGCAGTGATGCGCGAGAGAGAAAGTAGAGCGTCCAAAGCTTGTGCAATAGAAGAGGACAAAACATTCGCATGTTGGGCTGTGAGTATTTGGTTTTTCAGAGAGCGTTTTGCTTTTTCAATAGCATACATCAAAGTCAAAAGATATTGCAAAAAATGTGTATGGAAGAAACAGTAGGTCGAATGAAAGAGCTGATGAATACATTGGAGTTGAATGTGTTATGTAAGGGTGCTGATGATATGTGACGAGTAAACCTAAAATTCGCAATGCAATCAAAGAAGTTGCCATAATTAGAACAACAAAAGAGGCTCGAGAAAAAAGTAGCTTCGGAATTTATTGCCAATTAGATCACTATTTTGACGGAGTGAAATATGTTCATGTAGCCAATAGACACATCATTGCGAATTTTAGATTGTACCAGTTTATATGGGAAAATTTTAGGGTGAACGGGGAAAGGCGGTGTGTGTTGTGTGAAGGGAGTGTACGGCATTTATTAGAGAGCTGCCAGGGCACCGAAGGTACCGAACGAGTAAATCTCCTGCAAACTGGGACTGGATAATGCTATAGCCATACTAAATGCGCATACTGAGAGTGATTTACCAACTGTGGTTGTGTATCTCAAGTATATTTTGGAAGAAAGGAAAATACGTTTTTAGTCTGCGATCTCGAATCAATGAGAATAATATTATGTATTGATTCTTTTAACTCTTGTATATTTATTATTATCACTATTAGTTATGTATGTTCTTTTAGTTTTGTTTTATCATGGTAAAACATCTTGATTTTTATTTTTATTTTTTTTGGAATTTGTCTATTTTGTTTGTTGTTAATATTGTAATTTATTGATAAGCAGTTTGCTGCAAATCAAATATAAAATAAAAAAATAAAAAATAAATCTTAATTAATAGTACGTAGCAGCATGTGTTTGGTGTAGTTCTGACATAATTCAAATAATAAAAGGGCATGCGAACTCTTTTACATTTAACAGACAGGTCGCACACAGCTGCTATGTTGTGTCATTTTCTATTGCACAAGCTTCGGACGCTCTACTTTCTCTCTCGCACATCTTTGCTTGCTCTGATTTCCATACTTCAAAGTCAGGCAATACCGCGGTTTATTGCAAGCAATACCATACGATCGAGTTTATCATTAAATTATCTATCTTCTGATGTATATTTCGATTGGTTAACAGATCTATCTATATTTACTTATCTGTTCATACCGGCTTGCCAGGTAGTCATGACCGGAAATGAGTAAGCAATACTAGCCAGGCATATTCTTTATATTATAAACTATCAGATTTTAAAAAAATCGCTGAGTCGATTACAAGTGGGTGAAGGACAGAAAAAAAAATTAATTAAAATTAATTAAATTAAAAATAGTTATGACAAGATTTTGATAGGCAATGCATTTTAGGCGTATTCGCCTATTGATGAAACTTCATAAAAAATATGTTTCATCCGATTAACAGATGGGTGAAGGTCGATCTAGGTTCGGCTCTTCGACCAATAGTTTTCTCAAAATTTGTGATTAAATGTTACTCGGACAGTCAATTGTTAACAATTCGAATACGCAGAATTGTTAACAATTCAATCATTGATGTACAACTCAGCATTGGGTATTCAAACAATTAACTCAGTTATTACATTACTTTTTTTTATAATTTGTCTTTGATCAACTAATATTACATACTATAGGCTTTATATGTGGTATGCTTTTTTCAAAGTTTTTTTTAAGAATTTGTTTTGGTTCGGCTAATATTTTTATACACTAGCGACTACATTATTAGCTCCCTTTTCTTTAAAATTTTACAATTGATATATGTTGCATTAATTCGGTTTTCGAAACAATGTTTAGAAAAGAAGTTGTTGGTATTGTTATAACTAACAAGTTTTATTCGAACTATTTAATCAGCTGCATAAATGTACAAAGAAACTTGAAGGTGATGATGCACTCTAATGTTATATATTTGAACCAGCAAGTTATATTTAAGGATGTACCAGCATAGTGTACACATACATACACATATTATCGGCACACAGATTCTTACACATACTATCAAATATTTCCGGTACGGTGATCTGGCAACGTTGCTCTATGTATATTGCTATTTATATTATTGCATATGTCAACAGCATATATTCCCACTATTCACTTGATGCAACTTGAGAGAGATTGGGACACAACGTTGTCAGACCACTATTTCCCATAAACGGAATGTGTTATAATTGGACAAAAATAATATTTTAAATTATTTTATTTCGAAAACAAAACGGTAACACACGATTTTTTTTTTAAATTTATATAAGAAATATTAAGGAATGCTCTCCTAGTTTTTTTATAAATTATGTCGATTATTTTTTCTAATACAACAGATAATAGTTGGGCGGGCATGAAGTTTTACATGCATCTAATGAGAGAGAGTGGGGGAGAATGATAACTTTGACTTTAATTATCTCGCGTTCTAAACGGTCAAAAATTCTGAAACTTCGGGATCTATTAGAAAACGTTATTTTTAGCCTGTAAAAAAAATGAACAAATTTGTCGAAAAGTGATTTATTCACTTTCAATAAAACTAATTGACGTTTAATGATGATAACGTTCACTTGTATTATAAAGATGTGGAAAAATTTACTTGAATGGCAATTCATTTGATAAAGTTTGTTTCTCAAAAACTTAATTTATATATATTTATATATATATATATATATATATATATACTCTCGTTCATAAAAATTGAATCAGTCCTAATATTACTGTATGTAATATTATTCGCTTAGAATGTGACTTATTGGTTCAATTTGTATGAACGGGAGTATATATATTTATATATATATATATATATATATATATATATATATATATATATATATATATAGGGTGAGTTAAAAAGTCACGGAGTTTTTTGAAAGGGTGGATAGGTAATGAAATTCTAAGATGAAAATTCCTTGGACATTTTTGCACCTAACCCACCGTTAATTAGATATTAATGAAATAAAGTAACTAATTAGTCTGTACAATAATATATACAATTGGTAGATGCTTATCCAATAGGTAATGCTTGTCCAATCATTCAAACGTTGGATGTATGAGATAAACATTTAGACTATATAGTTACAGAAACATTGTGCCTCTTTTTGATAAATTTAATCAAGATGTATTTTAATTATAAAAATATAATTTTCTAATTAAATACCGACGAATTTTATCCTGCTTTTCTTTAAGAAATAAACCATATTGGTCGGAAAATTTTTTTGAGTTCATTGTTAGATAGGTAAGTGTTTAAGCTTTCGATTAAACCTTATAAAGCCTAAAAAATATTAATTTGTTTTTAAGTAAATTAGCAAAAGGTCTATAAAATTTCTTTTCAATTAAAGGTCTATAAAAAATCTATAAGTTAAAAGAAAATAAAGTTTAAATAATTTCTTTTTTTTTTTTTTAATTTGTTTATAGCACGTTATAACCAAATTGAAAAATAATGGGTAAAAATACAGTTAAAAAAATAATTTTATTTTTCATTTTATAGATATGTTGAACACCTTTCATTTTAAAAAAGATTTATTTGTCTCGGATCAAATGTACCTTTTTATTTAGAAAAATAGGTGACATGGTATTTTATTAATTTTCGGGGAACTAACTTTTTTAAGGGCTTAAATTGGTCACATTATTTTTAATATATAAAAGGCATACCTTGCCATTGTTAAAAGAAAAATGAAGTAATTTTTAGATTTTTTATTTTAATTTAAAGTTTTTACGTTTTTCGAACTTTGGGAATTTTTTCCTCGAATTCTAATAAACCGATTTTAATGTTCATGGGCTTATTTGTTTTCTTTTTTTATATAGAATTTGTTAATAATAATAATAATATTCTATGTTATTTTTAAAATTTTTAGTTTTAAAAAAGATATTAAGAAAAAACGCTTTTTTTTATAAACAAATTAAATTTTGACCCTGTTCCGTCACTAGTCGGACCGTAAAAATTTAGTGTCATATTCAGGACGTCAAGATGAATCGATTTAAAAAAATAGTGGTTCCAAGCAACCTGCCTGAAATTTTCGTTTATATTTATTTGTGTATTTTGCTAATTTGACTCTAGTAGAAGAATTCAATATACAATTAAAACCCTTTCAAATTTGTAATTATTAAATAAAATTACAGAAAACAAGTGAAAATAACAACTAACTGAATTAATTGCATAAATACCTGGTGTATGCTGCGGACTTGCGGAAATGGATTAAGTAGGTCATTTTATGAACATCTAACAAAAATTTTTTTTACGATCAATATTTTCAACCGTTACAAAGTCGGAACTAAACTTAATATACCCTGGTATATATTATATATCGGGTATAAAAATCATATTATAAGAACGAGTGATATGTATTTTCATTAATTTCTTTTAAATTTTAAACATAAGTCATTAGCTTAATTTTAAAGTAAATTAAGTTAGATAATATGCATCTTAAGTTAGAGGCTACACCATTTTAGAAACACAATAAGTTATTTGAATAGAAACTTAACAGAACATGAACAAAAGACCTTTACAAAACCTATTATTTAATACACATATCAGAGATACGAAGAAAAAATTGATTCAAACGACATGTTATTTGTCAAAATCTGTTAATTCACAGAGGCTCTTAAACTTAATGGTACCATACCAAATGGTAAACATACCAAACATAATAAGGTGTGATTAAAAAGGAGTGTCATACTTTCAGAGTAGATAGCTCCCCGCAAAATAAGAAAAAAAGTGCAAAAATGGATTCAAGACTTTGTTTTCGCTTAGACAGATTTAGAAGGCAGCACTTAATAAAAAGCACAAATATATTTCATATAAATCGCCATCCATAATCCTGAAAAGTTTACAAAATACGCAATACTATTCATAAAATAGTAATTTTTCAATAACTTTTACTTTCTAAAATGAATTCCAAAAATATTTTCGTTTTTCAAACGAAAAAATTCATTATATTTCCCAATTTATATCTCGAAAACAATGGCACCTGTTTTTGTCTTACAACCTGAATATAATTATAGAAAATGGAATACAAAAAAATTGCACGCAATATAATAAATAATTTAGTAATAACAAAATGACTCTTCAACGAGTGTAAAAACGTGTTTTGACATTCTGAATCGTTTAATCGGTTACATTGGGCAATCGTATTAACGAAACATTTATGATTTCTTAACTATTTTTAAAATTTCTTTCTTAAACTTCTGTCGGACGCAATACTAAGGCTGCTGAGTCGTGCGCAATGTACTTAATATCTATACATTCAGATAGCATAGTTAACACCTGGTTAAGTTCGTTTATATAACTTTCCAGTGATGTACATCATTATTTGAGGTGTCAAAGGAAAAATTCAAAGCTTCTGTAAAAAACTATATTTTTGCTGAAAATTAGTTGAACAAAATCGTCTAAAGTAAAAAATATTAACGTGCAATATAAAAGTAAAAATATCGTTAGGCAAAATGAGTAAAGGTAAGAAATAGTGAAAAATGTTCGCAGTATTTATATCTATATTAATCTTTCAAGATAGGGCCACCTAATTTTCCAGAATAAGGCCCCCTCCAAAAATGTGACGAAATTGGGCGCAATGAACTTAACTAAACAAAATGTGAATAACTTTTCGTAATGACGGTTAAGGTGAAACTAGATGAAAAGGTTGCATAGAGTAAGTGACAAAAAAGCAGGCCTGTGCCTATTGGATCAAATACGCCCGACGGAAGGTTAAAAACATATATACAGGATGATTCAAAAGTCATGGAGTTTTTTGACAGGGTGGATAGGGGTTGAAATTCTAACATGAAAAGTCGGAACATTTATGCACCTGACCCACCGTTAATTAGATATTAATTAAATAAAGTAACCAATTAGAGAAGCGCGTTAACGGAATAAGAAATGGTTGGGAATGAACGCATCGGTAGCAGAGATACGTGACGGGAGCGAGCAATATATATATATATATATATATATATATATATATATTATAATTTACTTATTATTTAGTAAATTTTAATTAAACTAGTTCAAATATAAGAAGAAACAGTATATAATTAAAAACATATACGTAAAATTATTCACTTTCCATTTAAAAAGATATATTTTATTCAATCTAATAATATTCTTGTTCAACAAAAAAGATACGATATTATTAATTTTGGAAATGCAAATTCATTCATGGATTAATTTCCAAATTCTGTCTATTTTATCTCATTCATTTGCATGATAATTTTTATAAATTATAATTTTTTGTTTCAATATCTATTTTAACAACCATAAAATTTCGTAAATATATTGGTATTAAGTACAATTTTGTAAATATCTCGAATATGGTTATTAGCCCAATATATAGGTAAATCATAGCGTGCATTAATTGGTGGCAAATGATTTTTTTAGGATTGTTTGGTATGGTAAGAGGAGCCTGAAACTAAGTTTGCGACCTCGAAAGCCCTGGGCAAAACATTTATTAGGCGAATAATCTCGTAATTTTGCCTTATTTCAGTTTTTTTGCTTATACTCAAAAACTATATATACTACAGAAAATTTCAATCGTACCAAATTTAAAGTAGACAAAATTATATATATATAGAAAGGTAGAAAATTTCAATCGTACCAAATTTAAAGTAGACAAAATTATATATATATATATATATATATATATATATATATATATATATATATATATATATATATATATATATATATATATATATATATATATAATAGACACCATAAACGATCATATAGAAGTCAAAATGAGCAAAAACCTGTCACTGATTATAATACTTATCATTTATGGTAGTTTTCAAGAAAAAAATATATACTCCGAGTCTTGTATATCGGGTGTGACCGACACTCTTATATCGGATATGATTTGAATAAACGGATCTTTTTATCGACAACGACTGAGTAGTTTGAAATTGTGCACTGCATGCCAAATCCCATTCCAATTTGAATACCCTACAGCCGTTTGTCATTAAGAATAAATGAAAGGTAAAAATCATATATGACTGTTTATGGAAAAAACTCATAACCTACAATCTTTTTCACCGTTTTCACAACTAATAATTTTCAGTAGTTTTGTGGCCAATTAATAATTTTCGTGATATTTACACAAAACCGTTCATGTGATCTTAACTGAAAAACTCTACTGTGCCTATTTGGGCAATGAGTCATTTCATATGAAAACACCAAATCGGCAAACCTGGTATATTTCAAATTTTGCTTAAACTTTGTGAACATATTCTTTAGTCCCAAAGACGAAAGCCTATGGCGATTTAATTTTCACACGCACCACGGTTCCGGTTCCGGTCGACACAAAATAAAACAATTAAAAAAAGACGTATTTTTGGGGTTTACGGTTTCGAATGTAAAAATTTTTCTATTAGAGATATCCACTTGATTAAGGTGGCATTTTAAAGCTAAAAGAT